>CM060170.1:37983013-39183013 GCA_020352615.2 Yoshiicerus persimilis | reverse complement strand
AGTATTTTCAGCAGTTTTTTCTTAAAATACACAATATTTAATGACTGTACCCCTAAATAAAATTCAGGATATTCTTGTTATGAAATTTAATAAAAAAGATTTGCTGTTAGAGCATTGTTCCTGGGAAAGGAATTTATACTTTACGTCATCATCCATTGCATATCTGCAGTTATGTTGGAGAATATGTATTGTGAACGTGTATTTGATTTGGTATGCTGTTATTTTATGTGAGTTATTTTAATTTGTGCAGAAAACTTGATAGTAGTAATATTCGTTGCATTAGTAGTGTAAGTGATATAGAATTGGGTGGTCATAAATAGGAGTGGTGTAAATGGTGGCTGGATTCCTGCATGGAAACAGCGCTTGAGTGAGCAAGGCAGAACTAAGGCTCCATTGGCATATTAAATTATATAGGAGCGGGGAGAGCGACTGGAGATATTACATGGCTGTATGTATCGGGTTAAAATTTATTAAGATAAAATTTGATTTGAATCTCGTTTAGCGTTTGCTGTGAACAAATATATACATGACATAGAGAGTGTACAGTGCAGCATGCATGCCCTGTTTAACATAGAAATAAATGAGAACAGCTCAGCCGTATTTCTCAAGGCTTCCAATTTCTCGTTAGTTAAGTTTAGTGCAAGTTAAGACTCCAGCCTGCTTCTTCTTACTCGCATCGCCATTCGAACAGAGAAAGCAAATGCAAAAGCCCAGAACTTCCTTCCTTTCAATAAATCAGACATTGTACATTTTAATGCACGTTTTCATAACCCTGCACGGGACTACTACAAGCACCACACGACACCATTTATTAGAGCCCTCTCCTTCCCTAATTTATAAACTACAGATAAAAATACCCACCTAACAAGTTCAGATGGGCAAACCGTGGCAAACAGCAATAGTATGACAGCTCACCACAGTTAATGTAATAGCACATTACGGATATACTTATTAATCTTCATATTACCATAGTACATGTGTATACCATGCCTGTCCTCCAGAAGAAAGTGTGATCGTGCTACCAGTATAAAGAAAGTCCAAAGAAACTTTTCCACGCATGAAAAATAATGCTCCTTTCACGTTTCCCTAGTATAATCCTAAAATTTTGCACAAATTATGTAAAGACTTCCGAATGGTTTCTGTCAAGCTACAATGTAATAATCAATTTGTTGTGACATGACTAGGGTAGGCACAATTTGCCTAATATTTTCCCATCTCAATTCATGCTTCCCTGTGCTAAACTTTCAGTTATGAAAGTGTTTGTGAAACTGATTGATTAGCAAAAAAATGAATAAAAAGATGAGTGCTAAAAACTTAATGAAAGCAGCTAATATTTAAATCGCTAAAACGGATTTCTATAGCTATATTAAAATAGAAACACTATAATTGGTAAATAAACAGTGATACATGCTGAAAATATACCCGGACTGTACATGTACATCTAGGACCTGAATCTCAACACAGGGCAAGTTGCGATAATGCATTATTGCAAGTTCCTCACGAAGCGTGAAAATTGCTGTTTTTTCGGTAAATCGAATTAGGGGATCCTTGAAAACCGATAATGTAGTAGATTTGCATTCCATTGAGTAGAAAATAACTGCAAACTAGGAACCGAATTTAAAATTCCATGTTTCGTATTCAGCTTCAGTGTCTCATCTTCAGTTTGTTTAGTGCGTTGTAAAGACGACGTAACATGATGAGATTTGTATGTACGTGACTCTTGAGACTTCGACGGATTCATCTTGTAGAACTCGAGTGAACAAAATTATTATTGTCCTCATGTACACGTAAAAAGTAATAAGACAATACCAGAAAATCGTATTGTGTATGAAATTAAGGTAGAAAGCCGTATCATAAAATTGAACCACAGTCAAACTTGTTTTCATTTGTACTTTTCATATCAGACACATCCGAAGACATTTCGAATAAGCATTTCTACAAATGATATCATAAAATTGGCGAGTAAAATAAACAAATAAAATGGAAATATATGAATTTTCCGTATGAAATTACTGAAAAAAACATGTTTTCACTGAACAAACTTAGGTGTTCTTTCCCTCAAGTTTGACTGTACTGTTGAATTCTACTTGCGGTTTAGAACTTTGAATTTAAAGCCACACATCAATCAAGTCCCAATCCCTAGTCAAATTATAAACACAATTTTCAGATCCGTACACAAAGCAAACAATATTATTAAGTTGCACAATATATCATGACATTATTATAGATTGAGGAATTCTACAAATACAGTATTAATACACTTGAACAAATCGGATGCTGCTGCACGTGCGGGTATACAGTCATCAAATGGTTATCTGGATTCCACCAGAGACTCGATGCCATTCACCCTAATGCAATAAGCCACAGTGGGCAATCAGCGGGCAGTATGTGTGTCAACATTAATGGGAATTATAATCTCTTCTGCTCAGCCATCATCATGATGAGGAGTCTCCATTATATATACACTGGTGGCTTAGTAAAGAGAAGGAATACTCTTATCCTGCACCTAATATATAACCACCCAAATGTATTATAAATTAAGCCTAGCTGTCGAATGCTGACTGATATAAATTTTAGATCTGTTTGGGTATTTAGACCGAAAACATTTCCATTAACTATATGTTTAGAGTGTACAATTAGTATTTTCACAAAAATTCCGATATATTATGGAACTATCGTAAAAAATAGGTCTGCACACATTACCTGCAAGAGTAAAAAATAAATAAATTTTATCTACACTGCAAACTATATTACACTGTGAAGCCGCCCAAATGAAGCAGTGATATTTTTGGTTATATGATCATTAAAATGCAGTAAAATTTTGAAAGACTCATTTGAAATGCATTATATTTGGAACAGGTCATAAAACTGATTATATATTTAGGATTTAATAGGATGATGTGCATGAAAGAAAGGGAGAACTGTAAGTATAATGTTTTCTTTAATGCATTTTAAATGTTTATTGACAATTCCTTGGTAAATGGGTCATGCTTTTAGTGTTTACCTCTTTTATGTGGACAATTTGCAGTTATGTTGTATACCATTACATTGTGAACAGATTGTATGTATGGATTCTAATAGTAAAAATAAAGTATAACGAGATACACATAAATTTCGTATGGAAATATCGCTTTGACTGAAAAAATTAAGTGTTGGATAGGAACAAGTGATTGTCATTAGTAATATGGAAGGGAAAGGGAGTCTGAAAGCAGAGATTGGAGAAGGATGCGAGTTGGGAGAGATAGAGAGCTAATGGTTGGAAATAGTTGCCTAGTCCAGATATTACATCCATAATATATTTTTGCGGATTACATTTGGAGTCGATACTTTTGTGGATTCCGTTGGTTGGTGGAATTGGATTTTCTCACTATGATATTGGGATCTGCGGATAGGGATTGTAGATATTCATTCCGGTTAAGTAGCTGGGTGCCTAGTGCTGTTTACTTATACCACTCTGACTGGAGTGAAGAGATGAGAACAGAACACCCATGGATGGAACTATTCCAAAAGAAATCTATATTATGTTAGTCTAGTAAAGTCTCCAGCCAGTATTTTCTCCATTCATGAGCATTTGACTCTCACTTGCAACGTGCTACGTATCTCCCTGTGCTGTGCCTACCTTTCCTTTGAACGAAATAGGAGACAACTGGAAATCAATAAAATATATGTACAAGTATACGTCATCTCTGGCTTTTTGTTAGAACATTTTCCTGTCATATTATGACAAAGTAACTGTCATCCTATTTTCAGAATGCAATCCAAATATTTAAGTCCCTTCCTCCAGAGAATAAGGGACAACTACCAAAACGCACATAGAACCAAAGAAATGCTGACAGAGGCAGAATTGCCCGACAATATATTGTTTATATCTGCTTTCTCTCTCCGAGGTGCAGATGTCTCAAGAAAACCAAAAAACTCCCGTTTATTCATTCCCCCACATTTTCCCTAAGACAGAAGAAGACACTTTTACGTTACACCGTGAAATCATGAGATTTTCACTCTAATTAATCATCAACAGTGTCAAAATAGTTTGCATAGCAAAAAACCCTCATTTCTCATTTTACCTCCGTTCCCACAAGACATTAGACAGTTCAATTCAAAACAAACAATTCATTTGAATATTTCGGAAAAAATGATAAATCTCTTTTCGTGCTTTACATCCTAACGTATTATTCTTCTACGTACATTCACTACATTACATCACTAATAAATTACATACGTACCCAGTAGACATTAATTTCGCGCCTTTTCTTCGCCCTCAATCCAAGATGGAATAAAGTGACAGTTAGCTTTGCCTAGTCACATGAATAGATAACCGACTTTTCCCATCACATCAATTACAATTTCCTCTGACACAGTGACAAGAGAGAACTCTCACATTCTCAACACTAAGCACACGCAGCAGAACGAAAACAAATTATTCTAATTAGAAATCCCCTAGACCATGAATAAGTTTCTACTCCAAGTAAAAGTAAAAATGTACAGTACAATGCGTAAATCTAAATAATGGAATGACGAGCTTCCGATTTAATGAATGATGAAATGCACACATGCAAAGGTCAAACTATTCACATAAATGAGGAAATTATAGGAATTTCCAAGTTTAGTACCAAAAAACCATTCAAAATCCTATATAAAAAATTCCCCTTTTATAACCGTCAAAGAGCAATGACAGCTTCCTTTTCGTACACTATGTATACAAGGAGGAACGTAATGGAGTATCATAATTTGGTGTTCTTGTTCTTGCTGTCGCTGTCAAAGTTGGCCCTAATATAGATATTTGTCAAATTGACAACCCTCACATATATTTTTCCAGCAGTACATTACTATTAACCTTGCACAAAAGGCATTGTACTATCCTCCTTCCTATAACACGGCCTAATTGTAAAATAGTATATTGTGGTATCTTTTAATACAAACCGCCTGTAATATTAAAACCAATCATGAAATCAAAGCAACGTTTATTATCTAAACATTTGGGAATAAACAATTGTGCGAAACAAAAGGCCGAGAATATTATAGTTACTTTTGCATTTGATATAAACAGTTCATCAAAAACGGGAACTTACGGTTAAAAACGTATTTTAGCTACTACATATTTATTATGAAGTATAAATAATGTGGCAGTAATGATGGATATATGTTTGCAACATTCTGGATTTAAGTCACGGTCATCGCGTTCGCATACACTTTTACAGTTTCATTTATTTCTGTGGGCAGCTGCTGCTATCCTCTCATTGAAGTGATGTGCAGACACAAAAAAATCAAATAACCTACCATTCAACTATTTTATTGATACATGCAGATGTATGGACAGTGACAGAAACATTTTGTTCTTGACCTATATGCATAATATGTATCAATACCAACCGGCTACTGTTTATTGTGCTTATGCATGCCTGTATGCAATCATTTTAGATAGCGTAGTAGAATATATCAGCAAGAGGAATAGCACTAACCTAAAGAAGGAAAGTTGCATTAAAGGACATTTACTTGAGTTATCTGAAAGGATCACATATTTCGACTTTTGGTCACCACACAATATATTATTATTGATAATGCTAATACAAATGTTTGGTTTGCATAGATTCTAGTGTTGTAGTAAATGCTATTAAAGACACACAGAATAAGAACATAAGTGGTTCACTCAATAATAGGTTTCTCTTGTTTCCAGATGGTCTGCTAGACATTTCTACTCCTTTGCATTTTGTGTCACGTTAGTCAAACAAAGAAATGAATTCGATTATGTAACTGTGTTTGACATAATCATAAATGTTTTTGACAATCACATTTTTTAAATTTGTATCCACTTACATAAATTACTAAAAGCACGTTAGCCATTTTACATAAGTTAAGCTACGAGTCTTATTACATGATTTTCGTCAATGAATTAATAACTGTATACGTTTTATTTTGTAATGGCAGCTTCGAATTAAAAGCAATTTATGGGGAAATTGCATGAAAACTAGGAATGGATGTAGTAGTGACGGCAGACTCTTTAATAGATATATCTGTTATCCAAAGTGTGCCAATTTGTACATGTTTACTCTGACGTACTTCATCTTGAACTGTCTGATACAAAATTAATTAAAGAAATCCTGACTCGACCACATGCACCAAGTTTTTCATACAAATGTATGTTGTGATGATATTACAAAGCAAGCATGTATTACAAACGCTGTAACTCACGCAAAGCCACAACACATATTTAATTGAACGCCATATTTCTTGCCAGAATAAATATGGAAAAAGTTTGACATATTAGAAAACTCTAGGAAAACAAAAATAAGTTTTATTTTCCCATTCTTTCATTTCAAGTGCGAGGAACTCTTGCAGATACTTAAAAATATCCCTTTACTGAAAACTACCACAGTATATTCAATGAAGTTTCACTAAATATGTACACAATTGTGATACAAAATAGCTTTTCTAGATTAAATGTATAAACTCCATCGCGCCAAATGACCCTCTCGCAACTTACACTTTCTTTTCCATTCTTTAAATTACAAACTCTTAAAGACAATCTTTTTTCAAAGAACAGTTAGGGTTTTCACTCTCCCCCAAATTTAGAATTTTCTATCTATGCCATTGTTGTAAGTTCAATTCATTCGTTGTTGGAGTTATTAAGTATATAAGTACAAATAATTATTAAGTATATGAGACTAAGTACTTTCAGATAACATACTTTAATGCCAAGGAACTGCATAATCTACAAATACTTATTTCTTGTATCAATGGAGCCTTATGGAGCTATCTATTCTCCATTCACAAGGCAATGCCTTATCTGCCTTTGTATATTTGTAGCAGCCACAAAATTCATGGTCAATGAAACCTAAGAAACCTTATTTTGTGAGGGGACATTGACTCTTTCCTTTATACCTACGTACACACAAATAAACCATACAGAATAAAAGAAAAACATTCATTTTACCTATTACAGTATACCTCGTTGTTGCTACACTTTATACATGGTATTAAGTATTGAATTTTAAGATCATAACCTATCTCTACACAATGCATTCTCCTGGGTTAAATCATTTATTGTTTTGTGCTTTTCCCTTGGTGTTATTTAGGTGTACCCTTAGAAATGTCGCATGTTGGAGCAGACTAAAACTCTGGGTGCTAACTACTATAACACCAGTAGTATTATAGTTCTAATATTTATATACAGTATAGTGTATGATATAAAATGCTACTGCATTTATACACGTTGCTTTACATGTGCACATGAACGACAATGTAATAATTATCTGAAAACTTATTGTTACACTCAATTTCCAACAAAGTGCTGCTCTGAACGAAAAACCCACAAGAGTAATAACAAAAGGCAGTAAATGCATTCACAATCAGTGAAATGTGAAACTACAGTTACAGTGTTAATATTTATGCAGAGTTGAAGGTTGCTCTTACTACAATGACGGTTTAAAGGTCAATAATATTGTTCAATGAAAATGATCGCAATAAAACTCCTTTTCAAATGCATATGTTACAGCTAGTATAGGATATTTGGGATTATTGAATTGTATCTAGCGAATATAGTATTATTGAAATAAATTTTAACTAATATGAATATTATCTACAGTGCGGTCCATAGCTAAGGTGATTAGCTGTATCTGAAGAACAGGAAGTAGTACGGCAAAACTGTTTACACAAATCGAAAATCAATACAGAGTTACATTGGAATCCCAATTTTCATGAACATATCCCTGCGCATACGTTTACAATCACAGTTATCCCAAAAGAACTAAAAACTTTATATGAATTGACCATCATTACGGTATTTATAACGGATACGCCACTTTCGCTTGCACACTAAATATTTTAAAATTAGCGCATTTTTAATTCCTTTGCCAGACGATTTAATACAATTGCCAGACATAAACAATAGCCCGCAAAACCCATGAAAATATCACAAAATACTTAACCAACCGTAGCGATTATACATTTCCTTTATCGTACGCTCACATTACATCATAACCGAATTGAAGTACCTAAGCTTGCATTTGAAAAAATTATATTTCCTTCAAACCCACCGAAATGCAATTCCACTGAAAACAACTCACCGAAAATAGGCCCTCAAAAACATCCCATCGAAAGCAACTCACCGAAAACATCTTACTGAAAACTACTCACCGAAAACATAAATATTAACAATATTGTTATCCCAGGAAATTGTTAATCATAATTGGGATAATGTCCTAGGTTTGGTTCTATAAAGTATTTAAAAAGTCTAGATAATATTCATGTTAACCAGTTAGCTAAAACTTCCCTCGATAACATTATATTACCTAGATACTATGCTATGGTCTCCAATAGCCTATACTGGCTGTAACACACACATTAAATTCACTTGCATTGTCATTTATTTACATGTAAATTCCTTGATGGTATAATCTAGCGTTTAGAAATATCTCTGGATAGTATTGGAAGGTGCATATCAAAATGCCACTGCATTATCCTTAAGTATTGTCGTAAATTACCTGCAGTTCAAGCAAGAAATAATAAAAGTCTAAAGTGTACATCAACTATGCACATTACTTTGACATTACTGAATTAGATAAAACAAGCAGTAAATCAATAAACAATAATTTACCTTGTAGCATGTAAATATGTATAATGCTAAAAGCATTTAATACGTGCATACAATAGTGTCATATCTATCTACCTGTTTGTATGTACAGATAATTATAGTTTACTGTTTGTTGGCAGCAGTATGATATTCATAAAAGGAGTAAGAAACGTGCTTGTTGTTGTTTCAGTAAGATAAGGCCCCATTGAAGTGCCGCTTTCCCTCATCAAGTGGTACAGAAGGTAGTATATTAATATTATCTATTGTATTCACCGTTAAACTAATTATGTTGACTCACTTCCTTTTCCTAATGTAAACAAAATTGGATTAGCCCCATATTTTCAATTTCACTTTACACGCAAATGAGTATGAGTCTATTGTAGGACAGAAAATAAAGGTAGCACGAGTAACACCCTGTAAGCGAGCACTTTTTATGACATACTTTTTGAAAACATAATAGTACGGTAAATTAGATTAGTACAAAATACAGTAGGATGACCTATTTAATGAGTCTAAAAATACACGAACAGAAAATAAGAAGACATGACATTTTTTAGCCATGTGAATGAACTAGAAACGATTTAATTGACTCCTTACATTAAATGCGGTATTCTTGGTACAATCCATAGTTACGGCCATTCCTCGATGTAAAAATCATGAATAGCGTTTGTATTAGCTGACTTAGAGTAGGTACTCATTAATTTGAAATGTATCTATTTGTGTAGGATTACGGTGTTAGACGTAATTCTAGTGAAAATGGATGGCTTTATACCTGGTTGGTTAAATAAATCGCAGTAAGGGCAATAAATAAGAGTTATATAGACATTAAGAGTGGTAATAGCGTTGGGAGATATAATTGTGAAAAGGTGCCGATGCTACATGTAAAAGTATTACGTGTAGGATAATGTCCGTGTTTTCCTATTCTGTGTATCAATGAAAGGATACTGGTTGGAATCAAGAAGCGGAAACCGAAATGGACAATGAGATAAAAGCTACAGGAAAATTCTATTGTAACGTCAAATCAAACTCACTCTGCCAAACAAAAGCTTTGTTTTCTCCGTACTTTGTTTGACTTTGGCTACTTTTTACTTTGTTCAGATACCATTATTTAGCTACCATGATTTTCTATGCAGTTCAGGTCCCAGTTAGTGGAGTTCCACACAAACCTGCGGAGCCAGACAATAATAGGGCTATATTCAACTAATATTCCTCTGGACAAGCGGAAATTGTGTTCTATCACTGTATTGTTGTGCTTTGTACTGCAGTGCTAGCGAATAGAATGGAAAGTCATTGCTTCTAGTAATTGTGCCGTTTGCTGGTAATTGTGCCGTTTGCTGGTTGAAGTTGAACTGCAGAGAAGGAGGCGCAGAACGATCTGTGTCTGTCAGTCTGAGTTCTCAACATCTAAACTGAAGTGCATTTGAATGACGTGCTTTACTTTAGTAGATTGCCTATCCACACTGTAATTCCCCATTAGCCAACCGATATGGGCAATAGTCAACTCATATCGTTAAACGCACATCTATTTTCCATGCACACCAATTCAGATTGCAGAGGTAGATAAAACAATCCACATTTACTCATCTTTCAGGAAATGAAAATATATCTCCTAAATCAGTTAAAGCGGTCGGCAATAATGAATCCGTTAGTCTATCGTTTCCTCTCCAATTTCCATGTCAAACTCCTACTTTTTCTAATAGTTACACACAACAGTGTTCCAATTTGACAATATAGTTAATAAAGAAGCAAAAAATGTTATAAACCATTCATGGACAAAAAAGTACACTTTTTACAATCTAGGACAACTTGGAAATAGTTGTGATGACTGGTATAGATTCTAAAATTTAAGTAGACCATAAAGAATTTCGTTAGAGTGAGTTGTATTGAGAACTTGTTCAATACTGGAATTGACCTCTTTTACACAGTTCAATCAAATGCCTCAAGACCACTGTGAGTTTGCATTTTAATTTCTTTTAAAGTATTTTTGGTTTCTGCATACTCTTTCATAAAATATAGATCACTACAGCTGCTGTTGAGCCCTATATGTAATGTAAAGGCGAAACTATGACACAAAATATGTATAAGACTTTTCATACTCAACAGTCAGAGTAATTGAATAAAGATTGGTTAAAATATGCGAGAGCATGGATTTTCTACAAAACAGTTTCTTTGACAGAACATAAAAAACGAAATGAAAGCGTTTGCACCGCATAAACATCGTTTATAATCTTGGCTACCATAAATCTTCACTGGCTTTACTCTATATCCAAATTTACGTGTTACCGCTAATTTTGAAACTGTAGAACAGATATCCATGTAGGCCCTTCTCGACAGAAAGTCATACAATAAAATATCTAAGAAAAGTAATTTGTCCGTTTTCATATCAATCTAGGACAAATTCTAAACTTACTAATCCAATAAAATGAGCAGCAAATTCATAATTTTAGCAAGTAAATCTTAGTATTGACTTGGTTAACCGTATTAACGGTTTGTTTGCATATTCTCTGGTTTTGGATAACAGCATAAGCAAGTGAATTTTTATGGTAGGTAGTTGAGTTATAGGATATTATTATGTGAACAGTTTGGTAGGGAAGCCGTACGTCATTGAATGGATTACTGGCTAGATTTAAAACGAAACCAATGCATGCAACAGAATGAATGGAATGGGAAAGTGCAGAAAAGTTTTTCGACGATCGATTTGTGTACAAGACAAAGATTAATTTTGTCGAATGTACAGTACAGAGTGAAGCTGGAAGCCTTTCCACTGGAATACATAAATCAGCATAGTTTAAATATTAAATCTCAGTGGGCCACGAGTAAAAAAGTTAAGAGCGTGCCTATAGGAAATCTTAGTAGGATATCTCATTCAGAATCAGATTGAGAGTGAACGACGAAATGAGTCAGAAAAACAAGTATTAGGGAGTCAAGGAGAAAACAATCGGACTCCGAAAGCAGCGTAGGTACGCCAGAACACGTCGCGAGCTGTAAAGACTCACATAATTCGTATTCTCCTCGGAACTGCACATTCGAAAGCTCCTAACCAACTCATTTGTCTTGTCACCGCTCCACTATATGGCAAAGGACGAAAGCTACACAACCTCCAGTATTTAATATGATTTCTTACCGCTATTTTCCACTGCATTACATGATATTTATTAAGTTGTAGTAGTTGATCTCAGACTCAGATTACATTCATTGCATTACAAGTGATTTACCTTAAGATTCTCAACAAAAGCCAAACCATACAATTAACAATACCAACATAATCACGTTGTATTCTCATATGTCTTTCCTCTGCCACTCCTAATCGCTCGGCAGTTTCTTTCTGCAGGATTACGCATACCGCTTACAAATGCACTCGGAAAGTTTAGTCCCACAGATTTTGTTATCTCTATACTGAAAGCTTTTCGGAAGAATTTCTTGGAAAAATCAAGGTTTTCATGAATAAGTATCAGAAAATAGTGAGTTGTCATCTCTCATGCAAAATATTACGCACAAAATGTTATGAACAGTTGCAGGATTTTTACTTGATACTTTGCAACACTAATGAATTCATTAAATTGCAATAACTACCTGTTTGGCCCTAATAAGTGCACTATCCATTGCTCACAAAACCCTTCAAACTGCCATTACGACTGCTTGAACTGGTATAGTATACGAAGAAAAATTGGCAACATTTTAAAGATTGTATCAAATGGTAAAGTTAACTAAATTATTATAATTGATGTTTTTTGGCATTGTAATTGAATGTTTTTAGTAAAATGAAAAGATTGGAGCAAATCGCAAAATAAGTTTGACCGCAACCAAAAATTGTGATTAGTCCTGTTTAGTTTGACCAAAAGGTATGGGAATAATTAGAGTTTCTCTAGGAAACTATGATCTTATCCCCAAAATATATTACGGCAGCTGAGGCACCTAAGGAGTGATTATGAAAATTGGGAGAGATGAAAAGTTTGAGGAGCTGTGTTCATTCATGAAATACTTATTGCTAAGTTTCATACTGAGCTGACGCTAGGAACTAAAATTCTAAAGGTAACCACTCGGTGGATTTGTAAAACATCCAGGCAAACTCCAGACAAGGCAAGGTTAAGCAAGAGAAGGAAAGTCAGCGCTGCTAAACTAAACTCGCGATAAATCAGACAAAATATGTGAGTGATAAAGTTTTATAAAGTAACGCGTCATATAGTTTCTGGGGAACTAGAGTTAGACATGGCGTTCTGTAATACACTTATAAGGAGGAAAGATCGGTGACGTAAAGTGATCTAACTTTCGTTAGATATCTTTAATATAATGAAGAATATAATAGTGTTTCCTTCTCCAAGAACACATTTCCACGGCGATAATTTGCAAAAAACAGAATTCCATTGTGAGAGTTGCCATCCATCTATCTGATCCCTCTGCTCTCTTACGTTATCAGCTCTCTACAGAACCCTGCATGGATTCCACCATTGCCATCATCATCATTTACCCATCCATGTTCCTATTTCACTCACAACCAACTTACATACTATTTAGTGATAAAAAACATAAAATACTAGTCCACACGAAACTTCTTACCGTACTCTTCCCGTAAGTACCGGTTTTCTAAATAGAGGCTTTTTAAAGGTCAATAGTAAAAGAATTCCCAGTTCGTCAAATAAACCACATAAAATAAAATGATAACATCATCAACATAAATCAGACTATATCAATATTGTATAAGTTGACAATATTTATTGTTTTTGCTGTATCTTACAAAAGTATACTTGACTTTTTAGAATTAAAGCTAGAATTGCTAGACAAACTAGAAAATTTAGAAAAATTTAGGAAAAATCAGGAGCAATAGTTATTCTAGAATTAAATTCCTGAAAAGAGGTAAAATAATAAATCGGATGAAGAATTCGGTATGAAAATTCTTTCCTTAAATGTGTCTTTTTTTCCTTTTTCAGCAAACGAATTCATCCAGGTATTGCCTTAATTTGTACAAGACTGTAAACCTTACATAGTAAGAAACACAGTAATATTTCCATAGTGGAAGAGTTCATATGAATGTTAGTACAGAGAGCAAAGGAAGCAATTGCAGTATATTTTGACTTTGACCTACTATTGTGTCTGTTGCTCAGAGTACCCATTCCTGGTATGGCTTCCCAAATAGCCAGACTCCTCTGGTCAGACTTACAGTGCATTAGGTAGACTTTGGGCATAATATGTTTGGCTGCGACGGGAAACTATTTATACATGAAGCGTACAATGCCAAGGAAGGCAGAGAGAAGCCAAGTTATTTAGTAATGGCTATTCTCACACCGTGCTAAATCTTTCGGACTGATCTTGACTAGGAAAAGAACACAATGCATGTATCAGAGGAGGATCCGAGTTTGGCCACTACTGCTACATTATATATTTCCCAAAAGAACAAGACAGTCCTGAATAGCTGAGACTCTTTATCAGTGGCATGGCTGCACTATCTGTAGAGTGCACAGCACCGGACATGGATCCTCTTCCTCACTCTTTGACTGCGAAGACGGAGAGCACGGGAGAGCTTGCAATTGGCAATGGGCAGCAGATAAGAGGGAAACTTGTGTTGGCCACAGCGCTACTTTATGTTCCATTGCTTAGCTCAATGTTTACGTTCTTGGGTTTCCAGTCTGAAATGGGCACTGATCTAAAGATACCTATTTGTATAGAAATAACGCTTCTCTCTTTTTTCTCTCCTTTCCTCTGCCAAAACTAATTCCCCTCCTCTTCGAAACCGGAGAAATGGATCTATTTTGGGAAGAAAGTGCGTAAAAAATTCTGGGTGTAAAAACTTTGCTTCTGTAAAAACTTGGAATGCACCTTTACATTTCTTAAAAGATATCTGGTTTGTGTCGATATACTGACCTCCTGATATTTACAAACAGTCTCTATCCAGGATATGCACTTTTAGTATTTAGCACATAAAAATAAACAAACCAGTTCGTTGTACACAAATTCCAACCCTTAGTACTTCCATCTGCATCCACATTCCGTATTACTATCGCATTATAACCTCCTAAGATACTTCCTGTTAAATTGTATTTCCCTAAATATGAAATGCTAATAATCCTTTTCTGTGTATAGTAAAATTATTTCCAAATATGACCAATTTCTTACCGTTGAATCTTATTTTGCAATTTGAACCAGTATTAACAAATCAAGAATATTTAAAGAAATCTTACCGTGGCTGTGCTGAAGGCGACATCCTTACTCTTGTATTTGTTTATTTCAGATTTCGTTCAATTTAGAATAAGAGTAGTTGTCCAAAGTAAAACTGAAATGAATGAGACTTCTCTGTTGTGCTGGATGTTTTAATAATGTTCCTTACTTTATGATTATTTCAGTGTTGATTTTAATATGGTCTGATGGTTAGCTAAACTTGAACTTGTTCACAATTACTAAAAGTCATTTAGATCAAATAAAAGTTTATGATTACTGATTTGAGTTCACAATTTGGGAACAACGAGTGTTTTGCAGAGTAAATGAGTGGTGCACAGAGAGAAGGAAGGCAGTAATGTGATGTTCAAAAGTCGAGATGAATATTGAGAATGGTTGTTTGTTGCAGATGAGATGAGTGTTCCAATCTCAGTTCCTTTGGTTGGGTAGCAGTTGTATTTCATGAGACAAAACTAAGCAGTTTAGTGCGACAAACAGAGTGAAACAAACCATTCGGATTCTGTTATTGCTTTTAGGGCTGGGAAGCTTTCCTAACCTTCCTTCACTTTTATTGTATCAAGGTGGTGTTCCCCTGGGTATTTACTGTTTCTATAACGCTCTCGTCCTCTTCCCTTGACCACGCCCACACTTGCACTTTTCTCAATCTAATTTTCTCCCTTTAATTGTCATCGTCTGGAAACGCATCAAAAGCAAAAGTAATTACAACGACTCTAAATGCAACGCCAGTTTCTATTTTAGAAATCTTATAATTAAATATATGTTAATCATAAGGCATAGGTACATTTTCATAACGCTGAGGAGTGCGATAGGAAAAAGAACAGCTAATTAATGTTCATAACTCTTGTTCAAAAGTAAACCATAATTTAACATTTAATTATATGGATATTTATAATATAAAATCATGTCAAACAGGAAAACTCGTGAATTATCAGTACCTTCAGGCATTTTTGTCACATGTGTGTAAATATCTAATATTCATGCAGTAACTGTCTTCTGTGTGTATAAAACTTTGCAGTGTAGAATTCAATTGTTTGCCCCACAATTTTCTATTCCACTTTTAATTTCACATATATGTTCATTTAAAAACCTAGTTTAAGCAATATTAAAATTTAAAATGTTTTAATTAAAATTCGTTCAATGGAATCATAGTTACGAAGAGGGTATTTTTTCTTTGGCTTTTGTGCAGCTAAAAATTGAAGAAAGAATATTATTACTTTGTACTACGAGGACTTAAAGTTAAAAATAGGGTGTAGGTTACGCTTGAATGAATGAGAGACACGTCAGTGTCAAGTCAACTGATAATAGAATGGGAAGGGAAAAGAATGAAAGTAAAGTTGAACGTCGGAGATTTAATGAAAGTAAAACTTTTGTTTTTGTCTGTATATTTATGATCTCTGAGGCTTGACAGATTGTCACTTGAGAAAATCAAGGCGGAGACGACAGTTTGAAGTTAGACAGAGTTGTTATCAGAAGATCGTGAAAGAAGTCAGAGAATGACAGTCTCTGCTATTTCAAAGCTGATATTAAGTTATCTCGCTCATAACAACACATGTAAGTTCGGATGTCTGTATAATTAAGTAATGATATAAGTGGTGAACTCTGAGCGTGTTTTAGAGATATATGAGGGGCAACTGGAGTTATCTGAGTGAGTCATAGCAGGGACTCGGGTGGATAGGAGAATTCGGGCAATATCGCAGCGACTGAGGAAACCGCTTGGAAAGAGCTGATTTTGGGAAAGAATATTTTGGAGGTAGCTGACAAGGCAAGGCAAGTTAGAGAGGAAATCTGCTTTTCTTACCAAGTATCTTTGTCTCAAGTTTTAGTTGACGTGTTCACTTTTTCTCATTAGATAATGATGATGAGGAATAATTCAGAAGGAAGAAGTGAAGCCAGTGAGAATGAACTCAGGAGCTTCGGGGCTCTTCTTTCTTACTTATTTCTTCTGTACTGCCTCCTTCTGTTGTTGTTAGTCCTGCTTGGTGTTATGTTATTTATTTTATGTTCTGCCGTCGAGTCTCGCTCCAGTAAGGAACTCAACTTCTTGTTGATTTATCTTCCACTTGAGTTGTGTTAAGGGATGGATGGAATTAGATCCTTCTTTCCAAACCCAACGTCGATTGGCTTGCGGTCTTTTCTGCAACAAAAAGAAAACCGTTACCAGTCTCACACATCACACCGACATCCACCCAGACAACAGTCTACCCAGTCCAGTCACTCTGTCCAAAAGTCATGTTAGCCCCAGACTCCTATATGCCTTCACGTTCTACACATATAATAAAACGAACACCGTACAGCCACTAATATCAAATAACCAATTCTCTGAATACATCAATCTTGGGTACCTTTACCAACTACCAGTTAAATACAGGTCGTTTTCAACCAAACCTCTTTTGTAGACTTAGAAACAAGACTCAGTCTACCAATATACTGGACTAATATTATATTTTGCCAAAAGGGTTAACTTTTCTGAAAAAATATGACAGACGAAATAATATCGCCATCTGTACCAGAATTACAACCCTAGGAAATTCGGGGTATAAGTGGTTGTACTACTATTTCAGTTTTATAACTGACATAATATTATAGTGACTATATTATAAAATAATTTGGTGATATGAACCAGGTACTAAATATTTATATTATAAACAACCAGTACAATATAACTGCCGAATACAATGTTTTTATTTTCGTAATTAAACACAGTTGATAGTACTGTAGGTACATACTACTAACCATACCAATTTTGGATTCCTAAGTCTACTCCCTATATTATTATAAATGGATGGTTTTCTGAAATATGCAATTTGAAGGTATATACTCCTTTGTGGACAGTCGACGTCAGCATGCTTCTGATATATAAAAGTCGTGAATTTTCTGTATAGTGTGCCAGTATAGAAGTATTATTCAAGAATCTGAATATATTTAGGAAGACAGTGCAAGTGAAGCATAAGTAAAGTAATAGAGATAGCTTAGCTCTAGGAAGTGCAGTGTTTTTCCACAGTTGCCTAAAATAGCACATTCACATATCAGAACTTATTAAAAATCCAATTGTCTTGTCGGCGAATATTATGCTCATGAACTGACGATAACTCCAGCTGACTAAAGCTGGCTCAATATTTTGGCTGCATAAAATACCTATTATTATATCATTCTCCCTCACTCTTCCGTACTGATGTTTTATTAATTTTGTTTGTGTAATGTAACGTAATGCAAACTGAAGATTGCTCTCTCTTATCCACTTTTTTAATAACTTGAATTTAAAAGTGTAAGTAAAAATTGAATGTGTGACAATCGGTTTCCTATGGACTGGATGAAATATGTGAGTGACCAATAAGTAGTTGTATTAAAAGTGTGATAAATGTATTAAAACTGTAAGTATATTTAAATACATTGAATCGCTTAATATGTTATTGAACAAATGAATTTTTGTCTCCAAACACAGTTTTAGGCTTTGGTTATCACATTAAACTAAGACCCTTGAAATTCTTTATTTGTAAGCCCATCATCGGAGTTGCAGCGATGAAAGGCGACTATTACAACATTCCTTGTAAAACCAAAGATATTTCAGTAGGCCAAAAGTTCACAAAGAGAAGTCTTTTGGAGCAATGATACTTCTCAGCTGATATACACATATTCATTCATATTACTACACCATTGAGTAATTCATTTTGACTAATTTTCTCTGTTTTGCATTTTTTTTTGCAATAGCAATATATTAAGCAATATATTGTGACATTAAAGCACCGGTGTAGGGTATGTAATAATAAATGAAAAGTAATAAGAGTGACGCTATAGAAGACAGTTTTTACTGTGCTGAGAAATAGTTCTCTATTCTCTGTACACAACAGAAAGAAAGTTTCTAGATCAGTTGGAAATCCAATGAAACAGTCAAAACAATCTTTAGAGTTTTAGTCTTAACAAGCTGGTAGGTAGTTGGGAAGTGACGCAGAATGTTTAATAATATTAGTCTTTTCAGTTATCTGAAGTAATTTCTATGTTGGTATCAACCTGCGAGTTTGAAACGGTTATACTAAATGACACTTCCAGATAATTCCAATACTGGAGAAACGTTTTTATTAAAAAAAAGTCATAGTGTAAGGAGTAAGGATAACGGTGGGAGTTTGAATTGTTAATTTGATTTATAATTAGGAAGAAAAAGAGAGCGCCATTAAAAAGGAAATTGGATTATGTGGCGTTTTGGACTGGTAGGAATAAGGCGGTGTTAAGATTGAAGGTATTTTTAATCAGGGAAGTTTAGGTTGGAGAGAGACTAATTGGTTTTTGTGTTCGGGAGTGTTTTTGCGAAAATTGTGGCCTGAAAGGGAGAAAGTAGTTGGGATTGGTAGTGAGAAAGTGGTGTAAAAGTTGGTAAAAGTTGTGTATGTAAAATGCCTGGAGGAGGTGGGTAGATGTATTTGTTGTGTATGTGCGTAGATTGATTATGTATAGAGAGTGGGTTTGTGGATTGCATGTATGTGATGTAGTGTTAGTCGCAGTCGTCGTCTGGAAAAATGTTGTAAAGTCTAGTTAGACTTGACCGAAAAAGAAACAAATCTGTTTTCTGTCTTTCTTTGCTCTTCTCGCACTAACGGGAGCAATGTTTTCTCCGCCTTTTAACTTGGTTCACCTCGGGAGGCACACTCAACCCGACTACTTTAGTTTACCGAGTTAGAGCATTAATACCTACCTCTCCTGTGCAATCCCCTCTCTTATTTCTATTGTTGGTCCATTTAACTTTAAGTCCTACACAAAGAAAAGCACAGGAATCCATGTGCCATGGAATGCATACGTGCACTTCCAACTTCCTTGTCTCCTCTCTATACTCCATTGCGCCCTCCTATCCACCAAATATCCCAACATAGCAACATCGTCTCTAATATAATGCGCCTTTCCTCTATACACCTATTTATTTTGGAATGTGCAATACGTATGTATGCCACACCGACTTTTAAGCCTCACCCTGTATACTCTATACGTTTGCACACGAGAAAACACAAAACTTGCCTTTCTTTGCTTTGCACTTCGTTTCCTTGTCTCGTCTTGTCTTTGCGATGACGGCCGCAGGTTTCTCTTTGGGTTACACATAGAACGTACTAGATGCTGCATTCCATATATATTATGTGCTCCCTATGTCTTTTGTTTGTAGCTTCTATGTCTCTATCTGCTCGATACTCTTTGTTTAAGTTGTTTTCTACTGGTCACTGCCACTGGCTACTTTTGTCAGCATCTAATCTACTGCACAGCCAACAGAGATACATAGTCAACTCTACAAAACGGAAGAATTGCCACAATTTAAGAAGGATAAATATATTCTACTCCGACATACACCATTTCCTTCTTTCCATCTCAACTTTTACTATTTTCTATCGCCTTTTCATTTTCCTTTCCTTTTCCTCCCGTATACATACCCTTACAATTACACTGCACTTTCTGGCTATTTATAAATCGGAAACATCTGCACAACTTTCCCTATTCCGTATGCACATCCAAATCAGTATTCACTACACTTTCTTCCACAATTCTCGATTTGGGGCTGGAGGTACCGATTAACCGCAGCCACTATTTTTATTATCGTTTCAGTTCATAAAGTTATTCAAAATTTAAAATGTACCTCAAAAATTGCAGTATTTTCTCTAGTGCGCTACCAACAAGCTTTACCGACATTGTTCGTTTTATTTAGGCAAGTGTTAAGGATATTGGAAAAGATTCATCATTTGTTTTCAGATTAGGAACATGAACATGAACAGAAATTGGCATAGCCATTCAACTGCTAAGTTATAATAAGAATACTATTTCGAGTAGTAAGTAGTAATCATATGTAGGTCTCATTTAACTTTAGGTTGCATACGAAAATGTGCCAAAAATATCAAAAACTTAAAATAACGCTTTTATGAATTTTTAAAATACCTTGGAAAAACTGCTCTGTAAAGGTTTAGAGGCCACTAACTAGCAAAATAAATAATTGATATTCCTTGAAAATGTCTTGCTAGAATATAATTTATGCAATTTCTTATTTTTACTGAACTCTAATTTCGCAAAATGACGTAAGACAGCATGAAGGACTCTTTGGCACGGTAAGTAGTAGATTTAGTTCCACCAGGCCGACATAAGATTAGTCAGGATAACGCGGTGGCTTATTGTTAATTTATTGTCATATTATTTTCCATGTTCAGTTGCCAACCCAGTTATGTACTCATAATATGATAGTATTTGTGGTGCCGGGTATAGTTGTAATACGAAATCCGACCTGCGAACCCTGTCTCAAAGTTGAAATAGTTAATCTCGCACATTATTTACGCAAGGCCCAAGAGTCTTGCTTTTCGGTTCTGCCAGTCCGCAAATATTTTGTAACCTGTTCTCATCTTTTACCTTATCTGCTTAATGGATAAGAAAATAGGAGTGTGTCATGATGAGCCAAATTATGGATAAATGCAGTAGAATAGCAACCGTGCACTAAAAGTATTTAATGCAACAATTGTACTTATCTTGTCTGTGTACCTTTTGATAATAATAATAAATATACTGTCTGCTTCTATTGTACTTTTATTATGGAGAAGTTTTCTTTCTTTTCATTTTTATATGTTGTTTAATGTATTGACCTTTTATTAACATAATAAAAAATTACATCTTGGCGTGCAGCGGCCAAGTTTTTACGGTTTTTAGATAGAATCTCATGGAATGTGGTTACCAATATTCACGAAGTATCTTAGAGAGAGAGAACTTGAATTTCTACTGAGAGGTAATTTTAAAATATATTCCTTCAGTAATTACATTAAATACAAAATCAAATATCAAAGAACAAATCCTCCTGCATCATATTTATTTCCTCTGATATTTCAGTAAATAACGAAGAAACTAATACAACTTACGGTGAACTAATTTTTATTTTAGCTTTTTAAATGTGAACAAACGAAATAGTAAATAATAGAGTGGTGAAGAATTACTTGAGAACAAAGGACCTTATTTTGGTGCTACTGGTTTAGCAACTATTTTCAAATTGAATTGAAGCCGTATTTTATTCGTACATTGTTTGCTTTGAACAGAAATGAGTATGCATTATGATATGCGTGTGCCTTTGTTTATTTTTTGCAGAAATACAGGGAGTTAGAGTTTAAATTGTAAACTGTGCTGGAATATATAGCATGACCAAGTTCATTTGCCAAAATGTTTTTTGGTGATTTTTTACAGTATTTCCAGCGTGAGTCGTTAGTTAGGGTTTGGCTTGCGTAGCAACGTTAGTAATTGTTTAGAATGTAGTTTTCCGCACGTTTTTGCTCCTATGTGTTGTGCACTACTATTTTGTTTTGTGTTTTATACTCGCAACATTATTGCTTTCGCTTATAAACAGTATTATTGTGTACATTTGATGTGCCTTTGTCGTATCTGGATAAGGGTAACTATTTATTTGCTTAGCAGACTTCCTTGAGACGAGACATGACAACTAACAGACAACGCTGCTGGCCCAACTCTGGATCACGATTCGTGATCATGGTCACGTATACATTTCGTCATTAGCTCCTTCACAATCAGTTTCTTTCTGCTAAACAAGAAATTCTAACTAACATTCTGCACAAGATATTTCTCAACTAGGCTGCATTCCATGCTCTTGTGTTCCAAATTAGTGATGCTGTGTATCAATCAATGCTGGCAACACGGAAGGAACTAGAGAACGAATGAATGAATTCCTCCACCACTGAACTAACTCGCAATGCAGTCACACTCTACATCTTAAAAGATGTGACCACTAATCTACTAAAAATCTCCATCTATACATTCCCTATTATCTACACTTACAAATCCTACAATGTCACCATTGCAGACCAATTCGTTA
Source organism: Yoshiicerus persimilis (assembly GCA_020352615.2). NCBI lineage: Eukaryota > Metazoa > Arthropoda > Collembola > Entomobryomorpha > Tomoceridae > Yoshiicerus > Yoshiicerus persimilis. The sequence goes on along the minus strand of CM060170.1, from coordinate 39,160,442 downwards.
GACTCAGTAATATAAGCATGTGTAATGTCTTTTAAAACAATGTACGTACAAATGAGGCTTATTCAGGGTGTGGTCAAAAATTCGTTTCTAGCATTGAACAGTACACTTTATCTACCAAGATTTTGTTAGCTTGTTTAATATATCATATGGAGCTTAATTGGACCCTGTAATATATTTTATATAAAAGTTGAATAATAGTTGTAATGTATCATGCACATTTCAATCAATGGACAATAATCCATTTTGCGACCAGCTATATAACCTGATCGCAATAATGGATGTATAAATACTAATAGTTATACATCTATAAACATGTGAGCATATAATGTATCTGTAATGCACTTAAAAAGTGTTACTGACCCAAATAAATATCCGTTCGCCCCAATGTCACATAAATCGTAAATTGCGTTAGAGACAATACTATTGATAAAGATTTTAGTAAAGCTTCTATTCGTAGAGCCCTTCACTATGTTACAGAAATGTCTTAAAGTAAATTAGACAGTTGCACAATTAGATTAGCTGCTATATCGTACACAGAGATTCCCTCCTAGATTAATTTCCAAAGAATTGTATATTTACAGTAAATAGCGATGACACTAAATGTAAAGCCATTTAGCTATAAACTATTTGTTTTTAGAAGATTCGTAGACAGCAGTTAAGTGTAATATGCTTCGTTAATTATTTACCTGTTGATGATTACAATATATTAGTAATAATAGGTACCTAGCACTGTATGCTATTATGCTACATGTCTAGTAAAATATTTTTGTAAAACTGCAATCCAATATTTAAATTATACCAAAGCATTGTTACTATTTGACGAAACGACTTTTCCTTGAAAAGGAGTACAAGTAAATTTAGCCCGAAGCGTTGATTTTGCATGAAATATAGTTGCAAAGTTGCATTTCTCAATTTGACTCCTTAACAAGGTTAAAAATTCATGTTAATTTTGCAGGCATGGTAATTATTACTTGCACGTAATGCTACCCCTGCGCTCGATTATTGGTTCCTGTATCTAGACAGCCAAGATACTGAAACGTCTTTAGAAAAATACCTTTTATTTGCACTTTCAATTTACATGAAGCAGGCCCTGATGAATCCTTACGTACATAAATAGACACTACTTCTTTTGTTGGTGGTAATATTGTTGTGTTAAAATACTGTATTAAATTTCTTAGGCAATTGTGTAATAATAGAAATGGAAAGTAGAAAAATAAAATTTTCATTGATGAAATGCAAACCCTTTGATATTCTGCGACAATGAATTGTAAGGAAGGGGTGATACAGTAAGTGGAAATGCAACGTATAAATAGGTACAAGGTATACTGTTTGTCGCAAGTTGACGTTGATTACGCTCTGAGAAGCTGTACGATTTCAATGAACAAAAATAGACTAAGACTGTAAACGTGAGACAGGGCCAGGGACAACAAATACCACACTGCTCTATTTTGTAACTGAGACTAGTATAGTAATTCCTATAAAAATAAAATGTGCAACTTGCTAAAAGAAATAAATGCAACGCATTTATGGGAAACACAACTTGAAAATTCGAAAGTATCTCTTTTAATGAAAATCTATTATTTTACATTAATACCTTTAGAATGTGATAAAATGTGGGACTGTATTAAATCCTTGACTGCTAACAGATTCTTCTACATGAGCTATTGACTATTATATATTGCTAAGAATGTCTTAATAATCTCACACCTTTGGATGCACAGATTACTACGAAAAGTTGTTAACACCGTACTATACATAAAATGTTGTGGTAAGCAGTAACATGTACGTGTGAATTATGTATAAGAAAAACTGGAAATGTGCACATACGTAATAAATATTGTATGTGCACAGGTAGCAATTAATTGCGTAAGTAGCTTTATGTGTAAGAATATTATGACATGATAAGCGCTTACCTTATTTTTTGATATCAAGTGAACGGAGCACGAAAGGCGCTGCTTGGCGATGAGAATGCTGGATATTTCGTTTGTGTAGGATTACTAAAGGAAGTCTAAGAGAATAAGACGTTTTCACTTTTTGTCTGTTTTTGGTTTTACACCCTGGTGATTATTTTGTAAAGGTTAGAGATTAATATGTGTGGATATCACAATGAAACAGTTGGAATAGAGTTGTTGAATTTGGTAGGACAGTTCAGCGATTTGGAAACTGACAAAAGAAGCTAACTAAGCTATCTAATTGAAATTGAAAGGCAGGGGTGTTTTCTAATAGATTCTCAAGAGGGTGTACTGTACATGACGACGGTACAATGGTGAAGTGAGCACTGTGCACCAGTATGCAGTGCCTAGTCGAAAGAGATATCAGAATTGTCTGTCTGGATTGTGCAATTTCTTCAGTTCTGTCTGTGGTGTGTGTATGCCGACCGAACCGAGTGGAGCTCCACGTGCGAATGAGCCAAGTTAACAAGAGGCAGCTCTTTATAATACTATCGCGTGTGTCTCTTCCTTGCTCTGCAGCTCTCTCGTGGTTTCACACACACTTTCGTTGCCACTGCCAATCTCAGAACACGACCCCTGTACATTTCCATTCCATAATCCACAAATTTTAACCCTCTCTCGTTAAATACGGAATAAAATACTGTTTTACCAAATTGCTCATCTCCAGTTTAGAATATTGGTTGCATTAAAACTCCCCTTTAGATGTATTCGCAATAATTGTGTATCCCCTTACTATAAGTTGGCTTCCTTGCCTTACTTTTCTGGACTGCCTTGCTTTTCCTTTGCTTGGCTTTGGCTTGGCTTGGCATCATCACATCATATCATGGGAATGAGTTTCATCTTTCATGGGAATGGAGCAGTTTTCCTATATCAACTGAACTTACGTGTGCAATACAATAATATAGAATTCAGATACGTATATTGCAATATTATTGGTAGTTATTGTATGTTGGTAGCTACCTATAGTATGTGTGTCAGAGAGATCACATTTATTTGTATAGCACTTATGCATATAAAGTTCTGTTGCGTGGTGCATGATAGAATCCTGTCTCACAGACAACGCAACACAATAGTGATCGTCTGTATGAATTGTGATCTGATATGCCATGATACTCAAGACGACTCTGTTTTCGCTCTAATACAATGTTTTCCTGTTCTTTCGCCTAGCAGATCTCCAGAACGACATGGCAAGGCAGATGCGGTAGGCAAACGAAGTGGAGATACTTGTAAATAAAGTTTCCAGGATTCCACTACTCTGCTCTCTTCCGTTCCATCAGATCCGTCTGCCCTACGCATATCTTTAGCACTTCTCCCTCCTTCCAAGTCTACCGTCTCTAATTCACTAAACATTCGATAGTCGGATGCATCGGTCTTCCAACTACACTAACTTCACAAAACGAGGCAACGCAAGACAAAACCCGCTACTTAAAATACTACTTCAACTAACAATAAGCAATCCAGTTCTATTCAATAAGCTGCAATCTAATACTATCATAAGAATCCTACACAATCCGAGATGAATTCACAACACAATCTCACAAACATAATCCAGCTCAACGAAATATTACCAGGTTTTCCCAATTTATACACTTGCTTGTATTCTCAGATTGTGTTCAAAGACGTTAGCTGTTTTAATCACAGTTTAAAAACTAAGCAACAGTAAAACAGTGGTATAGTTTAAGAAAATCTTTTAAGGCATGCCAACGCTTTCCTCTTCTGTGCAAATTTCATTATGGTCACCTAAATCTTTTTTTCCCTTTACTTTTGAAGAGATACTCAACATTAATAACTAAATATTTAATTAGCGGAATATTTGAATATTAGTTACTTTGATTTTGCAGTATTTTTAACTTCCCATTGACTTTGATACTTAATAAAAACTACCAAAAGATAATATTTTTCAATCTCATTTAATTTAAATGTTGGAATATTAAACCTAAAAAAATGACAAACATTTCATTAAATCCTTGAGAGATTTGAAACAGTAAAGATAAATGCTTTTAAACAAGGATGCCGACCCAAACTTTTTGGGCAAAACCCCGACACACTGACACATTTTTCTATCAAAAACCCAATGGTGCTTGGGCTTTTCGGTTTTTGCTAGGTGAGAATGTGAAATACACCATTATTTTTACAACAAATTACAGTTTATCCTGGAAATATGAACATATTTGATAATTATAATTAAAAACTATCATTCTTCATCATATTGTGGCCCAAAAAAGCAGGAAGGTCAAGTAATATACCTAGAATATTACATTATTTTAGTAAAACAAAAACACAAACCCAAAAACCCGTAGAATCTCGTATCCTTGGTTCTAAGCAGTAAACTATTTTACAACATAATTTAAATACTTACTTATGTTCTTATGTCTAATTCAGTGCAATTAAGGATCCCCCACACAATTTGCTAAAAGGACGATGACTCAAGATTTTCTGGCTTACTACCCACAACCATTTTTTGAAGGAAGTTCTTCTGAGACACTGTTCATTAAAGTTCTAGAAAATAAGTTATTAAGGGAAACTGGAATAGTAAAATATTGTGTCAATCACGGAATACTTTTGTAATGAATTAATGGGTAGCATCAGATTTTTAAATGCGCAGCAGAACTTTCAGCATAAATTGTTTTCTATTATCTATCAGCTTGGACCTCTAGTTTTATTGAAACAAATGCACGAAAATAAACTGGAATAAGTACACCTTAAGGATACACAAGATAGTCAAGATTTAAAAACTGGGTTGAAACTCTGGAGGAGACAAGGTGAGTTCGTAAATTGAGGTTGAGAATGTTTTCTTTCCACTCCAGACGCATCTTGAAGATAAACTCGGGCACTCAAAGCGACTAATTCACTTCAATGTGCAATTTTGCTTCAAGTATCCAGTTGTCTGGTTCTCAATTAATTTCGCGGTGACAGTGACATGGTACTTTCTGTCTCTTTGCCACCTTATCCATCCTTGTCTCCACCTGTCTCCATCTTCCATTTGCATCTCCGTGGACATAGGTACTTCCTCTTTGGCTGCATCTACTTTCTGAAACACTAGGCAGTCTTCTAACCACTTGCACTTGAATAAGTAAGTCACTTTCAATTAAAATTGACACAGACGTTGAGTTTGAGTTGAGTGTTGAAGGAAGAAGAGCTCTCGTCCTCACTTAACGCTCTGCACAAAGTGGAAATAACTTTAGCTACCACAAGTAGATATCGAATCTAGACCACCACAATCGAAACCATTAATCCAAAGTTGAGAATACACTTAAACAATTCTACAAGAATCTTCACATGTCTAATTATTCAATCAAAGATGTTATGCTAAGCTCCCTTCATATCCATAAGTGTTTGCCATTTCATTTATAAGCCCTGGCTGCTTTCCGATGGTTACTTAAAGCTGTAGTTCCATGTGATTTTTTATTTAAGACGATCCCATTGCAAGCTTTCCATAGCCAGTTCCATCCATCATATAATTTCATGGCATGCGATAGCATGATGGATAACTGTAATATAACGTAAATGAAATTTGTTTGTAAGTAATAAAAAAAATATGCTATTAATATGGAACTATTTATTTGATTTTTGTGAAGCATTGGTGACTTACACAATTAAATTGCGTACAGGAGGTGAATTTGATAAGTTCTTTTGCAAAAGGAGAATAATTTTAGGACGGAAGAACAGTGTCTCAAAATCAGAACTGTCGTGCTTTAAGTAGGACTCATTTTTCCAGCCCAATAAACATATAAAGTAATAAATAATTTTATTCTACTATTAGCCTCTTGTCATCTAGGGCCCTTCCCGTTAATATTTTTAGAGCATCATGTGAAAATCGGTAAATTTTATTGATATAAGGAGAGATTTACATTCAGTACACATCCACATACACAACACATCGTGTGTGAAGTGCTAGTGCTCCCCATCCCTATTTTTCCATGAAAAATGCCTTAAGGCCGAACCGTTGAATTCTCCCCTCAAAGGAACACAGGAGTTGTCGAGGCAGTGATCGAAGTAGATCTCTGGATTGGATGTTAGAGGTGGTGGTAAGGACGGGTCCAACGCGTTCAACGCAAGTCAATTTTAATTAATTTGCCTTCCTTCAGAAAATGTCATTTTTTAGTTTGCGTAGTCTCGACCTTGCTTTGGTGTCCCTTCTACCCCAATTCCCCTAATATCAATAAAGCATTTTCACTGGCGATGCTCCCAATAATTTAACAAAACCGTATGCTTTCTTAACTCACCCCAACAAATATTATTTATCTATATGTTTTTAGGACAACATCGATAGCTTGGTATTCATGAAGGCAAATAGTTGTTAGTGGAACGCAGAAAAAAATAAGTGGTATGATTCTTGACAAATAAGAGTTTGAATCCAGGCAGTTGGGATTCTGCTAATAGAGAATAGAGATATAACTGTAACTAGGAGTTGTAATTTAAGCTGCTAAGTAAAGTTCTTTTTGGTTTGGTCTTGGAAGACAAGCTGCGTGGAGAAGATGGAGAGTTAGTTCAGTTATAATTCTCTTTCCTGTTGTTCTTCTTTTCTAGAGGGACTCACTCAACATCAGTCAGTGCATCCTCCAGTCAAGACTCCAAGGCAAGACATCAGTTCGTAGCAACAATACATTCTTCTGCTGATAGCCACTTTGTTGTTTTGTTCTTCCTTTCTTATCCAGTCCAACTCTGTATCTCTCCACCATTCTCCCTACAAAAGAGCAACAAAACCACAGAGGACCAACACCAACTCGCCAACTGCACTACATAACAAACAAACGACTTGCAAAGCCTCCTACTTAATATTATTACTCTTTCCATCACTAATACGCAAGGAACTCATTCTGTTGCACAGTTTTAGTATTCTGTGGCTATATGTAATCAGCCGTCAGCCTCTCACCATTATTTATCCACTTGACAATACATTACTTTATTCTCACTCAATCTGTCCACAGACCAAAGCTAAGCAGGGTACTTGTGCTCTACCTTATCATTATACTTCTCCAGTTATCTCCGATATCCGAATTTAAGAGTTTCGTCTCCGGGTAATTTTCAGCACCCGTTCATCCTCTGCTAACAGATATAGCTACTGTGAATACTTCTCAGTTTTCCTCACTTCTTCCCCCTTGTAATAATATACAGAGAAAGAAACAGAGACTCCTCACAATATTCCATGATCATCCCTAACTTCCCCGTTCGCCAATGAAACATGAAGTATGGCAAGAACGGTCCGTAGTTACTCTACAGATTCACCAGAGAACACAAAGGGAAGCTACACAATTCATTGTTAATGTAGATTTCGACCAAGAGTAGATCTTTTTGTAGATCTCTTGCAAATCAAAAATATTTCGATTTTTCCAAACAGGAACTTTTATCCAGCTAATATCAATTTATAAAACTTTCTTAAAACTAATCCCACGACATGTAAGACTTTCTTTAATTATAAGTTGGCACAAATAGAACCAGAAATATAAAACATTATTCAAAAAATTTGATTGTGTTAATACTGAATCCTGCAAAAGAATAAATTCGCCAACAAAATATCAAAGAGGTGAATAGTTCATAGAGCACTAACTGCTACATCGCCTATAATGATATTCAAGAAGTTAACCATGAAGTGCTGTAGTTTTTACTCTTTCGTTAAGCCTCGATTTCCAAATCTTGTGGAGAAGCCATCTGAGCACTAAAATTGGTATATAGTTTAAGATTAGAAGATGGAATTAGTGAGAAGTGAAAATGTTTGTAACTTAATTGTTATTCTATGTGACAAGTGAGTTTCTTAAAAATTGTGCAGTTTTGCTTGTAAATAGACAGATTCATGTGACTGGATAATTTTGCAAAGGAATTTGTGCAAAATGTGGTAATGTGGCACGACGTGAAGAAATAGCTTAGGCAGCTATGAAATGCAGATGGGCAGATTGCACTAAAGAATTTTACGACTCGACAGTTTGCTAGTCTACTCTTTATGTATAGATAGGTATAGTTATTACAGAGAGGGCTTTGTATAATAAAGCGAAGATAAGGGAAAATCATTGGAAAAGTGGGCCAAGAAGAAAATGATGAGCAAAATGATCAGTTTGATTAGCGTCATCAGAATATGCTGTTACTTTCTTTTTATTTTTCTGCTGATGTCGTGTCGGTGTTGGGCTGGAGGAGGCAGGGTTCACAGAAAACCAACACTTGTCTTAGCTGATCATCCCAACTCAAATACATGTGACCATCATCTGATGACCAGTTACCTTCATCAACTTGCATCCGCCCACAAGAATATTTCCAAGCTTGTGTCCATTGGAAAATCTGTAGAAGGTTTGAAAACAGTTTTCTTATATGCTACTATACAATTAAGGTGTCATTGTAATACTTGAGAAAGGTGAACAATTAAAAGTTTCAGTTTAAATCATTGTTCAATTATCAACTGACAACAAGAAATGCAATTCAAGGTTTGCATGAACAAATGAAAATTATTTTCTGGTTTACAAGAAGGAATAAATTACAAAACATCATGAAAACCATATTCTCGTCTCGTTACTCTTTTAAGATATATTACAAATATTGTGAGGAAGAAATGGCATGTATTATTTCATAACTTTTATCCAGGCCGAGATTTATGGGTTATGATACTTTCGGACCGTCCCAACAAAAGACCAGTGCTAAGACCACAAGTAAAGTTCGTAGGAAATATAAATGGAGTGTCAGGGCCAGCATGTTTCGTTCTCCTTAAGCTGATAAAGGTGAGTTTTTTGTGTATCTACACTGAGTATATCTGTTTCCCTGCATATTTGCTTGATCTATAAAGAATTTAATTAGAAATAGTGACTCCAGTAACAGTAGTGAGTTGCAAATAAAGGAAATTACTACTGGCACGCTAGATGAGTATTCATGGATCACAATATGGCATAAATGTTGTTTACATGTCTCGTAAAGCGATTTGAAGAAGTGAAATACATGATAGATAGGGATTTTTCTTGGGACTTGTATGTCTAGTGTTTTTGGAGCTTTGTAGTTGAGAGTGGAGTATTAGCATGTGTTATGTATCGCGTATCATAATTATTTAACCTTACACAAGAAGTGTTTATCTCCACTGGTAATATCTGAGCATTTCTACGGATGTGTTTGTCTCGTCAGTAACAGAGTAATCAACTATGCCGATAAGACACAAGAGAGCGTTTGTTTTTCATGATAGCATTAGTTTCACAATAGTGAGCATTGATTTACGACACATTACAAAACTGCTCACCAGTCGGCACTAATACAGTGTGGAAATACCATTGTGCATTATTCCTCTTCTTCCTTATGTCTGTGTCCCCTCTCTCCAATGTTATGTTATGCTTCCACTCATTCCAGCTACAGTCACATCAACTAAACGACTTCTCTCCGATGCTTCCTCTCTTTAATATGCGCCTGGGAACATTCATTGTCACAGTCGGAAACTTTATTCGATGCCAGATTTGATTACATTAACAAGAGCTTTTGTCACACACAATTTAAGTATGTCTGTCATACTTAAGCTAAGCTACTGTTACACACTGTTGGGTTAAAACTAAGGCACAAATGGCTACCTTCTACTTATTTACAGAACTCTATAGCACCACTCCTAATTTAAAAGACTTCTATTGTTTCTATTTCCTCTGCAGCACTTGCTTACGACTTTTGAGACTCAGGGATCTGTGGAAAGAAGATTATTGCAAACTACAGAAATTCACATTCTTCCCAATTTAAATCCAGATGGCTATTCAAGAGCACCAAAGGGTGAATGTGGCAGTGGAGAAGGAAGGTAAAGATTACTTTTATTCGCACTAGTCGTAGTTACCCCCAAAATGTTAATTTACTAAACCATTCCATTTATAGTTACTAAGCACAAATTGCAATTTTCAGCACAAAATTCCTTTATAGAATATCATTCTTTTAAAACGAGTTTACATTTAATACTGTGTCAAATTTTATATCTACTAATCGCATATGTTCTTACATTATAGATAATATGCAATCTCTCAAATTTTATATGAATTTATGTCTATCTTCTGTTGGCTTTTATAAAATTAGGTTGAATGCAAAAGGGATTGAACTAAACAGGAACTTCCCAGATATTTTTGGTCCTGATGACATGGAAATGGAGAGAGCACCGGAAACGGTCGCTGCCATGGACTGGATTTACAATAACAATTTTCTCATATCCGTGTCTCTCTTCAGCGGTGCTTGGGTGGTCACGTATCCCTTTGACTCCATACCTACGGACGGTAAGTTCTAAATCATTTAGCAGAGTGAGTCTTTATGAATACAAGCACTGGTTTTTACCTCGATTTCTCCTTAATTTCAACTACCGGAAAATTTAAGCTTAGGCTTCCCCCTTAGAATTACGTACTCCTTTTACTGGCATTAGTTATCGGAGTAAGGGCTTCAGCATCTGAAAGAATAACTGAAAAACTATTTAAAACTAACAAAACCTGACACATGGTTTTCCTTATTGGAAGAAAAAAGATATTTTATATATGGGAAGCAGTTTAAAAATTGATCATAAATAAAACCCTCAAGCTAGGTTGGATATCATGACCATCACAAAATCCCTGCCTCAAGTTATGCTATAAAAATTTGTCATAAACTAAATGCAGGATGTAAAGGCTAATTTACAGCACGCCTCAAGACAAATCTATGCGGATTTCGCAGTAGGTTAAAGCATGCTGCATTTAGGTGCGTCTTATTTGTAAAATAAGAAAGGAAATACAAGCAATATTTTTGGTAGGAAGGGATATAAAATTTATTTTTTATGCTTAATGCAAGGTAAATACTGTTTCCAGCGGACACTCCGCATTGGTTCAGATAAAAGGATGGGATATGTAGTACCCGCAGCAGACAAGAGACTGCCTAATAGCAAGGGATTTAGACTTTTCGACCGTAAAAGTTGATATTCTGTAATACAATATTCACGTTTGCCATTCCCCACAGTATATATATTCTAGAAGCATGTATAAATAGTGTGAAGCACTTTGCAAACTTTTGACACTGACCGTAAAAGAAATGAAAAAGAAGAGCGCAATATTCCAGAATGATTCAATCGAATCCGATACTTCAATCCTTTTCACGCGATGCATACATACAGTCTGAGACACCATTTACTGATCACTGATTTTTTAAAATTTAAATTCCAAATTTTATAAACTAATATTGGTGTATGAATACACTTGTTTTCTTGTCATTAAGAACAGAAGCTTTACTTAAGACAATCTCGGTGTACTTTTCTGGGAAATCCGAAAACAGCGAAATTAATTAAAACTTTATAAAGAAAACTTTTTGAGATTTTCTGTCTATGACTTTGACCGATGATATATTTGTAGATAGGCTACTAAGTTCTTTAAAAACTATTTAATTTAGTTTGAATAAATATTACGAGCATAATTCTTAAAGATGGACAGACTTTTATGAAGCATCTTGTAGGGTGTAGCTGGAGGACATGATACGAGTACATGAATATCGTATCTTTTTTCTGAATGTTCATCTAGAGTTACTTTTGCGAATAAAAGATGTAGGCTAGTGCACTGAGATACAAAAGCAATCCATACACAATAGAGAGAGAAAAGGTAAGGGAGAAAATAGGAGAGAGCATAAAGCGAAATAGATTTGTGTTGTCTTTTCTCGCCTGGAGTAGAATTTAAAACTTTCTCGGGTTGTATGACACTTATAAGAGGACATTATTGCTGTGATCGTGAGATTTCATGCATTTATGGATGTGAGGAGCTGTAGCGACGGAGGTTAGTTATCTCCGCATCTGAGGAGGTAGCTGTGTCATTTCTGGAGGTCCGCGTCCATAGGAAAGCCATAAAACCGAAAACGATAAGTCTTGTGTAGTGAGAGAGGATGCGGACTCACATAACGTGGGCAATATTTTCTCTATGACTTCTTCACTTCTTATTTTCATTTTGCGTTGCGTAATATCCCTTTTGAATGGAAACAGACAAAACGGAGGGATTGCGAAGCAGCGGAGAGGCTCATTTGACTCCTGATGATGACATTTTCAAACACTTGGCTTCCACTTACGTTGCAACATTCCAGGGCGTCGCTGAAGCTTGGTATTGTCCAAATTTAGAAAGAACGTTCCCCGATGGCATGATCAATGGAGCCGAATGGAAGTCTGTTACAGGTACACGCTTTGCGTCTATAAAATATTTAATGTCTTTCCTACATACAAAATAGCTGTTCTACCAAATCACACGAAAACCATATCAAGGCGTCTCCACCAGATTTATTTGTCTTTCAGCACATGCCTAACTTAACTCCACGCAACACAGTCCTTTGCTACGTTAGCCACTTTTTATTAGATTTCTGATGAGAGACAGACAGGAATACATATTATTCCATCTTCACAACTTTTCCTCTTATTTCACCTTCCGCTCCTATAGAAATACAAGTCTAGCGTGCAGAATGGCCTACATACAATATTGGTCACCTGGAATTTGAAGTACTATTATTGAGTATTGTAGCAGAAAAGGGTTATACGTCGAAACAATAAGCGATATTCGTAATGTCAACCATTTTTTTCCTACGTTTGGTTGACGCTGGAAAGTGTATATCAAAGGCAGCTGACTGAGTTAGAAAAATTTGGTTGACGCAACATCAGCATACGCGTGGTTGACGGTATGTGAAATGTTGGCTGCCTTCATTTGCGCGTTTGGATGACTTAGCCAACTGCTGGTTGACTTCAATACCAATGGTTGCTATTACGAATATCGCTTATTGCAGAATCAAAATCAATTGGCTATAGATATACTAATGGGAATTCACAGGGTGTTCTAAAATTGGAAAATTTTACAAATTGCACGCCATATTTACTAATATTGACTTTTCAACAGGTACGATGATGGATTTCAATTACGTTAGTGGCACCTTTGAACTCATGATTGGGATCGCATGCTGCCGAAATGAAAACCGAACTGATGTGCTGGAATATATTTGGACAACAACCAAACCGGTACTCAGATAATTTCTTAACTCTCGATTAGATAATGAAATGATAATTAAATAAACCCTTTAATTACAGAATTATAAATATACCTACTCATATATGCCATGTACGTAGTATTGAGAAGTGCTGCAAATAATTTCAGGGACTGCTGGATATGATCAAAGAATCTGACACTGGAGTCCGTGGGTTAGTCATGGACGTGGAAACAAATAAAACACTTCGCAGAGTGGAGATGTTCAAGCTAAGCCAAAACTATCTGGAAAATATTGATGTCAACCTTACGCCACCGTGGCTTAGCAGTAACAATGGAGAGTTCTGGCGCCCTCTTCTTCCGGGAAAATATATTCTCAATGTAATTCACACCGTTTCATTTCGTGCTTTAGTTACTGTAGGTTCTCAGTGCCACAAAGTTTTCCAAAGACAAAGTCCACGTATTAAGTGACACGCTAGGACAAACTAGATATTTAAAAAATTTAATTTATGCACTTCATTTCTTAAATGTCATGCGTTTGCATTTAAGGAAAAAAATTATTTAAAGCTGGATTTAAGGTTTAGAGGTGACCACCATTTTGGAAACTGCACAGCAAGTTAACATGGAAAAAGTTCACTTTCTTAAAAGCGGATAACTCCAACATTAAATAAGTAAATGCAAATGTGAAAATGTAGAAAGAATCTCCATTCCATTGGCAAAATTCTCAAGTGTTGAATTTTTGATTTATCGCTTATTTATTTATTTAATCGCTTATCGATTTATTTGATTTTAAAAAGTAGTTAAAAAAAGCCAACAGTGTGAATCGAACCAATGTAGTTCGATTCCTACTGTTGTCTTTTTTAAATGACTTTTTTCTCAAAGCACAGGCGATAAATCAAAAATTCAACACTTGAGAATTTTGCCAATGGAATGGAGATTCTTTCTACATTTTCACTTTTGCATTTACTTCTTTAATGTTGGAGTTATCCGCTCTTTACTAACTACCACGCTAACTAATAGCTTTTCAGTTTCCAAAATGTCGCTCAGCTCTCAACCTTAAAAAATAATATGAATACTAGTTATATAGTGCAAATCTCATGGAACCAATGCAGACTATTCAATGTGGCACAGCACATCAATAGAAAATCTGGAGTTTCTGTAGTCAAAATAAAGAAAATTAATTAAACCAATCTATTTTATTTTCAGGTTCATTCTCCGGGATACATTAAACAGGAAATTCCATTCACAGTTACAATGATGAAAGCAACAATGCTTACAATATACTTGGAAAGGGAGTTGCCCTCATCATCTATTGCACCAACAGGATTTGCAACATTAAATGAAACGTTTACGGAAGAAACCATTGCATCTAAAACTCAAATGGCAACTCCTATTATCTTGGGAAGAAAGAATTCAAGTGATTTGTCGAATGAAAAAAGAGTGGACCATTCAATGACGCAATCCCACTTTCATCCAGATTTTAATAGACTTTTGGAAATCACAAGCTCCAGTTCAAAATTAGTACAAGATAAAGTATTTTTATTTGTATATTCAATTGTCGTTTCACCATCTCTGATAATAATTTTTCTGAGTCAGCATCACGGCTACTTCTCCACATTTTATCTCTGCGTGTAAAAATTACCAATTACATTAGGCGAATGAGATTATAAAGGCCATAACGGTTCCTAACTTATTTTAGTGTTCGTTTACTTGTATAGTTGCATTAGGAAAAATTAACCTTATGTGTTCTACTTTACTGAAAACAAAAGAAAACCTAAAAAACTTTAAAAGTACTTAATAGAAGTTGAAAACATTTAACACAGAGATAGGACGCACACTGGCACTCAATGCAAATAAAAAGAAGGTGGTAATATTAAAACATAGCTACCTATATAGGTTTCCGCCGATTTTTCGAAGATTTAACATAATTTTTTTAAATTCTTCTGATTGTGATTGAAAATTTTAGCAAACTAAAGTTTAAGTCGTTGAATTAGTTTTAAATCTAGATTCTAGTTAGCAATTTATTTCTAATAATCAAAAGCGCAACTGAAATTGTAAAAACTTTATAAACTGTAAATATTTTATATTTTCAAAATCGTTTAATTTAAGGCATATCTAAGTAAAGTACGGGTTTTACGCAACTAGTGAAATAAATCCTAGTAGTTTATATAAATTTGAGTATATTGTGTTGATTAAAGAAAATGTGCATTACCGTGACCATGATTGTCTTTGGAATGTCTCTGGTTACACTAATCACGGGAGCGCCATTAATTTTCTCCGAGTTTGGGGAAGGATCAACACTTAACCGAGGCGCAGTAATCAAACCAGTTATTAAGGGAAATACGACATATTTAAATTCGAAGCTGTCAAGTCCATTCAGCTTGATAATCATCTATTTGTATAAATTATAAAAATTACATTTTGTAATTAATCGTTGTTCGAATGCGGAAGCGTACCTTTTTAGGACCAGAAGTCATAAAGGACTCGGTAGAATCCATTGATACAGCAAGATCGTACACATATTTGGTTCGGTTGGTAATGACATATCTGACGTACATAGGTTGCTTCAAAATGCCTCTACCATTGTCTGAATAATAAGCCTCTAAATATAAAGGTGAGTTTCCCGTATCTTCCGATTCTAGTGGATATTCACTGGTTGTAAAAATTTCATCCGAATCTTCGTTCCTGCATTTTTCATTTGATTAATTAAAATCGTATTTATTACCACTAGAAATGTAATGACATTTGGTTTAAAACGACCGTCTAAACATAATTGATTTCATTGATAGAAAAATATTTAATTTGAAGGAAAAAATTTTTAAGTTGCTTTTGTGTCTAAAAGGTTTTCCGTCATAATAAACAAAAGCAATCCTAACCTTGCCCACGTTATATTTACATTTCCAATGGAAGTAACAGCATTCACTAGTGAACACATTGTTCCTTTCAAGAAAGCGATTTCTCCAGGATCTAAAATAATGTTCTCCAATTTTAATTCTTCATTCGTTTTTAACTGCGAAGCATCTTCCTGAAAAAATTAATTTCTGTTCTTAATTTAAACTGCATATAGTAATGAAAATCGTGTATTATGTTACTAACGTTCATTTCGAGCCAACACATTTGCAACACTAATGCACATGGAGCAATGTTTTCAATTTTGACTTCTATACAGAATTCGCTTTGAGAAGGAGGCTGATCAATTACTTCCCCTTGAAGATTAGTTATCACATGAGACACGTTGAAAGGACGCACAACATTCATTAGTTCCATTTTTTCTGTACTTAAAATTTGATTGTTTTGATCCATATACTTGGACTATTAGGTAATTAAAAAGTTTTTATTTTTTAACAGTATTTGAATATGCATTATTAGAATTGAAAAACTAAGGTATGTGAAAATAATTACCCTTGCTAAAATTTTGAGTTCCTTTTCATCATCATTTTTTGTTTTGACGTAAACCACTGTAGTATTTGATTCCGAAGGGTCCAACTTTTTTAATTCAAATGTATGGGAGAGTTGTCCATAGGAAACCGGTTGAGATGGATCCAAAGTACAAGTCACATCTAAAGGAATATTTTAATCCTTAAAAATAAAATTAAAGAACATAATATTCAATTATCAAGTTCTAGTCTTACGTGACATATTTGCGCCTCCGATGAGGAATGTAGATATAAGTCTTTTATGCTCAACTTCACTCTCATTGGTCAGGGTTAAGGAAACTTTGTGCCACTCACCAACAAGCATAGGTTCTTGTCTAGATATTTTTACTTGTTGTAGCGTTTTTGTTGGGTCAATCCTAGCGGAAGTGTAGCGACACTTATCCTTAGCCCAAGTATTCCTATAAGGCCCAAGCTCAGTCTTAATAACTGATATTATCCGATTTTTAGAAATAAATAAAAGACTTTACCAAAGATACATGTCTCCAGGCATTACTAAGGAATAATGAAGAATCACTGATGCAGTAGATGTGCCAATATCAATAAAACCGACTTGCAACTACAAATTAAAAGTACATTTAGTTCTGCTGTGACAATAAAAAAATTAGTACAAAAAGCAGCACCAACTGAAATTACCTGAATGTGCTTAGACACATCACGAGCAAGGGGTATTATATTTAAAGTTAATTCTTGAGTCTCTCCGGGTTGTAAGCAAACGTCAGTCTCATTTGACGAGTTATATTCATTGATAGTCGTTCGTACGCCATACTTGCAGATTTGAATAGGGTAGTGGTAACGGTTACTATGAATCAAATATGAAGATTAAGAAGAATGCAGTTATTCTTGTGAATATAACCCATTAGGGATTTTCAAAACTTACGTTAACATAAAGTGAACAGTTGTTTCAGTTGCGACTCGAACTACAGAGCTGCTAAAATAAATCTGTGCGTCTATTATGCAATTCTGATGAACACCCACGTAGGAAGTAAAGGGCTGAGCTAGGTTCTTTTCCCAAGCATCTATGTTCATTTCACATCCCTCTTCAGCCAATGGTACTCTGCCTTCCAACACAGCCCTGAACTTTGACCACAGATGCTGTTGTCTCTCTCTTTTCACAAATTCCACCAAATCTAATTTCAGTAAAATAATTAAGAAGTTGAGGTAAGCTGGTATATCTCCTTCGCAGCAAGAGGCTTTGAAACCACATTCCGCGACATCAAAAATTAGATTTGTCCACTTCTCTTGTCCGAATTCCCGAAGTACGTGAGTCATTAACATTATGCACTTGGTATACTGCTTCGCTGAATAGAATTCATGGCCCATGAGGCACACTGTATAAAACGGAAACAAATACGATAAATCATAAAACAAGTTTTCCATTATAAATTATTTCAAAATTGCTGTTATAACAAGAATGCATAAATTATTGTCTCCTTTCATTAATAAATTATGTTGAGATTGAAATGCTTACTCAGCTGACAACGGGTTCTCAAACGCTGCGTGTCACGACAAAATTCTGATGCAATTCCGTAATGTCCAATTATAAACTCCTATTAACAATTAAAAGCTAATAACATTTGTATAAAACAGACATAATTATGGCAGAAACATGATAGAAATAATGTTAGATGCTATTTCCATTTACTTTACCGAATGATCATTGCCTAATTCTATGTTCTTCAGAGCTTGGATTGAATTTACATCTTCGACAACATATGCTGTTTCTGATCCAAAAGATGCATCTCTCCAAGCTCGTTGTCCAAAATATTTGAGCTCTGTATCCTTTTCATATTCTGCTAACTCACTGGGCCACGATAAATCCTAACGACATCAATCAATAATTTAAGTGTTTTATAGCCAAAAATAGTAACGCTAAGTGAAATATAATTGTAATAATTGCATAATAGCAATACCTGCCCAACAAAATTTTCCAGGCAATATTTTTGTCTTTTCTGTGCAAAATTTGCAGCTTTCATGAAATATGTCACGGGATCGCATATTTGTGACGCTCCGGCTCGATGATATTGCTTCAGTAAATCTCCGAATTGATGATACCTAAAAATAATTCAATTTAGCTTTATTAGAATTATTTAGAATTGAGGAAGATGATGAACTAAGTAATTTAGATTCAGTCATAAATTGTAGAGGAAATTAAACGTACTGATTTTCTAGCCAGGCAATGCTTTCAAAGGTCAACTCAGTGTTTCCTTCCATTTTGCTGAATGTGCGAATGTGTTTATCAAACTGGGCTTTGGATTCTTTTTGATCGGATTTCAGCAAACACAGACGGCAAATTCGATAGTTAATTATCGAAGCAACAACTTTAAGCTCTTGTATATTTGCATCTGAGACTTTAATGCTCAACACGGAATCAGTAGCGGCTTGATAATGGCTAACAAAGGACACAGAAATAATATAAAATTAGTAAATATAAATCATAGGGTTTTTTCTTTGTAGTATACACAGACATTGAAATTATTTTGTACCTCATCGCCGCCACATAATCTCGTCTAATTTCTTGAAAGAATGCGATTTTAAAATTGTAACGAACTAAGAGAGGAGTTTGAGTTGCTTTATCCTTCCAATTTTTAACACGTCTAATTCGAGCTGAGTAGTAAGTCTTAGATAACTCCCTCATTCCTGACTCCAACCTAAATAAACAAAACGTCAGTTCCGTGATTGATAATCATTATGTAGGTTTCGAAATGCAAAATAAATAGAATTACTGACCTTTGAATGCAAGCTTGTATTCTATCATTATTTGTATTTGACAAGACAAATAAAAACTTTGGAGGAATATCGGCGGCTCCACACAATGCGGATGCCCGTTCTGTAGAAAAATTATCATCGCTTTGACCCGACGCTTTTATCAACATAACTAAAACTTGAGTCCCATGTGGTGCCAATTCAGCCCTATTACACAAAATTAAATCTTTTAACTTATGTGACCACATTATTCCTTCAATAAAAACCCTGTATTAATTACTTTAATTCTTTAACACGTTTAGCACATGCTAATTTTCTGTCGTTCCAATTCGGGTCACTCCAATTCATGTCAAAGAAAACGACAACGACAGATGGAATGTGTTCTGTATGTTTTATAGACCAATTTGTCCGCAAGATACCATTTGGAATATAAGCCTCTATATTATCAATCTGCGAAACATTGAATTATTATAAAAGGTTTTCATATTTAAAAATGGCAAGTCGTGTGACACAAATTTATTCTTTTCAAACCTTTTGCTTTTTAATTGGAAATTTGAAGTCCAGCGAAACATTAGTGTAAACCGGTTGGAAGTCTTTCGTCATATTTTTCAAATTAAGCATGTCAGAGATTCCACGATGCACAGCATTTGAGACAGTGTCTAATCCGGCTAAATAAACCAAAGGTTGCAAAGTACCAGACAGACTGGGAGGAATTTTAAAGGGATTTTTCCGGTTAGGAGAAGACATGTTTACTGCGGTCTGCATAAATGAAAAAACACAAAACAGCATAATAGTTCAAGGAACACAGTTAAGCTAATGTAATAAATAAATGTTACGTAAAATGTTTGTTATATTATGGTAGTAATCATAGGAATTCATACTTACCCTATTGTATCACTTTAATGAATCGAGTATCATTTGGATAACATATGAATATTTTGGAAAGTTTAAAAAACGTTGTAATATCGACGTACTGAACTATCAGGTCACTTTTCATTAATAGATTGTCGCGTTAAGGAATAAGATACATTGCAAAAATACATACTTTTATACAATTTATGAAGGAAACCCAAAAGTTAGCGAAGGGAGTGAGTGAAAAGAGTATTAGTGACTTTTACCAATTTCGTATTTTACACCTCAGCAATTCCGTTGCAGCGTTTAGACTTTCTTCAAATCTAAAATCTCGATGCGATACGGACTGCATGAAAAATGAGTGAGTGAGGTGCAAATTGAATTTCTAATTCCTTTCTTTCGGAGACGTTTTGCGGAAAGTAAATAATTCCAAATGTCCGTAGATAGTATAATATTCCCTTTACTGAAGTTCTTTTCAAATTAGTCAGAATTGGTTGCATTCTAATTGCCTTTTCATTGAATGTTCGATTGTAGGTAAACAGTATTTTAAATTATGGAATGCAGTGAAAAATAATTCATAAATCAAAAACTCTGTGAACTAGACCCATGTAAAAATTTGAAAATTCCTGTATTTTAAAATTGTATTAATTAATGTGGCCTGTTTTGTTAATTTGGAGAAAATATTCCAAGGATTTTGTTGAGGAGCTACCTATCTGTACGAAACAATACCGAAATGGTACTGATGTGATTAGTGAGCAGAATAATTATATGGTCAATTTCTGGATAGACTTCATCAGATATATAAAATTAAATAGTGGTTTGCTGTACTTTAAATTTCAATATATTATGAATGCCAATTTGCAAACAAGTATTTATGCTTACTAAATATTTATAAATATTTCATTATGAATTAACAACTAATTGCAGAAATATTCGTTACTTTAATGCTTATTGTATCAGATAAGGTTTATGTATATAAATCAGTCATTTAAGTGTTGCGATTGATATACTCCAATGAAAAAAATAAATTTATCACTTTAATAGAAATAACCCCATGATAACAAAACTAAACAACAAGTGCCTAACAGACAAGCTATAGCTGTAGAAGAAACTGGGAGTTTGCAAATCTTTACTTCCATTTTTAGTGTCGACACAAACAAGAGAAATGAATCTAAATCCGATTGAGGAACATCTTGATATCCAAACGGTCTCATTCGTACCATGTGCCCAAATTCTCTCACTTTTTTGCACGATGAAGAAAGTTTGCAGGCCTAGAAAATGACACTTATTTTTTATGGTTTACAATGGTAATAAAAGCTTGCGGTTTAGTGTTGAAGATTTAAATTACCTGCAGCATAGGGAAAAGGACAAGAATGATCCACAGTGAACCAAATGCAGACACACACAGTAAATCAATAGGTACTAAGGTGAACATGTTTGTATGCAAAAATATCAGACTTGATATTGCAAATGTTATATTTAAAATGAGAAGAGGTCCCAGTCCATTTGCCAACTCATTATTCAAGTAAAGAAGCAGTTTGTCTAACTCCCCGATTTCCTTTTAAAGCAGAAAAATTCATTAATATGTAAGTAAAGTATTTATAATATTAATTAGCACTTACTTTGATGCATTCTGACAATGTAATTGAAGGGTGTTGAATACGGGAGTGTAATAAATCCAAATAAGTTGATAAAAGGTGGCAATGAATTGCATAGCTTGTTATTACTGTAACTTGAACTGCGTCTTGCCAAAAGGTCGTAATAACCAGAAACGCAACAATGACGTACATCCAAATTTCACTGAAAAATCAATTAAAATACATTTTATATATATTCCATATTTGCAACATTAATTATAAAATGAAATGATAATTTTCACAACTAAATTCATTAAAAGGCGTATTCTATGATATAAATTCATGTCAGAATTTTCCAATAGTTTATCATTTTGGTTCTGGCAAAGGCATTAGAGTACTGCAAGCAAAGATATCATTAAAAAGTAATGATGTTTTTGCGAAATATTCGGATTACCCTTTTTTGCACTTAGTTGATGTCTGAAGTACATTGGAACTTACTCTATTTTATCCCAAGTGCTAACATAAATTGAATGATTGCAAATTAGCATAACTTGGAAAGTGATTGAAAGCAGGACCCATGAAACACCAAAAAGAACCATAGCTTGTAAAGTTCTAACCAGTTTCCTCTTGGAAAACAAGTTATTGTTCACATGAGCCGCTTGAATGAACACCTGAAAAGTAATATAATTTAAATTTACTAATTTTTCTCTGTACTATTGCTATGCAATAGACACATTTAAAGTGCCTGACAAATAAATCGTGGATTTAAAAGTTTAGAAACTTGAATTCTAAAACGATGCAAGAAGCAGAATAGATATAATTTAAGTATCTTTAATATAATTAAAATTTATTGCGTTTAGTTGGTGACTGCTACATTTATCTTTGTCGGTCAGACAAGCTCACTGTGTTTTCACAGTATAACTTAAGTTTGTGGTAATAAAACAGAGATGCCGAAAAGTCGTTTAGAGAGATGCTCAGAGTTGGTTTATTCCAATACATAAATGTCAAAATCAAAGGCATGGAGCTGAAGCAGTACTTCCGTATTTTCTAGCTTTTAAGTCTTGAATGCAAGAGATCATTTCGGGTTTTCATTATGAGAGTTAACGTGTGTTAGATACTACTACTGCGTATAATAAAATGAAAAATTCCTTATCTTTGAATATAGCCTACAAAACTCAATGAGAACTATTGCGATAATAACAATAGCAGTTTTATTTAAAGACAAGAACATCTTTGAGGAATCCGACAACTGCTTGTGCAACTACAGCAATAAAAACAACCGTAAAGGAGCAAACCGACTATTTTTATTTACAAATATTGAGTAGAAGGTTGTATCTATTATTTAAATTAGTTTAAGATGGTTTTAAGCTTCTATTTAAAATGGCGAGCCCAGATATTCCTCAGTTGTGGACAATAAAAGCACGACGCATATCGAAAAACAAAGCATTGTTTGAAAATGATGCAACTTCCAATTGTACACCAGAATATATATTTTAGAGTACATAAAACGAATATTTTAGCGACTTGCTGCATTAGAGCAGCTGTTTAAAAGCACCATATTGGTAATTAGGAAGCATACCCTTTCCATAAGGTTTTGAAGTTGCTCATCATCATTGAACCAATAAAGGTAGACCATGAAGAAGAAGGATCCCATGTGCAGCAAAGCAGGAACAACGTGGACGTACACGGGATTCCCTAAGCAGATGTCCCTCATTCCGAAAAGATCACTTTTGGAAGATGTGTTATGTGAGCTCATTGTTAGCCCCATTGCAGTCCCATTGCCAAGAATGTGTCCATGATGAATGTTGCCAAAACCAGGAGTATTTCTACTCCTGACATATGGGGCGTCTTCGTTGTAAGCAAATCCACGGTCTCTCCTTTATACATGCATTATGGGGTTGTTTTGTACGAGGTATACACAAGAATTCGCCCAAAAATGATTCAGTGATGAAGTTTCCCAGTGGATTTGCAAAGATAAACATGGTAGTTCGACAAGCAGCAGCGTTCATAAAAATTAAAAAAGACTAAATTAGACATACGAAGAAAAACTACGTACAGCTTGTAGAATAAGTACTAAAATATAAATCCAGGTAATCTACATACATTCCAAAAGAATAAATATACTCAATTTTCACTTTCATGTATTAAGCAATTGATGACTTTCATATATTAAGCACAGCAGATAACAAAATTATTATTTTCTGCATATTACAAGTAAATTACATTTGTACTTTAATATTATATTTTATAAGTTACTTAGTTCAATTTGGTCATAAATTATGAGTTAAAATACTTTGCGAATGAATTGTCAGTTAACAATTGAGTTTGCATAGAGTTTCTGCATCAAAGTAGGTATATGTAATCTACTTTGTTTTTGGGAAAATTTCGTAATAATAATACGCTAGTTATTTCCATTCCATTATTGAGAAAAGGGGTCTTCGTTATAATAAGAGTATGAAGAAATACCCATAGGATTAATACCCATAGGTAGCAACTAATATCGTAGTCACAGGTCACAGCAGGTATCAGTAGTCAGTCAGCAAGCAGTTCTGAATAGAATTAGAGTTAATGCCGAGATAACACATTCTTTTTACTCGTTATGCTAATTTTATGCGAAATGAACGGTAAACCGTGTCGTGCAAATGGTTATTATTCTGAACACAGCCAGAAAATTAAATTTTTAACACTTATCAATTTTAGGGATAATCCTGTCCTGTGTACCATATCTTGACTAAAATACGGTGTTTCTTATCTATTACTTAACTACTTGGACATCTAATAGATACATTACACAGTCTCCACATAATGAACATGTGCACAAATCTTAAAGTAGTACAAACGCATTATTAGTGAAAATAATAAATTTGCTTACTAATAGATTTTCCATGTAGATTGAAACTGTTCATCTGTTGAATAGGTGGTAATGTAACAAAATGCAGATAAGGCGAATATTTCTTTATTTATATTTATATCTAGCGATAAGTTATTTAGAGAGGATTTGACTTGAGATGACGATACTAATTTATGCACATGTATGGATTTCAACATTGAAATTGAAAAGCAGGTTATATTAGAGTGTCTCTTTTATGAGTGGCTGTCTGGGGACAAAAGCTGGAGTTGACATATGTATGCAAATGGCAGGTGCATTAGAGAGCAGAGAGAGAATTACAATGCAATTTTCCGCAATTTACAATTTTAAGATTTCCGGACTTGAAAGCAACTTTATCGTTAGAAAATTAGCGATGGTGTAGAGCAAAAAATAAGGTTTGGATTACAAAGAGAACTACCGCATTCACTTTTTCTAGACAGACGATGCTTTTATTGTATCCGTATGTAGGTCATTAAATATGTTCTATAGACATGTAATTGAAATAAATATGTTTATTTCTGCTTGCCATGCCATAGGTAAATCTGCGTCGACTAACCACACGTAAAGTTCTTTAACCCAACAACAATGGCATGCAGTAGGAGTGAAGTAACGCAGAGACAATGAAATGGAATTCATACCGGAAACAGGTAAGATATTGGAGGGAGTAGCCGGAGAAAAGCACAGCAGCCACGACAAAGATGTAGAATTTGTTGAGCAAACGAGAAAATGTGCACAAATCATGCGAGTCTGAGTTAATTGGCTTTAAGCCCATCACACCCAACAGTTTCAAATATGGGCACAATATCCTCAATTTGCAGTACCGAAGCACTCCGCTTATGCTTGAAGATTCTTCCGTCGTAATTTCTCGAATCGTCGTTACCTGTGTCACAAATCAATTTTATTCACTACTTGTCAGCCAAATGTGCATCTAAATTACTGACCCGGTTTAGTTATTCCACAATAGAGTTAACTGTCAATGGCGTAATACTGTAAAATGGTATGAAATCGTAAACTATTACCTGAGTGTCGTCACTTCCGTCCAACGAGTTCATTATGTCGCAATCAGTTTAGAAAACTGGAGTTTCCAAAGGAGACTTGTATCTTTCGCATAATTTCTCGATAATCAGTTTCCTTAGGACCACAGAAAATACTACGACCTTTCTCTCCAGATTTTTCCCTAGAACTAAGCACTAAACACCTTTTTTGCCTTTAAACTGAGTATAATCGCATTCAGTCGCTCTTATCATTCTTATTTACAATCATGGGAATGCAAATTAGATCGGGTAACGATAAGTAAACCTAAGTTACACATAATCTATAGTCGACCAATATATGTATATATATGACTACCATGTTAAAAGTCTCAGCTGTTGTAGCACTTTAGTAGGACAGTTCGTCTAATGTAAAATTACATTACAAATTTATCAGTAATACACGAAGTTTGCTGTATTAATCCTGTATAACTGATTGCTGCTCTGCACCTATTAAACCTTTCATCAAGAATTAAATTAACTATTTTAGGAAATATACATCGACGGCGAGATATGCTCACTAGCCTTCTTATTTTCAGCGCATATTCTATCTTAGTCATAATAAACCAATAAACTAGCTACTTGAGGTAATAGATCAACTAAAGTGTTAGCAGGGCGTTTTAATTAGCGGGTCCTCTAATTAATTAGTAATTAGTAATTAGTAGGTTTTGCGCATAACTAATTAATTAGTTTAGTTATTAATTAGTTACCAAAAAATTCTGCTAATTAATTAGTAATTAGTAATTAGCTAACAATTGGTAAACTAATTAATTAGTAATTAGCTAACTAATTAGTTAATTATTTAATTAATGGAATTTAGTTAAAAATTTTCGTTTAATATAGTTTGAATGCATTGACTAGTAACCAGCTCTTCTAAAATCAGTTTTCTGCGTTTTTTTCAAATGGTCACAGCATTTATCATTTTAAAAGTGAGTTTAAATGTTGACGGGGTACTTTGCTCAGGCATTGTAGTGCACATTTACCAGGCCGTGCATTCAATCTTCAAAGTCATGTGAACAAATTCCGAAACTGATCCAGTGGACCATTGGCAAAAGGGCTATTTAAAATCGCTCTCTCAGGTATTATTTTGCCGAATGTTGATGAAACTGAGGGGTTAAACCTATAGAGCCTATTATGGAGCCCACAATATATGAATTTTTAGCGTTTTATGGCTATTTGGCGATCATATTTGACACTACGGTTTGGTAAATAAAAATAAATGTATGCAATCCCTTCTAATTACTAATTAAAGTCAATCAAGGGCAACTAATTAATTAGTAATTAGTTAATTACTTCTGCGCGCCAAAACTAATTAATTAGTTAATTAGTAATTACTTCTTTGTGCGGACAACTAATTAATTAGTAATTAGTAATTAGAATTTAATGCGAATTAATTAGCTAATTAATTAATTTGCTAATTAATTACTAACGCCCTGAGTGTTAGGGTGTGTAAGAGGATAATTGTAATGTTATTGACAGTCATTTATCGATATTATTGCTAATATTAACCGAGGAAAGGAAAATGCAGGAGAATGATGTCCAGTTACCTGTTCAGAGCTGCAAAGAAATGGAAAACAGTATTTTAATGAAACTTTTAATTGGAATGCATATGCTTTCAAAATTTTGAAAAATGCATGGAAGTTATATTGAATCTCCTAACATATGAAATGGTCCAGTTGTAATGATAGGAGAAATGATATCATTGAAGAACTACTGATGCTGGAAAATATTAATTTATTTGTCAACTAAAATGTTGTTCTGTAAACTAATCTTTCGTATTTAGCGTTTATTTTATTCTGTTAAATATATTTATTTTGTTTGATCTGGAGGAAGAACAGTGGTAGCTTAATGTGTACCACTGATTTCAATTCCTGTAATTGGATGGCCTAATTTTGCCACATTTTGTCACTTCAATGTAACTGAAACCTGAAAATATTATTTGCAACACTACTGAGATATGTACACTCTTTCTTTCTCGTAGAACAGAAGGATTATCCTGTGCAACAAAACAACTTAAAAATAGTTTACTTCTGTTTTGCGCAGTGAATAATTTTGGCTATTTTCATCATGAAACAATATATTCAATGAACAATGTAGAAAATACCAAGAGTAGCAGTAAAAGTTGTAAGTTTGGAATGTTTCATGGAAATGCGCAATTACACTATTAGTTTCAATGGGAAAAGCTTCAAGGTATAAATTTTCTCTCATAAATGAATTCGAAATATCTGCAGCAAGGGTTGATGAGGAACACCAAGTACACCTAACTACAAGGGATCTTATTATGACATTACAAATATTAGAGTCTTGGAGAGGCAGATAAATTATGAAAGCGCCTTAATTAAGATTTGTATTTACTTGTAAATAAATATTTCTTTAGGATATTTTCCCAACAAGAAAAGTCCAGAACATATGAAATTCAAATACAGAGAGTTGTATGCAATTTAATCTTTGTAAAAGTCGGCTATTATTGACAATTAGTGTCTAATAGAAAAATATACATCATTATCCGATATTTTGGCCATTTTATTCATTTAGTAGTAATTTCCAGGCAATCAGAACATGAATCATTATTTAGAAGAAATAAAACTGCAGACAGGTGTTTCCTTTGACCCAGCTCTTGTGCAGCAGAAATAGCAATGATTGCATGCAATGAAATTCAGCACACCAAATAAGTAGAATAGGAATTTTGTATAATATTGTTTTCTATAACCCTTGCATATGAATTTGTTATCCATGTATTATAATTAACAAATAGCGCTTCCTCCATTGGATCCTCTCCTTTGTTATGTTATGAAGGTACCTGACCTGAGATAACCTGTCCGGACTAAATCTAAATGCTTGTATACATAGCCATCCTTAATTACCATCATAATACTTTCAGTACGAGGCATCACTCATCCAACAATTGGCAGTGTACAATAAATGGTTCACTCACTCGCTTATTGATCTATCTACGTTTCTAAACTGTAATTACGTTGAGCTACCTAAGTGGGCCATACCTATGCTTCTACCTGGCTATTAATGATTGATGATAAATCGCAATGTGATGTAAATTCATCGTAATTTTTTCACGAGATCACTTTATACCTGATTTGCATTCATTTAGCTCCTCACATCTTCAGATGATTACTTTGTGCTATTTACATTGCTTTATTATTTATTTCTCTTCCCAATTAAAATATCGCCAACATATACCATACTTATAATAACATAGCAGATTCGTTTATCACCTCGTTATATTGTTTACTTACATAGTTACCGTATTTAGACAATTAGGTACATGCTCTAGCATATCATTAAATGGTGAGTGTACCTAATGAAGCAGTTTCGTGAAATTAATCATAAGTTTAAAAATTAGACCTTTGTAAACTATCCATAGACGTAACTATACGTAACAGCTTACGTATAATACATCTACAAAAACATTTTACATGATTCATCTAATATTATAAGAAAGGGCAAATTAATGATGAATCTGCAGAATATCTTTAATAAATCTTTAAAGATATCTCCTTATACGGGAAATAAGTATTGCATGTGTATACAAAAGTGACTCTTGCTGGAAATGGGATATTTTCTCAAATTATAGGGACTACAGCAAGTAAGTAGGAACAAGATGCACAAAATATATCGTACAGCAGTTATGGAAAAGTCAAAGGTCTTTCTTGTGCAAATCTAATTGAATAAAGTACATAGATGCGATAATACGCATGATGCAGTTTGTTTCTGAGCATACTGAAAGTTGACTGAATTTTTGCAACTTGTTGCCCATTAGTAGGCTGGCGCTGTACTAATACGTATTAGTTGTCTGTCTTTTCCTGAGTTTTGTTTTTTGTTGTACATAGGTACTTGTGTAGGTAATTATGTTGTGTCGAAGTGGCTGACTCATATTTGCAGTTATCTGAGTCTGCCTTCTGCCAGTTGCTGTCATGCGACGGCAGCATGTAGGAAGGCTTGGCGTGGATCGCTTGTGTTGTAGCATCGTCATTCATACATTCATATCGGTTGTGTTTCTGCAGTGCACTGACTATCATGTTGCATTGAATTCTGTCACTACACTGTAATAATAACACCCAACTAGGTACTTGGTAGTTCTCTGGCTTTACACGATATTAATAACGTTTACTCCACGTAGCCAGGTTTTCTAGCAAAATTTTCTGGTGCTGCATAATATTAACCTGTTCATATGTTATGTTGTTCGTGCGGCTGAACTGCTGTATTGTGTGCCATAATATGTGTAATGCGCAATCTAATGTAATATCTATCATGCAAAAGAAGTGGAATAAAAGCTCTCGTATTATACGTACAGCTCCACTTGCCAATCTAATGCAATGCTACGAAATCGAATTGGATTATGCACAAGCTATGCTTACCAAAGACTATTCCATAGCAAAGAGGTACAACACACATTGTACATTTACCTCCACTAGTATAGTAATGCACACATGTAACATTATTTCTTATGCACCACCATGCCATTTCATTATCCATAGCATTGTGTTCTGTGTTGGATTTCGTAGATATTAGTATATTCTTGTGGTATCGTATGAGTGTTATGGTGCTGCTATTTTATGTATGTACCTTTATTTAGTTACCAATATATGTACATGCCAAATACTACTACTGCAAGCTGTTCTGTCTATTGCTGACTATTTGAGCCAAGTTCTTGCAGTTCTAGGTTCATCACATCAGTCGGCTTTCAACGTTCGTCTTGTCTTGTTCTTCCAAATCCAAGTTCTCTTTTTAAATCGCATTATAACATCACACTACACAAATACATTTCCATTGGATCCAAACACACGTTGGCCTACCGTGTACACCTATACCCCTCTGGTAAAATAAGTGCAGTTGGTTTGGTTGATTGCATTTCCAAGCATAGAGCACTAGAGGCTCTAGCTCGCATTAACTGCAGATCTATGCAGGAATAGATAATCGTTCCTTTTTTGTGCAGAGGGACGACTGAACTCACACAATAAAAGAACTATCACAAAAGAGAGCTACAAATGCACTCCACAAGATCCGCAGATATTGCACAATAACTAATGTGGTGGTGAAGTGTGCATTGTAATTCTAATCTCCAACGTTAATCTTCACACTCGCCTCTCTGTCCAAGGTGGATTCAAACCATTAGGAGGTCGGAGGACCATCGAGTTTTGCAATGCTGGAGTGACAGCGAATTTTCTTAGATCCACTTATCTCCAATTTACTGCAGTCTATTCTCTTCTAATAGCTCTCAATCCACTCTTACACATTTCTGAGCTGATAACAATGCTAAACCATGCCACACACATAACCTATACAGACGCTCTCGTGAAGTATATCAGCAATTAACAGGTAGTTTCAGAACAATCCATTTTTATGCAGAAATTAGGCAGCAACGTTCCCCGTGCTTTCCTTCAAATGCATGTTTTCTACGTTTACCAGAAAATCTGTAATTTTTTGTGAGTGTCATACTTAAATAATACCAGCAGGAACTGAAAGATTTGAATTAGAACAGAATCAGTCCAGAAGGTGTAAAATTTAATCGTAAAGTGATGTGCTGATATTTGTACTCTAATAAGTATTTCAATGACCTCAGACTGAAGTTACTTATTTTGAAATTGGAATTGCTCCATGTGCATCGGGCCTTTCAATGTTTCATATCAATCTCAGTCTCAGTTACATAGTATACAAATACAATTACAACCTTGTGCGAGATGTGTCTCTGTAAACAATACTAGTGTTTTCGTAGTACACCGCTTAAGTATTTATTGAAAGCACAAATTCTCAATTCCAGCTGGTTACCAAAAAAGGTAAAGCCTTAAGTCATAATTATAATGCTATCTATAGATTATCCAATGAAGAGAATTAAATGTTCTTGGATTTGCTTACATTTGTACATACATAGTTGTAATCAAAATGCACAGATAATATGTAACTCTACAATGCGGAGTTTAATTACGTTGAGAATTTGCATGATTATTGGTGTAGCCAAGTGAAGTGGAGACTGACTTTCGTTTTGATTGTTTACCAAATCAAACGAATGGTAGTTTAATTTCTGTATATAGAACTGTACGTAGGAATATTCTGGTGGAGAAGATCTTTTGTTATGTTCTCAGCAACTAATATTAAATCGCTAATGAACTTGTTTAGTAAATAAAGGAAAGCACATGCATACTAGTACCAGGAGGATTTAACAAGAAAAACAAGACAAGCTAATGCTCTAATTGAATTCAAACACAAATGCATGCAGAAATGAAATACTAATGTAATTATGATACACTCCTGTAGTAAAGCGTAATTGATGAAACATACACACTTAAGAATACTGATAGCACAGCCAAGTAGGAATACTATTGTTATACTCAACCTGGTCATTACAGGACATGCTAAGATACACTGTGCCAACGGAAGTGGCGTCTGATTCCGTGTAATATTATTATGTATTTACATTATACGTGAGTTATATAGCAGCCACTAATTTTACTCTCTGCTACATAACAGTGCTTAAGTATATAGTAAAACTGTCATTGTGAGTAGAGAAGTAATGTGTAACGAAAACTTTTTAAAAATTAGCAAACTATACTTAGTAGATATTCATTTCATCGAACTAGACTACCTAAGCTTGGCAATTTACCTTTTCTTAACTTTACTATTTACTAATAAGGTATAATATTAGATTTAATTTGTGAGGTAGGTTGTAGTTGCGGATAAAAAATTATAAATAGAAGGAATGAATCAAGTGTGCTTTTAAAACACCTTCTTATCTTAGTATAATATGCGCCTAATAAAGATATATGTTGCTCTCGATGCAAAGATTAATTTAATGAAGTCCACCTTGCTTGTAAGGACATAAGTTTGGTTGTTAGTAGGTGAACATAGATATATAAAAATAAACCTGTCTTTATTTGTAGGTTTCTAGACACGGAGATATAGATTATCTGCATAATTAGCTGAGACTGTAGGTAACATGTGAGCAGACATTTCAGATATGTTATCTGTGTTCATTTTTTCATTGCACTTGTCTAAAATAAATAAAAGGAGGTGGAAATTAAGTGTCAGTGTTTTGTATGGTTAAATAAATGAGTGCATAAAGCAATTTCAATTTCAGTTCTTACTGCGCCTCTTGCAGTAATCTTTTCATCAGATTATACTTCAATAATGTTACAGTTAGTAATGGTAGCAAATCAAATTATCTAATCGTTAGTACCATTTTCAACAATAAGCTTTACTGATTTAGTGGGGAATAAGTTTAAGCCCACAGATATCACAAAGAATTAAATCTTTGTATTTCAGATGATCCAGTTTGGATTACTGATACATATTTTATCTTTCTTTCTGAGTATTAAATGTAGATGCAAGCAATTTCATATATAGTATGTATAGTCACAGTACTACTGAAGTCTATTTTACACTATCTATTGATACCATGTATTAGTTATGTATTAGGTAGGATAAATATATTTCAATAAAATGTTGCATTCAATGCCTTCTTATAATGTGGGCTACCTATTTATGTATACCTTACACAGCAAGTAATGCATAATTTTATTATCATACCATATTTGTATCTGCAGACAGATTATTTTGCATTCATTCTTTAAGAGTGGTCATACGTACGCATAAGTTTACTACATACCAAAGATATATCCTTTTATAGGTATGGCTAAATAGATATTACATGTTTATCATTTCTTCGTGTAGAGATAGACAGATATTCTATGACTTACTCGAAATACCTATTTGTGTATAATGGACGCAGATACCTACTTTGTTTTCATAGGTTTCCTTAGAAAGATGGCAACGATTCAAATCGTTAATGCAAACCAAAATATTCTTAGCTAAATGAACGAGGCAAACTGTAGAATAATTCCAACCTTAACAGTTTCACTTTCTTGTTAACCAACAGCAACTAATTTCATTCTTGCATACCAGGTTTCATTTTTAGTTTGCACTTGGCTTATGCAGTCCTCATGTATGTCTGTGAACTACACAATTAGACCAAAGGTTTTCTTATAATCATTCTAGGTACTATTTATGTAAAACCATCTACTTTGCACACATATACGGCTCTTCGAAGGATCAAAATCGAAGGCTACTGAATCGGTTCTTTGAGCAATGATATTAATGAGTTTGCTTCTTCCATATTTGAACCTAATACCGGCAAAATTAGCAATGTCTTGATTATATTTCTTACTACTTTTCGACAACAATAAGCAATATTGATATGATTGTTATTACACTACTCTAACATTGCCTAGTTCATTACATTAAAGCATACAAGGAAGAATATAAAGACTTATACAATATTATAAGCGCTAATTTCATTGCTTAAGTTTTTATTCTACAAATTTACAACCATTTAAAACTTGATTTGTCTAGAAATGTGGTAGGTCCAATTCTGAGTAAAATTATTGCATTTCTTGTATCTCAAGTTTCATTGTTGTGGGAGATGACCATTTGATAGTGCCACATTGCAAAAAACAGAGTGGGATCCAAAAATCTACTTTATTGTACATTTCAGATTTTTTGGTGTATATTCTGTGCTTTGTTTCCCTTATGTTTCAACTCTAAAAGTTTTGCTTAGCAAATGAAGTTATTATTTTCAACAAGTCTGATATAAGTTGCTTCATATGAGTGAAAGACAGAATTAATAAAATATACACACGGAGAAGTCATTCAAGAACCTGTACCTGAAATTTTACACTAAGAAGTAGTAAATCCTACGTTGTAGAATAGTAGGATTCTTGTAATAAATAAATCATAATAACATTGTACTGCGCTCACAATGCTAAAAAGCAGAAGACTTACAAAAATTACGAACGAAGCAGCGTAATGTAATACTGTTCCTAATATGCAATGTATTGTAGTTCCACATTGAGAACTTAGGATAAGGCAGACACGTTTCTAAAGTGTTCTGATTGGTAATGTGTCAAGCTTAAGGAATCTTGAGGTTTGATTTGCGGTTTTCAATCTTGGTCTTATTTGGAGACTGCTGAATAGAGAAATACAAGTACAAATACACAGTACTTATTTTAGTAAATGCAAGAGCAGTGTGAGTGAGTGTTAACACTAATTCTATGCATTCACTTGACATTGCATGATAACTCTGTACACAGTACACCACGTTGTGTATCTAGTATTATGTAACTTAAAGATACATAATGCATAGCGAAAATATTATTTTGATTCATCTAGTTTCCAATTATAATTTACTACACAGGATATCGCCTACGTAACTTAAATAATACCATAGCTAATATAATACCACTATTCATAACATAAATAGTACAACCTTTAAAACCACTTTATTTACATTCAGAAGAGCGAAGCTAAAATGCAATTTAACTCTCAATTCCTTTTCACGAACTAACTTCAACTGTTTTGAAATATTGTATTTCTGCATTGGCCGAAATTGAATTTCCCAAATCCTATGCAATACTTTGTCCCATGTAATGATAGTATTATCTATTTTATGTATTATCCTGTAATCCTAATCTATATTGCTTTAACGTTTCAAAAGGATAGAAGGTTGTTAAACTGTTATTTGCACTGCATGTCTTATTCGTGAAAGTATACTTGTTTTTAAAAGTTGCATTGAATTGACAATGGCCAGGAATATTATTATTTTATTTGCATTTTTAAATATCACAAGCAACTTCTTTCGATCGATTTGTGATTTAAATGCAATTCACTCTTTCCAAATACCGAAATGTAGATTGGGTCATTCCAGGCTAACAGTACGAAATGAAATCTTTGTATTTATTTCTGAGAGCTCTTTAGGTATAGTATAATTCGACTGCATTAGGTACTCTTTTTCCGCTTGTGAGATTAACTAAAATGTAAGCCACTAAATGTAAATAAGGAATTGGCAATTTTTAACACGTTCAATTATGTATGTTTCTGCTCTCA
This sequence comes from Yoshiicerus persimilis, assembly GCA_020352615.2. Classification (NCBI taxonomy): domain Eukaryota; kingdom Metazoa; phylum Arthropoda; class Collembola; order Entomobryomorpha; family Tomoceridae; genus Yoshiicerus; species Yoshiicerus persimilis. Next base: position 39,125,226 of record CM060170.1, on the reverse strand, counting down.
TGAGATTGAAGCAGAAACTCTTTGTCTGCATTCATTACTCTGCCTTTTGGATTGCGAGTTCTTTTAAACGTGATAAGATAAAGAAATCTACACAATAGAACAGCGAAAAACTAATTTCCTATGTAGGTTAGAATTGCGGTTAAGCGAAGGACGGATGGAATAAATGGAATTGGCAAGTTGGAAAGACGAATTTAATACGTGTATATTAAGTGTACTTATCATTAGTTAGTTAATAGTATTGATAAATAGCCCTACCTGTATTTCATAGAGTACCTTGGAGATGGATACAGTGAAAGAAGAAGATATCTACTATGCACAGAAAGATTAGAATTGATTGTCAGTTGAGTTTTTCTTGTCTTGTGCTGGTAGGCATGCAAGTTACGTAGGTCTGCATACATTTATGCATTGGGCATGAAGGAATATTTGGTTGTGCTAGATCGATGGATTATACAGTGTAATGCTGTAGCATATAATGGTTCAGTAGCTCTCTTATGAATTATGAATTCATGGCTCATTTCATTTCTTTCGTCAGTATCGTCATCAACTGCAAATTGCTCTGCCGGCTGAAGGAAGATGAGTCACACAATTCCTCCTACAGCCTACACTCGCTAACAGGCCTACTGATATTCACACACGCAATTTCCTTAGTCCGTCAACACAAAATCTTACTTTATGTATATTTCTGTGCATAAGTAAGTATTCTTCGCAGCGAACAACTTTGTTGACTTTCCTCAAACATATTCATGTGTGTTGCTAAGTGTTTACAAGTTTCTGGGATATGAGTGAACTCCTATTCTATTGATATATGGTCTATTGTCTTCCAGCTTTTCTGCGATTACTATCTATTTATGTAATTCTCAAAGATAACATTGTAATTCAAGGCTATTGGGGTGCCACTTCGGTGCCATTAGAGCACCCTTGAAATTCTATTTACATTCGATCAAAAGAAAGGGTCGTACTCTTCTAGACACATCCTGCCCTCCGAAAATCAATCATAAGCACGACCTTGATATTATTTATGAGCACTTCAATAAACAGCTTCTATAGAACTTTTTATTTCAATTATATTTTTCTGCACAGTACTTCTACTCTCTTCCTTTTCACTCACTACAGGAATTTTAGTGGTTCTTGTATAGATTGTACAAGGTAAAATAATTTCTATTTTCCAAATCAAGTGTTTTGGTAGTGCATTAAGGAAAACAATTATGCTTAGTGAATTTTTCATTTTCTGCATTTCTACAGTAGATTTTTTACAGTGCAATTTTTTGTTGATCTGAAACCAGTCCTCCCTGAAAATATAAAATTGTTATCGTGAAAACACAATTTAATCAACTAAATAATATTTAATAAATTCAATTTAGTGTAATTAAACTCAATAAAATGGAAATTGTAATAAGCATATTAACACGAAATACATTTAGTTTTTCTATGCGATAATTTTTGATAATTTAACAATGTGAAATATGTTTTTGTCATCATTTTTGGCTCACAATTCTCCAAGTTAACCAAAACTGAGGTTCTTGACGTGGTCCCTCCTTTACTTTTTGTTCTTACTATACCATCGTACATTAGTTCATTCTGTAAATGTCATTTCCTCTTCCACCCTTCAAATAAGCCATACGAACATGAATCCGCAGAACATAAACGAAGTTGCTCATTAATGGGCCAAGCCAACGCCAAAAGACGAAGAGGAAGATAATGAGACTGAGTGGATTGACGTTGACATCAGTACTTCCCTGTTTTATTTGTATTTAGTACATACATTTGGATATTCCATGTAGATGCTGTAAGAGTTAGTCTTCTTTGTCGACTACACATGAATGACACACAAAGTTGACAATGAACTACGACTATAGTGACAATTTTGCTGCCTTGTTACTTCATTTTGTCTCGTCATGTCTTCAGTGACTACTACTAAGAAAAAGAATGCATAAAATTTTATTCTACATAGTAGCTAATCAAACCCAGTCAAGTTGATGTCAATGGTCTCAACTGACTCGGCTTGTCACTCCATCTTGACTTAATGTGTCCTTAAGTCTTTGCCTTCTATCTAGTCAGAATAGGGAAGCATTTCACAGAAGACTTTGTTTTCCAACAGTTGTAATGTGCAAACTTTGTTTCGCTTAAATGTTTTTGAATGTACACCCCTAATATTATCGTTTGATGATTTGTACATGGTTTTCATTTCCTGATCTTTATTTCTATTTAATGAATAATATCGTACACTTTCCTTGAGCTGATGCTTTATGCTACTTTAAAAGAATGAATTGTACATAGTGTATTATTTTATTTATTTATTTATTTATTTATTTATTTATTACACGGACAAATTCCTCACTTGGAGGCAGTTGGTTTTGCCCGGACATTTCACGCTTCTTACATCCAAATCATTAATATTTATATCTTGGGAGTCATTATTACATCTTAACCGTTAATACATCTTAATCATAGTATATCTTAGTCATTGTTACATTGTTACTTATATTCCCTAGCACATTATTTTCCAATACAAGTCATACTGTCATTTATAAATTAATTATTGGTTTTAATGTCAATTATAATAGTATCATTATTATTATATATTAAATTATAAGCACGAGTTATTTCTAGTCGAACAAGTTACATACGCCATCTATACACGAAAGATTACAAACATTGTATTGATCCCTTTCGGGCTGGTAGTCTGCAAATTGTTCTTGCAATAGATATTCTTTCAACCCCTTCTTAAAAATACAAAGTGACTTAGATTCTTGTACAGTTTCAGGCAATAAAACCCAATATTTAAGTGATTGGCATTGAAAACATCTTTCTCCAAAGCTACTATTGTACTTTACAATCAGATTAGGTTTTGCGTACACTTTCCTACGGGTACTTAAACTATTAATGTTATCGAAATTCAAATAATTTTCAAAGTATGGTGGGCATATGTTGTAACGTATAGTGTAAACTAATTTTAATAGTTCGTATATGTACAAATATTTGGGAAATAACCATTTCAGAGTTTCGGTGATATCAGACCCCACAGAATCATATTTTGATTTGCAAAGGACAAATCTACCAGCAAACTTGTTCTAAGGTTAAAGTCCCCCAAGAGATATACCTTTTTATTAGTTACGCTTAGTTCAGACATTACAAGATCAAATAGGTCAAAATCTTTTTCTATGCAAGTGTTAGTCTCGTCAGGCCATCTGTAGATACACAAGACAATAAAAGATTTATTGAAATTCAACTGCACTCTAACACCAAGAAATTCTACATTACCATCGGTAATATTACTTTTAAAATTAAATTCCGTGGATTTAAATCGGTCTTTTATAAATACTGCTATGCCACCTCCTCTGTTGTACCCTCTATCATTTCTTAAAATTCTATAGCCTGGCATTTTTGGTGACATGATATTTTCTTTTAATCTAGATTCTGTAACGCAAAATATGTCATATTCCTGCTCACCTATGAAGTTTTTAATTATGAAATGTTTATTTCTCATAGATTGAGCATTTATATGACATGCTTTGAGGTACTTACTATTTACACTGAAGTTTTCTGATGTGGGTGTTAATTTTTCATTTCCAGTTGTCCGTTTCCGTTTTATGATTTTCTTGGTTTGTTGGTTTGATGCAGTTGCTTCCGGAGTTGGGTTTGGCAGTAAATTCCTAAAAAATGAGTCGATGATGATTCTGCTACCACGTTACCGTTGCCGGCGACGGTCATCCGAATTCCATCAATAGTCAACTGACTTCCTTTAAGAGTCGCTGTCTTGCCTTCCTGTATTGCTTTCTGTTGCGCCTTCCGGAGAATACCTCGCTGTGTTCGGATGTTTTTGGGTAGATCGTTGCTGAAGAATATTCCATCGCATTCAGGAGTTTCTCGCAGAAGCTTGGCACTTGACATAATCAACATTTTCTCTCTCTTGAGAACAAGAGACATCAGAATTGGTCTAGATTTGTAGCCTGGAGTTGGTTTTCCGATTCTGTGGATCGTGTCAATAGAGATGTTAGGGAGCTTTAGCCTGTTCAGGATGCTTAAAATTATTGTTCTTAAACTCTCATCGGTTTCTTGGTAGTTTTCGTCAATGCCATGTATGATTATATTTTTATTTTTGATGTCAGTTAGCAGGTGGAGATTCTGTTTTTTCAGTAATTCGATCTCTGTTCTACAATTTAGCAGATCAGACTGAAGACCTTCTATTTTTTTGGTTAGCTCTGTTGTCTCTTTGCTCAACTTTTCCATTAATGTGGTGTTCGAATCAATTTTGTTTCCCAGGTTGCTATTTGTTAGGGTAATCAATTCGGCCAGGTCTTCGAGACGCATTTCTTTTGCCTGTTTGGGTCCGGTGCTTTCAGATTCGTCAGGTTGATGTTTGCGTTTGGGACCAGTCTTCTTTTTAGGGCTATGTTTCACTGGCATCTAGAATAAAATTATAGGTGCGGAGATTTTTTGCACAGGATTGCGGTACTTATGATGTATGGTATGGTATGGTTTTATTCAAGATTGATGTGGCCGTAGCCTTTACAATCGTATTTTTTATGTAAAATTACAGTATTGGCTTTAAGGATTCGCAGTAATATTAAATGTGGTAATTTACTTTGCGGCGGTAGTACGGTCTACTCTAATCTAATACAATCTAATCTAATAACTAAATAATAAATTCTATTATTTTATTTTTATTTTAGTATATATAATTACTCGCTAATTTCTAAATAAAATTTTCGTGTTTTCAGTACACTTAACCAGAAATCTAGCAAAAGTTTACATTTATCCGGACTCCAATTTAAGAACAAAGAGTGAACATTGTTTCTATCCAATTTAGATAAATCGTAGTGATTATTTAATTTCTTTCTTTGAGCAGAATAGTGGGGACATATTTTCAAAATGTGCAGAACATCTTCACAGTCATTTGTATTACATAAGCTACAATTAGTTTCTATGTTACTTAAAAATTTATTATACATTGCTTGGTGCCCTCTCAGTTTTACATGTTTACCCTTGTATGTTATGTAAGATGCCCCTAATCGTAGCTGCATTATTAATTTAGTAGTGGACCAAGGAATATTTAACTTAAGATAGGGCTCTAATTCAATTCTTTTGTGCAGGTCAGTGTAATGCTTGAATGTATTACTACCCAGCATTAACTCAATGTCTTTTTCAATCATTTTACTTTTTACGGTACCTAATGCTTGCTTTACAGCGATTTTTCTTTGTGCGTAGTTTAAATATGGTATTTCGTCAAGATTAATCGTTCTGTCTATTTGCCACTTTTTAAGAATATTAGTAAACTGAATATACCAATTGGATTTTGCTAGCTTAGAGTTGTATGCTTGATGTGCTAGTGCGTCAAGTCGTAATGCCTCGTATGCCTGTCGAACTAGACTGTGAACCGGTTTCCCCATGATTTTCAACCAGAAGTTCAATGTTTGCTTTACTATAACGAGTTCCAGAAGACAAGTATTTGTCTCTAGTCTAACAAACCATCTAGGTGTCATAATTGGCAATTGGAAAAGTCTTTTTAAAAATTGAGTTTGGAAGTCATTAAAATCTTCAACATTACGTATTCCCCATGTGTGTGAACAGTATCCTACTACCGATTGCACCATCGATGAAAAAATTGTGTAGTGTGACTCGAAAGTTCTTAGTTTACTTTTGTAAAAAATTTCAAAAATAGAATGCATTGCTCTTTTTCCTTTATTGAACATGTCTGTTGCCGTTTGTGTAGAGCTTAATGTGTCATAAAATGTCACACCAAGATACACATATTTATTGACAATTTCGATCTCCTCCTCCCCCCAGAAAAGTTTTGGTTTGAATTTTAAGCTACCTTGTTTTCGAAATACCATTACTTTTGTTTTGCTAAGGTTAACTTTCAGTTCTTTTTCATCGAAAAACTGTTTTAGTACATTTATTTTTTCTTGAAGGTAGATGGCGTTGCTGGCAAGCAGAACAATATCGTCAGCATAAAGTAGCGTATGTAGCTGTATGCCACATAAGCGTAATGCGGGTATGCCACTGTCTTTCATCCTATCTACTATTTCTTCAATGAAAATTGTGAACAGCTTTGGACTCAGTGTTTCACCTTGCATAATGCCAGTGTTTATTGAAAATGGTTCAGAGAACCCTTCATTGGTACGTACTTTTGCTGTTGCATTGGCATATAAATTTTTCAGCGTTTCGATAAACTTTTTACTGAGTCCAATGTCACTTAGCCTTTTCCATAACTTTTCTTGGGAGATTGAGTCAAACGCCTGGCTCATATCAACAAAAAGAGAAAATACATATTTTGAATTTTTATTTAAATTGTGTTGAATAGCTGCATTAAGAGTAAATACATGATCTTCACAACCTGTACCGCTTTTGTATGCTGCTTGGAAATCTGAAATTATTTTGTGCTTGAGGCACCAATAATTCAGTCTGTTACTAAGGAGTTGAGTGAATAATTTTAAAACAGTATTCAAAAGCGATATCGGTCTGTAATTCTTTGGATCAGTACTGTCACCTTTTTTAAAAATTGGAGACATTACTACTTCACTCCAATTTTTAGGAAAGGTTTTTGTGTTCCATAAGTCATTAAGTATATTCAAAAATTCTATTCTGGTGTCTGGACACATTGCCTTCCATACTTCATTAGGGATACCATCTATGCCAGGAGCCTTTTTGTTTTTCAATTTTTTAATTGCTTTGTTAAGTTCATCAATACTAAAATTACCATCTAAAATGTCATCGCTTTCTACACTAACGTATTCGATATTTTCATCAGATATTTCAGTGTGGAATACTTTTTCATAAAATTTTTTAAAGGATTCTAATGATACTTGATTTTGGTTTGCAACAGAATTACCACCTCTGAAATATCTAATGGCTTCATAGAAATCAACCGCAATTTTAGATTTAATTAACTTGTTTTGAATTTTTACCATAAAATCTGCCTTTTTAGCCTGCAAGAGTTTTTTGTAATCATTTTTACATTTATTATATACCGTAATACTAGTTAACCGATTTTCGTTGCTGCTGCTTTTGTATTTCCTCAAGTCACGAAGGGCTTTGTTGGCACGTTTCTTTGCTGCACTGCACTCTGCGTCGAACCAAGAAGAGGGACAGAATGATTCCTTAGGATAGCATCTAGTTCTGTTAAGATCACATTTTTCACCGCACTCGAAAATGATTTTAGAGAGAGTTTCCATATTTAATTTTTGTCCATCAGGTAGGTTTTTAATAGCGTCCGATAACAAAACTGTAAACCGCTCTGCATCTGTTGAGTTTGGGTTCCAAGTAACAATGTCACACTTTTGTTTTATTTTAGCTAAGGATGTTTGATTTAAAGATGTAAGCTGCAATACGATCGGAAAATGATGTGAGTAATGAGAGTTCATAACTGTAAAATTCGTGTTACAAGCACAGTTCTGTTGAATATTTTCAGTTACTAAACACATGTCAATTACACTTCCGCCGTTCTCGTTCACAAAAGTTAATTCTCCATTATTGTCACTTGTAGATGTTCCGTTCATCACCACCATATTACTTTGAATTATATTGTCAATTAGAATTTTACCAGCCTTGTTCACCACTTCATCTTTTGAAGAACGTGGCACAGTTTCTCCATTACAATTTAAATTTTTAAAGTTTCCTATTCTAGCGTTTAAATCGCCCATCACTACATAGTTGTCACAGTCAGGTAATAGCTCATTAAAAATTTCATTAATTTCGCATTCGTTGTGAGGTGGTATGTATGCACACCAAACTCTAATCTTTTTGCAGTTATACACAAACTCAATGCCAATTTTATAACTGTCTGTGTGGATAATGTTAATATTATATTCTTTTGCATTTTTGCTTACCCCAATTATTATTCCCTTCGAATACCGTCCTCTGGAAGCTTGTCTGTCGCCAAATATTTCTGTAATTGTGTAACTTTTTGTAAGAATATTTTTGTTAATTGGAGAAAAATGCCACGTTTCACATAACACAAGTATTGTCGGGTTAACCGTCAAGATTTCGTTGTAAAAGTCATTGGTTTTATTGTTAATTCCTTCGATGTTCCAATACATTAATTTGAGAGATTGTAAAGGTTGGCCGAATTCCTATTTGTTGCAAACTGTGCCGTTCCTCACTGTGTATTTGGCTGAAGTTCCGCTTGGGTCAGTTGTTGTTAATGTTTCGTTAATGATTTTGCCTTTAAGGTCTTTATTTGCAGCTTTCAGAGTTTTTAGGTGTTCTCGAAGCAATTTTTGGGATTCCGATTGAGTTTTGGTTAGGTCGTCGTTGATATAGATCATTTTTGTAGCCACTTTGTTTCTTTCTAACATTATTGATCTTTTGTCGCTTTTATTCAGTAATTTAATGAGAATGGGCCTTGGTTTGTGAGGGTTTATTTTGCCTACTCGGTAATGATCTTCATGGTAAATTCCAGCAAGTCCAAGGTCCAAGAATAATTGTTTTAAGCTGTCTCGTCTTTGTGCATACGTTTCATTTGCAGGTTCAGTCACACCATGAACAATAATATTATTTTCCTTGAGTTGCCTTTCCATTCGCTCAATTTTGCTCATTGATATAGTTACATCTTTTTCCAAACTAATGATTTTCTTTGTCAGTGGTTCCATCATATTTTTGATTTCATTTTTCAAATCATCTTTGGTAGGTAGATTTTTGATCAAATCTTTGAGGTCTTTTAACTCTGCCATATTGGGGCTGGAATTTCCTGCCTGAGTTGTAGTGTTTAATTGGAGCTCGGAAGGAATTTGGTCGCCTTTTTTCCGCTGCTTGGTAGTATTAGATTCAGATGGGCTAGTTTGTGCTGATCTTTCTCTTTTGCTCGAAGGAGAATTTTTCGCTGTTGGAGATTTGCGAGTTGGTGTTTTGAGAAACCAATCCATAAGCTTATTCAGCAGATGTTGGATAGAAATTATCTACCACGTCACGAGAGTTAATGCTCTACTGTACTACTTTCGATAATATGTATTACGATGCAATTTTGAAAATAAATATTTTACGGAGACAACGAAAGATACGTGCTCTCTCGCCGAAGTCTAGATAGCGAATCTACTTATGATGTAATAGTGTCGGTAGATGTGTAAAAGTTGACTTGCCTTTTTGTCAGCTCGGCTCTAGACTCCAGCTTTTGACTTTCCAAGAGATTTTAGGAACTCAATCCTCTGTCTAGGCCGAGCGAGTAATCAACTGTCACTTCCGATTAAGATTAGTACGTAAATATAAATAATTTCTTTAGGTAATTAGTGTTAAAATAATTGCTGGCTAACTGTTAAGTCAATAATTATATCGAGAATTTAGTTGTCTAATTTTTTTATTGGGAAAAAAGGTTAAAATTATGGAAACAATTTTGGAGCGAATAAAATTTTGAACTGCCAGCGTTCGCGCCAGTTATCTTCAGGTTTATTTAATAGTATATCAGGTTCAGGTTTATTTAATAGTATATCCATGCAATTTTTAATTATGTGGTTTAAATTGTAGAAAATAGCCTTTATATTAATTTTTATGAATTTTAGTTTTTTCTAGGTTGAAACAATTTACGCTGAAATTGTTGATTTGAAAATCAATATACTAACATATATTTCTTGTACATAGTTGATAATAAAAAGCACAATATTGTAACAACGTATCATTACTGTTTACAAAATGATTGCCGTAACCATAATTAAGCAAAGCAAGATAGAAATATTGAGTGTTTGTCTGCTGGTTGGAATTATATTTACTAATTATACACCCGGATAGAAAAATATTTCTAGTTAACTATTAAGCAGGAGCGGTGCAGTGGCAAAATTAAAAAAGTAAATGAATCCTTGCAATTATAGTTGGTGGAGGTAAATAAATTAAGTGTAGCATGGCTGCTATGCTGGCGTGTCAAGTGAAGCCCTGCCGTGAGTGTGAATCATTTTCTCTCTCCCACTCAAGTGCTTTTTAGTATTGGTGTTTCTACGTCGTCTGTGGAATATTATGTTAAACTAAATGTACGCATTTATAAGAGATAATGAGACTAGCTTAAGTATGGAAAAGTATTCTGCAATAAATCAATGCATTATTCAATAAGTCCTCGAATTTTTCAACAGCTACATCATTTACTGATCCATCTGCCTTTTCCATATTATTTTACTTTTCATATGCTCTTCTCCTTTACAAAGTGACTCACATTCTACAGTCGATACTTGTTTTTAACAGCATCCTAATAATATTACGTTGTTAAGAATGGAAATGTACTGCAGAATGCAGATATCAAAGTAGGTTATCGTTAGAATTCGTTTAAATTATTTGCAAACACATTTTCTTTAACACTCGTGAGGCTCACACAGAAATACCAACAAATAATTGGCTGGATGTCTTTGAAGATCAAATCTTTATAGTAGTATTTCTACCTTATAGCTGCACCGTGTACCTTGGGTGTTGAGGGCATCCAAATAATAAGGGTTTGTTTGCTTTTATGTACATATTCTATTTTCATTTCCACTTTGTAGTTTTGCAAAACATGGAAAATAATAATAAATGCAAATTGCTTAGTACACGGATAAGTATCTCCATAATATAGTTAGCATTGACTAAAATTTAATCCTTCCATGCAAATGAATGATATCCGCAGGAAAGAGAAAGTCTGTGGACTAATGAAAGTCGCAGGCGGCCAATATATATGCAAATGAAAGTCGCAGGCGGCTAATATATATGCAAATGAAAGTCGCAGGCGGCTAAAATATGTGGAAATGAAAGTCGCAGGATGGCAATATTTGGGCAAATGAAAGTAGCAGGAAATGTTTTAAATTAGCATGAATTTTGCAATGCATATATTTAATCAGAAATTGTCGTTGAATTTTCGGCAGCAGCAATAATTGTAGAAGCCTGGTAATAGTTGAATTAAAATATGAATACGAAAACAAAAATTAGTCAGTCAATGTGGTAAATGCGTAAATACAGTTGTGAGACATTATAGTTGGTGTAAAAGACATTTTGTCTTTCTCTTCTGGCCAACAGGAATGTCTTTTGCTCGAAGTTGAAACTTGTAATCGCCTTTCATCGCCACAACTGCGCAATGTGCAATACACTGCCACATTACCCGACATTAGACATACATGTCTGTATTGTACTGTTATCCTTAAACATTAACATTTTCTATACATATGCATTGTATAGGAAACCGTTATAACAAAAGGAATATAAAGACAGTTGAGAGAGTGGGAGAAAAATATTTCTTTATAAACAATCGAACTAACTACATTGTTTTCAGTCTACAGTTGCACTTCATGCTAATTTCAATCATTTCCTGCTACTTTCATTTGCCCAAATATTGCCATCCTGCGACTTTCATTTGCACATATTTTAGCCGCCTGCGACTTTCATTTGCATATATATTAGCCGCCTGCGATTTTCATTTGCATATATATTGGCCGCCTGCGACTTTCATTAGTCCGCAGACTTTCTCTTTCCTGCGGATATCATTCATTTGCATGGAAGGATTAAATCACGGCCGTTAGCATTTACTTGAATAGAGTAGTGTATTTCTATATGGTTAGTGTATGGCCTTACGTTTAGGAAAATCTTTGAATTTGCGAGCTGCACTGATGTTTGCAAGTGTTTCTTTATGGGTTGTGTTCAATTTAATTATTCTCATTGTTAGTTGTTGTTAGTGAGACAATTTGTAGTCAGCCCTCAACCAAAGTGATTATTAGGCGAAGTTTATAACTTAACAAGAGTATAGACAGCATACGTGGAAAATTATATATATCTACATATTACGGGTACATGTGCAAAGCATAAGCATCTAGCACAATTTCTTGTGCTCTTTAATAAACTAAATGCCTTGTTGTCTTTTACTTTATGTAAAAGCTTTCTTATTTGTTAGTGCAACTTATGATACTCTCGTATTTATAAATAAGGTAATGCTTGTGGTTTGCGTTGTGTTGCTGTGAGATGACAAATCTTTCTTGATATTTAGTCTTAACTGTACATAGTACACATATGCTCAGAAAATTAAAGTAGCGGTGTAGTGCGATGTTTGTTCTAAGTAGGCTGACTTCATGTGTCAGCTTGTGCGTTCATTATAATTTATCTTTATCTATCTTGATCTTATACGAATAAATGAGTCTTATATTCCACACGAATTTAAAAAGAAAGTCCAATTCATAAAACATACAGACGACCTACTACAAATACAAACTACACTGTGTCACCGTTCCTCCTTTCATTCCATCTTTATGGCCTCCTGGTTTCTGAGAAACATTTTAGCATGCATTGACGATATTTCTGGAAATATAGTTCCAGATATTAAGCCCTTAAATTAGATTACTAAATTTTGCAAAATTGTGTTATTTAGAAATGTAAGCAGGAAATAATAAAATTCCCTATTCCAGAAAACACTTTCCGAGTATTACATACAATAGAACCGGATTTAATTGGATCCTGTATTATGAAATTATACTCAAAGATAAGATGTTCGAAGAAATTCGCATTGACGTCGTCGTGAATCTGAGATATGTTTGTAATATTGCAAATAGGCAGGTGGGAAAGGCTGTGGGCTTTACTTTCGTACAATTCGCATATAATACTCATGGCATGAGCAAATTTGCTATACTTAATAGACAACATTCAATTATTCGTTAGCAGTAAGTGCATTCTTATAGGCATTGTCATAGCCAAGCCCAAGAAATGACGAATACAATTTTGCGAAGGAAACTGTTTGATGTTGGAGGAGCTAACCTTATAAGGCTCCCATAATAACTAACCAACTCTTATCTCAATCAGTGACATGACAGTGACTTGTGCATACCGTAGAGAGTAGATTGTGCTTACAATACACTTACATCCTTTTATACCTTGCGCAGGGATTACTACTACTACGACTTTCAATGATTCCTTCATCTGCTATGGGATCCTTTCAGAATGGGTATCTTAAATACTAGGAATAATCCTAATCTGCCGGAGTCCCTGCACAGTTTTTTAATTTATCTATAAAAAATTTGTATATTTTAAATAAAGGAAATTCGCATACCTCTTAGGTATAATTAAAATAGGATATTTTCTTTATATTGCTTTTAAATAGTGTATGTCCGTATTTCCTATTAATAATGTTTGAAGAAAGAAAACTTATTTTGTTATCTATATTTAAAGACTGGATTGAAGGTTCTTTACTAGTTAACCTAACAATAAGTTATTTACAGCAGCAGATCACTTTTTGTTAGGGAATGTTTGAAGGTAGTTCAGTCGGACCGAGACCTACTTATTTTCCTGAAACTCAAGGTGAAAAACTACTGCAATTCTTGATAGAACGCAGAGCAGAGATTTTAGCGAGAATGATTTAATTAGTATGTATTTGAGTATTACTCTCTCTCTCTCTTCCCACTTGCTTCATTTAGCGAAGAGAAAGACAAAAGCAAAGTCAAACTGGGTTAATTATCAATATACTTCACTCACATGAAGGTGTCTGCTGACTAATTACTGAGCACATTAACTGAACAAAGTAAAACACAAATGTGTGATGTGTCCATATAAATTCTCCACAGGTTACGACTACATAAATGTATCGCCGGTCTGCAGTAAGTCAATAGATAGTGCGTTGCTTTCAGTCAAATTACTGCAGTTCACCTCAGTTCAAGTCAAATGGTGAATCTCACCTTCAACCTCACCTTAGAGCTTCAAATCAATAAAATAGGTACAGTCCTCGTCCTCAGGTCTCTGTTCCTCTCACTTAGACAGTACAAAACCAAAGAATCAGAGTTACAGTTATGCTATGATTTATTGCATGCAATTCTTGCCCAATTTTAATTAAGGAATTAGGATATTGTCAATATGAGTAAATGTTCTCAGTAACCTACTGCAGGCTAAGCCCTACATTATGCATCTGGCATTACTTTTTTGCTAATTGGCAATTAAGAATACACATTTGATATTAAATGGACACATGTTCAAATCACCGTAATCTGAAATTTCTAGATAATAAGTAATGAAGCATAGAATTACGTCCAAAAAAACAATTATTTTACCGCTTGTGGAAGTATTTGGAAAATGGAACTGAATAATTGAATAAGTAATTAAAACCACTTGTTTTGTTTTCAGATAAAGTAAATCGAACGTCCACAGAGTAAGTAAAATACGTCAACTACAGAAAATGTATTCGTAATTTTATTGCCGAAAAATGTATTTAGTGTCCTTCCGCTTCCTCTGGCATGTATTCGGTAAGATGCTCACTGGATTGTTTGTACTTAATGAGCCTTTAAAAGTAATTTTACTGTTTAGTAAGTAAATACTTAGAATACGTAAAGAAACACTTAATATTTATAACCCAGTATTTCCTCATTATTTTGAAAGTACTTTCAAAAAAGAGGAACTGTCTAATTATACATTATTGAATTTTCTATTATTTCCTTCTTGGGCAGTGCAGGTATCTGTAGCATGAGGATCTGCAGTATTCGTAAGCTAAATGATATATAATACAACATAATTTAATACTAATGTTTGGTAAGAATATTTATTTAACCGAAGTTGTTTACCTAAAATTGAATATTGTCTGTAGAGGACAGCTAAGTGGATATAATAAAGTTTTCGAGTGGAGCGGAATAGAATTATTCAGGTCTGAGACATGGAGCAGTGGAAGTAGGCGTGAGTGTGTTGAGGATTTGAGTTGGACTGGTGTGGAGATAGAAGATACATATTATAATTGAAGGAAGTCAGTCACAGACGAATCTGATTTAAAAGTCATCTGCTCATGGCAGGCAGCATTGATTAAATGAGACGTAGAATGTAGCCTGATATTAAGGAAAGTATTACAAAATATAATCTTGAGAATCCTTAGGCAATCCAGATAGAGAGAAGTAAAGTTTCCTGGCCTGAGACGTTCTAAAGTAGACATTTTCAACTACCTACATAATTAACCATTACTCTATGTACTGTTCTCCTCATTATTGTTCATATTGTAGTGCGACTGCCTTGTATTGGAGTATCGGCTTCTTTTGTCTTGTCTTGATGCTTTACAATAACTACTTGCGATTAGAGCGAAAGGATCAGCCAGTCAGTCTTCTACTAATCCCAGTGTGTGTACTCAATTGACTTTCCAACCTATGCATGTATGCTGACTTCTAGTAGAAACTGGCTGGAGAGTATTATAAGCAAATCACAACAGAAAATCTAGGTCTGAACTTCCCATGCTCTGACTTTGTGGCATCACTGACAAAATAGCTATACGCCATGCTATGCTCTTCCTGAGAAATATAATGTAGTCGTAAATAAGACCAAGTTGAAGTCGAAGCCAAATTCAGGTTTAAATCTGACAATAAAATCAGTAAGTCAGCCAAGTTGCTCTGCGTACCGTAAGTTTATTTTTATGTGCTCCAGATATTAAAAACTAACCGTAGAATTAGAAGGTATGCGTTTAGCTCACAAAATCAGATCCCAGTAGTCGTTTAAGTCTCGTTTATGAGAATGGTGGGCAGTGTTTGTAGTCACGTTACAGTAAATACCAAAGAAATCTAATAGGACTTAGTTTTTAAAGAAAACAAGAGGTTTTTAATTGGAGATTTGCGGTATTATAATGTGTTACACTAAAAAGGTCTGGAATACAGAATGGGAAAACTACACTATCAAAATGTGGGTGATGAAAACTAAGTCTGTGTAAGTACAATTATCGTTATTCAGAGAAGGAGTTGGAAGTCGCAACATTGCAACTGTTTCTATTCGTTGTAGCTCAAGTATTTATTTTATTTGAAGATTTCAATTACAATAAAACTGCGAATATTTTAATTCATTACGTCTTATTTACTGTAGTATGCACTGACATATTTTAAGGTTAATCGTATTCAAATTTAAGTCGCATTAAGCGATTGCGTCAATTATGCGCTGAATTAAATCGCGTATCTCTAAACTATCAGTGTATCGATTGTGATAATAATATATAGCATTAGCATTAGATACATGTACAGATTGGCAATATAGTACGTATGCAGGCAATTAGTAAGACAAACTTTGTACTCGTATACACAACCATGAACACAAGAAGTTCAGCTCAGTTGAAACTTCAAGCCAGGGACAATACTCAAAGTGATTCCTGATCTAAGTAATCTTTGCACGTTGAATCAAACTGCACATTAATAACATATTCGACACACCGACCGACAAAACCAAATTTGGCAATAGTCTAGTGAACTAAATTGTGATGTGTAGTTCAACGTGTTAGATCTTTTGCATAATACAATGTTACGCTGCTTCACAACTCTGTCCTAAACTACTGAACCTAAGCCAACATCATATAAAACTTATTCAATCACTTCAAAGATCTGTTGTCGGTAAGATTACAAATTCCATTAATATATACACACTACATAAGCAATTTGCCCAAATGATAACGTTTTTCTTTATTTAGTTTTAAGAACTACTCTTCAAATAGTCTTAACAGCATTTGCAAATTAAGGGCGTCGTTCATAATATATGAGTATTTTTATTTTAATAATAAATATACTAACTTAGATTTCATCTTGCAAAATTTGCTTTTACAAAATTAAGTTTGGACGGAGATATATAATTTTGTAATACATTATAGAAACTAAAAGTAATTATTATTAAGTAAGACTTAGCGTATTATCATTTGAAGTGAAAGCTTTAAACAAGCATGTTTTCGGTTAAGGTGTCCAAATAAGGTGTAACCGTGGTCGTTCGGCAAACGGTCAGATAGCCAAAAACAAAGCCACAAGTTGAGGCTTTGTATTATTTCTGATTTTTACAATTTTTGAGATTAGAAGAAAAAACCTGAGAATCGTTTTATGTGTCTTTGGGGTTTTCGTAGGACGAACTGTACTTATTAGAGGATATTCTCGTATTACGTGCGCTTATATGGTAAAACTCCATCATAGAAATATGCAAGACTATGAATATACTTTAACATATATTATTATGCAGATATCTCGTGGTATATTCAAAGCCATAAGGTAACAAGGTAAATTTTGCATACATACCTTATGTCCAGACGCCGGATAGGTAGGCAAATACCTTTTCTTTCAGGGCTAAGGCACACTTATTTCGGCTTGGATATACACGAATTAGGTATTGGAGAGGTCAAAAAACGATGTTTCATTTTACCTATTTTGGCTTATTTTAGACATTTCGCGACATCGTGTAGGATCAAGGCCTTTTTTCGGGTTTTGGGCCTATTTTAGGCCTATTTTGAGACTTTTGGCCAAAAACAAGCCTTTTTTACAAGATATTTTGAAAAATTCTACAAAATTACAATTAATCTAGCGTGAATATCCACAAATGTCTATAAAAGTACATATTGTCTACACTCCACATTCACGAAAGCACCCAAAAGTATTTTCCAATATATAGCATATTTATTTACCTCTACCATTGAAAACTAAAGCCCGGAAATAATAACTGAGCTAAATTCAAAAATATACGTATGTGACACTTATCCATGTCAATTTCCCACTATTGTCATGCTTTGCAAGCACAGGAATAAAAAGATATTGTTATATGAAGTAGACGACGCAATTATTACAATAAAATGGTACCTTTTATCAGTTATTTTGTTGTTTTATTAGTTCAAATTAGGCCTATTTTTGGGCCTATTTGGGCATATTTTAGGGCCTATTTGCCTGCCTATTTTATTGTTTTTTGATGCCTACCTATCCGGGGTCTGCTTATGTCTTATATTATAATACCTGGTTACCTGATTTACGTGTCATGTTGTCATTTCCGTTGACTTTTAAAAGCACTGTAAGAATATATGCTGTACTGTGGAGCATAAAGTAAATTTTGAAGGCTTGGAAAATATAATTTTCATAATTGTTTGCAAGAAAGGTAATAACACATAAATTTATAAGTTGTACCAAGCTGTCCTAATATATCACGTCAGTTTGCATGGCAATAAATGAAAATCGAATCCGAGTTCTTTTCTCAAAGCCCAATTGCGGTATTGAGCTTGAAATATCTTAAGGTGTAAAAACCATTGGGGCTAACATTTACCTCCAATTGCAAAAGATTCGAAAGACTTCACAATTCTGTCTGTTTGCTAAGGCTTTAATGCCGCATCTTGGTTTCTGTGGCTTGTACGTGTCATACAACTACAACAATGCTAAATTTCCATTTCACTTTGCTATATTCGAGCCAATCCTATTCCACTGCATTTCATTAAAGTATTGCATGATACAAGTATTATATATCTCTCTACCCCGCTGCAATTTTTAATCTTATGTGTAGTGTGTGATAACGATTTACCTTTCTACGCCTTCTTCTATATTGAAGAAATTTTAAAACTATGTAATACTACTAAGCATTAAGTTTATGCAATTAATATTTTAAAAACGTCATGCATATTTTTTTATTTTTACCCTAGCACAATGTATATTAATTAGATATTAAAAGACTGAAAGAGTATTATCTTAAATATAAGTGTGTACTCATAATTCATTTCTATGTAGCCAAGCCATTCACATTATACTTATATTCGTATGCCAAATAAAGGTACATGGACTACAAATATATACTCTTATGTGTACATAGGACTTAGAGGACCAAATGTAGTGTGTTACATTCTTACGTCTGTTCCAGAAAACCGTCACTCATTCACATCACTTTTGTTTGTTTAAGGAAGAGTGCCAATGTGGCAAGTAGATACAATTGAGCTCTAGGAAACTACTTAAACATTGAAAGAAGAAATTACAATGTGGTTATTTTTTACAATACGCAAGAGAAAAAAGAAATGAACTAATGACTTAGCTAACAACTCACACTATCATGTCAAATCACATTAAGAGAACCATCAAGCCAAGACAGCAAGCTATACTAATAGAACAACTTTAGGCAAACTCATGTATTTATATTTCCTAAGCCACATTCAAGCAATTCAGTACAAATTGAACATGGGATACAAAAAAATTCAAATACATTCATATACTGTAGAACTACAATACAATTTGTGCAATTTATATACTTCAGTATGGAAGAGTTGAGGAATATGAATATTATAAACAAAAATATATCCATCATTGTTGGACATAAAAGCGTTTTTTACATCTTGTATATATTATAAATTATATCTTGCAGTAAAACTTGAATAAAATGATGTCAGGTTGATTTTTACCAAAATAGTTTTGGTTTTAGAAAAGTTTCTGGAAGTAATGCATACAATGCTCATGCGACAGAGCGATCCATTTGCAGAAGCTCCTCAATGTTCTTCCACCTTAGAGTTTAGCCTAAGCTTAGTACAATATACTTACTAGGGTAATAATGTCCATAATGTAGATTTTCACGTGTAATTTGTAAAAGATTATACATGCGATGGAAACTGCAGAGAATGTGTGTGGAATACAAAGACTGCTATTACGTGCACATATTCATTAGCGTTTGAGCATTTCAGTGAGTTCACTCCAACTCGAACAGTTCACAAATGCACACATCTGTTACTTGTTCCTAATCTAATTCATATGGTACAAAGCACTAAAGCCACGTTGTTTCATTTCATACCAACACAGGTGAATTTCAATACGGTAACTAATATTATCCTAAGAAAGACAGAGCCTTGTACGAGTCTTCAAGCTCTGCAGCTCGCTTTTCGTTTTCATGCATAATGTATGTACACATAGTGGAAATTAGAAGTAACTGAAATACATTTACATGTGAGTAACCACTTAGCATTTAGCTCTGCGGAGTACACGGATTAAGGCAGATGCCGAATTCAAACGCTTAACCCACCGACAATGAACTCTCAGTTGTTACCTACAAGAATTGCAGGTATTTTTACTTTACAAACTCTCCGTCTTACAATACCAACTAAAACAAAGAAAAAGTATTTCATGCACCGACTACACAAAAACAAAACCAGACAAACGATAAGTCTGCACTGCAGTTACACGGTGTATCAGGAATTCCTACAAACTTTTCATTACTAGTCACCTACACTTAAACACATTGCTTTACACATTGCATTATTGTGTGCATGAAATACCCAGTGCTATTTACCCATACAGCTTTAGTTCTCATGTAGTGAGTCCGTGATTGTATCATTGTATGTTCCGATGCAATAAGAACTTTAAACCTACAAGTTACTTTTATGATTGTTTCGCTCTTTTTCTTCTTCTCAGTCTTTCAACTGTAATTTATTTTATTGTTTGTAACTTTTTAAATTTCGGCAAGCAAAACAACTCTTGTCAGTCAGCATCATATCTTGCAAACACTACTTCAGTTTCCAATCATGAATGTTTACCATCGCTCTAAAAATACGCTTAAAACCCCGAATAAAGTTTTACAGTAAAAGGAAGTGAATTATAAATATATTGGACATAGTAACCAAATAAACAAATCAATATTCGCACGGTAAACACAAATTCCAATAGTTACAGTATTAATGTAATAATAATTGCTTATAATAAAATGATAACAAATATTTTTGGCATGATTTTGCTGGACGAGTGTAATTTTCTGACTGTTGTGGCTGAAACTATTACCTTTACTAGGATTGATATTACTTATTTATATTGCTTATTAAAATTGATGCAATCCATTTTTATTGGCCTACTTGTAACATTTATCTTCACCGATCGGTGATGAATTGTTGTAATATTTGTATTATGTTAATGTAATATTACTAAGAACTTGAGTACACAAAAATGTAAATAAAGCTGAGATAAAATCGTTCATGTTATTATTTTTTAAATTTATTTTGTTTACATTATGTTGGATACTGACATGACAATCAAGTGTCTTTTTATTTAGCCGTGCGTAATTTAACAACGAATACATTGGTATTTACATTTCTAACTTGATGTACTCTATGTACATGGTGATGGTTTGTTTTGCCGTGCTACAGTTTCCTGTTAGTCGATGAAATAGATTACTGCAGGGTACTGTTGTGTAGGATTGTAAATAAGTGGAATGCAAGCATAGTGTACCTATATAAGTATACTGTAGACGGAGACTTGAAAGTTGAAACAATAGTATTTTTCCTTTGTGAAAGAGGTTTCGGTATGTAGATGATATATGTCTAGAAAATGAGTAAAGATATCTACAGCTCCCTAATAACTAAGTGTGCGCTCTAAATACAATGGAATAGCCAGATGAGGAGGATGAGATTAAATCTGTGAAGGAACATAACAGAGCAATCATAAACAATAGTCAGTTATCTCTTCTCATCTGATTCAATTGTCGACACTCGGGGATTGGAATTGGATATTACAGACTGTAATACATATTTATTATTCCCTTAGATTATAAAGATACATTCGTTTACTGTACCAGCACACAAATGGAAAAGCTAAGCTAAGGAGCCTATAAGACGAAAATAATAATGCTTATTGTTAGTTTGTGTTTGATTTTAGCACTAGGAGCTTATAACTCTTTGTTATTTTGTTCTATGTGTTACGTGAAACTGAAACTCACATTACCTGCTGTTCTATGAATGAGTTGATAAGAATTCTATTTTATTGTTTATGGCATGGCAGGTATTTAAAAGGATTTTCTTCAATTTGTAAATGTAGCTATTAAGTAGTGTGCAGCTACACATGTAGGCGGATACGAAACGCAAACTTATCTCAAAGCTTATAGAACAGAATAGATAACTATAAAAAATGAGTGCACTAATCCACAGCGAGAATTGTCATTTTAAATACAATGTGCGAATCAGTAGATAAATAGAAATACATGTATGGTAATGCACTAAATCTTTCTTGTTCCTTCAAGATAATATAAAACCTGGGGATATACGGATAGACTTGGAATTTATATAACAATGCATAGCCTTACAAGGAGTATTACAAGATCCCAGCTAAGAAGTCTGATCTCAACTTTAGTTTAAAGTTTGTCTTGATCCCAATAAACTTTGTTTTCCATTCGTTTCAATTGGAACAGTGTTGCTCTTATTCACCATCGGAGAAATGATAGAAAAGAGTAGAAACTCAATGCAGCAGAGCAAAAAAATAAATAATGGAATGAAATTCCGAGATTGTACTGAATCAAATTAAATTTATCATCTACATCTTCCCTGACATTTTCACCTGAAGAGTAATCCATTGCAACAATCAATGTTCATGTGATTTACTTCGCCTTTGCCTTTAGTTTAGTTTCGTTCATGTATAGTGTACAGCAGGAATAGTAAAAAGTGTTACGGATATGGAATAGAGAAAGCACATGCCTACAAACATTTCTCTAAATTACTTCCTCTAAACTTTTTTGCTCCCGATACACATAAAAACCGTTTTTCAGTCTTCTCGTAAAAGTAAACTCTAGAATCTAGTAGTTTGCTTTTATTGACTTATGTACCACATGCATTCAAAATTCAACCTTCACTTGCATTTCCGAAGAATAAATCAAGGAGGATATTAAATTTCCTATTTCATTTTACTTTGAGATTATATCCTTGAAGATGAATTATTTTTATTCAATTGTTTGACTTAATTCCTATTTAGTAGGAAAGACGATAAAACGCCAATAGTTTTTAAATGTGCAAAACAGGATTTCGTTTTTATTATGGTAACAGCCTCATGCTGTAAGTTATGCATTAGGAAATTGGATTTTGTATATAGGTATTTCTAATAT
Organism: Yoshiicerus persimilis; assembly: GCA_020352615.2. NCBI lineage: Eukaryota > Metazoa > Arthropoda > Collembola > Entomobryomorpha > Tomoceridae > Yoshiicerus > Yoshiicerus persimilis. Next base: position 39,102,720 of record CM060170.1, on the reverse strand, counting down.
GAGTAAAAGCCTCATTTGTCTGTATGAAAACATTATTGGCTGAATCCATTACTCAACATTCAGATAAATCAATATTAACTAAACTGTTGAAGTCATTGTCATAGGAAAAGTATTACTCAATGTACCGAAAATATATTATTACAGAAATTACTGACATAAGAAATGGTTCATTAATTTTTATTTCATTTCCTAATTGTATTCATGACTGACTGAATGTGAATTATGAAAATGTATATGAATTATAGTTACACTCTGACAGTGAATAGATAGTGGTATTTCTGTCTTGTGTATTTTCCTAATTTTCTGTTTGCTTTAGACTTGGCGAGTAGTGCATAGCTAACTCTAACCACTCTTTAATTATCAATTTGAGAGTAGTGCTAGAGCTTTTGGTTCAAATCCTGTTGGCTTTTGTTTTGCATAAAAATGGTTGTAAATGGCTTTAGCGTAGAGGAAGATTTTTTGCAAAGTGGCATTAATGCGAATTTAAGTTGGCTTTTGAAGTTATGACCTGGCAGACTGAGAAACCGAAACTGATTGGTATAATAGAGCATGAATTGTATTTATACAGCCATTGAGAGTCTCCTCTGGACTCGAAGAAGGGAAAAGATTATTGTAATGGAGATGCTTTTAACTGGCGAGTAAATTAAAGGGAAGTATAGATGAAGTGATGTGACGAGGAAAAAGGGTTGAGGGATTCATAGAGTGAGAGACAAGAGAGTTGCATTGAATTGGAAGTGAAGGAAAAAGAAATTAAAGGTGCAGTTGTTGGAGAAGAGAAAGAAATAGCATGAAACCAAGGGATTTGGCTCTGCTTTAATGTCATAGTCATGCAAACTAATGCATTTAAGCGGTTGTTACTCTAGTACACTCTCTGCTGAGTCTGACATGACATCGTATCGCATGGCAAGTAGAAATGAGGATATTCATTCCAGGTTTAAGTTCCACGCTGTACAAATATGAGGAAGATAGCAAACAAACGTCTCTGTCTCTCTTCTGCGTAAATCTGGATTGGTTTGCCTACTTTGGCCTCGTCAGTCTATCGGCACGATATGTACATAACTGCAGTTGAAGCAAACTAAACAGAGAGATACACTGTATTTGTAGATTAGAATAAAAATTATGTACATAGCAAGATGGCAAGGAAGCTGAAGAAGTAAAACACAATAGCACGGAGAATGGAGGTAAAGTCAACAGAAAACGTAAAACGCAAGTAAAGGAAGACAAAAGAAAAAGATGAGATTGAGTTGAAAGAAACTGAGGATGAGAGATATAGGAAAATAAATTAGAGGTATGGTGTGCAGATAGGAAAGCAGAGCAGATGAGACAAAAGCAAACTAGCCTCGCGTATCACATTACATTATCATTACTATTTCCTATACAATCCACGAATACGCACCATGATATACACACTTCTCAATTTTACGTTCACTTCATTTCGAACAATCTTTGAAAACGTAAACTAATTTCTTCTACTCGAGAGCTGACTACCTTTGCTTTACTTCACTCGCCTGGCTCTTCGTGTTTCCCGTCCTCAACTAAAGCCCGACGAATAAAGGCCAGAAACACAAATTGAAAATACCAAGAACACGAAATCTTAACTGAACTTTGCAAAGACATTGGTCTTTTATACATTTTCTGCTCTGCTTTTTGGTTGCGCTCTGTCTCACTGTAACTAAATGAAAATAATGACTTTTCATGGCAATCTGTGACAAAAACATCCACTAAACAAGTTATTCAGCAAACGTCATTAAACTCTTCTTCATTACTTTTTTCAGAGTTTCATCCTCTTTTTCATGGTGCGTAGAGAACCTTAACTCATTATTTTCTCTCATACATTTCCTTACCATAAACTTATTACCCTTCTTGTATCAGCCACTGCTAGACTAAATTCATCCAGCAAAGTCAATTCCATCTATAATCTTCGTCCATCTCCTTTTATATAGTACTGAGGCTTTATGTCATCAAATTGTTTTGTAATTGTTTTAGAAGGCAATTCAAATCTAATGAAAACATTCAAGATTTTGCACTCTTACTAATTGCAAATACAAAGTCTTACAGGAATTTACTATTTTCTCCTATGATGATATTAGTGTTCGAATATATTACAAAACTGATAGGGTTTTCATGTTGATAGGTTACTATGTTGCATTGTCTTCCCAAATAAGGCTAAAATAAACCGTTGCAAAACGGGCGTAAACAAATATCGGCATGAGGGGTTGTAAATGTAAATCATTATGGTTTGATTATCAGATCATCATGGTTTGATTATCAGATCATTATGGTTTGATTATCAGATCATTATGGTTTGATTATCAGATCATCATGGTTTGATTATCAGATCATCATGGTTTGATTATCAGATCATCATGGTTTGATTATCAGATCATCATGGTTTGATGATCAGATCATCATGGTTTGATTATCAGATCATCATGGTTTGATGATCAGATCATCATGGTTTGATGATCAGATCATCATGGTTTGATGATCAGATCATCATGGTTTGATGATCAGATCATCATGGTTTGATGATCAGATCATCATGGTTTGATGATCAGATCATCATGGTTTGATGATCAGATCATCATGGTTTGATGATCAGATCATCATGGTTTGATTATCAGATCATCATGGTTTGATTATCAGATCATCATGGTTTGATTAGCAGATCATCATGGTTTGATTATCAGATTATCATGGTTTGATTATCAGATCATCATGGTTTGATTATCAGATCATCATGGTTTGATTATCAGATCATCATGGTTTGATTATCAGATTATCATGGTTTGATTATCAGATCATCATGGTTTGATTATCAGATCATCATGGTTTGATTATCAGATCATCATGGTTTGATTATCAGATCATCATGGTTTGATTATCAGATCATCATGGTTTGATTAGCAGATCATCATGGTTTGATTAGCAGATCATCATGGTTTCATTAGCAGATCATCATGGTAGGAACCAGTAACGTGAATAGTAAAACAATACAAATTGGATAGCTAGCAGACAGACAGACGGACAGAGTGACAGAGCATTAACAGTAATTATCGTTCCAATATTTATAAACATTATCATTAAACCAATACAAATTTGATGGCAAACAGACAGACAGAGTGACAATGCATTCATCTTAAATATCGTTCATTTAATACTGTTTGTTGAAGTTACCAAACAGGTGATGGTTGTGGTTGGCGAAACGTGTTTGTTGTTGGCGCTCTTTATCTGATTGCCTTGCATAGTCGATGTTTAGTCAAGTGGTGATGTTAAAGTAAGTTTACTGCAATTTTTGGATTTTCTGCCAAACTAAAAGTACGAGAGTGGTAATTTTTTGCAGGGAGCAAGGTATTTAAATGAGTGATGTTTTAAAACAAATTTGGTTGATTTACGTAAACGCATTCTAAAGTTACACGATCGACAATCCACAACAGTGTGTACACCACAGACAGACGTCAGACAGACGTCAGACAGACGTCAGACAGACAGACAGACGGACAGAGTGACAGAGCATTCCCAGTAAATATCGTGCCGATATTTAATAAGGAGATTGGTAAATATATTTCACCGCCGGTGAACATTTCGTAAAATATTTCATTTAATTATTCATAAAGTGTTTAATAGATTTTTACCTTTTTAATAATTGTTGTCTTGTATTTTAATTTTCCATTAGGTAAGCTGTCTTATTCAAGTGTTACTGTTCAAGTTCACACTTATTTACGTGCCAGATGAATTACAGAGATCAAAAACAGGGTAAATACAATAATTTGTTGATTTTTTTTCTCTTTAATATAGATCTAGCTTAGATTTGTTGGCCGCCGCTTTGTATTTAGTAAAATAATTTACTTTAAATATATCATTTGTAGTAGATTACAAAGATTCACAATATTATTAAAAATTTTTGCTAAAGGAAGACATGAGTACGCCATGAAAAGTAGTCTTCTTTAGGAATTTTGTATAAAGTCCAGATAATGGATTAAATTAATAAGTACGTGACTTCTGCCTACTGAGATGACTCATTGTCAAAAATAGTGATATAAGACTAAGGTGTCTATTTTCGTAACAGAGAGGTAATCTTTGGTATTAGTTACCTACGTCACGAAGAGTATGTTAATGACGCATGATATACATTTGGTTGTAATATAAGATCAGATAATAGGGCGAAGAAGCAAATAACTGGGAAGGTCCTGCAAATTGTGTTATATAGTTTGGACGTTTTATGTAATTATTTATGTAAGCGAAAAAACGAACCGCTTTGATCCTGTCAGTTGAGTTGTGTGTTGCCCATTTAGAGAATAACCTAGAACTAGAGACATCGCTGTGTGTACTAGAAAATAAATATGTGCTAAATAAGTCACACCTAAAAGTTTGGAAGGCGACGTTAGTCACATCGTTTGCTCTGCTCTCCAGACCAACACTCTTCCAAACTGTTTACATTTGTTATGAATGTATTTATCAAAATCACTTTGCATGTACATGTTGTTTGTAATGAATCGCTGTTGTTATCATAGGGCACTTCAATGAGGATAGAGAGATGAGAAGAGACTAACTGACTATTGCTAATTGTAAGTAACACTCGCGAATATCTTTGCAATGTGTATTTATAAGGCTCATGCATAATATAAACATTACGTGCCTAGTTTCTCTGAACACAGCCAAGAAATGGCAAACACAATTATACTTAAAATAATATTTTGCATTGCATTATAAAAATCCATGTTAATTGTCGACGACCAGATACCCTTTCTTTACTATTTTGTTTTAAGTTGTGTTGGCGCGAACTAGGTTCGCATTATTGTATTGTAGAGTAGCACGTTGAAGTGCATAAGTACGTTAAGATTTTTCCTAGAGTAGAGACGTGCTTGTTACGGCTTGGTCGTTATTTTTGATAATTACAGTTTTTGAATAATTAAATTAAATAAAAGCACTATTTAAAATTTCCTACACTAGAGCTATCGAAGTTGGGATCTGATATCCCCTTTATTTTGTCACTTGGTGACTGGTCCTTCATAATTTTAGTCCACCCAGGGACGACATGGTCATTCGATCCGAATAGTGAACCACGCTTTGGTCATCAGTTTTTGGAAAATTGTGTGACGACTTACCTGTAGCAGCCCCGCCCCAGAAGGACGTGAGGAATTTCCAGAAGAGTCTTGTCGAACTAACCGGCAACCGTATTTAGTGTTTGTGTCCACCGTAACGGACTCCACTTCAGGCAAGTAGAAACCAAAATCTATTGTCATTGACCGTTAATTAATATCGTCGATCGACGTTATTGTTTAATATTTTGAGGATCATGGACGGAGACCGTCGACAATCCACTAGGGCAAATGTGGGTCTTGGACCAGCCCGTTTGAATTATGATAAGGATGACGCCGGCCGAATTGTGCAATTGTCAACTGTTGACAACCCACTACCTCCAGCGAGGAAACGAACTGGAAAATCCAAGGCCAATAGTGTGACGTCATTCCATTCAAATAAATCTACTTCCAGTCTCCACTTGGAAGCAGATATCAAAGGCCAGAAAGCTTTGGACAAACTAGAGGAGGCATTTGAAATTTCCGTTGAAGATTTCAAAATGCTGGAAATAACCGTGGCAAGACAGAAAGAAAAAATAGTTGAACTGCAACAGAAGCTATCAAACGCAGAAAATGAATCTGAGAAAGCCACATTGAAGACCAACATCGAAGAGTTGGAGAAAACTTATGCAGAAGAAAAGTTTAATTTGGATATGAAAAGGATTAAATTAGATTCTCTAACAAAATCCTATGAACGAAAAAAGCGTATCCTCCAAGAGGAGATAGCATTGGAAAAAGTCGTTATCGACGAGCAGAACTCAGATAATGACTCGCAGCATTTAAGTGACAACGAAGACGAACAAACCTTTGGCTTATTCGATGACTTACCACCCAACACAAGTGAACGCCACCCAGCTGTAATCAATGAAAAGGAACAGACAGCAAAACTCCATTCTAATTGGAACGAGTTAATTGGAAATATTGAAAACATCCGGATTCCAGAACCTGTAAAAACAGTGGAACCGGAAATAGACTTGGAAAGTCAGGATCTCTTGGAGAGACTGAATCGACTCCGAAGCGTTCCAGAAGTTGTAGTTCTACCCCAAGTGGAAAGTAAACCGGAAGATCCACCGAAACCAGATGTTTCAAGTGGGAATTCCACATCTGAGCAAATTGCCTTGGCACTGGCCAAAGCAATTGAAGTTATGGCTACCAGTAGTCAGAGTACCAGCAGCACGGATAAGTTCCTAGCCAGACAAGTGCAAGGACGAGACTTACCAATTTTTAATGGCAGACCGGAGGAATGGGCAACGTTCATCACCGCCTACGAAAACTCGACTGCAGCATGCAAGTACGAGAATGGAGACAATCTACCGAGATTGCAGAAGTGCCTCAAAGGCGAAGCCGCTAAGACTGTGCAGTGCCTTTTCGCTCGCCCCGAAAATGTACCTACTATTATAGAAAAATTACGTATGCGTTTTGGCAAACCAGAACACATTGTGCAAGCTTTAATCGTAAAAGCTAAAGAAGTTCCAGCTGTCAAAGAAGACAAACTGGAGATGCTAATTGACTTGGGACTAGCAGTGGACAATCTAGTGGAAACAATCAAGGCAGTGAAAGCAGACGATCACTTGTCTAACCCACAACTCTTGGATGAGCTAACCAAAAAGTTACCTGTGTCATTTCGAATGAAGTGGGCTGAGTGGCTTGTTGGAGAAGCTACAAGAAAAAAGAATTTAGAGAACTTCGCTACCTGGATGGCAAGACAAACTGAATTTGCTTGTGACCTATGCCCACCAAAGTGGGAGGAGAACATTAAGAAAAGATTTCCTGGAAAGCAAGCTCAAGGAGAACGTATTTTTGTTGCTGAGGAATCTCAAGAGAAGAGTAGTGACACAAATGCTGCTACTTCTAACAGCGGAAGTAAACCAGAAGCAAGCAAGACATGTGCATTTTGCAAAAAGGGAGGCCACAAGATATCAGCTTGTCGCAGTTTCGCAAAAGAGGATGTCAACGATAAGTGGAAGTTTATCCGTGAAAAAAGACTTTGTTTTTCGTGCCTCATTTTTGGCCACGGCGTGCAATCTTGTAAGAGCAAGAAAGAGTGTGGAAAGGATGGCTGCAAGAAAATTCACCATCAGCTACTGCATCAAGAGGCAAAGCAGGAGGAAAACAAAGAAGAACCAGTGGCTGAAGTCATCAGCCACGCAACGAAGTCAAGCAAATGTGCTACTTCAAATTATATTAATATGTTGATCATACCAGTACAGCTAAGAGGACCGAAAGCAACTATCCAGTGTTTTGCTATGCTGGACCCTGGTGCTAACTTCACAGTGATGGACGACGACACAGCAAGTAAGCTGGGACTGGAAGGAAAAAAGAAATCCTTCAGCCATAGTGGATTACACCCTCTTAAACAGGAACCAGAATCCCGAATTGTCAATTTAGAAATATTGACGAAGGCTGGAGATAAAAGTTTTGAACTGAAAAATGTAAAGACAGTGCCACAGTTAGCTTTGCCTAGACAGTCTGTCAAAAGCAAAGTCGTGAAGAAATGGAAGCATCTACAAAACTTAGATATTGAATTGTACGAGAGTGGCCAGCCATCAATCCTAATTGGATTAGACAATGTTTTGTTATGTGCCACTCAAGAGTTGAAAATCGGACCTCCAAATGCTCCAGTAGCCGGACGGACCGAATTAGGATGGGTGCTGATGGGACGAGTGGAAGAGATGACCAAAACTAATTTCAGTTTCCTCCTCCACGCAACAGAAGATGACATGCTCCACCAGTTAGTGAAGCAGCACTTCACAACAGAAGCCTTTGGAGTTAAAGTGACTTGTGAAAAGCCAAGGAGCCAAGAAGATAAGTTGGCGAAACAAATTATGGATTCCACTATCTGCAGAGTTGGAGATAGTTGGGAAACGGGACTGTTGTGGAAAGCGGAGAAGACTGAACTCCCTTCCAGTAAAGAAAATGCTTTGCATCGTCTCTACCAAATGGAGAAAAAGATGAATCGTGATCCAGAGTTTGCAAAGGAGTACTGCTCTCGTATTAGACAGTACGAAGAAAAGGGTTTCGCTAGGCAGCTTACCCAAGAAGAGGCATTAAAGCCGAAAAATAATACATATTACCTTCCACATTTCATGGCAAGGAATCCGAAGAAACCGAAAAAGCTGCGTTTTGTTTTTGACGCCGCCAGTAAGTGCAATGGCGTTTCTCTCAACGATGCTTTGTTGAAAGGACCCGATCAGCTGGTGCCATTGCCCGCAGTTTTGTTCAAATTCCGTCAGAAAAGGATCGGGATTACCGCTGACATCCAAGACATGTTTCACAGAGTGAAAGTGAGGTCTGAAGATGCATCAGCCCAAAGGTTCCTCTGGAGAGGAATGGAAAGAAAAGCAGAGCCATACGTCTATGAGATGGGAGTGCTCATTTTTGGAGCAAGTTGTTCACCCGCCTGTGCCCAGGAGGTGAAAAACCGCAATGCACTGGAGTATAAAGAAGTATACCCCGAAGCAGTAAAGGCGATTCTAGAGAAGCACTACGTAGATGACTTCCTGGATAGCTGCGACAGTGTTGAAGAGTGTATGCGCATTTACGAAGAAGTATCGTTTATTCATGCCAAAGGAGGATTCAACATATGTAATTGGATATCGAGTTCTCCTGAAGTGCTAGCAAGAATCCCGGACAAACAGAAGTTAGCTGTCGTCAAACAAATTGATGAATCCAGCGAGACGGAAAGAGTGTTGGGTTTATTCTGGAAACCCGACGAAGACAGTTTTACTTTCAGTTTGAAGTTTCTGAAAGCAAAACAAGAAATATTAAGTGGATCTCGTGTGCCCACGAAGAGAGAGGTACTGGCCCTTGCAATGTCCATCTACGACCCCCTGGGATTTTTGGCATTGTTCACCATTAGAGCAAAAATGATTTTGCAGGAGACCTGGAGGTCGAAAGTGAGCTGGGACGACGAGATACCACTAGAGACCCGTGACAAGTTTAGTGTTTGGTTGGAGGAGCTGAAGTCCATTCCCACTTTCCAGTTAGCCCGATGCTATTCTGAAGATTTTTCGTCAGCTGATGAAATTCAGCTACATGTCTTTGTCGATGCAAGCGAGCAGGCCTTTGGAGCGGTTGCCTACTTTCGGATAAAAAAGAACGAGGAGGTTTCTACCTCATTTGTTGCTGCTAAAGCCCGTGTTGCACCGATGAAGCCAATATCCATACCGAGGATGGAACTCCAAGCAGCTGTGCTGGGAGCGAGACTTGCCAGAACAATTGGTGAAGAACATGACATGAAAATCAACCGAAGAGTGTTCTGGTCTGACAGCAGAACTGTCATTTGTTGGCTGAAGTCTGATGGAAGAAAATTCCAACAGTTTGTATCTCACCGAATCGGGGAGATACAGGAAATGACAGAACTTGTAGAATGGAAATGGGTACCTACCCAAGAAAACGTGGCTGACGAGATGACTCGGGATGGGAAGTCTTGTGACTGGAGCCCATCTAGCCGATGGATTAACGGTCCTGAATTTCTTCAACTTGAAGAAAATGAGTGGCCGACAGAGAAAATATCAAGTGAGGTGAAGCTGGGAGATCTGGAGTTGAAGAAAGAGTTTATTTTCACCATAACCTCTTTAGTGGAAAAGGTCCCCATATTGAAAGTTGAAGATATTTCATCCTGGACGAGACTTGTGAGGATAATAGCGTACGTTCGACGCTTTATCAAAATATACGTGGAAAAGCAGATAGTAAAGGGTCCACTCAGTGTTATGGAAGTCCGAAAAGCTGAGGAGTGTTGTATTCGGAAGTCGCAACTTGCCAGTTTTCCGGAGGAAATCAGACTTTTGAAAAAGAATAAGCAGTTACCTAAAAGCAGTAAGTTAGCTCATCTTACTGTTGGCTTAGACGAAGAGGAAATAATTCGTGTTCGTGGGAGATTGGAAAATGCGGTGAACTGGTCAAGAAATCAGAAAAACCCTATAGTGTTGGATTCGAGAGAGAAATTCACAAAACTCCTCATCTCATTCTACCATGTGACAGGAGGACACCACGGACAGGAACGTGTCGTGAATGAACTTCGACAGAAGTTCTACATTTTAAACTTGAGAAGAGCTGTCAGAAGCTGTTGGAACCATTGCCAGAAGTGCAAAAATGACAGAGCCCAACCCAAAGTTCCAGAGATGGGCCAACTACCAGCGTTCAGACTGGAAAGTATGCAGATGCCGTTCACCAAGACCGGCTTGGATTACTTCGGCCCAATCGAAGTAACTGTGGGAAGACACCATGAGAAAAGATACGGTGCATTGTTTACGTGTCTAGCTACCCGTGCTATTCACGTTGAGATTGCGTCTTCCCTTACGACTGACTCATGTATCATGGCGATACGACGATTTGTGTCCAGAAGAGGTTGCCCAACGGACATTTATTCCGACAACGGGACGAATTTCGTCGGTGCCAACAATGAGCTTAGGAAAGCTCTGAAGGAAATTGACCAAGATAAGATGACCACAGACTGTTGCGTTCGAGGAATCAATTGGCACTTCCTACCAGCACTTTGTCCCCATATGGGGGGTAGCTGGGAACGTATGGTGAAAGCGGTGAAAGTAGCTTTCTTCGCTACTTTGAAAGAGAGATATCCCAAGGACGAAGTTCTGTTGACTTTGATGGCGGAAGCTGAGCACACTGTGAACTGCCATCCCTTGACTTATGTGCCTCATGATCCAGAGGACCCAGAGGCCCTTACCCCGAACCACTTTCTTTTGGGAAAATCCAGCAATGTTCCAATGGCTGGCGAGTTTAGTGAAAGTGATCTGTGCCTGCGCAAGCAGTGGAGACAAGCCCAACAACTGGCAAATCATTTTTGGAAGCGGTGGGTTTCTGAATACCTACCTACTTTACTGAGACGAGAGAAATGGAGAAAACAGCAGGATCCTATCAAGATTGGAGACGTTGTTGTAATAGTGGATAGCCAACTGACACGGAACAGTTGGCCTAAAGGAGTTATTGTTGCCGTCTATCCTGGCAAAGACGGCCAAGTAAGAGTTGCAGATGTGAGGACAGCTACTGGAACCTACAAGCGACCAGTGGCAAAGCTGGCAGTGCTGGATGTCCTTAAGGATAAAGAAAAGATGGAGGTCGTCTCCGAAGAGATCGTGTAGAAGTCCCATACTTCCACACGGGGGAGAGAATGTCGACGACCAGATACCCTTTCTTTACTATTTTGTTTTAAGTTGTGTTGGCGCGAACTAGGTTCGCATTATTGTATTGTAGAGTAGCACGTTGAAGTGCATAAGTACGTTAAGATTTTTCCTAGAGTAGAGACGTGCTTGTTACGGCTTGGTCGTTATTTTTGATAATTACAGTTTTTGAATAATTAAATTAAATAAAAGCACTATTTAAAATTTCCTACACTAGAGCTATCGAAGTTGGGATCTGATATCCCCTTTATTTTGTCACTTGGTGACTGGTCCTTCATAATTTTAGTCCACCCAGGGACGACATTAATAAATATAGAGAGTGATTATTACTCTGACGTGACTTAAAAGAGACTGACTAATCTTTATCATAAATTAAATCCAAACGCATATTTTAACTTGGTTTGTTTCCGAATCGAAAATAACCTTGAGGTTTGACTTTCATCAAAGAATCAAGAGTTTCAGTGTTGATGTGTTTTTATCTTTATCTCACTGTTTAAAAGGTTCGGTAAGAATTGAGAATATCCCTCTCAACCCACTCCAACGCCCCAATAAATTACATTTCTTTACAAACATCTTGGAAAATTACGAAATTTCCTTTTAATCCATAGAGTAATCAATAACACTTGCAAGTCTTAAGAAATTATGGATTTAGGAAAAGTTTTGACTCGGAATCAGCAATTGGAACATAATAATGATGACATGTGATGTAAAGATAGTTTTGTAAAAGTAAAAATGGAAGTGCTAAAAGATTGTTTGGATGGCGCAATTCGTTTTCACTGTCTTAGAATGTGGATATAATTATGACGTCCCATGCACCAATGCAGAACAAAAATGGCTAGTGACAATGAGAATGAAAAAGAAATTGCATAGAGGGGTAGCTGTGCAAAGTAAATGTCAGCCTCATAGTCAAAGTCAACTGCATCAGTTCCTTTTTAACTTGCAATTACTGAGAACATTATTTATTGTCCTATGTAATTACTTCTCTGTGCACATCAACACAGCGAAATATCGACAACAAACACAGTAACCTACGTATCTTATGGCTGTATCTCACTCGTGAGTCAACTTACAACTGCAACTATCTCTTTATTTCGTGTTAGTGCAATATAAAGTTGCAAAAGCTAACATCTATGTCATTATTTACGATGTGAGAGAGTAGAGGCATGCAATGCCAGCAGCAAATGACATGTCAACTAAACTATTCGCTGCACTGAGGTACTGCGATCTTCTATGATGTAACTCTGAACTAGGAAACCCAGCCCAACAAATATCTCTCCATCGAAATTAGTATAGTGTCTTTATCCTCTTCTCCTGCAACAATTACATGGATTGCTCTGTCGTAATGTGGACACACACTACTATTTAAGTGCTGCACTACAACTATTCACTATTTCCCATCACATGTATAACAACTTAGCATAAATGCTCTCTAAAAGAGGATTCTTCCCCTAGAATTTCGTTCTACATAATTTCACCCCCGGTTACCATATTAGTCCAAAGGAGGCGAGAGATCAGCAAATCTTTGTGCCGTAATTTTACTCTACTACTATACTAGTAAACTTTTACTCAGCTGTAAAATAAACCATTTCTATACATCTGTAACACTCATACCTATTCTTTTAAGTAGTAGGCCACTTCTACCCACACTACTACGCACCACAACAACTAAACAGGATATCATCATCGTCTTCCAATTTTACCTACGTTCAATTCAATTGCAGAACACCCAATTCATAAGATAGTAACATACACAACGCATATACTGTAATGTAATAAAACATCAGTTTATGTTATCTCATCACTTCATCACACATGGAATACCATACTATAAGCTCTACAGAAAATTATACGCCGTACACAGAAACATATCTAAAATCTGAACCAGTAGTGTATTTAATTGCAATTTAAGAGATGGTGATATGATGCTGTGAATGTGACAATTATTACGCAACACAGTTCGGAAAGTAAATAGGTATAATATAATTATGCAGTAACATTCTATGCTTCCTGAAATTAAATTTGAAAGTACTTACAGATATATGTTAAGTCCAATAAAGGCAATACTACACTCACCCTGTACCAAATGTTAAGAGGAGTTTGCAATGCTCCTATTAATGGACTGTGCACAGATCCTGCAATTCATAGTGTGAGGGAACCTCATTTAACATGCATACATACATTTATACACTCTGTACTAATTCAGGGGAGTACAAGTATACTTAGTCTGCGTATCGCAATTTTGTTGTGTCAACTGTAATTGTGAACGATCAGTGATTTGATATAATTAAGTTATCTTAATGTATGTATATTACGGGTGCTTACTCTTTATTTATGTTTACGCCGTAATGTAAGTGAGGGTATATTATATTTTATTACCCTAATAGCACCCATTGGAAACACACATTACATAACATAGTAACTTTCTTAATGCTTATCTTTTAAATAAGTTCCTGGTATTAAAACGCTTAGGAAAAAAGGCAGAGTGGAAAATTAGTTTAGATAAATACTTGATTCACGTAAAGTACGCAATGCAAGTTATGCTACGAGATCAAGTTGGTTACGATACAAGAGTTGCATACAAGTGCACAAAACTGCGACACAGTTGAGTTCGTATCGAAGAAACTGTAATAGTGGATAGAAGTTTGTCATGTGTACAGTGTATAACGAGTGCACTATTTATATACATTTAGATTTTGGGGGTGTTCGTTACAGATGTGTAGTGTTCGAGATTAAATACTACATGTAGTGGTATTTTACACACATATCTTGGCTTATGTTTACTAGGTGCTGAGAGTTGGTACGTTGCAGTACATGGGTTGACTTGGATTGGATTTGTGCAGAGGGAAACAGGCTGAGCAACCTTAGTAGTGAGTAGACAGTGGAAACACTCTGCCTGTTGCTCTTTTTGCCAATGCCAGCTTTTTCATTTGAACATTAATAGTGGAGCAGTGTTGTGGTTGCGGATTTGTGCTCTATTCCTAGGTGAGTAAGTACATTTGACTTTCTTAATGGTAAATAGTGTTCTGTGTCGTGTGTTCCGTTCTGCCAGTGATTACGTCCCAACTTGTAACTAATGTGTTCTAAGTTGTTCGTTGTATTCTAAGGATAAGAAAATAGTGTTGTGTGCATTAGCGATCCGAAAATGTTTGTGCGTAAATTGAAAATGAATGTAAAAAAGGTATTTTGTTTATCGGAATTTTTGTTTCGCTTCCAGTTTTGACTTTTAGGTTGACATTGGGGGAAGTATTAATAGGGAGGGGATGATAAGTAGGAAAATCGAAAATATGGGTTGCTTTTGTTGGAGGACATTAGTTCTGCTTTTTAGCAATGAAGGAAAGTCTATGTAATTAGCAGAGTGTTTACTTATTGTGTAGCTTGAATTACATAATAAGACCGTTTCATTGTTTACCTAGCCATTCCAAATTGTTCTTTGGGTGATTATCTCTTTGCAAGGATTTAAAGTGCTTAGCTATTGAAAGAGAATAATTAAGATTAGCTTTAGTTCCCTTATCTAATACAATAGAAGTTACTGTAGAGATTTTCACTCGAGATGCTCCTATGTACTTAATACTACCTGCTAGTCAGGAATAATGAATTCTGCACAAACTAAAGTTGAGCTGTGGCATGACTTAAGCTTTTCACTACTTGGCTAACACGTCAGCGGACCCAGAACACATTTATAGTGGCATAAAGTGTAGAAACTCGTTCGTCTCAACGAGCATGATTTTTCATGACAAGAAACATGCAAAAATCTCATTCTTCTTAAATTCGGTATCGTCTAGCCAAGCGAGCCACAAGTTTTCTTGTGTGCAGTGGAAAAATCAACTGAGAGGGCACAAAGGAGTGCACAGCCAGACTGGACAGGAAAGGAGTTGCTGTTGAAGTTCAGTTTGGCTTTAGAACTCAGATAGGTACACTGTTAGGAGAAGAGATGAGATAATGCGTTAAGAGTTAAACTTAAACCGAAAGCTAACTAAATAAGAATGTTGGTTCAACTGAGTGTGTGTAATTTAAATGTTGGGGGACGAGTATATTGTGACTTGGATCAAGTCATGCATATAATAAGTTTTTGCCATGCCCAGATTTGAGTTTTAAATTCAACTTCGACTCTTATCGTTAGCTTTCCTTTTGTGCTGTTTGTTGTTTGTGTGATGGGACTCTCTGAGAGTTTTGTTCCATCTCAGCTCTAGGGCATCGTGAGATAATCTTGAAATACATGATGATATAATGTAATAGACATATTCAATGTTATGTTGCATAGGATCTCTTAGTGTTCCACCATAGCTTTATTTCTTCCTTTTCCATTCTGTTGACAATGGAATGGTCTTAACGTTTCAAATTGCCAAAAACAATTTATATATATTATAGCCTCATCTCCGGCAATATAACTAACTACGGTACAGAAAACAGTATTTTCCTGTCTATTTACAACAGGATGGCTATAGAAAAATATCTAATGCAAAATGCTGTTCTCTGGTGTGGTGTTCTGTTGATGTTGTTCAAGCGAAGATTAATGAATGTTATTATGATCATCTCTGTACACTATCTTGTATCTGTATGGTGTGGTATACTACGGAGTATATGGGTAGATAAGGTTGTTGAGTATTATTATTATACCACCTAGGTACTTTACAAGAACACAAATCTTTGCACATGTCTAAGAATTGCTTAGAAATGGGGAATATTATGTGTACATTACATACAATGTGTGGTGCCTAAGTACTTAAATCTTAAAGTTAAGGCCAATGCAATTGCATTGCCTGGCCTGACTGATTATAATCTTGGGGAATATATTACACAGAAAATAAACTCACAGTAAATTCAATAGACAATGAGTAAAAAAGCAATGGTGCAATTTACAATCAAAATACCTTTATTACATCACTTATTAAACTAAGCTGAGGTGAGATGAAGTACTTTGGCATTGCATTACTTGTTTTCTATAAAATTGCAGCAGAAGCCTCACTTAATCGCTAACTTATTGTTAGTCCCAGTTAAATTAATGTTAAAACCTGTTCTCTTTTCTCTACACAGTATAATCCGTAATTCCAAGCAGTCCTAAATACTAATACACATTGTACGGTAGACGTTTTTTTCAGAATTAATTATATGCCGTTTATCATTGCATTATTACACAACGTACAGGTTGAATTATGTGCGTTGTGTTTAAATCGAGTTTAGTTCATGTCCATGCAAAGTCAAAGCACGCCCGCACAGCCTAAACACACCTGTAAAAAACATTTTTATTTAGCACTCATATTTGCCCATTGTATCCATTGTCCATTTGGTATTGTCGGGTCAGCTTAAAGGAAATACTTTCGCTTAGCAGACATTCTTCCATAAAATATTTACATACATTAATTTCTAATAAACATGACATAATATTATAGAGGTAAGAAGAATTATGCTCTCACTAGTAACAACCAACAAATGAACGGAAAATAAAGTTTAAGAAAAATGAGATTATTAAAGCATTTATAATTTTCCACTTGTCATACAATAAAGTAGGTAGCTTTCTTCAATATTGGTGAAGTGGGGCTGCACAAGGAAGGAAAAAATAATGAAATATGGATACATCCGTATCTCTCATCCAGTACATAATTTAATCTTCTCAATTGATGTCATGTCCATGTCAAGTCAGAAGTTTGTATGAAACCACAAAAATCATGTCGTCCTTTCTTTCCATTGTATTTAGTTATATGTAATAACGGTTTATAAAGTATATGTACATTGTTGTAACTTGATAGTATATTATTAAAAATATACTAGGGGCAATGCAGGTTTACACATGTTTGTTCTATTCAGTGCTGTAGCTGCAAGTTGCCACTCCCTACGAAGCCAAGGCAAGAATTGGCAATGGCCACCCTAATTTCTGCCAGCAGTGGCAGGCAGGTAAAAAATCCAAAGTAAAAAAGATTTATAATAAAAGAATATCTGTAAATGAGGAAAATAAAATCCCAGAATACATGGATGCTAGGAACTTCCTGTTGTGTTATGTAACTTGACTCTTCTCTAAGCATCATAAGGAGTGTATAATTCTCCTTAACAGTTATTTCTGCCACTATTGGTCAGGCGAAGTAGATAAATCACCCCGTAATGCTCTCAGTGCCTCTAGTTTGACTAAGAGTGCTTAGTTGTGTCACAGAAACCAAAAACATTAACAAGCGTATCTCTTACCTTCTCTCAATCTCAACTTGTCAACTACACATAGTTGAAAAATAGAAAACAAGACAGGATTGTTGAATTAAAGCTGTCTCTCCAACTTGGAGCATCTTTGCAGGCATTCTACTATCTGCGAGTCTCCACATTTCTATTTACGTGCAGAGTTATTAGGTTTCTTTCCTTATTGCATTTTAAGCGTGGAGATAGCGTCCTCTGAGGAGATCATTACCTATTTTATTACACGTTTATAATCATCCTTATCGTAACGTTACGTTACCAAATGCAATCTAACATCCTCATGCTTATTTAGAAAAAGAGATTGCATTTAGTGTTTATGGTCTTTGTTTGTCTCTGTCCCGCCATATCCTTAGAAAATTACGACTGCTACAGCCAAACACAAAATATACACAACAAACGACTTCAATTCAATTCACATTTTCTCTGCATTTGAATCTATCCATTTAGTAAATGTACTTTTGACTACCTATCTTCTCCACAATGCAGATAATTCTCCTGCAACATATTCCGCTACAATTCTACACCAACAATTAAATGCCTTGTCACCCCTGAGTATTTCATGTTTGTTTTTATTTTCGATTGTCTCTTCTCCATCCTGCGATGTTTTTCTTCTTTCTGTAAATAAGAATGTCTGTGTGGCATGGTGTGGTGTACTGTGAGTGGAAGAAATGCATTACTGCAAAGAAAAAGAATGTTTGCCTAGGTACATCCATTTAAATATTTACATGTAAACACATAATACGGAACAAACTATACACTAGCAATAAGCTACTTATTACTTGTAGACAAATATTAAATAAGTACCAGAAACACGAGTAAATAAGTAAGCAATTTAAGCTTAGGTACAGCACAGAATATTGTCCTGTGCATTTCGTAATGACAGGGTGAACAGAAAATAAACAGATAGTCAGGTCGACTGTAAGAGTTTTGCATTTTGCCATTAAACTGCAAAAGTGCAACACAGCTTGTGTTTAATTCTGCGTTTTACGGCCAGCTAAGTAAGTAAAGTCATTTGAATAAGTACAGATATATCCACTCCACGCCTATATTATTAGATGCATGCAAAACTAACCATTATATAACTACAGAACGAAGTGATAGGGATATTTTTGCAAGGTATCTACAGTCGACTATACTTATACTGTACGTAGAAATGTAAGTAATAGCGTTTTATATAGAAAGCCATTACAAGCAATAGTACAGAACACGACGATGTCGTTTCAGTTACTGTTAATGTTGGAACTTTTGTGAAGAATCAACACAACAAACAAAACAACATGAAAAAGGAAAGCCAAGGCGAAACAAAACAAGACGAGATAGTTCAGAAATTGGATATAAGTAGCTAGAACATAATATAGTAGTGCTCTAAAATGTAGTTATCTATCTAACTAAGTTACATACGAATGTATATCAACATTTATTAACTTGGCATGTTATTTACCTAGTTTATGTGACTAGCAGTTAGTGGTAAGGAGAAGTTCAATTCCATTGCAGTGCAGTTGAGATATCTTTATATTGCCGATTTACATTACTCCGTTTGTAGTTAAAGAGCACTACGGATCTAATGCAAATAAGTATGGAGCTTTGGTTAGTTTTGCTTGTCCCTCTATATAACTGTAACTAGTACACGGCTATCATTACCATGTATCACTAATCGTAATTCGTAAGCGAAGTAAAATAAGCAAAACGTAGTTAGTAGTGGTGGAGGTAGTGAAGCCATGTCAAGTCGACATTCAGCTCAGCTCACACACAATCGAATCAGCTCAAGTCGCTTCTCTCTCTAGGAGCTATGCCAAACAGAAGGCTCTGCAGCTTACAATCTTCTCACAACAATTCAGTCAGTTTGTGTCGGAACTCAAGATCAGACAGATCAGATCAGCTTCCCTCTAACTAACGATAGCTAAGTGAAATATATTGCACGACTACAATTCACTAACATCACATCACACTTTACTACATGATATTCGCTCTTCTATAACACTCTACTATAACATTTATACAGTGTGTGTGCAGTGTCTACTCAAAATATACTTTTATCAATTTCCACAGATATATGCGTTAGTCAAGTGTAAATCTTGGGTTTTCTTCACACACGGTACTACCTAGTGCTGTATACATACAAAATACTACGTAGTATCTCCTCCAACAGTCGTATTATAGAAATAGGTAAGCGTAAAATAGAATACATGTGTACCTACTATTGCATTTGCATCAGAATCTTCATTAGCACTTACATAGTGCTCTGTGGTACAAGAATGAAAGCAACTAGCTGAATAAATAGTTTAGTTCTGATTAAAATGTGATTTAAATGACTTGACTTGGTTTCCTTTGCTTTGGTTATTTTCCAAAGTTTTGTTTTTCTGCTATCTTGTAGCGCAGTATACTAAAATGGCTACATTCTCACAATTAGTGATCAAAGTTAGCGAGCTACAGAAGCAGTTCTAATACTAAATACAGGAAACGCGTGATTAAAACTCTCAATCTTATATTTTGTGCTCTCTGCTAATAATTGTTGCTTGCTCGACTCTCTCTTTAGACCTTTGTAGAACAAGTGAAGTGTCTTCACACAATTTCTTGCGGTTTTTGTCTTCTGATTCACTTCACTTCTCTTTGTTAGTTCTGATTGAGTTTACACACAAGAAGGGCTTCAAAATTAATTAAAATTCTACTTTTGGCCACATCTCAGGAAACCCTTGTATGTAGTCACTTATAAATAAAGTCCTTGTTATTTATTATATGCTCAGGATCTATACACCGTCAAATCTGAGACACTGCGTCTTGTTTCCACAACGAGTTCTCCATGTATTTACTTGTATTTAAATGATAACTGCTCTATATAGCGTTTCCTATTGATTTCTTGGTGGTGGCGTGTAATATTTGCACAAACTAAGATATAGGAATGTGGTTTGCCTTATTACACAGTTTCTTATATTTCGTTTCATTAGAACAAATTGGTTCTTGTTAGGTTTATGCTCTATAGTTGGCCTTTGATTGCTATCATCATTGTCTGACAAAGACAGATAAATTAGCGTCGTGTAAGGTTATAAATACCAATCGTGTTTCAAGTATCTCCGTTTTTATTTATGCATAAAGGGGAACACTACTTTACGAATTCTCTGATTCCATGGGCATCTAGCTCAGGTTTAGTTTATCGACACTTGTCTGGTAGCGAAATCTTATTCAGGGAAATTAAGTAACAAAATTTGGTGCTGATCACCCTGTAACTTTGATTGAAATGTTAAGCTGGGAGGCACGGTAAAATAAAGACATGCAGTAAAAGGTAATGTCTGTGATGGGCATTGGACTGCAAACTGCAAACTGTAACCAGTACATAGTACAACATACCATAATAAACAGTAGTGTATATGTTACTAGTGAAATGAACTGAACGGTTGTGTTGTGACTGTTACCTATTTGTTTTATGTTCCTTTTCAGTTGTGGGCGAGCGTAAAATAAAATAACTGTAACGATACAAGTTTCTTTATTTTCTTTCGCTACTGCTACATACTTATTTACTAGATAGGTATTAAATACACTTATTCTGCATGTGCTACATTATCTGGTAATTAAATTCAAGTAAGTGTATGAACAGTAGTATGCAGTAACACCTACGTAACTATTATTTTAGTATACTTAAGATATGCATACGAATATTCAGTGCTCGGTTGTGAACGAATGGGATTCTGCATTTATGTGCCTAACTGCAGTTTTGCAGAGAACTGAAATTTGTGCATGTCCAATGCTTGCAGACACTCGTGAATTTGTTTAATCATAGTTGAGAGTTCACCAAGGCACGTTGTATATTTTAATTTGCAGCACAGCAGAAACAGTGGCACGTAATATTTATCTAGTCTAGTTTGTCTGTCAGATCTTTGTGATTGCAACTGCAATAATAGCATCTATTAAATTCAACAAGCTCAAAGAAAAGCGAGTAGGTAGTTTGTAAAACAAAGACAAGGCGAAGGCAAATAAAATTCGCCATACGAGTTTATTACAGATTTTTATGTACTGCTGTGACCGACAAATGTTAATAATGGCTAGGTAAAGGATATAAATCAAATATAGATAAATTTAATTAGTAATTACACTTTAAGTTAGTATTTAATAGTTGGTAGCGTTTAATCCTACAACTTGGTTTTGCTTTTGGTTTGGTAGTAGCAAGCCTAGTTAGTCAGCTATCTCAGAATAATCCACATAAAAAATTCTTTTATTATTATTTACTCGTACCGTCTGGTTAGAGAGATAACTTACAATTTGTGTGTGCAGGAAAAATGCACATTTACAAGTGCGTCTCTATAATTTAAGGTTAGAATTACACTTAGCAATTAACTAATACTTACTACTATCATGTAGCTAGGAGGCAGTAACAAGTGTATGCAATTTACCATTAATAATTATATGCATTTGTTCTCTGCATTTATAACAAAAGTAAGTGTAACGTATAACTACCTCCTTAAGTACATACAACTGTAATAAAAACGAATTAATTGTTTTTTGTGCACTTGAACGTCACGTTGGGCCAGAGAGAAAACACACACTGAAAAGATAAATTAAAGAAATGAGAAAACCATTAATCTTTCCTCAGCATGAGTCAAAGTCAACCAAGTAGGTTCTTGTAAGTAGTGACAATAAGTAAGATTCCCTTCTGCCGATGCACGTACCGCTTTTCTCAACAGAAATATTAGGCACGAGTCTAATAAAAATACGGATCGTTTTGTTATCCCTTAATTTCTCATTGTCTTAGTATTAATGAGTGAGTAAACGCGGAGCATTCTATGACAGAGTGTATGCAGAAGTTACCCCATGTCCTCTAATCGAAAACTTGCAATTAATTGCACTATATACAATTACAGTACAAACACTAGTATTTCCTGTAATAAAAGCATAGGTAAAATAATAAGTGTTAAAGTTTGTGACATGTACACTTGAGAGTAGAATTGACCTTAGTTTGCGATGAAAATAGGCCTGATTGTCTTAATATGTAAATAAATAGAAGATAAATTAGATAAAACTATATTTACCTAAGTAGTAGATGATGATGGCATGTGCTCATTGTGTACACAAGTAGGAATTGGACTGAAGGATATGTAAAACATAATATTTTGTTTCTTGTACATTGCAGAGCGTGGTGGTCTAGCCCCTAAAGTTGTTTCCGAAGGAAATATCGACTAGAGATTGTTAAATGAACTTGGTTTGTTGTTGTCCTGTGTCCTACGGTTATAAATATTACGAAAGTTGAGGAGTGTGTCTGTTTGTGGGAGAGTTGTGCTGTGTAAGTTAAGGGAACGGTAACATGAAGACTAGAAGATAAGTAAGAGGTCGGATCACAAGAGACATCACATCACCATATTATTAGTAAAGTCTCCCCTTAGCCAAGATAAGGACGTCACTACAACAAGTTTGTTGTCAGCCCGTATGTATCTATCTATCTATTGCTTTATCACCATATTTACACTAAACTGCATGTTACGTTGTCTCACTCTTAAGCTAAGTAGTAATAAACAGACATATGAAGACGAAGGAAAGGAAGCCAAATGGCTATATAAATAGACACTGAACGTATCTCCTTTGTAGTTAATAAGAAGATAGTCACGTCATTTTATTTTAACTAAAGTTGTCTTATATTTGCTATTTACTACTTGACTACTTCTATTCAAAAGAGATTCGAGACTTGTTCACCAACCATATCATGAGTTGAGTTAAGCTGAACTGAAATGAACTCAACTTTGACATTTGGCTGTTTGTCTAAGTAAGTAGTAAAAGTAAAGCAAAGCTAGGTAAGACGTGTATGCAATGTGGTAATGCAAAAGCAACTAAGAAAGACTACTCAAGGTACTTAGCTCAAGTCAAGTAAACTACGTGTAGTTAAAATACATGTCTTTATGTATATCATTAGGCACACAATGTTGCTTACTGTATTTACTTTTAGTTTGTACATAATAATATGGTTTTATGAAAAGCTTATATGTACTACGTAAACAGTTAACTATCTATTCTGTATATGTGCATTAGAATTTATAACTGCATTTAGTAATTTAGTAGCATAGACCATAACCATACCTCACTTATTAATATTATTACTTATCGCTAGTGTCCTTATAATTTCCTTCTAATTACTAAATATATTTGCTTTAGCTGAGAGATACCTAACACTGACTGACTAAGTATAACATAAAAGAAAAGTTAAGTCATGGAAGTCAAATGCTGCTGGTCTCTCTTCCCTCCATTGTGTTTTCTACTTGTTTGGCTTAAACGGACAGAAATAGCTGCCAGTTCAATTCTGTCGCTTTTGTGACGCTGCTGCTGTAGTAAATATGTACACCGTGGTTCATAGTGGTACTCTGTGTCTCTAAATTGACTTACTCCCTCCACTTATAATCTGTGTTTTGTTTTGTGTCTATTTAATGCAAAGTTGACTAAAGTTGAACAATCTCTCTCCTAGAATCTACTTCTTAAATACTACATTGTCTCATTGTTAGTCCTGTCAGTGGGACTTTTGTTTTGTGTTTTGTGACTTGTGCCTTTGCTCTCCTTCTCACTCTCATCTTCTCACTCTAACTGTCTAACCTATCCTCGCCTGACTTGCAATAAAATCACATCAATCACTTTTCTCACTTAGTTCGTATCTTCCTGTCCTCACTCTGATTTATTTTTCTAGGTCTCTCTCCTATTTATTTTGTGTTCTACTAAAAATAGAAAAAATCTCAAAAAATATTATTGTGTCACTGTGATTAAGTTATTATTACTAACGAATAACAAACCAATGCAGAATTTAACGGTTATTTGTATAGAAACGTGAATGTGAGTGTGGTGCATGTACAAATTAGAGTTGAATAAGTCTGTTCTGTGTGTTGCGATTAGTTGAGCCAAATCTGAAATCTGTTCGTGAAGAATAAAAGTGGAGCCTTAAGGAAAAGCAAACTAGTCGGGTTCATCAAACAGTGCACTGCGTGGAATTTAATGAAATCAAGGAAGATACAAAGACAATGTTAAGGAAAGAATAGTCGTTCTCTTTGTTGAGGAACTAAATAAGACTGGAATGCGTTAATTTATCAAAGGATGCAAACGGAGTCATAAATAAGACCCTGATCATATAAATTTAAATAGATACAGAGCAGGACTTGTGCATTTACTAAATAGCAAGCAGTAGAGCAGATCAGACTACAACATCACATCCTTGTCACATTTGCTTCATTAATCGTGAGGTACGTTCAATGTTGCATTATAATCCTTTCGTTCATGTAACAGGACTTAAACTTCCAAATGATATAATAAAACCATCCTGTTTTCATTCAACTTTGTCAGTACACGTACCATGTATTTATCTGAGGGAAATTCAACGTCAATTTAACTGGCAGTTAAAGTTCTTCGTTCAATAAAGCAAAAATTACCTTTCTTTAATTGGATTTTAAAAAAATGCCACAGATGGTATGTTATGAATGTAATACTAGGCACTAAAGATAAATTACTTGCTTGGAAAGTACAGTGCATAAGAATATTCCGTATAAAACTGATGCGAAACTAAGTTCGGGAGGGCACTCGAGTCTGTGAACATTAGGTTGCTTATATTTGGTGAATAATTTCGTGAACTGGTATCGAATGTGTACCTAACCTATTTAGAAGTACTTAAAAGTTGTTTTAAGGAAATAAGTTTTAAGTTAGTAGTTAAGTAAAAAACAGTGTATCTGTCACTACCTGTTTTATAGCAGTTATACTAAATAACTTAGGTACACAAGAACAACTTGAGTCCAGCCAGAGCAGTGAGCAAAGACTTCTTGTCTCGATTGATGACTTTTCCTCTTGCTTTTGCTACCGTTAATGATCTGATTGCATTCAGTTACCATTCCTACATGCTTTGCTTAGCACACCATTCTATTTGAACACTTGATTGATTTGAATATAATCCAATGAGAGCAACTAAGATTAGATAACGCAATTTTAATCTATGTAGGCACAGCAGATACAGTTTTATGTTTATTTCTCATTTACTTGAAGCAGTGTAGACACCCATTTACGTTCCGTATGTAAATATATGTTAACTATTTAAGTGTGTTGTTTATTATTCATTCTAATTTCGACCAGACGAATGCATACGTAGACTGGCGAGTAAAATAAAAGATTAAGAATTACATTTACAACCAAACCAGGAACCAATTGAAAAAATGGAAGACATACGCTATAAAGAAGTTAACAGTTTGGATAGATGACAGAATTTGAATACGCAGAGTATTCATACAATATTAGTTGTAACAGTTTTCACTTTGCATTTTATTTTGCATGAACATAAACTGACAGTTCTGAAAAATATTCTAGGAGTATGAGTCCAAGCCAAGTCCAATTCTATCCAAGAGACTTTCTGCAGCAGACGAATATTATGACCATGTGAACTATTTATTGCAAAGTACCTACACATAATACAGCATCATGATAGACACTATGAATTTCAAAGAACATAAACAATCAAGTGAGAAAAGTGAGTGTGACTGTGATTTGAGATCTCGCAGCTGCATTTTAGGTGTAGGGAGACAAGCCAAGAAAAATTTGACCTCTTATGAACCGAAGTAAAACCGCCACTATTAACTTTTTCTGTGTCAGTTCAGTTCTGAGTTTTATGGAATATTTTTGTTGGCAGTTGACGGTGATATGATGTGCAGATTTTTTTCTCCACTCTTTTTATCTTTCCATAGATGAAAAATCAAGATATAATACACGCACATGTTAGTTTTGCATTCACTATCCTTCCCTGAGCAAGATACATTAACTAACTACCTCAGTTCACACAACTAACTACGTATACCTCACTTAGACTACAACTCAAACAGTTCCTCCTGCAAAACAGACATCTTAAACTAAGGTATATTATGCAGTATGAACATTTGCGTAATATCCTCTTTCTCCTTCATCAGTACATGTCTACACAACACACAAGCAACATAACTTACATAATTAGCAAAAAGTTTCCATAGAAAAAAGGTACGCGTGTTGAGCTCGCAATCTGTCAGATATAAAATATATGTTTCAATCTAAATGGTAGCTTGTGTGATGTGGAGTACAGATAATGCTAACACAACTTACAAACGATTTCCTACATTACAGCTCGTACAATTAGCACATACATATTATTCAGTTTTGAATGTTAAGTAGCAAAACTCTAAAATTGGCAATGATAATACACATTTTTCATTCAGCTCAACTAATGCGTAAGTGTAAGTCAAATCGAGATAAAAACGAAGCTTCATAAGTCATTCTGTCAAGTCAGATATGAAAAATGAATGAATATCAAAGCAGAAATAAGGAAGTTAGGGTCTTGGGATCGACAGGACATACTGGCAAATCACAGTACTTTATTTAACCTAGATATAGCCCCACAATATTTTATAGGCACTTCAACCATTCCGCTTATGCTTGGAATGTACAATGTACCAGTCTTGCAGTCTCATTCTCCTGCATTTCCAAATACCTAACTCCTGTTTTCCAAATTTCATATTTACGTATGTATGAATAATTATTTACGAAAATAGGGACACGCCAGTTTTTGTGTTGAGAATATCCTTAGCTACTGCACACATTCGAAAAACCTTGCAGGAAGAGAATTTGGAACTAAATACTCAGAAATGGGTAACACGAGCGTCGATCAATATTCTTAAAGCCCACTTGTGTACACGAGTGTAGGGGTAGTGGGATTTTTGAGCTAATTCTTATTTTTCTGATTCATTAAATATCTATCTTAAATTAGATTGGACTTCTAGGCATTTTGGTTGGCCTACTTTATGAACCCGTGAATTCGTCCTGGGAGCAACTATAAATGTCGGTTGATCCCAACCACCGAAGGACATTCCTTTCTCATGATTCATGATGTACCATGCCATCGGGCAAATAGCATGATCTTTTCTTTCTCACAGTCCTTTCAAAATACACAGTCATTGTACACATAATTCACATAGGTACCGTAGAATCAAAACACAGAATGATAAGTAACCGATAAAAATTACTAATTGCTTGTAAGTTCCTTTATAACCATAGTCTTGTGTTTTATGACACTGCACTGTTTTGCCAAATATCCGTGCACAAAGTTAGAGAGGCCAAGAGTATGCTTATTAGGAAGGTGATAATAAAAGCAGTTTAGTAGGTATATCAATCATTTATTTCCAAGTTTTACGGTACTAGTCTAATACGAATTATTAGTTAGAGCATCTCATGGGCAAATGCCCATTTGCCCATTGGAAATATCTCGCGACACTATAAAACTACATAAATCTTTATAATAATTGAAATCCTATAAAAATACTAATTTTATTTTTTTCAGATTTATTTATATTTAAAGTGGTTGAAATATTTGTTCTAAGCATTTTAGTAGAGGAAATAATTATGTAGTATCGAACCCATTATTTAAACCAAAACAGTAATATGACCAGGCACTTGTTAATTGTTTTCCTGCCAGACCGCTTTCTAAAAAAGAGGAATAAATTTTGATGATATTCGAATGGAGTAATAGTTGCACTTTACATAGATGATGTCCAAGTTCGCAAAGAGACAGGCAGGCAATTTGTTTTCTACGTAGAAAGCTTCAAGTTGAGTTAGGCTTGTCTAAAACAGAAAGAACAGAACATAATGTAAGGTAACGGTACATATCAGAGTCTTGTCTTATACTATTATTATATAAGAAGTAGGAAGGAAGGCAATGTATTAGTAACACCCGACATATAAAATAGATGTTGCTAGAAAAGGTCTGCACTGATGGTTCTATGTAGGTAATAATCTATTTGAGCCGTGCAGGGTTGTTGCAGTATGTGATGTGAAACTGAGAGAGTAGAAGTACACGTGCTCTTGTCAGTCATTTGACTTTAGTGCAGTCGGATGAACGGACGGATTCAAGTCGTGCTCCTCCAAAACATAACTTACCTAATGCATAATAGATATTACAGAAGATATAAACAAAGTCAATTATTTGTAGACTACGCCGTGAATTACATGTAACTACTATTGTAACATACGAATTAATTCCGTATGTTGTCGCATACCTTTCAATCAAATATTACAGTGCAATTTTGCTCCTGTGAAGTGTTTTATCCCTAGAAAATCAAAATAAATATTAAATTTAAGGTCGAAATCTGTCACGTTTAATTAAATTTGGTATTTTTGCAATAGAAAGCTATCTCAAGTTGGACGTTATGGATATGTGAGCAGAAAGTGTTATTCTGTTGATTTTGGTTGGGCTTAAAAGCGTATGGCGGGTGTGTTCTTCTTTCAGGCAAATAAAGTTTCTCTATTGACATCGCATCTGTAGTTTCTTATCATTGTGTTATAGTTTGTGCTAGAGGTTCCATTTGTTTCAGAATCGTGTACTAATTTCGATTAGGACATTGTCGTTCTTCATTTGAAAATTGCTAATAAAAATACTATTTCTTTTCAGAGAGAATAATAATTTTATTGAATTGATTTTAGGTCCTGGAAATGATGGAAACTTTTGAGTAGCAGAAATCGGAGGGAAAAAGACGTTAACAAGTGTCAGTTTGAGTGAATCTGCTGTGAGCCTCGGAGCCGAGGGAAATCGAGGGTCTCTGTGATTTCCTGCTATGAAAGAATCACATTCTGGTGACAAGGACAAAGGAAAAGAAAAGAACGGGGGGATGGAAGGGCCGCAAACGTCTTCCCAGGCGTCTCTGCTAATCTCTGCAAATTTTCATCAGAAGCAATCGTCTGAAATGAAGTCGTCAATGTCGTCAAAAAACGAGCCGAGCAACAAAGATGACCTGCTGTAAGTGCAAATCCTTTAAAAGTCTTTTGATGTTAGCGAGAGAAATGTGCTTGTGGCATGGCAGGGCAATAAGTTGAGTGTCTATGAATTCTACAGGCTGTCAGTTCAATTTGAGTGCTAGATGTATTTTTATTTATGTATCTGAGGCACACCAGTTATTTGTAGAGTGCGGTGAATCGAAAATTCTACTTTGCTCATCATTTTAAATTGCGTTCTACAGAATAGCTAACGACATATAAAAGCATCTTGTTCTTGTAATAGTCCATAGTGCAATTTTCTAGACGTAACTACAGTATTCATGGAATGTGATAAGTCATTCGGCAGTGATACTTAAATTAAGCACTCTTCTTGATAATAATAAAGCAATTCCAAATCCAAATCAAGAAACAATAAAGAAATGTATTCATTGAAATGCTATAGAGTTGACATTAAAGAACAGCCTTACAATTAGTTTATATTGGTGCTTGTTCTCCATGAATTGAATATAAGGAAGGAAAAGACAAAGTGACATTCGGCTATCCTTTCGAAATAACCTGTATTTGTACTATAAGTGCATTTCATCTAAAACACGTAGGAATGTACATGTGTATACTTCTACGACTCTGATATGGGAGTACCTTTAAGTACTTATCTATGTAATGTGGTCAAATCGATGCAATTCTGTCAAGGTATAAATATGAAGGGAAATCCTCGTAAGTGGGTGAGCTCTTCCCAATGTTCTTGCTCTATTCTTGCCAATTCGGCAAATTTCATACGGAGCATAATAGTAAAGAGGGGAGAGGCAGAAGTGAAGCATTTAAGTGGTCTGCCTAAACTTGTGTCTTTAGAATTGCCATTGAAATTGTACCAAATTTGTCTGCGCAAAAGACACTTGTATTTCTGAAAATACATGGATAGCGAAGGGAATGTATACCTATTACACAATAGAGGTGGTCACATCAACCATTCTCGGAAAACCCGCAATTCTTCCAAATTTTTGGCGCTGTATACTATTCTAAAGCACAATTCTTTAAAAAAAGTATTCTCAGAAATTAGTTTTTGTTCTTATTTATTGCATTTATTGCCAATGAGCAAACTGGTTTTATATATTCTATGACAGATAATTGGACATCAAGAATAATAATTCCACAATAAATAGTTTTCTGTAATTGCCCAGTTTATAAATTATCATGACGTTGAATGATCGTTCTATGTGAAACTGAAAACTGTATGTAATTAAGCTGAAAGGAGCGAATTTTGGTTTCGGTTGGGGTTTGACCACCTCTAATAGGTGACAGTATGTAAAAGTCTTATGACAAGTCTTCTGACATTGACAGTCTCGAACATACCTAGATCACATGTAAATAGAAGTGTGCTACGCCTACCTTGTAGCGAAGCTAGTCCAGAGAGATGTTTTGAGTGTGTGTAGTTGTGTCCTTTGGCAGTGGCTCAATTGAGCGATGATCTTCAAGTGCCACGCCAGACCAGGAGAAAAATATTCCGTAATAATAGTATTACGAGAACTAGCTGCCACTTTGCTCTGCAATGTAGGTCTCGTAGGCATGGATATATTTAGCTGCACAATAAAGTCAACTGGATTCGACCACTCTGCACATATCTTCTATTTGACAGTAGAGCACTTGAGCAATCAGATTTTTGCTTTTGGTGGTACGTTCGTACACATTGTATTTGTAAATATATTGCATGAAATCAGCATTAATATTGGGAAGAATGGAAAGAGAGTGCTGGTGAGTTACTTGAGTCTTTACAGTTAGCTGACTCTCTCTAACTCTAATCTATGCATGGTTGTCAAAGACACATTCAAATTTGCCTAGTGCACAAATTTTCTCTTAACGAGCCAGTATTGTAACAACGACTTTGACATGACTTGAGATTTGCATAGAATTCTGGAGCATCAGTCGCTCTTAAGTCAAGCAACTAACCCGTCATATCACATCACAATGCAATACCCAGAAGAGTCCCACCGTATAAAAGACACGACTTCCACATTACCAACAGAACAGCATTACTGGGCCAAACCCAACTCTCTGTCACACAACACAAATCTCTTTTATTCCTCACAAGAGTCTTCCAAAGGCTTCCTCAGCTCTTCCATTCATCTCTCTATATCCAACACACTCAGCCTTTCTGCACTCTCAGACTCAAACATAGTACTTCTAATCAACTCCCTATGAACTATCCCCACTAAACATCAAAGTATGCTATTTACTGTGATATATCACTTCCCATATTACTTTACTTCCATTTACTCATTTTCAGTATAACCTACTTTATTCCTAGAAGTAAATAGCGTAGGTCAGAATTGCATAGTTTCGTCAAGCTAAAAGTCGAAATACAGATGGACAGTGTATGCATACCTAGTATATAAAAATTGTACTAATGAAGTGTATCATAAACTTGTCGAGTACAAAAGAATTTTTATCTATTTTAAGTTTGTTCTGAAAAAATAATAATTACTTAAATCTTGATGTTTGTTCACTTGAACATTAAGAGGTTTCATTATTTTTGGTATCAAATTGGACTAGAAAGCCCAAAAGAGGAATTGAAGACATTTCCAGGAATTTTGAAAGTAAATGAAAGATTAGTACACATTTTGCATTTTGTGTTTTTAACTTGGGTACTATTTGGAAATGCTCTATATATTGGAGAAGTCACCAATAAAGAAGTACTACTGTACAGCAGTGTCTGAAAGGACTACCCAAAACTAAATACCAGCAAGTTGTGAGTTCCCTGTTGAAATATAATTTCCATGTTATTTGCAGTATGCCATGGTTGTGTTGTATCTCGTTTTCATTTCTATATTCTGGGAAAAAGGTTAATTCGTAGATAATTATGCGGAGCATAATAGACTGCTAGAGGAAACCAATTTAGAAAGGATTTGGGTCTGGAGTAAGTAGATGAGAATTGGACTAGTGGCAGAATGTAGGTATGCATTACTGTAATATTATATATTAAAGTACGTATCTCCATTCAAGATGTCTATAAATAGCACTGATGTGAATATTCTGCGTTATCTGAACTTGGGCTATTCATTGGCATGCAATTATTCATGACAAAACTGTGTTCGTTATATATAATATACCGTATGCCCATGAAAAATTTTGACTACTTTAATTATAAGAACGTATGGAATGCAAATGTTTGACTATGTCTACTCCTGCTGTTCATCTATCATTATTTCGTAACATTCTACTAGACATTTAGCCTGCTTTAGTTAATGCTGCTTTTTGTCGACCACTTGCTGACTTATTTCTTATTTGAATAGAATTCATTTTAGGTACTCTTTGTGCTGTATTTATGCTACTACCCTTCCCTTGAAGGAATATACGTCAAGCATTACGTGAGTAATACGTATTTTGATAGAGAGACAATATGTCTTTATGAAAGACACATATCTTCATAATTTAAGCACGTAGTAGTTATTGCCCTACCCTAAACTTGAGATTATAATGATAAATGTCTTTAATATAATCTCACATTCAGATGAGAAACCTTCCATCTCCAAAACACTACTTACAAAAATGGACCATTATGATTTTTTGCAATTTCTGGTTAATTATACGTACAACAATTTTTTCATGAAGTGGAAATTGCAAGTACACTAAAAATATTGCGGTATTAGAATTAACCGTAATAAAGTTGAGAGTTCCAGGAGTTTCTGTTCTGCAGTTGGAATTTATTGTAGTAGCCTGCGTTTTGAAGTGAAGTGAAGAAGAGAGCTAGGAAATTACAGAATCCGTCACTCAGTGTCTGTGCATAGGAGGTTTCTCTAAGGTTGTAACTCTTTGCAAGTCGATATTCCCAAAAGTCAATAATAGTTCAGTTGAGCTAACAATAAGCCAAGCTAAGCTAATACATACAATAGGAAAGAATAGTCAATGAAAAGTTTGACTTTGAGTACCAGTTCCAGCACAGCTCCAGAAAACCAGACCTCCCTTACAGAACGCTTCCTACCAGGCTGCAATATATTAGATGATGGAAAATTACAACATGACTTGCTAGACTATTCTCCTGAAGGCTGAAGTGTTTTCTGATTCAGGGTGGCTTATTTGTAGTAAAGTAAGGCTCAGCTTTGACTTTTCCTTGTCCAGCTTACTTTGATTCTCAACCTGCACAAATACAGATACATGCCTAAATATCTTATACAGATTACGTACTGAACTTTTCCTACTTTCTAAGACCTATAAGGGGCTATACACCTATTACGTAAACAGGTTTTCGCAATTTCTCTTTCTATACGTCATTTTAACCAGATGGTAAGTACAAACAGAAGCGATATGCTTGCTAGACATATTAGTTATCCTCATCATACTTTTTGCCAGCAAAAGTAAAAGAAGATTATGTGCAGGAGACTAAGAACTGACAAATAGTTTCTGCTAAATTACCTAAATTAAATTATTTCTTGTGAGTTACAAATTCTTACTCCGAAAGATATAATAGCACATCTATGGTGTTTGTGTTGATCAAAAAACCGTGGCCTCACTCTCGTCCAAAGGAAATATGTTTCTTTACCTCTGTTGCAAAAATGATTGTGTTAACCCATTACTTAATGAAGACTTGCTTCAAAGTACATTTTATCGAATTTTTACAGAAGGACTTGCTATTGTCCCCTTTTGAATAGTTTTGTATTGTGACGGACAGTCTAGAGTCCGTAAATTTATTTGGCAATATTGCATATCCAGTGAGAACTTATCGTTACTAGGTAAAGGAGTGAAAGTTGGAGAAGCTGAAAGAATGACAAATGAGATGAAATTCCTGGTGAGGTCAACTTTGATGGTGGCAGACAGAATTGAAGAAGTTTACGTGTAGCCAAGGTACATGAATTATAGCGAACATTAGAGGCTTAGCTTGGGATACGTTCTAAGTATTGTGTTTTGTGCCTGTGTAGACATGCATGGGTGGAGTATATCTGGAGAGGAGCACATGTTATATTGAAAAAGACTGTGGATTAGATTTTGCTGTGTAAAGTGGAGGAATGGAGTAAAGTAAAAGTACAGCGGAGGAAAGTTCTAACTTTATTCTGCTCTTCTGCTGACTTGGGTACTGCTTTTGTTTGTCCGACTTGTTATGTCAAGCTGTGATAACCAAGGGAAGGCAATGCAATAGAGTAGGTCATCTGAATTCCACTTTTTGCAAAGATCCAGCAATAATCCAGCTCTATCCTCCACTTTGTACAGATTGTGCACTGTGTATACGTTTCCCTCTCGTCTCCCGATAAGTGATGTGCCGCGAGTGTAAAAGTTGAGATCGGGAATCGCCTATGGCTCATAAGTCATAATGGGTACCCATCTGATGCTTTTACTTATTATTCCTCTCCTATTACATGTATCCCCTATTTACCACCAAGTTTCTAATATTCTTAGTGCTTCGGGTCCCACAGTTACGTCAAGTGGAGTAATAATATTTTATTATCAAATCAGAGCCCATCGCACACTGTAGGAAAACTGGCGTAAACTATTAGCCATAATATCACATCGCCTAACAGAATCTTTTCCATGCCTGGAGAGCTCCATCCATATCCACCTTCTCCAATTCTTACAATACGCACATCAGTATACATAACTTGATAACTGCTAGCCTGCTAGCTTTCCTTCACTTCACACGCCTACCAGCTACTTTAATATCTAAAGTAAACTCAAATATCAATCTTCCTACATAAGTCACACTTATCTCATTGTCAGTGATGGAAAAGAATAAAGTGCAAGCAAAGTTCACCTCACGGCTCTCTTCCACACATCTCATCACAAAATTGAAAAAGTAGATTGATAAAAGTCAGGAGCTATTGACATCTCGTCTACATACGTATACATTATAGTATATCTCACCCAATTTATTAACTCGTATAAATCGTAGGAATATAATTCACATTTAAGGGTGGTGTAACATTCCCTGTCTGTCAGTTCACTATAAGTACAACAATCAGGTCAAGTAAGCATGATGCTGGCCTGCCCTTTGCCACTTGCATTATACCCTGTGACAGTACGCAGACAAAACCAACAAGCTTACCTATATTTCAGATCACTAATGTTTTTCATCTGCCCATGTGATTCAATTAAGTTTCCCATCTCCTGCTCTACCCACACCACATGTAAGTCGTGCACCGTCTTTTCCCTCTTACCTTTATTACATTCAACATGTACCTGTACTCTACCTCTACTATACACATTTTTTTCACTGCAAGCAATAATGTGAGTTACATGACTTATTGGTGGTGGTCTGTTCACTTCACACAAATATAACTAACTAAAGGAGCAGTGCATAAGTGCAAAATGTACTTCAATATAATGCGCCAGGAGTGTGTTACATTTCAAGTGCCCTTTAAATGGTATACGGGAATCAATTTCGCATCTAATAAATTGAAATTGCTTTTTGAAACGTTGCAGGTATATTACGCTACTGATATCATAACTTCTCTATTTGATGTAGTAAGGCGGAGGGCTAATTTGCAATGTAATAATAATTATACGTATGATATTAGAGTGGTGTTGTGGAGTTAGATGTTGAGAGAAAGAGGAGGACAGAAGGACAGGATCTAATTTGCTATAATTTAAATTGACTATCGAGTGTAATGACGGTACATGTGGTCAAGTTAACCAAACCAAGATCGCCCTAATGGATTTGGCCTAACATTGAATCATGCTGGCAGTGCTTGTTGTTTGGCTTCCTACTAATGGCCACTTACGGCACTTAAAAGATTTCAACAACAAACTCGTATGTGTATGTTGTCCCTCTGTAGATATATGTTTCCTAATAGCTTTCAAAATATGTGGGCGGTGATCTCCTTCTCGTTTTACGTCTCTATTTGCTTTTCTATACAATGTTTTCACACTCAGATTCGATGATTTTCAACGAAACTTTCATGAACAACAAATGATGGCTATTTTGAAACTTTTAGGGCTGCCTATAAACACATTTGATTATAAAGTACACAAAACCGTTAAATTAGATATAAAATTATGAAATTTTTTGTTTATTTTGTAATTTTCATATTTTCCTTTGGAATAATCTGTTGAACTTCAAATTCAAAGTACACCTAAATAAATGAATACTGTAGTTCCTAGCTCTTACAGCTTAGCGTCGCAAAATGTGCACGAGTCACGAATTTTGAGTTTTCCTTTATTAATGGTCTATTTATTACTGCTACATTTAAAATTGGATTTTTTCAAGCAAAGATCAGATTCTGTACCTTCTACTACATAAAATGAGTAATGGGTTTGAGATGAATATTTTGAGCAACAAGGATAATTTAAGCTGGAGGAGTCTATCGTAGGAAAAGATGAATTAAGGTAGAAGTGATATTATTGGGCGCTGATAAACTATCTTCGACACTGACGGGTAAAGCTACTAACAGATTGCGTAGACAACATTGAAGAGATGCTTGAAAATGTCCCTAATTTACTTTTACATTAAATTGATGTGAAACGGGTTGAGTAGCACACAGAAACAGTATTATATTATAGAATGTGAGTTTTTCTATGGGTTCGTATTATATGACACGTTAAGTTTCGGAGGCGAGCTTCCTATGTTGACTGTTGTTAGTACTAAAGGGTGGGCTGGAATAAGTACTTGACTTACACTTACTTTGTGTATTCCGCCTGTACTTGATATCTGCTCCACATTTCTAAGTGTAGCTGTGACTTGTGACATAACTGCATTTGCTCACTTTTTTGTCGATGAGCATTACAGGTCTGTAAAATAGCGTGGCATTGGTCTGTTGGTGCACTGTGGACGGGAATGCACGAATTCAATTCACGTCGTACCAGAAATGAAAACATGACTTTCCTAAATAGTCAGCTCTGCACTGCTTCTCGAATTTCTATTTGATCTCATCTCATCGGGTCAAATAAATAGACAACAGAAATGGTAGGGAATGATAAGCTAAAGTGGTTTGAAAAATAGCAGGATCAGTACTGCATACGAAATGAGAAGAGGAGCTCAATTAAAGAACAGCAATAACAATACACTGGAACAAAGAACGAGAACAAATCGCAGCAACATTAAACTGCTCGTTATGATGAGTTTCAACTACATCCACTCACTATTTCAGTGTCATGTCTGTCATTCTCTTTAATCATATTGCAATAAGTAGACCGCTCAGTTAACTTTAAACGAGGCTATATTTATTACTATCTTTCCTGAACACATGAAAACATTATACACTGAAGTATAAAAATTACATGAAAAGTTCCTTTACTTCTGCCCCAACTAAAACTGAGGTTTAGTTTCGCCTCATTTTTTATGTTGAATGGATTGAAAAAAGGATAATATTGTTTTCCTCGGTATTTAAAGGGTAAAGTTCATGTTAGGTATCCAAAACTGATGTTACTTGGAAGAATATTATCGTTGTAAGAATTGTTGTATGTACTTAGAAATCCAAAAAATCGTCGAGTCTTTGACTTGCTAAGAAATTGCGCTTTAACTGACGATTTTGTTGTGTAAGTTGGACAAACAATTATTTCTTAAGGGTATTATGTATGTTTCTGAGCTGTTGCTACCCTGGGCATATTGTGTTACCCAGACTTA
Organism: Yoshiicerus persimilis; assembly: GCA_020352615.2. Taxonomy (NCBI): domain Eukaryota; kingdom Metazoa; phylum Arthropoda; class Collembola; order Entomobryomorpha; family Tomoceridae; genus Yoshiicerus; species Yoshiicerus persimilis. Next base: position 39,065,038 of record CM060170.1, on the reverse strand, counting down.
TTACGTGTTTCTCTTGTGCTGAGTCACTTTGTTGTGTTTCTACATTTTTCCTGGTTTTGAGATGCGATTCTCGTGTGTCAGTGACAGATTGGCGAAGCATACGGCACATAAACTGAAGTTTAACAGAAAACATTTTGTGAGCTGCGTCAATTTGGCAGTCATTGATCTGATGACATTTGAATATAATCCCGTGGATTTTCTATAGCAGTCGATTATCTGTACGGTTAATATAGTGCTTTATCTTTTGTTATACAGTTTGCAGTCCTCATAAATTTTTTGCCATTTGTGTTTGTGTTGGCATAAGTAATGACTCTTGTCTGGGTATTACTTTCCTTTATGCAACCCATCATTATTGGATTCATTTTATCTGCAAGTAGAGATAAATTCACTCCACTCAACTTACCATACCAATAATTTAATGAACTCGTATTCCATTACGTTTTCCCCATTAGTTTATATTTATGTTTACGACTAAATGTAATAACATCAAAACAGTAACGTCGTCATCAATTTATATTCTGTACGCAATGCTATTTTCGAAGAACTATTGTTTGGTTAGCCTCAGTAATAAATCTGGTCGTAGATACCTTCATTTCAGTTTACACAATGCAGTGACTTTAGTGGAGTATATTTTTTCAACTAATGCATGCTTCAATGCAATTCTCACTGACAACCACAAAAAAGCTTATCTAGGCTCGGCTTTGTCAAATCAACTCAAGCCTTTTAAACCACCGAACTTATTACTGTTTTCCTTTTTTACCACTTCTTCTAGTGTCTAAATAATTAAGAACAAATGGACGTAAATGCAATAATACTAAAATGTAAACATATCCATAAAATAGAAAAATAGAGCGCATGCATGCACAAAATAGTAGTATTGAAAATTCTTTTGAATTTAATTTTTACTGTTCTCCAATATTTTTATGAAAAGAAGTACAAAATATTATTAGTAAATTCCAAAAGGTATTAACAACTTAAATGTGTTCCATTTGCGTTTCCAAGTTTTCTCTTTAGGTAAAAATGATTTCCACGGGTTTTCATACTTCATTGAGGTTCAAAGTTCGACGTTCCTTTCTGGTTGCCTCTAGAATATAAATTGATGGTTACTTATGTTCCCTTGCATTTGTTTAATTTCGTTGGGGTTTTCAGTAACCATTATATTTCAGTTTTCCTGGATTCTAGATCCAGCTCGTACAATTCTAAGCAATCCTAGGTAGGATGTTATCCCAGAGATTGCTAAGTAAGTTTACTCTTGGATTGCATGTTTACTTATCGTTCAGTTCACTGTGAAATCAGTTATTTGCTTTTTCTCGTAGCCAGGATAAATACCCACTAATCTGAGCAAAGTAGCGAGATTGGAAATTTTTTGCTCATCTCTCTTCGGAATTTGAATGGTGCGTCATGAGATGCGTGATTGCATTTTCAACTTAATTTTGACTTCTCCTCAAAGCTAAACCGTCAGACGGAAAACTAGAATTAGATTCCTAATCCAATCTAAAGTAGCTTATTGGAATCTACATAAATAACTGGTTCGCTAGCTTCAATTTTGTTAATCTTCTCTTCATTCGGCCACTTAAAAATTTTTAGTCATCCTGAAAATTTTATTTTTCTTCTTAGTACAGCCAAATACACAAATCTCCACAAATCGCCAATTTACGATAAAAATTTCTGCAAATACATTTCAGGGAATTAGAATTCTATTTCCTGTCTGCATATTTTGCCACTTAAGTACTTACTTTATTATTCAGTGGAAAACGAGTTTTTGTAAATTGATATCTTAGCATTATTTCCGAGATAGTCTAGTTTATTTGTGGTACAATTTTACATCTGGTAAATATTAAACCAAAAGTTGCTTGTCAACCAGTCAAACGTGTCTGATGATCACGTGTACGTTTGACTTTCAGATAACAATCTGTCATCAAGAGAAGATTACTAGATTACTGATCATGTTTAATTCTCATAAAGTGGTGCTGCACGTAAAGGAGAAAAGAAAAGGTTAAAAGTATTGCGTGGGATGCTGTGGCATACATTTTCTACTCCTCTGTGTACTTAAGTTGTGTCTTCCTTCTTCGCAACCAGTTAACGAGACTGTCAGCGATAAGTCAGTGGGTCGGCACTTGTATCATTTCCCTTAACATCGCCAGACTCAATGTAAATACGTAACTGTAACTCACGAAAGCAGGTTGATTTGAATTTGAACTACTTTAGGCATAATTACTGTTCATCGCATAGACAATAAATGCATTACAAACTTAATTTATATATTGTTAACGATAATAAGGTATGCTGTCATCTCAGCAGTTTGCAGGGAGTCTGACTTAAATTGGACCTAATGTACAATCATTAAATAAACCGTTACGCCTATAATTTGACAGATGGGTAGTGAAATCAGATCAAACTAATTGTCAGTCTGCATTTAAAAATCTATGATTGGCTCATACACTCTAGAACCGAAATGCTCTACAAAAAATTGTGAACTCCGTGTACGTATGTATTTCTGATGTAGTTTGTTTATGATATTCTGTATCATGCTCACAAAACAATTTAAATATTTCTCGAAGCTCGGAAAATTAATAATACTAATTTGCTAGTTGTTTCCCTTTTGTAAATCCCTCTTCCCATGTTTTCGAAAAATGTAAAAGGAGACTTCCTCTTAAGGAGATTATGTAATTTATTAATAGTAGATGTAAACTGCGCTTGTACTCATAATTTCGTCGAAAGACTAAAATCTTTCCGGAAATTAGATCATACTCATACAGTGTCACAGGAATACCTACAACAAACAGCTTAATCGCTATTCAATTAAATACTTTGTAAAATTAAATTTCTAAAGGGAATTGGTAAGAGGATTGCATGCATTTTTAATGTGTAGGCCAAGCTTTAAATAAGTTGTTATAATTTTAACTATACAAATACCATTCATACGTATTACATTATTCTATACGCCTAAATTCTTCATTGTGCACTACTTGTAATTAAGCAATAACATGCAGATTCCATGTCTAAGAGTCTACTTCATTACATTTAACAACCTACTGATTGAATAACTGTCTTTCTTTTACGGAGATAATGTGAATGGTTGAACTGAAATTAAATCTATACGGATATTGGTTAAAATTGTCACTTTTAATTTCTATACAGGAGTTATTAAAATTGAGTAGTCAACAGCATAATGTGATTGTTACTGAGAAATCGCAGAAATACTTTAATCAAGTAGATATTGTTAACTTGTGCAGTACACTATCTACATTTTTGTCGTAATACATTGTTATAAACATGCGGGAGAAGGTATGTATTCTTACGTGTGTACTTAATGAAATAACTCTTGCAGAGCTATTGAGGTGTACATAAGATTATGTTCTTTCGTCGCCTCAATAGCATGTACCTTGAACTGCATTAACAATACCTGCATCACAAGTAAATAGGATTAATTATTAATAACTATAACTATAATTATAACTACAATGCAATTCTATAGTATTGAGATAAGTGGGGACAGTGAGATGGTAATTTTCAGTAGACTGCTTGAATTGAAGATTGTGAAGAGTTTGTATGCACACAATTAATTTTATCCTCTGGCTAAATTCAATGGCCCACATTAAACTCGAATCTTCATTGCAATTATGATATTGAATATACTTTATTTGAATATACTCCCATTAAGTTTGAATATGGGTTACAATAGTGGTATCCGTGAATTTATTACATAGAGAAAAATAAATAGGAATTACTATTTTATTTTGTAAAAACAGTATTACTGCATGACAGATGGTAAAACTAAAGTTGGCAAGGCATTTTCAGAACTTTTTTCAAAAGATGTCCTCGAGTACATTTTTTCGTTTCATGAATACATAATGTAAGATTACTACATTACTGATGTAATTAACACCTTTATACCATTCTGTTTATATTCAGCTAGCTAATTTGCAGTAAAAAAATAAATTTTGAAAGGAGCTTATATTAAGCACAATTCATGATACTAAAAGAGAAGTTTGTATCCATTTTTGCTATGTTCGGGAAAGACTAGAATTTATCTAGGCAAATAAAAATCATCTCTCAGCAAGTGTCTATGGCATGTTCAAGTGACATAATGTCTCTATTCAGCACAGTCGCTCTACCGTAATTACCAAAAAGTTGTTCTTTAAAGCAGTAATGATGAATTCTATGCTAAATTTGCATGTTGTAAACAGAAAAACGTTAATGACTGTGTAAGTATGCTAGAATGTGCCGACTATTTTAGAATGTCCATTATATGTCCCTGTATTTGTTTTTTATTGGTTGCCATTTGTTTTATTGTATGTGACATGGTAGCTATGTAGGCCCCTTAAGATAATTGCGTTTCAGGTGATAGTAAGTGATTAGCTTAGGTGCACAATATAATGGAAGCTGTCTAACTGTCAATGAATGTTTATGAAATCCTCTTTAAGTAGCTTTCGAAGGGTTTGACGCACAAAAGTACTGAAATGCATGTTGGAAGACGTGATGGCTGTTGTAATAATGAGTTGTGGTTGTTGTGGTGTGAGATTAATAGAGTAGTAGAGTCAACTATTCTTTTGTTTAGGAACTGTTGAGCAATCTGTGTATTGTTGCTGTCTGTTGTTTGTAGCTGACCCTGATTGTATCATTAAGAATATTATATAAAATCCCTTGCAATGCTGCAAACCTAATCTTTCTAATCTATTTTTGCCATTCACTAAGCGCCATTACTTTCTTCAGAATTCAGATGCATATTTAAAATGATACAATGCTCCGTGCCCATTCATAATTTTTGATGTCAGTATTACATCACCTTACTTCAATTTACTTTTCTATTCAGTTAGCGGTATGAAACGAAAACTCCACTGCATTTCATTTCTGTACTCCCTATTAGCTACTTAAACACAATCCAAGATCCAAAGATAAAATATTAAAATTATCGGTTGACCTAAATTAGGTATTAAAATAAAATCGTAAGGAATTTACAACTGAATATTATATTTCATTTTATATTTAGAAAAAAACGTTTTCTTAAAATAAATTGCATACACAATTGTTTAGTTATTCTCAGAAATGTGTGGGCAACTGTGATAATTCTTTGTGTATTGCTCTACCATGTATTCACTGCTATTTTAATAATGCTTACAGGTTACTTTGAAATCACACAAATTAACTGTGACTTACAAAATGGCCACCTCTACGTTGGAGTAATCTGCATTACTTTGAAAAAAGGCTTATAAAAGAATTTCGGAAGAGAGACATTTCCTTATAATGAACACAAAGTAGTAACACCATTAATAATTGCTAAAGAGATAATGTCGATTGACTGCTAGCAAGAATTTCGATACACAATACAGTTTGATGAAATGCGTACGGCAGGACTTAGTATAACCAAATGGAGTACTCAAAACTTATTAGCAAGCTTTGCCGAACTTTTAGCACAAACAAGAAATGGAGCAAAAAGATATCCGATTATTATTATCTCTGCAGCAAACTTTTTCGTAGAAACTGATTAAAGCCCTTTCTGTCATTCCTGGTGCTAATGATGCTACCGAATACTCAGTAATTTTCCTTAATCCTTTGAATTTGACTTACTTTCAAATATTGACTAAACAAATAATAGGGAACGCTGAACGATAGTAAATACTATTACCAAATTAGGTCAGAAAATCAAACTGGAGACTGAGAAATGGGGGCTTATAGCGGTTGAAAATTCTTGTTGGTTTTATATACCATTGATTAGATAGCAGTGTGCATATTTTAAAACAGAAAGCCAATACTGTTAATTAAGTGTTGGGCAAACGAAAACTCTTTTCGTAAAACGCTTCTAAATTGTTTGCACGATAGTTTGGAACATGCACATTAAAATGACTTTTGCTATGTCAGATACAAGTGATGAGGACGATGGATGAAATAACGCTTATTTCCTCTTTGGTCCATGGTCGTAAAATTGCTGTAGTTATCTTGTAAGTGGTGCCTACGTATGCAATCCAGGATTTAGTGACTAAAGTAGGATTGGTGCTCATTGCTGTATCTGTACAAGTGATTTCAATTGGATATAAATTTGTATGGATATTGACTGAGTGTTTGTTGCCTTGACTGGAATTTAATGACATGCTGTGAGCGATGTACTCTGCAGTTTGCCTACGGAGTCGTAATTGATGTACTTGTTAGTTGAAGAGTTTTTGAGCTTGGAGAGACCATAAACTTGGCTGACATTCGCATCCCAAGTGTCCTACTCATCATATTCATCATGTTTGTCAATTCCCTCGTCTCATCTCACAATCAGTCAGTAAGTCAGCGTAGTAATAAGGATGAATTAATTTCACTCTTGTGTGAAGCTAATAACAGAGTAGTAAATTAGACGAGTCCAACAACAAAATGAATGTGAGATGACTCTAGGAGACTCTGCCGCTCTTTGTCACACGATGTCCATTGATATTGACATGTGCGACGTAGAATATTCATGTATAATTTACTCTGAAATTACTACCGTTTGTTAAATCACATTTGTACTTTATTATGTGCCTATGGGTTCTATAAGCCCGGGTATTATTCCTCTACCATTGTCTGCGTAGGACTTCGTTCCTAATTACAGTGTACAAAGAACATAGCAATGCATGGAGAAATTATAAGCAATACATAAATGCCGTGTCTGTATTCAGTGTCACTCATTAATTTCAGTTCTATTGTTTGAAATAATAATGAGAGTGTGCTTCAGTTAAGGTTACCTACAGCAGAGCCGGGGACTAAACCAAAAAATTATATACTCTAGTCTGGGATGGAATGCAACGCTATGTTTATGTCCATACGTTAGATTTCTGTGTTCACAGTGTAATAAAGACATAAATACACAGCACATTCACATCATAATAGCAATTTCACTGCTTGCACATGCCTTCCAACTCCCAACGCTACGAGAGACAGATGAACACAAATAAAAAATTATTGAGATCTGCTGCAGGAGTTCTCTGAGTGTGATACCGCACCGGTTTTCATATTTCCCAATTCCCAACCAAATAAATATCTACCGAGCACACCTATCTGTGTTGTCAAACAGCTCCATTAACTCTTTAATGTATAAACATACACAGAAGTAAGAAACACAAAATTTTTTCATTATACCTTTTAGCATACTCAAATCTTTTAGAAAGCTTCTTTTCATTTAACCCACTGGGAATTGGGAAAATTCTGATTGCTTACTTACTGCTCTTGCCGATTCGTTGAGATTTTCTTTTCATTCCTTCTTTGAATTTTATTCCCATAATATTTTTGCATCCATTTAATTTTCACACAATCATTCCCTAATAGAACGTATACGTTTTTGGCTCGCTCTCGGATATTTAAGCTAGACACAGCATTACAACATCTATTGCTTTCACAGTGATAAGGTGCTCTGCTTTCTCTGGAACTTCACTAATCCCATCTAAATTTAAATATAATTACACGAGTTGATAATTTGTCCTTGTCGGGGTAGTCGCCTTGTATTCTTAAGCATTTTTTCATATTTTAAAATAGGCAACCAGTTCCAAATGTCACTCTTATAAATTCCAAAACTGACACTTGAAATAAATCAGAGAAAACATGCAGAATGACGAAATGGTAATTCTACATGAACATGAATGTAGAGTGAGCAGATGGAAACAGCAATCATAAGTGCACTCTGCACGTGTATTCTGGCGTACATTTTTCTCTTTAAGTCAACTTTTCAATGTTTCAATGTTCTTTTTGTTCACAACAAGCATTGTATTGTATTTTAGATAAGTTATGATGACTGACAATCGGAAGATGGAAACTATGCCAAATTGCTATACAAACTTGCCTTCACTCTGATTCTTTCCAAGTTTATTCTTTTTTTTTGACAGGGATAGATTTAGATTTTCATAAATAATATTCATATCTATTACTATGCATAACCTAAAGGTATTTCATTTGGCGCATTTGGCAAATTGTGTTGATATATATATTGAAGAAGTCCATTGTAGAGAGTATTACTTGGCATTCACCACTGGTAAAGTCAAAATAACGTTCTTGAATTTAGTGATGTTATTCAACGCCAAAATTGGTATATAAATAAATCAATTAATTACTTTTATAGCTACATTTCTGCTTTTCTTGAATAACATTATCTTACCTTCACTAGTTTATTATTTTATTATTTTCATTCGTACAACTGTACTAGTAGTATGCATCTTTGTAACAGTTTGAAGCACGCACATTCCTTTGCACGATATGCGTGCCCGAACATATGCGTTCCTAGTTCCTACTTACAATAATGCAAACATCATTTTCCTGCGTCTGCTATTTAATTTTGAGGGCGTACGCTACACACCGTTGTACTGTGGATTTTGAAAACAAATAAACTGCCTGTACCTAATTGTGTGTAAGAATTTGTGTTCGGAGAGGGAAAATGGAGGTAGGCGCTCTTCATATGACATTGCAGAAGACCTTCATGTGTCTAATTCTGGAAATACCGAAGTTGTATAACGGTCTTTGATAATTTAATTAAATACGACAGGGATTGCGAGCAAAAGGGCAAAGAAAGCTGAGTGAACATGAGAAAAGAGGAGTCGGACAATGGGAGATACTGCGAAGTGCTTCCCACGCATAAGTTCATTTGTTTTGTGTGATGGTGTTTTCATAAAAATGAGTGTGGTAGCTGGTAATGTAGGATTCAGTTGAAGGAAAGTAACACAATAGCCCTAGTTAGCGAGATTTCGTATAACAGATGATTGTGGCGAGGAGATGAGAATGTGAGATTAATTTATTAGGAGAAAATCTGTGAGTGTGTCGGTATTTATAAATCCATAATACAATATATATTCATAACCATTATGCTTGGCTTGGCGATATTGTAGCTAAGTTTCCCCTAGCATTATATCATTCCGTACCACAATAGGTAGATTATATTTATACCTACCGCAATGAAACGTGGCGATGAGGATTTCTGTACTGCAGGGAGGAACTCATGATATTTTAATAAGAGAGAGTTTACGTTGTCCATAAAAGGTAGCTTGATCTGATGAATTTGATCTACTCAACTCTACTCCATTCCGCTCCACTCCACTATTCATTTCTGGGTTACACATGCACATATGATCTGAAAACATTTAGCAACCCGGTCAACACACGTACACTACCTAAACACTCCAAACTAACCAGTAATAATGCTGGCGTCGTTATTTAGGTGCCATCACAAAGTATCCACTGCACTAGACGGATACCACCAGCATAACATTTCCATTCTGCATAGGCACCTACTTATCTACTCTGCTTCAAGTTCATCTCATCATTTACTTTTCCAATGATTTAATGCTAAAACATTTGGTATACGCATGTCATGTCATGTCTTCCCTCTCATAGCACTACAACTACTTTGTAATAATCCAATATTCAAATATTTAGTAGGTACTACTAGAATATTGCTACAATATAATATAAGTAGTTAAATATTTAGGCGTATATGATTTCACTTTCTATAGCACATAGAGATGTCTAGTATCATTTATGAGACCTAATTAATAAAACTTGCATGAGTTACCTATTTAATTATGCTGCTGACAACATTGAGTGAACAATTAAAAATATGCTACAAGTGGTCAAATGTCGCGCGCTGTACAGATAATGAGTCTCTACTAATGAGGATAGTGTTTCTGCAGCTTACTGAATTAAAAGTTCGATTTTTCTTTTAACAAGAAATAGTGCTCACGGTGCAGAGATGAAAACTTTCGGCCCGAAAAGTGTATCACTGGAAATACTTTTTGCACAAAGGGATTAGATGTTTCCAGTGTGTTGTTTCATGGACGGTGAAATGCAATTATTGATCGAATTACAAATCTATGTCTGCATGTACACTAAGTTGTATTACTAGATCAAAAACTAGTTTTCTGGTGTCACACTGTCGAATGTGATTATTATTAATAATCTAAGACAGAATACGAATCCGCGAATGGGTAGTACGAATTGAGACAATTGTTTAGTGGGAACTAAAAGTAGGGACTTGTTAGTAATAGCAAACGAGACGATTCCAGAGCGTCCTCCCTCCAATTTCCTCTTCCTACAGGAAATTACAGAAAATAATTATTCCTCTTGCCAAACTGCGCACTTGCTTCATAACAGTGGTCTAGTCTGACGTCCTTGTAGGACGAATCTTTCCCGTCGAAGTAATTGCAAGTACTAGGAAAAACAATCTCATTTGTAGGAAGAGACTTAGGAATGAACGTAGAACATTGAGCATCTATATTTATGACTATGAAGATGGTCTAATTGAGCCTTGAGCAACTTGCGTAAGTATGTAATTTTCACAGTAAAGAAATTATCATTCTATTTCATAGGCATAACGAAGCTAACGTCAATTACAGTTCCAAGCGGAAAATAATATACCTAATGGTAAGAGAATTTAGACGCAAATATCACATTATAAGAGTTTCTAAGTACTGGATAATCTCCGCTGATGAAACGTTATGTGCTATTTTAGGTACTTTAGCCTTGTCAAAAGTTTCAGATTGAGTTTGTATAAATTAACTTAGAGTCTGACTTGATAATCGCATTTATCTGTCCAAGTAGCGTTTTAATAATTATTATGTAAACATATGCATTCTACCTTATAGTTATAACTGCACCACATCACATGAAAAAATAATGTGTGTGTACCTATACTGAACATACCAAACAGATTTGAGAAAAACTAGATGGGGACTGATTTTATGTCTGTAATGGTATTAACATGGTATAAGAACTGACTGTCATGAATGGAACAACATTAGCCGTAAGGGAATATGCAGAGAAAATATTATTCTCGCAAGTTTAAGGTTTGTGTTATTTCATAGTGTGATTTTGATGTGATGTAATGATGTGACTTTGGTATGAAGAGAGCTCAGGAGTAAATGTGTACTGAACAAATCGTATCATAATGTCTGTCGCCTTCTGGTCTTGTCTACTTTAAGTCTGGAAGAGTGATCGTAGATGGAAAAGAGAATGTAGTGCACAGTATCGAAAGCCAGTGGAAAGTCAAGCTACATTATGTGTTGTGAAATGTAATGTGTCTATAACGGGCGTATAAAGAGCACATCACGACAGTGATTGTGAGTGAGGGAATGTAATGTAAAATGTGTAACTAACATAACGTAACGTGTTGGTGTGCGCAGTATTTACTAAATGTGATTTGGAGAGAAGGCGAGCAAGGATGTCGTCCTGTTGTCGAGTCTCTCTGATTTATGCTTGATGAGCTTTAAATAGCATTAGACACAGAGCTTTGAAACCCAGAGCACTGTTTGACTTGAAATGGGCGAAAAAATAGTGATAGATATCCTTTCGGGGAGTTTCTTATGCATTTACCACTAACAATTTATTTCCTTCCCTATCCATCTCTGTATCCAGCGCATCTTCTTCCTCGACTCAAGACCAACTCGATTACAAAATTACTAGCTTTATTTTGGTTTCAAATTTAGTTTATGTTTTGTGTTGCAGACTCAGTGACACTAGAGTGTCATAGGCCATTTGTACATTGCCTTCATTATAAACCAAGACTTTTGGCAAAAATACGTATCTCCAGTCTATTCCAGTTTACGAAGACACAGGTTCCGTTATCACGTAATGTGTGTGTACTACAACTACAGATACAACCTCTGATAGTAAACTTGACTTGATATTGCCAAACTGAAAACTGTTCCTTACTTTAATGCCACCATGCCCAAATAAAAATCCCAACCAGAAATGAAAGTATGTACAGACCAGACCAGACCAGCAACTCCTTTCCCATTGCGTATCTATGGTATTTACATGGAATTCGGAAAGAGATACTAAATAGCGACATGAGAATTTTATGGATTACAGCACACTCCTCTCACATGTTACTTTCCTTCCTCTCCTTCCAAACTCTGCTTCACAAACACATCACAACACACGATAGAAGAATTTACTTATAGATTTGTCTAGATTTCATTTTAAGTATGCACACAACATGTACCACACTAAATTGACTGTAGAGCTTCAGATAAGGCAAACTTAGTTCCATGCAAATAAAAAATGCAAGTGTGTTAAAGGAAGAGAAATCCAAAAGTGCATAAGTAGCTATCTCAGATCAGAGTCAGACTAGAAGCAAACTCTTGATCTACTCTGGTATCCGCATAGTAGATTCGGTTGAATAGAATAAAAGTTGATGAGATCAGGATCAGATGACAGATTTGTAGGTGGAGGAGTTTCTAGTACCTGTTTATATACGGAAACTAACAAACCATGGTTATAAGGATAATCAGAAACTCTAAATTGAACTGCTCTGATCTGGATTTCTGATAATAATAATATGATAGCGCAGTGCACTCCACGTTACGTTCCGTTACATTACAAACCATACAAAAAGGATGAACAACTTCGTTTACTTATAGAAAGGGAGGGTGAACTGATTGAATGAGCGGATGCACGAGCCACAACCATAGAACCAATACATAAGTATTATATGTGTGTTATTAAGCATAGCAACATTATCTGTGACATGTACACGACATACACATATTGCATTATATAAGTAAACAAAGGCTTTAATAATATGTATTGGCTTTATGTCAAAGTGTCCCAAAGCGTATGTGAATTATTTTCGTCACATATACCGGCTATTCGGCTTCACCTACATATTAGGCTATGAAGCTGGCCTGCTGCACTACTAGAATATCCATGTCCTGTAGGAATTTAGTGTAAGTAGTTTTACTTACAAGTTCTGCCTGACACGGTATCAAAGAGTGATCGGATCATATTTCTTTCTTTGCAACAAAGACCCTTTACAAAAGGCTGGCCATTATGTACTACATGTAACTTAAGGAATTTGTAACCTGAATTTTCGGGTGCTTTGTCAACAAGCGTCCTGCCTTTTCTCCTCTCTTCATCTTTACTGTCCTATTTACTGCAGCTCAAGAACTTCGGCCTAAATCCCATTCCATGCCTTTTTCCTTTCAACTATTTATTATACTACCAGCGCATACTACTATCTAAGAAATCGAAGACGTGTGGTGTGTCTTTTCTCTTGTTAATACCCCACTACTACGTTTGTCGTCTCTGGAGCAAGCCATTTACCAGATCCTCTTTCTTCGTCTCTATTCTTTCCCGGAAGTACAAATTTCTATGAAAATTAACAGCCATCTTCCTAATGCCATTTCTAATTCACTCGTAAATCATGTTTTTCATGCTTCAGCAATTTGTGTCTTCACAAGACACACTAAAGTACATATTTAAGGCTACAATGCACTAGTATTGTCCTCATTAACATTTCTCAAGGAATCTATACATAATATTTATGTGTAATCTCTCTCTCTCTGTAAGTCATGCATAATGAAATCTCTAATAGGTGATCGGTAATGAAAATAGAAATCTTTATTATTTTAGGTGTACTTTCGCTTTATTTACAACATGCATAATTTAATTATAGCATTTGATTTTAATAACGCATTTATTATATTATGAAGTTAAATAACTGGCCATTTTCTGCTGAGTCATTTGATAAAAAAATTAAAAGCCTGTCAATCACCAAAGTAGTCCACTTTGTGCCACTATTATCCTGATTTTCTTGATTCTGATTCTTGCAAAATCTTAATTCCAGTTATTACGACAAGGAGTTGTATACTTTCTTTGAATTTGGCATAAAAGTTTCTAGTAAAGTAATACACAAAGATTAGTGCATAAGTGCACGTGCACATGCAACGCAACATGCATTTGAGAAAATAGTTGATTGTTCATTGACTCCATAAGATTAAAAATATAATATTTACAATTACATGAACACGAAGGAACATGCAAAACGTCGATTGTTACACACTAATGTTATCTATTTGTTTATTAGATAAACATAAAATTATCGACATGTTGAACATATTATTTGTATTGTAAAATCACGATGTGAAGCAACAATAATTAGTAACAGAACAGGTTATTTTGTTGATAAGATATGGCATGCAGTACCTAATATCAGTGAATGTCTTTTAAATTCATGAAGACGATAATTACAGATAATTACTCACCATGCTTATTGAAAGATTAGAAGTCCAATAATTTAAGTCGTTATAGCTTGTGAGCAGTCTGTAGTTTGCGTGGTAGGTACATAGGTTGCTCTAATTAAGGGATTATACCAATTTTCTTGCTCCGTAGTGCGAGAGCTTCATTTTGTATGCAGGAATTTCTACATTAAAGCTGCATTGTAGTTTATGTAAGTGTCAGATGATCTTTTGATGTACGACATAAAGGCACTCATCAGAAGGATGTAATTTACTTCAGTCTGTAGTGGATGAAAAAGTATTTCCTTCTATGCATGTGATAAAAGTAGCACATGCCGAAAGTTTATAAGTCGTAATTTTATACACAAAAGCTTTTGAAAACATTCTATTCTAATGGGAACTATTCTTTTTTTTAAAATGATAATGCCGCATGAAGAAGAAAGGAAATGCGTCTATTTGAATGGGTCTTTCACGATCGTACTGCAATATAAATATTCTTTCCTCTACGTAGTTTGGAGTGTACTTAATGTAATAAAGAGTATTCTTTATTGACTTTAGATACCCTGCACGTAACTTCGAACAATAAATGCTTTGGGTGGAATACAAAGTAGGAATATAATATTTTATGTCTACTTATTTATACGCTTACAATTAACAGATAAGATGATAAATGCGAGTAACAGTTTTCGGTCCTAACACAGTCCTGGCACATCAGTCCAAACAAAAATCCTATAAGGGTCTCACCAAATGTTATGAAAATCCTTTCAACAGTGGGAACAAAAAGTTTTGATCAAATGAGAGAGCATTCTTTCTTGAAAGATTTAAGTAAAATGAGTATTACGTAATAACTCAATTCAAAATAAGGAATTTAATATTTTCCTAAATTTCTGGAAAATTCTTTTCAAACTTATTATAATTAATACAGAAAATTAGAAAGTTGTATAAGTATCAATCAGTAACCAATTTTATAGCTTAATGAGCTCACTGAAAATCAAACAGTTATAGCGAAGATATATTCTGAAACATTATTAAAGGGTATACAAATTCTACTGTTTGCCAGTATATAAAGTTAATCTGAAAATAAGTGAAATAAAACCTCAACCAATGAATACTGATTTGATGACATATTAAAACCTATATAGTTTATAAAAGCTTTACTATACTTTTCATAAAATCAAAAACGGCAAACTGCTTACTCGTTACTTAAATCTACAGACTGAGGACTCCAGTGCAGTAACGTGCACTTTGTGCACAGCTAAAGTGTATTCGCAATCATTAGTGAATATCTCCATGAATGTAGATTCAATTTATGTAGTAGTTTTTAATTAAGAAAAGTAAACCGTAAATATAAGCCTATGGATGGGACAGAAATACATATCTACCTATAATTACAATAATTAGTACACAAACTTGAATATCATTATTTTACAAATAAGAACGCAGTAATATACAGCACCGCAGAGCAATAACTTCAATTTTATAGAATTAGAATTTAATTTTTAGTAATAATTAACAAAGATAAATATGTCCAACGCATCCTTCAATGCGATATTAATATGAATTCATCAAAATTCAATGGCAAGATTTAAATTCCCTTTCCCTGCCCTATCATGTATGACCATTTTACATGTACGGTCCCTAAAATGCAGACAGATGTGAATTTATCAGTTGTAATAATTTGTACATAATTTTATGAGAGCATATTCCATCTAAATGCCTAAATACGTTGCTGCATGACAACAAGTACACAAAGAAGACGTTGTGCCATACAGCGTTAGAAAAGCAAACATTTTTTGTGCTATTATAATGAATTATCCCAATGGAATATGACTGGAATAACAGAACGATAGCGGAAATATTGTTTGATTGCTTTACATGATATTAGGGCTATGTAAACTGTAGTGATTAGTAAGTAGGCGAAGTGTAATGTAGGAAAATATGTTAATATTTTTATAGAGTGAGTCGCAGTAAAATAGAAAGTGAAAAGTGAGCGTGTTTAGGTAATAAATAGGCACGTACATGGGATCATCACCGAATCGAATCCATCTAGTAAAGCAAAATGATGTAATCCTTGTGTAGTCCTGGTGGAAGTGATATCAATATCCTGGTGGAGCTCTACTAAGAAGAGAGAGGCTGCATGTATAAATGGTCTAGCCCAAACTGTTTATTTACAGCGTACTTATCCTTGTCCATTTAAAATAAGGGTTTTTTGTATAATAAGATTATAGGATAGTGGGATGGTTGGTTATGCAATGCTCGGATGCCATTATGAAGGCACCATCATAAATGAAGCTGTGTAGCGCACATGCATACGTGTGGATGTTGTCATTATTTTAAGGAAGACAATTTATCTTTGAAAGGGAAGTTCATTGAAGCTGGATATTGATATAGATTGGAGCAGTGAGTGTGCCAGTGCCCGCATAGGAAGACTGCCTTTGTAATTTGTAATCGGGGCAGAAGCCAACTTGTGTTGTGCTTCCCAAATACGTGCAGGAGAGACAGACAGGCCTTAAAGGCACAAGCAACACACTATTCGGGTGTTGTGTATTAATGTTAATGCTAACTGGAGTAGAAGTTTTTAAAAGACCAAAGGAAACGAGGGACAGACAAAAAGCAGGCCTGGCCATCTTCTCGTCCACTCACCCAGACCTGCCATTCCATTCTACTTTATTTTTAATGTAAAAAAGGCAGAGCATAGCGGAAAAGGAACATCTGCCTTGGGTCATAGTCATATAGAGTAGTTTGCTGTATGACCAAGGCTGTAAAAGTCTGAGGGTGGCAGCCTCAGTTCCAAACCAGCCCTACCCTCAATTCACAGTCTTTCAAATACACCGTCTGTCTTACCATCATAATAATATGCCACTTAAGTATTTAAAATACTTACATGCAAATGCTACATGCCTATACAGTTTGTGAAGCTAATCATCTTAAGATTTATCCTAAGAACTTTTTGGAATTTCGTAAATCTTCCAAGATTTGATTGTACGCATTGCGAAATTGTAATAGTTTTGCTGGATATAAGTTCACTTGTGTGCTTAAATACACGGTTTAAGTGAGATAATGTAAATACCCAAGATTGTATTACATGCAAATGAGAGTGAATATGTATTTCAAGCGACTGTGGGTTTAAAAAACTGTCTATTGACAGTAATACACCCTTTTGTGGTATATATCCAACAAACACTGCATAATCGCTTAAGTCAAACGCTAAAGTCGGCAAAAACAGATCTTTTGAAGAAAAGAGCACAATAGGGGCTTAAATACTTAAAGAGCTATAGGATCTAATAAAAAGTTTGTGTGGCTCATACATTAGCGTAGGTATATGTATTGTTAGTTAGCTGCAAACACACAGGTTGCCCGCCTCCTATTCCTGACTGGAAAAAAGTTTATGGTCCTTTGGATGTGTACGCAGACAGAATGGTAGGAAAGATCTCACATCATCTTAAGGAGTATTTCGCTGTCTCATAGTCACACTCATAATAATAATATGAGTCATGGAATGTAAACGTATTAAATATTTGACTATAGTGCCACCTATGCACTCTATTTGGCTATTTAAAAGTATATACGAAATAGGTAAGGGTTGGAAAGACAAGACATCTATTCATACAAGACGTTCAAGAGAGATGTACTAGAAAAGAAACTGAAAGAGCCTCGGTCAAAAAAGTCGAGTGAGTGTCGAGTTCTCTGACTTCATGTATTCTGCATCGCTATCACCGTATTTCTACTATGAACCCTTTCAGAAAATCTACTGCCTGTCTCTACGCATCTAATTCAATACTAACGAATATATATTGTAGTATGAGAAGTTCTTTATTCCGTTGCATGGGATTGATTGTGCTTGGTGAGAGTGGAGTAGGAATGAATACTTACACAGCTATTGCATGTACAATGTACTTTGTACAAGTCAGCATCTTTTTAAAACTCTATCTCGATCCGCAGCCGAGGACTCTTACTTATTAGTGTTATCATATTGCATAGCAATGTATTACTGAATGAAGAGCATAACAGTTGCTTGGAGTCCAGAGGAGAATAGAGAAAAGTCAAAAGGGAAGAAAGACTCTTCCATGGAATCCACAGGGATGCTGATTTCATCTCGACTCTTCCTTTTTTCCAGTCAGCCAACTTTCAGTATTATGCATTGAATTCTACTACTTCCATCAACGTCCGTAATGTAATATTCCCATATGAACTACGCAGATACACATGCGGATACCCAGGCACAACTTAAACTAGTATGGCACTCATTGAACAATGCAACCAGAGAACTCGCTCTAACAATGCTTACGCACTTTCTTAGCATCAGGCAATATAATGCGTTGTTTCCTATTCATGTGCGTAGACAATTCCTTTTAAATATCATCTGTAGCGGATCTGTAGGGCGCTTCTACTTTTCAAGTCTTATACTCATGTCAAGTGCCATACATTCTAGGACAGCCCTAGTCTTTCTCTTCTAACACTAATACAATTTAAGTACCAAAAGCTAAAACTTGCCTTCCTTTTCTATCAGTAGTAAAAATAATACAGTTAGAACTATAATTGCCCCTCCCTCTCACAGCAATTGAATTTCTTTGCTCCAATGAAATTTAATGCTAACTGATTCAAGACAAAATATGTCTTGTTTTATACAAGTTTAGAAAGGAAATGTTACTAAAACGTAATTTTTGCAAATAATCCCTAATGAAAATTATGGTTTTACAGTAGTAGAATTGTTAAACTAGGATATTAACATTTTTCTCAGACAATCATGTAATTTTTCTAGAAAATTCGATTGCCCTGTAGTGAGGACGAAATGTGGCAAAATTATATTGATTAGTTCTTGGTATGAAAGTTTTAATAGTGGTTGACCCAAGAGAGGGAGCAACAATTGTTCTCAACCGCAACAACTGTAGTATAACCAAAATGTGTTTAGTGTTGCATATATGTGGATGGTACACTTTGACATGTATATTCATACATACTTAGTGTATCGCGAATTTATAGTAAAAGTAAGAAGAGCATACAACTTTTTCTATTCCATTGTAATTCTCTGTAATTCGGGACAGGACAGGATAGTAAGCGTATATTATAAAACTAACTTTTGGGATAGGCCATATAGAAATACCTATATTATTGGTTGGATATCGTTCACTTTTTAGGCATAAGGAATTCATGTATGGGTTACTCACTTATATTATGTAAATAGTTGTATACAGCATACCTATGGAACTCTGCATAAAGTACATTCCTGAAGAGAGTGCCGAGTAGTGTAGTCATCGGGTTTAGCTCATATCTCTCTGTGTAAGTCTAGTCACTTTAACCCAACAACAACATCTTTGCTGAATACACTCATCCAATACTGAATGTCCAGAAAGATCCAAAACTCTAGCAACAAAGAACTCTTATACTACTCGCACTTAGAATCAGTACATATGACTTGGTTCACATAGGCTCTGCATATGTATGTTGTATTTCTAAGATTCAAAGTTCATTCACAACGTGTAGACAAACTCATAGCAAACTTTACTAGAGCACGCAGACATACATTACTGGAAAAAGGAGACTAAACCAATTCAAAGAAGACAAGCAACACAGACGAGTCAGCTTAAGGCCTTTTTTTCAATTGTGCTCGTAACATAAACTTTAACTAGGTATCTGTAAGGAAGGAGGCCTAGTATTCCGGAATAAGAGCTCCAAGGAAAATTCCTTAATAATGTGAAAAATGTCGAAGGATAAGGTCGAATAAAACACAAATAGCAAAAGCTTGTTCTGAATATACAAAATCGCAATATTTGGAGATTATAGATTCCTGTATGAAAAGGGAATAGTACTAAATTTATGAGACCTTTTACGGTTTTCTGCAAAGATTCATTCTGAAAAATATTTTTCGACGTTTTTACTTTTCGACTTTTTTGCGGAAACACAAAGACCTGTTTTTTTAATACAGAAGTACAACTAATATGCATAGATAGATAGTAAATATTGTCAGAGAACTAAACTGATTGAAAGAATTTGAATAAAAATCTCCATAATACATTCGAGATAGTAGCTATAATATGAGAGTGGATTTTAATAGAAGAGGAGAAACCTGGTGGAAGGGAAAAGTTAAGGAAACGCAAAGAAGGCTATTGAATTGAATCTTTTCTCTGATGTGATACGTGAGTGACTAAGGTTATTCTACGCAATTCAATTCTGTACAAATACATTTCATTGAGTTGAATCCTTCTATCATCATACGCATCTATCTTTGGCAGTCTCCTTCCATTAGATATACAACACACATGGTGCGGAGTATGGATCTATAGAAGAATTGGAGTTGACACTTCATTGCTTATAAGATGCCATGATATAATAAGATTATATCCTCCGTCGAATTCATATAGAGAACGATTATTATGAATTGTAAGGAAGATATTGAGGAAAACGAATAAGAGCATCCTAAAGTAATCATAGTTGTTTTCTGTATAGTGCAATCCACTTGTGTTGCATGAATTACTTTAGTGTGTCGCTATGGTTTGGTAGCACTTGCATTTCGATTGCTTGGACTGTTCTACATATTTTATTACAGATATTTATGTCTGCGAGAAAAGTATACACATACGCTCCTTCCGTACATCTCAATTCTGGGAGATTGTCTCGAATGAAGCCTAAGCCTAGTCCCATTTCCACAGGAACGCTTCTGCTGAGCATTAGCATAGAATGTGTAAAGGGCAATAGTACAATGAGAGTGTGCTAGAAATATTACGTAAGCCCTAAGGAAACTTGTACAGTATAGTGTGGCATGTGGCATGGCATTAGTATTATCCTCCGCTCAAAATACAAGATATCTCTTACTAATTCCTGGTTTAAATGGCGTGCAGAAGTTTGGATATGGATATGAAGTTTAAATGGGATAGTTTAGAAACCAATGCAATCTACGATGTACTTGGTATGTATACTAGTGCTGGTGGCGGACACTAGGCTGCTAAGACGTTAGAGTTGCGTAAGCATGTACTCCATATGTGCTAATGTCCATAGCTACATAAGATACATACATGGGGAAGTCTTAACGCATTGGAAAGGTCTTTCTTAGACTGTGCTCCTCGGCTGGCTAAGATAAGTGTGCTAGGTTATCGTGGCCGGGTTAGTCAGTTGGTGTGCTCGCTGGTGAAGTGATGGTCTTCCCTTTTCACGGTATTCCTCGAGATCAGTTCACTCAGTCTTCTTCCTGCTGCGGTCCTTGTAATAGGCAGTCCTTGTTGTCTTGTGTTTTTCCAGTTTCGCTGACGAGACTCTCCGTAATTTTTCCTAGTGTTATCTTGGCCTATCTAGCATAACTTTATACCAGGCCGATTTTTAAGGTACCAATACTACGGAATTGTAAGTTGGCTATAGGAACTCATGTTAGTTTCCTTCGCTTCTGACTTACAATTAGTTTCCGCGATTCATCCGGACTTGTTCAGTTATTCTGTTAAGTTGTTGGCCTGGATTTGGTCTCGTTTGCAGTTTTCTTCTGAAACTCGACAATTCTTTCAGAGGGTGACCTACCTTTTCGAATATAATGGAATACGTTCGTCGCAAACAAACTAATGTACGTAAGTATCCTTTGCTTAATAAGTAATGCACTAGGTATAGCAGTTGATAATATTTTTCTCAAGCTGGAGGTGGGATATGCAATTACATTGATAGGAACGCCGCCTACATAAACTAAAGATTCTTGATTCGATTCATCTTGTCACTTTAATTCTTCTCGATTCACTACTACAATCAAATCAGTCAAGTCAACCGATGGTTTCAGCTCAATGGGAGTGTGAGGGAAAGTCGTGTCAAGTAAACTGACTAGACAATACGTAATACAACAGTGTAACTGGAATCATTAAATCCACTGTTATATTACAACACAGCGCAGAATAGAATAGAACATAGAACCTCATTATTTATTACACACACACCACCACAAAACTATTTACCATTCAATACTTCAGTTCTCTACTTTTCCGACCAGGAATTTTCAGTCCCTGATCATTCTCCACATAACATACCTTCCTATCCATTCCATATCGCCTCTAATGTGTTTTCTATGTAGTTATCACTGAATGGATACAATTCGTGCAATTATATTACAATGCAATCACTCGATTCCACTATGTTCAATTTCTCTTCAAATTTGGCTTCTCTCGATCCATCTCTTCTCTCTCACATTTAGCCTTCCATTCATTCACTCATCAAATGCTTGCAGAAGGAAAGTCTGATCTGTTGTGAAAACGTTGCCTTTTGTGTCAACTGTCGAGCAAACCTTTTACAGTACCTCCTATTAACACGTCATGCAGAGTGCACACTCCTAGGGAACTATAATTAACAACAACATTAGCATTTAGCAATGTATTTTTTATTGACTATTCCGTTCTCCCAATAGTAGACAACCAAATAATTACTTCTAAACGCATTTTAACTTCAGTATTTGGCTATGTCCCTTCTTATCAAGGAACACCATGTAATTTACAAAATCTCTTGTCATTTTCAAACTTGAGAATTTACTCTTATGGCTTATTGCGACATATATGCTTAAAGTCCTCTAAAATTACTGTGCGATAATTATTTTATATATTATATAATACATACTGCATTAATACACATAAGCAGAAATACTGTATAAGAACATATTCATTTTTTGCCTAATTGAGAGTGAATTGAGTTATATCTGGGCTGTCTTGAGTAATTGTGAGTGGGTTGTCATGTCTCGTCTTGTCTTTTGTCCCATTAGTTTATTTCAGTTGAGTCAGACATGAAGCATTTGATTTTACATACCCCTACAGACATTATTATCCTAAAACAGAAATTCTTCTGATGCGTTCCTTCCCTTCCAGATAAATAGTGTAACAATGAAAGGAACTGTAATAGTTACCTAAATTATTATGCATATTAAAATGAAATAATACAATTGTATTAATTTTGGTATATTCATCAAGATTAATGTTGCAAGTAAATAGTGAACGAAACCAAATTTAAATTAGAATGATTTGGTTTGAATTAGAATGTGCCCCAATATCTGCGTTTAATCCATTGTTGAATATCTAAACTACATACGCTCCTTATTTGCTATGTATCAGAATATTTTCTTGTGTTGCATTAGTTATTACGTCTTAATAGTTTAAGTGGGATTAGAAAAGAATGTGGTGGTGGTATGGTGGGTATCAAGAAAGTGACTTTTGAATCTGAATATAGGTGAGGAATGTACGTACATAATACATATGAACATGCTTTCGTTTATTCTTTTCAGATCTGAACACAAAAGATAGGTAATTGCAGAGTATTTGGTACTTGATACACGTATAAGATATACATATGCATAATATATGTTTACTAAATAGTCCTGATGCTAATATTGTGCACTTACACATAGACTCATGTATAAATTAGTATGCAAATTACATGCAGACAAGAGATTACCTTACAAGAGATATATTATTACCTACGTAGTTGCGGTTTGGTTTGACTTGGTTAGTCTTTCTTTGTTACGGAAGGAGATTGAGTTGGTTAAAGTTAATTTTGTCTTTTCTGCGTAATAGTAACTATAACTGAAGTTGAGTCGTTTGATTGCTTTCCTATTGGTCTTTTGTGTTGTAGTTGTTTCATGCCCAAAGTGTACTGGGGGAGCATTAGAGAAACGAATTCAGTAGCAGCTGCAGGAGTATAGAGAGAAAAGCATTCGAGAGTCGACTTATGATGTTGGCCACAACACAATACCACCGTCAGTTAAAAGTATAATTGTTGCGTTTGTGTGTGTGCACAGTTGTGCTATAGAACCAAGGTAGACAACTGCGTTTAGAGTTAAAGGTAGACAGGCTTTATTTGTAAAAGTCAAGTGAACCCAACTCAAGTCTGATTATTCACAATCAACCAGCTTGCTTCGTTTGCTGCTTTTCAAATTGCATATGCAAACACATCCTCAAATAATATCCTCTGCTCTGTCTCTACTCCATACACACAGTATCAACCCAACGAACGAAGGTGGACTCTGTAATGGAGTACATATCACATCAGTGTACATTCAAATAATTATTATTGAAACATTGAAAGACAAGCCTTTTTGAATGTACGTACTAAATGGAAAACAGGATACTCTTTTCCATTTCCACACAGAACACAATTACAGCACCAGTGAATAGATCTGAGCTTATTACATACAAATCGGCTTAGCTAAAGGTTGTGCTACTTCAAAGTAAACTTACGATTAGTTAATAACAGTGTCACACGGCTAACCAACTACAGTTCTCCAACAACGTGCACCAAGCAAAGATCACATTTTATTATCCTATTCTTCACTGTAGCCAAGCCACTCCACTAATCTCATCAACACACACGAAACACCAATATTTCACCCTCTAAGGCAAAAACCATCCGAAAGTCAACATTCTAATGTACATTTTCCTATCTGTAGTGAATTAAAACCAAAGTCAAGGCAAACAGACAAATAAATTACATGTTTCTACACAACACAATAATCTAATACGTATTTGTGCAGATTACCAAAATCGCCGTATTTAAACTTAATATAATTCCTCTATCAAACAGTAAGGAAACCCGTATTTTATCAAATACACATTAAATTTTAATCGGTCTTGTTTCTTTCCCAAATAAACCGACGTTACATTTATTCAGTGAAGTTAATTACCTAGGAGGTGATTTCATTTCTGCAATAACGTAATTTCCATTCCAATTTACATGAGTTTGCTACTATAAATACAATTGCCATTTCTCTATGTGAAATAAATTACACACATTCATTTCGGGTTTCTCTGGAATTCCGTTCAAGTACCTATTTTGCTGATTGAGTGGTGCTATGTAATTAATTTTCGAGCATTGGAATTCAACTGGGGTTTTACAATACATGAGGAAATAATTACGATTACAGGTAAATAGTTCATTATATATTACGTCGTTCTAATGCGCTAGGATTCACTCCATGTGTACATAAATTACACAGCTATGCAAGTACTAACATTACGTTCCGATTTATTCCAAATTTTTTAGAACTGTCCATTTTGTAAATATAAATTTTCATTAGTGTAAGCTCTAATAATGGATAATAGGTTTCTATATTTCATGAGTATAGCAACTAGAATTACGCCATGTCTAAAATTAATGGACGTAGATTAATATTAAATTGTTTTAACATTTGATTTATATATAGAGATAAACAAAGTGAATGGAACACTAGATGAATTCAATAAATGTAAGTTGCATTATGCACTTAGCTTCTAAAGTTGCATTCTTGCATTGACAAACAAAGTATGAATTGTTGAGAGCAGCAGGAAAGCATAATTTACAAAATGTTGTGCATTGCTGCTGCAAATATTGTGTTGAGCTGAAATATATAATACGTGCTGTATTGCGTACATTTGCTATGCATCTGGGCCACGTAGTTTAAGGGATAAAAATTAGAATAGAGCGAGCGTTAATAGAACAAAACTACGCCTTTACAATATTAGAATGTTTTATATCAAGGAGGAATTGAGCGGAAGTGTTCAGTTGGTATTTTTTAAGTTGGTACTAAATGTAGGAAGGTACCTAACGAATTCTATTTCTTACATACCACGTTGTCGTCTTGGTTTATTTTTCTAAGAAAAAGATGAATGCATTTAGGTTGAGTTCCTCTGAGTTTCAATTTGCGTCAAACTACATTTTATGAGCAGATAATGTGGATTTAAGAGCGGACAAACGTTACTTTACTTACGATTGGTTAATTTTTTTAAAGTTTTCATTTTTGGTGTTTCCTTAAAACAAACTGACAATAATTTAAGACGCACTATGTTGACTTGGAAAAATTGTTATGTAGCACAGCCCTAGCCCTCTTGTTAGGCATTGCGTATAAAAGAGAGTACCGTAAGTTTGGGTCTCTGTTCCTCTTTAGCATTCACTGCGATACACGTGTTTGATACAGATCTCTGACTCATAGTAACACATAAAATACAATTTGGTGAAACAAACTATGAAAACCTTCGTTGCGAAGTAAAACCTTCCACATTCCTATCGCTTGTGTATAAAACTGCTCTGCAGTCAACGTACATGTAACAAAACATAACACCTACGGTCTACCTACTTACGCTTAATTGTGGCTATATACCTCTTTAGTGTATTCTTCTGCTTATGGTTCCTCTTCCTATAGGTTAGGTAAAAATGTAGCGAGCTACATTGAAATAGTACTAAGGGCTGGTGGGAAGAATGCAATTAAATGAAAATTATTAGTGAGAGCAGCTCGGAGCTAGCCACACTTGAAGGATTGTGATTGCAGAGAATACGGCCTAGACGCCGGTTAGCAGTTATAGTGTTGAAATAAGGCTGTACATTTTAGCTTTTGGTTTAGCTCAACTAAATAAACCGGGTTTCACAGCCACAAAATCCAATTGTGAACGCATCATTTGAGAGCTTAATATTATAAGCAGTAGAAAATGCAGTAGATGTAAAACGATAATAATATGACTGGAGGAATTTACAGAGTAGCTTCTATTTCTGTTATATTTGTACTTATTGCGGTGTGCATTGGACAAACGCAACGGCACAGAGCAGAGTTACCTTAATGGTCATTTAATGAGCACCGTGTCATTATTATTGTTATTTGTTATTGTCTTTTATTGTGTTTTATTCTATTCTGCTCTGTCTGCACTGCAGCAGCACAGCCATGCCAAATTATCCAACCAAACCAAACCAGCCGACTCACAATTCACAAATCAGTTCATCTCGTCTCTTAACACGTAAAAGTGCCCAGTAGGATTCGCAACCACATAGGATTGTTATTATTAAGGCATGTGCCCAGCCTGCTCTCTTTTGACAATAGATTGCCTAATCCGTTTACTAAATAAGCATTCCATAGGCATTTAACTATTTTCTGTTCGAATTGCAAGTAGGTCGCCTGGAGGTTCGCTTTCTGCTGCCATACAGAAATAAACGTTCCTTTAGGGCTCCACAATAGCATGAAAATAGTTTTGATGTGTGTAAATACTAAATGACAGGTATACACAGGAATTTTATGCTTGTTCTTGATTGTAACTGATTGTATAATAAAATGCTGTAATGCGATTTTATCAAGATTGATTAAACGAAAGCAAAATCTTCCGCTGAACAAGAAACCAAAAAAGCTTAACTTTGGTAATCAAATGATGTACGATGTAGGCATGTACTGAATTCTCTTGTGCTGCGATAGTGTATCTGTGCTATACAATTTACGGCTTCTATTTTGCACTAGTTCATGGTACTCTGTACTTTGTTTATACACATGATTTATTTGCCTTTTGTAAAGTTGAGGGTATTAAAAATGCAATTTGTTTAACGTTGTCAGTTTCAACTCATCTTTTAACTTAATTTTGTTATCTTTATGGTTTTCCTGGTACTGACTAGCTGCGTGCAAATTCTATACGAGGAAACACAGATTAACTACTAGATTGTTGCTCCACTCTCATTGTTAGTCAGTATAGTTTATGAAGAGATTTTAACTTAGTCTCAGTTTTCTCTTTCGTGCTATCTGCAGTTGCTTTATGTAATGTAATGTCATATTTGTTATATAATAGTAACCAGTAACAGTAGGTGCGTTTTGTGTACTTTGGTGGTGTGTGCCATGTGGTTTTCTTTGCCAACAACCAAACTAAATTCCTCCGCCTTGTCATCTTTATTTACTTAATCTTTAAGCGTCAATGTAAAAATTGTTGATACGTACTGCATACTACTGTGCGATAGCTTAGCATTACTCATAGACAACAATATACAGTAGTTAAGCCTTAACTTTCTGTGGTTGCATGTAAGTATTATAAAGGTACAAGCGGAACGGAGAAGGTTTTATTTGCTATTTATTTAGAGATTACATTATAAATTATACATTTACTTATTAAAAAGTATGAATGAATGGAAAGGTTTTTGTTTATTCACAATATTTGGAGACAAATAGAATTATAATGTGTTTGTGAAGGCAAAAGATTTTGATTTGCGATTTCTTTGAATAATATCACCTGCCTACACAATATTTTACACATATTGCCTTCTACGCGTCAAGAATTACTGAAAAGTAAAACAGTTTAGGCTGTTTGGTGGACCAACTCCTTTTGGCACTAATTGTTTTCGAACCTCAACAATTCCATTATTTACAGTAACTCTTTATTTTTGTGATTTTCTAATTATATTTATTTTAGAAGAATAAGAAAATTATGGGATGTATTTTCTGGTTTTTTCTAATAAAATTTGCCAACATTTCGAACACTGACATATGCCAATGGTAAATTTAGAGAAGGTGCATTATTAAAATGTGAAGTAATGAAACCGTACACACAAGTCGTAAGGAAAACAAATTATTCACGATCTTGCTATGTTCAGTGTGTTTAGTGGTTTGCCTTTGAC
The DNA here is from genome assembly GCA_020352615.2 of Yoshiicerus persimilis. Classification (NCBI taxonomy): domain Eukaryota; kingdom Metazoa; phylum Arthropoda; class Collembola; order Entomobryomorpha; family Tomoceridae; genus Yoshiicerus; species Yoshiicerus persimilis. The sequence continues at coordinate 39,036,734 of CM060170.1, read as the reverse complement.
TAATCTGGTGACGATGACAGTGAAGTGATATTTCGCTACAAGTATTTTTTGCGTTTGGTGTTGTATTACATTGTAGGTATATTTGGAAGGTGGGTTGTTCAAAGCAATTAATGTCATTAGTGGTTTGTATCTCGTGCTGAGGACTTTGCTGCTGCTGTTGCTGTGTTGGTTGTGTCACCGTAGAAAATAAGACATAAGTCGTAATAGTTACATATATAGGTAAATACAAATCACAACTAAAAGACATTTTAACTCGACATAAAAGACGAGCCAAGGCAAAACTTAGCGTAATGCGAGATACTTAAGTTGCAGGTCCGTCGCTTTTGAAAAAGCATCTGTCTCCACAGCACACAAAGACCGAAGCTGTGTCACCTGATATTGATATCCATTCTTATCTTATCGTCATTTCATTTTATTAGTTCTGCGGGAACACCGTGATATTTCGTCTAGTGAAACCCATAAAAGCATAAAAATCAATTTGGAATGTGAAATAACTTTTACGTTACGTATGTAAAAAGACAATTCATTCTTTAATGTTTACTTTGTGTCATTTTTTCTTAGCGCCATGTCCATATGAGGTTTCTGAAGGTTGATGCTGAAATTGCTATTGCAAAAGGCAAAGCAGTCTCCTACTTGAGAAATTCATTACATTCTTCTATACAAACAACAAAGGCAACACCTTCACACTATAGTAGTGCGTGTGTGTCTTCTAAATTTACATAATAAATACACAAAGTATAGCAAGCATCAATGTAGTCGTAGGTGCATAATCTATGTTAAGTCGAAGTAAATACTTTTTACGTACCACAATTAAGTAAATCGTATCTCAGCACTGTACCTACATAATAGCGTATAAAAGCCTAGGTAATAATCTTAGTTAGTTTATACATTAGCCAAATTAAGGTAGAGACAAAGTCTACATAAGTAGTCATTGGAATTGGAGAGGTGAAGGAGGCCTATTTACATTCAAACTAGTCTTTAAATCTTTTCTATCATTTTCCTGTCTGCGTTGTTGACGAACGAGGAATTGTAATGCCATTGCATAGACGCATAGTCTAGCCTACTGGTCTGTGTAAAATAATTGTTTGGTGTGGTGGTCTCTTCTGGCATGGTCTAATTCTATTTTGTATTCAGTTGGTGTCCAACTGGTCTGGCATCTTAAGATTACACTACACTGTGAAACAATCATGGTTTGTTTACAGATCAAATTTTCCTTAGATTATACACACATACTTTATTCTACAGCACTAGAGTTATAAATATGTGTAAATTCTGAACGGTAATACATAGTATGCAGTCGAGTTGTCTTTTTGTCAATTCATCATTCTATTAGGTTTATTAAATGTGTTAGGTAAGCAAAGGAGTTTATATTTGGCTGTGTACGATCCGAATGTGGAACAGGAGGATTTATTTATGTTTACTTGTTCGTTTGGCTTTCGTGTGAGTTGAGTATCAGCATCCACATAATTAATCATAACAATGTAATGGAAGTGTGTGGCTACGAATACTCTACGTGACGTGTACTCTGTGCATACCTCACACCAGCACTGACAACCCTAACTAAAAATCAAGTCAACTATAATATTTGGTTGGCATAAATCCGTCGAATGAATGTAGGAGGCGATGTTAGCATGTAGAAAGTAAATATTGTTTTATCGGTACATAACGCAACGTGCCCTGCTGTGCACTCAATTGCACTGTTAAGAAAGCTCATGGCACTAAGGTGGAGAGATTCCACTAATGCAACAGTTATCTACACTCCCGAGTTTCCTTACTTTTTCTCCATTACTTTTATTTTGGCTTATGATTACACTTTGCGCTCCTTCTGTCTTCCCTATGTACTCTACTGTTTACATACACAGTCCTATTTGCGTTTGTTTGCTAACTGTCTAATGCCACAGTCTACGCTTCGGCTTTATGAGTTATGTACCAAGATTTCATGTGCTAATGCAAATGTAAATTTAAACTTAAGTGTTCACAAAATGGGATGCATTTTACTTCCTAGAGTCATTATTCTCTATATTGACAACAACTAACTAATGTAACTAACTACTTACATTACATCAGTTGCTAATGTATGCTTCCATGCAATATTAATTCCTGCGTAAACTACCAGTCATACGGTATTACTGCTCTTACATCGACAAAGCTAATCCCAGGATATGTAGTATTAGTCAAGTGTTATGAGAAGATAGTAAATCTTATAAGATATAATATCCTCGGTTGATCTGCATGAATAACGTATATAATTGCTTGTGTACTATTTAGAATATCTTCGGTTACGTAGTTTGCTAATTTAGTACTGTACTGCGTAGATGGTAGAAAATATAACTGAAAAGTAAAGTGTTTGTGTGGTATAAAAGATTTCCTGTTTGTATTTTGGAAGGGACATTCATTGTCAGGGAGTAGCTTGAGAATCGTTTATCTAATCTGTTTTGGTGTTCCGTACGGAACACAAAGTGAGTGAATAGCCCGTTAAGTTGGGCAATTTTTTATAAGCGTGCGTTAAAGCATCTCTCACACATAACATAAACGGCATCCATCAATGTGAGTAGGTAAAAGAACTTTAGTTAGTGGATGCTTTGTTATAGTTTAGTTTGCTAGTGGTGGCAATTTGGCGATAACAGTCCCATAATATTATCATGACATGACTTAAAGTAAAAATAAACTTTGCCATCGTCTTGCCACCCAAAGCTAACAAAAAGACAAGAGAAATAGAAGAGGGCAAGTTGCACTGGAGACAAGCATAGCCAATTCTATTTAAGATAATAGAACATGTGCGTGTGTAGCGTATACGTATACAAATTACAATAGCGCATACGTATATCTAGAGTATACGATTGTCTTTTGTTATATTTATCCATCAGTTTTTCAGTATGTACATACGTTTGTTCATCTAGAGATATTGTGTGTGGAATATTACACAGTGTTATGTTATTAGTGTGTGTTTGTGCAGTGGTGCAGCTCCACGAAAAAGTTTCGCCCACCTTTCCTCTTTCTATACTATTCTCGAAGGAACAACAACACTAACCATAAAATCTTTTAACAGCACCGGCAACCAACTGACTTTAATGTGCAACTTATCTCTGCCGTTTGTTCGTTCTGTCTCTGTTTCAGTGTTGACTATTTGCAACGCAGTAGAAGAGAACAGAACGCAGAGTAGTAAAACTAAAACGGATCTTTGTGTCCTACTCGTAGAAACACATTTGACAATGAGCAGAACAAGGCTATCTGTGAAACGCTAAAGCAGCTGTCGTGTCTCACTTCACTTATATCGAACTTAATCGAAAATAGGCAAACCATGCCGATTTATCTCACTCCTGTCAGGTCACTCAGTCAGTTAGAGCGACCAGAGAGAAATGATAATATTCCATCGTGAGTGAGCAACAGCGAACAACCAATCCTATTCCGCCTTCTGTAATCCCTGAACAGATTTCAAGTCATTATGCCTTTTCGTCAGTCCGCGTGGCGGGCTTGTTTTTTCTGTAGCTGTATGCTTTAATGATGAAAGGCGAACTAGGTGGGTCACTCTTGTCCGTCTCTCCATTCATGATTAAATTGAAAATAGAATAAAATTGCATTAGCTCAGCAATTTGAGAAACACCCTTCATCTGCTCTCTGCCATATACTTACTAATAAGCTAACAAACACGTATTTGAATACTGAATTATGTTCCAATCCTTTTAATCCTTAAAATAAACGTTTTCACACGGAAAAATCATGAAGGTGATTTAGATACGGCGTTATAGCTGAAACATGTCTACTTATTTATTTTTTAATGAAATACAGACTGAATGGTTGTAATACTGCGTTAAAGTATCTTTACCTTTGTACCGTGGACAAAGGAGTAGTATAACTGCTAGCAACTACTGTATTATAGAAGGAAAATGATTCAGCATTCTTAAAATGAGCAAAGAACTTCATTCTAAATTAATATCGTAAGTATTGCATGCTCGGAAATGGAATTTGCTAAATATTTGCTTGTTAAGGATTTCTGAGTTGGGAATTGGGAATTTGTGTATCGCTTTTGAGTAGTTCTTTCAAAGTCGAAGCCTTATTAACGTTTTAATGTAGACTCACGTTTTTCCTTGGTGCATGGACTCGACTCGATTGATTATCATGATCCCATGCGTAATAAATTACATTAATGTTATAGATTACAAGGTGATTTGTCAGGCTTTCTCATTGTTGGCTGTAAAGTGACTGTTTTTGTATCTGCAAGAGTACGTTGACTGGATTCCTATATAGAGACGAGGTTTGTTGTGTTGTTTTATCAAATCATCCTATAGCCAATAAATGTGCTCATCTGTGAATGCAGTTTGCTCTTAGGTCATTTCCTTGTGAGAGGAAACCTTCTTTTATCCAACTTGCCATAAGTAGTAGAAATTTCATTGCCAAATATGGAACGCAGCTAGCAAAATATTTATCATGTCTATGATTTTGAACTGAAGCTCTCATCTCTCTCTTCCATAGATAATTATTTATGGCGATAACCCATTCTATTGTTTGTCTGCATTTCATTTAATGATAATACCTTTTATGATTGCCAGTACACAGTTACCTTTTCGTTTTATATTGATCATTGTTAGTGGTGTCACATAAATATCTACGCAGTGCACCTACTCCACCAGTGTACAATACAGTACTGTCAATTCGCAAAAAAGTGTTAGTAAAGTGAAACTATTGTTTTTATTGAGAAGCAATTTTGCTTTCTTGAATTTTGACGTTGATGTATTAGCGGGTAGTCAGGTTTACATTCTTCGTTTTATATTTACCTTTAGTGACGTTCTGAGATGTGAAATCTTCTCAGGGCTTCTGTGCAATGTTTGTGTTTAATGTGGAAGGAATGTGACTAATGTTTTTCTTCTTCTCTGTTTTCCTTAATGTGGTCGTGGGACATACCAACTTACTCTTTGGTATCTCTGTGTATTTGCATCATCGGTGATTCCGGTTTACAGTTAACTTCTGTCTTGTTGGCTCATTTGCCACTGCATCACAATTTACCGTAGCTATCCATTCTCTTATGCTATTTAACCTCTCCGCTGGCAATACACTTTGTTTTGTTTATAGAATGTGTTGAGTAGAGTGTGGACATAGCCTGATTTTACACTCGTTTCACAAATGAGGTTTAAATCGCGTTGCTTAAATTCTTCAGCCAACACCAGTAGTCAAAAGTCAAACCAAGATATCCAAATATACTCTATAGAAAAATATTCACCGTGTTTACTCAAGTTTCCAAAGAAATATTTTCTGTCCTGCATTACCCATTATTACTAGAAAAAGTAAGTCATTTGTATCTTTATAGGTTTTAAGTTATAATCCAGTTTTGGAGGTAAATAATTCTAAATGCTAATTGGCAAATAAGAATAAAAAATAGTATCTTTAATCTGTACTAGTTTCATGGAAATAATTTTTGAAACGAGAGAAAAGTTTTTGTTGAAGTCTTATCATAAGGCGTTTGAAAGGAAAGTCTGTGAGAAGTTGGCCAACTTTTGCGCTAACGTTAACTTCTTACAGTTATTTAGTTAGCATTGTAGTAAATCCATGTGACTACTAAATGAGTAGAGTAGAGCATAATGAATGTGTGCTTAGCGTGTTTTTAGTCTCGTTTCTTGACTGTGTAGTGTTATCGTCTTAAAAAGAAATCAGAGCTGCAGGAGTTACGTTTCACGTGCAGTACGGAGTAAATGCGTATGGTATCGATCAAGCTGGAACACAAAAGCGAAGTTATAGCTAAGCACGAAGACAAACATTTGTTGAACTCTTGCTTTGGCATCATAATGTCTGTTCTGTACCTACTGGGTATTTAGAAGTGGTAAAATTCAGTTTATCTTGCTGTATTTATTTTGCAAAAAGAAAAGCTAAACACGAGGCTATATTGAGGAAGCGGGTATTTTCCGGTTTCTAATATGGACGAAGAATAGCAACTAAGAGAATCTGGCAGGGGAATACAATAAGTAAAAGGTCGTATCAGTAGTGCGAGTTGTAATGGCAAGTTTCTCGTCGTTTTTGTTTTACGCTGCTTTTGCAAGTCGAGTCAGTCACTCTGACGAGTCTGGGGTTGGCTAGGTTAAACTCAGGCAATTGCTTTTATGCATTAAGATACAGATACTCCCAAGGATATTGCCTTTGCAATAATACCGCAAACAAACTCACCATTTTTATACTTTCCTTTCCTATACACCGCGCACCGGTGACTTTACATATATCTCTCCAATACTCGCTCTACAAGAAGAGTTGATCTTTGCCCCACAATGTACAACCATAATATGTTATCTACGTCAAAAGACTCTTTCTAAACTTCTTCAAACAGTGTTTCGCATTTTTTCCATTTTCTTCCTTCAAGTTTCAAGCCTAACTGCACTTTGTAGAAATAACACAGATTCAATTACTATATTATCATATATAACTCCTGAAACATTTATATTAATATTATCTCGCACGTGCATTTTCAAGATCAAACTAAAAATATAAGTTACCATAAATAACTTACCAGTCATTAAAAATTAATTTCCCGTGGTGTACTGTAAAATTATTTTTATAGGAAATAGCAGGTTGAATAACTGATTTTTGTAACAAAGCAGTTTAACAAGATGTAAACGATGAAGTGTTGGAAATATAAATTGGAGTAAATGCTTTTGGGGAAAGCATTTCTTGCTTTACGCCTTGTATTTTGAATTCTGGCTCCTTGTCACTGCATTAATATTTGAGATAAATTACGTTATAAATACTTTCTTTAACTTTCTTTTAATAGTAGCAGTTTTAATTTGAGTTTTGAAATTTAATCATAACCATGTATATGTAATTGGTAAAAAGGAATCTTCGTTCTTATTATTTTGGTACATAGCTTAAAAGGTATTTACTTATATTTTCGAAGATAGAATTCGAAACCGTGTCTGATTTGGTTGGTACTGCTGTAGTATTTGCTCTCGTTCTTTTATGTGAGTCGACTTGAGTTAACTGAAAAAGTTCCAGTTCTTTGGGAGGTTGTTTATCTAATGGTTTTTGCATGCTTCAGCTCCACTACTTTCTCGACAGCCAAAAAAATGACTGTCTTCAACTGCACTTCAATCTTGTCTTCCTTTTGTATTAGTAAATACAACACCTATAAATATGTTGATGCAATGCCGGCTTGCTGTGTATCAGTTTGTATTACTATATGTATTTAGTAACAATCAGTCTGTCACGTTCAAGTCACTTGCTCCACTTTTCAGATGACTATACAAACAAATTCGAATACTACACAGAAAGTGCATTTAGCTCTTTTGTTCAGATTTGCACAAGAGATTCTCATAAGCCTCAAATACTCCACTGCGGAATTTTGATTAGTAGATATTCAGTACGTCTGAGAACAACTCACTTAGCTTCTCGTTCAATTTTCTTGTTAGATAAAAACCATTTCAATAAATACTTTCATTATCTTCCATTTTTTGTATCTAGTTGCTGTCACTGTGAAGACATTATATTTAGTTTTTAGATAATAAGAAACTAAACAATTATTTTATATTATTTTTTGCAAATTATTAAGCACAACGTATCCGAAAAATTTGAGTATTTTGGGATTTATGTCAAGACGAATAGTAAACTAAGGCAAAAGTAGTCAAAATAGCATACGATTTTGGTTAATGGTAAAAGAAACTATTTTCCATTGTTAAGAATAGAATAGAGTTTATTTAACTAAGGCGTACAAGTTTAAGTGAAAGTAAGCGAGTGTTTTTTTCCATTGAGTACTACGATTTACCATTCTGACATAATACAGTATTATACGAGATAAACATATACACTGATAGTGTTGACTCGTAAAGGTTCTACTATCTCCCTCTGAAGATTGTGCAACATTTTGCACTGTGTTCAATTTTTCAGCCCTACGCATCTTTGTCATTGTCACTGTCTCTTTGGTTTAACTAAGCACTGACTAAGACAGCTAGCAGAGCTATTTTGCATATAGAGTGAACGTAGACCTTGACTCAACTCTTGGAATATTGACTATGAATTTAAAAATAAAAACGATAATATACATTAGAGCAAACAGAAGAGTAAAGTGAACTTGGAAAAGCTCATGATGTAAACATTCCATCCTGTGTATACACAGAATTCAAGTATTCTCGTTCTTAGGTGCATTTAATACTTGTATATGACAAGAGTAAGCACAAGAACTCAAAAGTGTACTACATCTACCCATGTTTGACTATTTTTGTGCTTTCCTCAATGCACTTACTTAAAGCCCTAGTAGTAGTTAGGTAGATAAAAAGCTTGCTTTATTTTTTCATGCAATTTGTGGCGAGGTGACTCTTCACAAATAAACATTCGTTGTTATTCCGTAGTTGTGGCAGAATGCAGCCCCAGAAATCCAGTTTATCACTTTTCTTAACTCATGAACAATTTCTATGCATAATACTACATTATCTGAATTTACATACCAAACACCACTCACAACAGAATTTGTACGTCCCTGGCTCCTGTTTTCCTTTCACACTAATGCGTAGGTTAAACTAACATCAATGAAAATGGTTTTGCACAACAGTTGATAGTAATATCTTCAAATTTTATATAAAGTGTAGTATATAGAATTAAAGCAAAAGTTTCGCAGTATTATGTTAGAAATTTGTCTTGAAAGTTATGCCACCTAGATTGAATTTAAAAAATAAATGTCATGTAGAAAGAGACAGATAAAAAACGTAGTCATGCAACAGAATTTCCCAGAGTGGTTGAAAACTACTTTGGAACGTTGGATATTCCACATGATTTTAGGAGTTCCGTGTAAAACCAAATTATGTGCATACCAATAGAGATAACAGTGTATACTTGAGATTCGAGAAGGTATTTTATGTCGTTAACTTACGTTAGCTTCAGATAAGAGATGCAAAAGTCGGCATGGAAATACAACCTGTGTAGGATTTATTTAATTTTGTAATGTTGTTTTTAATAGGTAGCTAGTTGTTTACATTTACAACTAGGTACAATTACAGACTACTCTTAGAAAACTCATAAGGATTCCCTGGCATGTTTATATGGTCTTTTGGCAAAAGATTTAAGGTTATTAGAAGGTTGAAATTGTTCTATGTCAATAAAAAACAGAAAATGTCTACATACTTTGGGAAGACGAGAAGTAAGTACGACGAAGATTCATAGGATCGACGGTTAGTGTTATGTTGATACATTTCTGGCTTTCAAAGGACTTGTTCATTATTAGATTGGTGAACAGAAAACACAGAAATAATGGGGCTTTGAAGGTATTCATTATACCACTACACCACATAAAATTGCTTTCTGTTTCATTGCATTGCTCGGATGTCACAGAGCATTTTTATCATTCTAGCATATATCCATGCAGTGTACAAATTACGCATTATCTGAAGTAAAACCGAATTTCCGGAAAATACTTCTCTACAAACTTACTTTTACAAAAAGAGTAGGCTTACAGTACTATTATTAGACCCTTATTAATAATTAGCCTTTAGTATTGATGTCGCGCTTTTGACGCCTTGAACCCAAGCATTGAGTAATATTTAGCAACACCCTAAATAGATAAATAAATACCCTAAATACTGGCGAAAACAAAAATAGTAAAGTATATATAATCTCATAATAAACGTTTTCATTGTTTTGCAATATTCAGTATTTTAGAATTTAATTCACTAACAGATTTTACTTCCCATTTAAATTGTAAATGGTGCATTAAATCGCAAGATGTAAACCGTATTGGGTGTCTCCAATTAGGAAAAACAACATTGGAATTACTTTTTGCCAGACAATATCTAAATGTTTGCAATTTGAATTTTAAACGGTCGGAGGAATTACACCTCTAAATATGAAAATCGAATTTTAAAAAGTGTTTAAAAAATTTCCCATATTGAATAAAAAGGATTTGCTAGGATTTTATATGCACTGTACGCCGATAGAAATAAAAAAATACTTTTGGAATAATATCACAATTGTAGAATGGCAGATACAATAATATGAGACCCGTCCAGATTATTTCAAGTAATCCGTACGGTCGCAATAATAATAATAAAATTCATTTAATTCAAAATTGAAAATTGAAACCAATTTCAAAATGGACAATAAGCAGGTATTTGTGTAACTTGCAACTTTTGTGTAACTATTAAGGCAACTACTTGTGTAACTTTTCAGACTGCCTGAAATGAGATTACTTGTAATTGTAACTGAATGTTTCTCTCCATGTGGACTAGAAATTAAGTAGGCACGTTGTAAGACTTTTGTAAAGTAGGCAAGGAATAGAGAACTGTTGTGGTAGGTATAGTTATCTAAAATTAGCTTTGGAAGGCTTAGATTTGACGGCACATATTAAGTGAAATGATATACAGTACACGCACGACTACGATTCGAACTAAATACATAAATGTCGTACAGAAAATGTTTTCAACAAAAAATAGACAACAATATGCATATGGATGGAAACTGAGCGTACACAATACGAAGCAGTAGCAGATAAAATAGAGATATGTTGACTTGAGTATTCATAATGACAGCGAATAAATCAAGACGAGATTCCTTCATATCCCCTCGTAGTCTGCACATCGCTGTACTTAAAAAGTAAAAAAGTGCATATATTCACAACTAAAGACGCAGAGGAAAAAAGAACCGAACACATTCCTCTTCTTTATCTTTCTATTCAGTGGCACATAAAATATGTAGTTTTGACAATCGTGGGTAATATACTTACGAGGGTATCTGTTACACACAGTTTTACATCCGAACCAGTAATCCCGTATAATTGCAGCTCAATTTTTCATCTAAAGCCATGCACGCTTAGAGAACCAAACTCGTGTCCCTCTACTTATGTATACACTTTAAATACACATGCACAGAATCCATTTGACAAGTTCAAAATTATAATTATACAGCGCTGCCCTGAATAAGACGTCCAGCTAGGATAACGACATTATAAACACTCATCATCTACTCAACTATATTCTAATTAGATATTGCAAGACGATGACAATTATACAGACAACCCAGAGAACAGTCCCTTGTGGTTTCCATAATAAAGGAAACTAAACATTTTGCTGGCCGCTACTCTTATAACCCACACATTACTTGATTTATTAATACTACTTATGCTACTATAAGAAATAAATATATTATTGGAATATATTTAAATGGCGTTTCTAAATGAAAACTATTTTTCATCCTATTAACTCCTTCAAATGACCCAAATCGGTAGGCAATAAGCTTTCATGAGTTAATAACAACTGTCAATCACCAATTAACATGAAATCCTTAATTTAACTCATTTTCCGAAGAATAATGTTATTGACTCACTACTATTTAGGTATTCACACATTAAATAACCCATAAATTCATGTTCCACAAACCAGTATGTAAAGCCGTACTAAAACATGACATAATATACCATATCATTGTGCATATTTTGTTGAAAGTTTTACGATATCTGATGTAAAGGCAAAAAGGACAGTGAACTGACATTAAACCTTTGAAATACGTTTTAAGCTTACTACTTTCAATAGCATCTTCTTCGGATTTATAGGTTTTAATAAGAACAGAAGCATTATATTATTCATAAGCTATTTATAAATTGATATTCATTATTACATTTACATAATTAGAGATCAGTGTACCCTTTCCAATATTTGTTTACGGTAAATCTAATTGGCAATCAATACGTATATAGTTGAATAGATTTCATTTTGGTTGAAGTTTAGTATATATATGGTGCCCAATTATATTCTGGGATAAAGATAAAAATAAGTGCATGAAAGACATTCAAGGAGTGAATGAATGAGGCTGGTGTGGTGTGTATGAATGTATACAACGAACATAATATAAACTATTCACTGCATTGTGCAGACGAAATATGCATATACCTACTTAGTGATATTAGAGTACATTCATCCTCATATTGCACATGATTTATTTTCATCATATATATTGCATTGATACTGTATATATTAGACTTCTCTGTATTGAGGGTATAAAAATAATAAATATCCCTTATGTAAAAGAGTACGTCTGTTTCCACGGCTATCCAGTTTATGCGTTCTAGCAGAACTCCGTGATGATAAAATGATACGGCAGACTGGTACAGAAGTCAGGATTATAATATGAATAGGGTGCATTGTGCTTGACTCCATCATGACGCGTGATCGAAATGAGAGAGAATTCTCTGGGTTACATGAAGAGAAGTCATAGGTTAGCCATAGCCATTTTACTGATCACATAAATGCAGAGACGATAAAAGGAATGGGCATTGAACAATAAGATATTTGACATTCAGTTGAATAATATATGTAGCAATGCCTACTTTATAATCCCTTGCACGCAGTCTCCCAGAATAATCTCATTTTTAATGATTGCGAGTATAATGTCCTTCTGTATCGCCACACCGCATCACTACATTTCCATGTATTTAAGTGGACAAACATCATCCACTGTGGAAAGGCCTTATGTGAGGGAGGGAGGATGAAATTGACATTGACTTCTGCTCACTTTTAGGTTTTCCTACCAGTTCTGTACTAGCTCAAGGAAATCCTCAAAACATACTTATTTTGGCATTGGCCGTAGAGCAGTCTCATACAGTCCAGTCAAGAGTAGAGAAAGTCACAACATTTCCGTACATTTCTTTTTCTGTGTAGATTCTGGATAATTCTCTTGCAGATCTTGCAGAGAACCGTGCAGCTTGTGTCTTTAGAGATTTCAATAGAGAAAATATTATTAGAAAACTCTATTACTTTGATGGTATATTGGGATTTGGGTAGGTACTGAATTACAGAAGCTGGTAATAATTAGATTTGTTCCCTAAAGTTGTGTTATATATAATGTAATGTAATTAATAGCAATGGAATAGGTTCTTATGAGACGAAATGGCAGAAAAGATCTATGGTAGAGTTGTAAGAAACGCCGTACAGTAGGAATGATTAATTTGTGAGAGTGCATCTGTTGTGCAGAGTATCTAACAAAGTTTTACCTTTACCTGTTTGTATTGCAGATGTGACGACATCCTCAGTTGTATCTCGGCCCTTGACGAAGTAATAGCTGAGTTCGACGACTGCTCTTCTCTTCCGTACCCTATCGACGCTGAAACTTTTGCTTCCTTTGTGGAGTCAACGGAGGAAAAGTCAGAGTCGTTCGACAATCCGATTGCCGCAGCTGCGTCGTCATCTCCGCGTTCTAAGAGCAATTCGACGACGACGATCCAAGTAGGGAGCTCTGAGTGCGTGTCAACAGCAGCGATGCTCAACCGTTCGAATTCCTCGCAGAGACACCATCCGTCTTCCCAGACGTCGTTCATCCCAAGTGCTATCAGCAGCCATATCCCCAGTCCAATGAAGAGTAATCAGAAACAGCAAATGGTTCAACAAGTGAGTCAGAGTTCGAAATCTGCGAACATGCCAAAAGGAAGAGAAGAGAATTATCCACAGATCCATAAAACTAGTCATTTAATCCACGTTTCGGGATCATCACCTTGTTCTTCATCCACGTCTTCCTCTTCATCTTCGGGAGGAGGACCCCGAGCGGGCATAAGTAAGCCGCACAGGAAATCCATACCTGTTGCATGTTCGAATGTGAACGTGAATGGAGATGGAGGAAGGAGATCAAGTGGAACGGATCAGGAAACGCTTTCAGAAATTGACATCCAAATTACATCCAATTCTGGTTCAACTGCCAAGAGTGGGAGTGACACGTACAGCAAAGGTACGAGTTACAACGTGCTTTTGCCGAATGCAAAGCCAAATGCTCCTGGGAAACTCAACTCTAAAAGCATAATCCACAACAATCCATTCGTTAGCTCTAGTCGAAACCACAATAATAATATACGCAACAATAGCAATGGAGTGAGTGGCAATTCTCAACTTACGGGCAGCAACAATCTATCCACCAAGATTATTGTCGGTGGAGCTGAAGTGGGCGGAGCTAATGGGAGCAGAAATACAAAGAACGGTAATGTCAACATTTTCAACTCTGGTGGAGTGGAAGAGGAACTCGGGGGCGTGGCTCTCACACTTAGTGGTTCAGTGCCAAAGGTTAAGGGACGTGGGCAGATGACCACACCGATGTCCGTCACGCAAAATCTCAGCCACGTGCAAAATTCAATTAGAACCATTCCCACAGTTGGTCATTGTGACAAAGACCTCGATTTCGAGGCTGATTCTGTCATGAAGGAGCAGTGGAATTTCCCCTCAGAGAAAAATCTGCCACGCTCCTTAAGAAAAACTCGAAAAACGTGTTTACTTGACGAGGACGAGGAAAACGGTCCTCCGAGCAGTCCTGGTCCTGGGATCCAGCACAGTCACCACCAACCCTGGACTCGGAACAATGGGAAGTACACGGATAATGAAGATGAGTTCTGTGCAGCTCCTGTGAGTAAGAGAAGTAATTTCATTGGGAACAGTAATGTGAGCAGCAATGAGCAGAATTGCAAAGGGAAGAATGGGCGAGATGACAGGAGGAAAATTTATGAAGAAGTGGTAGTAAATCAAGAAGCTAGTCACAGTCAGCCGAAGACAAATGGCAACGGCGTCAGCACTGCTCCAACAGCTAAACCTCAGTATTTCAATGCTCCTCTCGTTCTCCACATTGAAGATCAATGCAGGAACGAGAGAAAAAGTCCCCCGCAGCAACAGCAACAATTCCTAACGAGAAATAAAGACAGCGTCAGTATTAACATCGCTTCTAAAAATCAGAAAAATGGGGAGGAGGAATTTGAGAACTGTAAATCAAATATCGAGATTGGAAAGTCTTCAATGGAGATGAAAACGAATATTGCTTACAATATTCCCATTCACGATTTGAATAAATCCAGGTCTGTGCACAACGGTTCGGGCGCAATTGGCCAAATGAATGATGTTGACATTGACAGTGAGCTAGTCAATAAAAGCTCTCAATCCGTAATCATAGTAAATAAGTCAAAGGAAAAGAGCGGGACTGTAAATGGGATTAATACGAATGGTAGCTGTGGAAGTGGAAGGAGCAGTGGGAGGAGTAGTGTCAACAGTGACAACAATAACAGTATGTCCACAGGAACCGGAGGCGCTGGTTGTTGCAATTCAAATGGTAGCAATAACAATAGCAGTGTCAAACTGGTGAGCAAACAAATGAGCGGGATCAATGTGGAGACAAACAACAAGAGTGTTGTGAGTATGAACATAAACGGGAGCGGAAGTAGCAGCAGCAGCAGCGGAATTGGGATGACTCGAGGACGAATTCAGCAAATGAATGGAAAATCGGGGAATGGGAGTTTGGGGGCATTGCTCGCCTGTTCTGCTTCTTCATCTTCTTCAGGAGGGTCTGCGTCTGGGTCGACTGCAGTGTTGGACGTTGACGATGGGTATCTTAGTATGATAAACCGAAACGAGGCGCAGATTCTGTGGCCGGATGAAATGATTGAGAACGAAACGTTCACAGCGGACGAGTTAAAAAGGATTTCGGTGAATTTGGGTGAAGATGTGCAGTTGGGGGCTGGGAAAAGTGGACATGAAGAGAAAATGGACTATTTTTCAGACGACTCTTTAGAGCTTGAACCGGATGGGTGTGGAATGATTGACGGGAGTCAAGGGACTAATTTGGGGAGTCAAGGAATATTTTCAATGGCGATGTCAGGTGACACGAAGGGAATGGTTTACTCTGCGATTCCTTACAAGAGGAGCAGCGAGCGAGGAAGCAGGGAGCGCAGGGTGAGGAGTGGTTGCGGGGGTGGTGGTGGCAGTAGTGGTGCTCGATTTTTTAACAATGTTAGTTCTGATGCACAGAGTCCACCAGGCAGCTCGCCAAGCAATCTTCTTCAGTATAGCGTAGTTTCTGTGGCACAGGAGGGAAATTATAGCAAGTCAGACGTGGAGGAAAGTGCGGCGTCACAGTCAGAGCCGTCACTAGGCCAGGAGACGTCGGGCGAGCAGGGAGGGAAGAAAGGCCGGCACTACGTGTCAAGAATCCCGAAAATCGCGAAGGGGCACGAGCCGGGTGGGAAAAGTGATAGCGGGCACTCTGCATCTGGTTCGGGGAGTTGTTCTCCCGCAGCGAGCCTGAGTCTGCGGAAGCCGTGCTCCTTTTTCATCCCTCTGACAGACACGACCCCGGCTGGAGCGACCACAGCAGAGGTAAAGACACCAGCGCGACTCATGCGACAGTTGACACATGAGATCCGAGTTGAGAATAACCCAGACTCTAGTTCTCCTACTGCTTCTCCTTGTTCCAGTGACGGACAGACGTCGGCTGTAGATAAAGATAACGCTACTGCTAACCATTCTTCTTCTTCTACTACCACTACTAAAATAAACTCTTCCGGTGGCACTGCTGTAAGAGATACAGACATCCGTCAGCCAATTACATTCCTTTCTTCTACTTCCAGCCCAGACTTATCATCGTCAGATATACTGCCCAGTACAGGAGCTCTGGACGATTCCGCTGAATCAGCCCCGAGTCTCAGTTCCAAGGACTTGTTCCAATCCCCCCTCTCCCTCACTTCCATTAACCACTTTGTTCAAGAGATTATGGAGACGGCGCTCAAGAGCGGCTTCGACGAGGCTTCTATTAACACTAACCACCCACCCCCACAGACTAATCGCGACAATTCCCCTGACCACCACCAACACACCCCCTCCAGCGACATTAACAGACATACGCACAGTGTCAAAGAGTCCTCCGCAAAAAACTCTCGCAGCAGCTGTGGAGAGGAGAGTCGAGAGTTATTTACGAGTTCAAATGCAAGAACCAGGACTCCTCCGCACAATAGTAATGAGGCAGACATAAAAGTTTCTGCAGATAGGAGTAATAGCAGTGAACGGGAAATTGTGAGCTCTGAGGGCTGTCAAGTGAGACTGCAAGTAGAGGAGATAGACGAACCCACTGAGCCCCAAGTGGACCATGACCATCGAGATAAGCAGCAGCACAGAAAAAATCAAATTGAAACCGTGGCCAGGCTGCAGGCCGCCGTGACCACATTCTTCACTACCAATGAAAACTTCTTCAGTGAGAACAAGAGGTTTCCTGCAGGGACACCTACGCCAACGGATCACTCTGAAGACACCACTGCTAATAGATCACCTTCTCCCCTTTCTTTGCCAACCTCAGAAACAGACTTCTCTCCACTAAGCCCAGAGTTTACGGTAAGCAAGACCTTTTTTCATAGTTTTTATTCAACTCCTTTTCTTTTAGTGTCTACCATATAATTGGGCAAAAGGCTAAAGCAAAGCTAAGTGAGTAATTAAATTATGGGGTTCAAATGGCACAATTGTAAATTGTACTATAATGGGAGTAGAGGTAAAAAGTTTATTTAAGTGCTATAAGTACAACAAAATAATTCTAAATACTTACTTGCATACCGTTTAGTAATGCTCACAATTTTAAGTAGTAGTACCTGAACTTTAGTATCTAGTTAGTGCTTGGTGGATTTGCACTTTTATTGTAGAGGAAACCGAGGGAGATAGATAGTGCACAGTGTACCGTGTTTGTGCTGGTAGGTATGTTTTGTCTGTATTAATTTTTGTTGTGGAGAACGTGATAAGCCAAGCGGAGTTGTGTAATATTATTGTTTCCTTTGTTTGAGCTCTAACAATAAGACTTGCGTTTTTCAGTAATAACAAGTTACACAGCCTTGCGAAGCCAAGTCATAAACGCAAAAGATTAAACACAGGCGGCCCAATTGGAAAAGCCATCAGTTAGTTCTAGTTTTATGCACATTGGTTGTTACACTCATTAGATTTTTTTGTTCTCCAGGATGTTCCGTTAATGAATTCTACAAGGATTTCACTCGTTTTGGACTCCGTGAGCAGTCCAACCGATGTGGAACCAGAAAATGAGGCTTTCAATCAGAATTCTCAGAAAATGGAAAGGGAGGACTACATAAACACAGTGGAGGTGAGCAACGGAAGTCCCGTCATGACGGAGCCGTACTCCTTCATAGAGGATCTGAACGAACAGCCACCCGCATTCATTCCGACACCTCCACCAGAGCTAGCTGTTTCCACCACTAACGGAAAATCAACAGGTCAGCATGGAGATTCTCAAGCGAATTCAACCGAGACGTCTTCCGAACCAGTCAGAAAAGAAGATTCTCGGACTTTATCTCATCCCGAGGACAGTCTTCCATTACCCCGAATGTTCAACGGCAGCGGTGGAATCAACAATAAAAATATTTGGCCGGGTTACGATCGGCATTTTGGCGGAGGTATGGAAATTCTTTATTTCCCGGGTTTTCCGGTTTTTCAGTTGTGCTTTACTATGTTAATTGTATTTCTTGTGTAGAATTGTTAAATGCCAAACCGTGTAATGGGAAAAGTCTTTCCAGTCGTTCTCAAGAGAATCTGCTAGACGCTGTAACAAAAGAGCGGCTAGAGAAAGCATTTGCAACGCGAGGTCAGGCTTCGACATTACCTCTGAACTGCCGACCACCAACCTCACAACGGCGTGCCAGTACGTTTAGAAACATGTTCAACAAGTTCCGGCGAAGTAATTGTACATATAAAGCTTTTCTACTTGTTTCTTCTCGATATTAGTTTAAACGAATTAAATTCCAATATTAATTTCTGCTAAACCGAATAGAAATAATTAGAAGTAATTAATATGTGCATGAGTACTAACCATGGCTTGTTCCCTACATTTATTATCTATATTTCTCTCATTTATTACATAATCTGCATGTCCTGTATAATAAATAGGCCGGGTCTTTACATTTTTCGTTTTGCTAACAGATAAGCATCCAGAACAAACGATCCCGGAAGTGCCAGAGCTAAAGGATGAGGAAGTGCAGTCGATAACGAGCCGTGATAGCCGAAAGAAGCCGGGCTTCTTCAGTCGACTCTTTCGTCGCAGTCGAAAACATTAAACTTTATGAAGATGAGAAGAGATTCAGTTGGCACACAGATGCCGAATGTTATCTATTAAATGTGTATAGTGAGTAATACAATGTAAGCATATTACCATACAGAGATATGAGAGAAATTCTTATCACGATTCTATTCTATCTATTGCTTTAATTCTAAATGAATCGACAAACTATCTATTATACATACATATATAGCACGGGGGTGCATGACGACGATTGTGGCGTGTGAGACTTCAACAACCACAGCAACCATGCCCTTGCGGCTTCTCTTCCCAAAAATCACAACTCAATATTCATATCTGAATAGATGATAGTCCCTGTTTACCAATGTGAATATATTGTTTTCAGTTTGGGTGATTTTTGATATATTGTTAAGAGAGCCGCATAAGAAGGAATTAAAGGGCCAACGTAATTTTGCTATTGCTACTTACTACCAATAACAATAAGCGTACTGATTTGGGATTTTGAGCGATGAAGCCGCAAGGCTGTGGCTGCTGTGGTTATTCCAATCTCATGCCCCACATCTTCATCCACAGCCCTGCACACATTATGAATTAATCTCAAGTCTAATATTTAGCTATAATACGAATAGAGATATATTAGAGTATCAAATGAGTGATGTGATGAAATCCAATCTTTTAGAGTTAAAGTTAATGTAATGTTATACTGTTACATAGAGATCGATGCCAAGCCAGTGCAGAGCAGTCAGTTTAAAAACTGTATATATATATCTGTACTAATTCCTGTTTGTAAATTACTAACCATTTTACTTTATAGCATAACGTCGGAGAATCAACTCAAAGTATATTACTATGTACAATATAATATTACGTCGCTAATTAAATTAATCAATTAACTTCTCATTGTTTACAGACTTAATTTACAAATTGTTCCGCTTACGCTGTGTGAATGTGACAGAGATGACATAATGCATACCAATAAAGTCATTTTAATTATTATTCAATTCTGCAAATAATCACAATTCTCATTTCAACTCATGCCAAACTCATTTCAATCAATTAAAATAGTTAATAATCTATAGACACCATTTCAGGCAATTAGTGCTCATACCATTAGTTCACTGCATAATATAAAGTCATATCTATTACTTGTAATCGTAAACTCTAATTATTGCTAATTTAATTAATAAAATCAAGTAAATGTAAATCCAGCATATGTGCTCATCTAAGTGAAAAACCAGTGTCCTTCCATCTTATCGGTACATGCATTGTATCATTGCAATTGTAGTCCGGGATTTGGCCTCATTTTCTTTACACACTCGTCACCTGTATTATAGTATGAGGATAGAGAACTGAAACTTCTGTTTCCTACATAAAGGTATAAACATTTGTAGTATTTAAAACATTAAATGACCAGGCCAATCAATGTTAACTTACCGATTCAGGGTAATATTATTCTACGTCTATGTAGAGTTATGTATTTTTGAAAAAGTACAAATTACAAATATGTATGTTTAGCAGGAGAAGATGCTCGAGGGACTTTAGGTTACTTTCGAACGACAATCTGGAATTGTACATGGAATTTCAGCTCATTTCACTACCTTGATAGTATTTCCTCTGACTAGTGCAGCTTCCCTCATGAAATCAGATTACACGAAGTGAAATCACATTTAGATGATTTCCTTAAGTTAGCAAGTGAGTATGTATATCGTCGAAATTGAATACGTGGATTGAACTGCAAATACTAATTTAAAATATGTCTGTTATATTTGAATGTGCATGTTAGTAAAATCATTCCTAATTAGGCCATATTTATATCTCCACGTAAATTCTTTATTTAATTTCTCCCTAATTTCGAAAAGCTATACCTGTTACTGGCTGCAGTGCTTTCTCAGGCTTAAATAAACATTGTCTTGTATTTACAAATGCATCATTTCAGGAAAATTAGGGAATTTATAAATTATTTTTAAATATAAGTTAAATTATTGATAGGATTGAATAGGCATCCGATAATTACTTAAAGATTGCTAAAAAATCATATTAGGGTTTAGCTAAACCTTTCGCAAATAATGTTTTAACATTTTATAACCATATGCCAGAATAGGTCTGAGGCGGTGTGAATTATGGTAAAATGTCTGTCTGAATTGACATACAAAGAAAATGGAGAGATTTTGTTTTGTATTTTGTGATACATTTTAGCGTGCGTTATCTCCTGAATATTTACAAAAGTTTGTAACAAAGCCTGAGTTATCTTTTTGGTTATTATCTGCTGGCCAGACCAATGGTAACTTACCAATGTATTTTAATAATAAAAGTGTAAATTTGTGACAGGATAAATTGTGGATGAGACAAGGAATGATATAATAAGCTGTAGGTATTAAGGATGCGATGAAAGTAAAGGTGGGCACCACGCTGTCTGTTGACTCTGAGTGAGTGTAATTAATGAGTGTTTGTAATGATAGGTTAAAGGTTGACTGGCGGATATAGCTATTAGATGGAAATAATTGTAAACAAGAAACTGATGAACGAGTTACATAGCTCAAGTGTCTGTTGTCTCTTTATTACATTATTTATTCAATATTATTACTTTGACATTTGTATTCACTTCACTATTCTAGGACGACTATACCGTACTGTACAAATAAGCATAGGAAGTAATAATAATAATAGTATATCTGTAGTAAATACATACTAATGATTATTTAGATTATGTCATATGAACTATTTATAATATTGTATGTTATGTTAGTATATGGATTCATACACATTATTTTGTATCATAATATTGTGTTGTAGGTAAGTATAGGAAAATCTATCTATACGTACTCAATGAATATTTAAAACTATCCAGTCCACCAAAAATTAGCTGAAAAGTTAACATCATTAACACTTACTGCATACATATTTTATTATGGCTTTATTAGTACAGCTCACAGCT
Organism: Yoshiicerus persimilis; assembly: GCA_020352615.2. Classification (NCBI taxonomy): domain Eukaryota; kingdom Metazoa; phylum Arthropoda; class Collembola; order Entomobryomorpha; family Tomoceridae; genus Yoshiicerus; species Yoshiicerus persimilis. The sequence continues at coordinate 39,015,031 of CM060170.1, read as the reverse complement.
TATTGTTAAACTTCAGCTCACTCACAAGAATCAACAGTACAATAATAATATAATAATAATCAACAACAATAATAATAATAAGACATACTTACACAGTTCAGAAGTAAACAAGTCAATAGTACATTACATACATAGTACTAATACATTTATTATATAATATCTTATTGTTAACCTTTTATACCTTGCATATTTATGTATTCATTGCATCCGGTTCAAATCGAACTTCGAATCGAGCGAACGCAACAATGGCCTTCCTTAGTAAATTCTTATTAACCCTAAAACATCTTGTATGTATTCACGCATGTATGTATTATCGTCTCACAATCACCTAAGTAAACTTATCAACTGCACTTATCTACTGGTACACATATAGTAAATAGGTAGCTGTGGTTCTTGGTATATTTAATTATTATCGCAAATGTATAAAGGAGCCATAACATTCTTATGACAATTCTTCTAGTGCAAACGTAGTAAGTAGGTAATGGAACCTGTAATAACTGTGATGTTACAATAATATTCGATTGTGATGAGAAGTACTTAATTTGGATAAATTGTAAAAGGTTCGTGTGTTCGATTTGATATCATATAAGAACGCAGTGATGTGGTGTGATGCCAGCAAGTGTGTACTTTTTGGTATTGACTGGCCGTGTGTTGTCTGGAGTGTACGAATTGAAGGAAGGGATTAACTCAGGTAGGTCGTGTGATGTGACGTGAGTTTAATGGTAGGTAATTAAACGAGTAGCGCCTACCTGACGAGATGGGTATACAAATAGATAGACGAATGTAATTTTTCTGCAAGTATTTAAGTATAGTGTTTTGTTTGAGCTAATGTGTACGTAGTAAGTATAATCTTAATATTTTATTAATCGTAAGTAGGAACCCATGCATACATCCCTTTAGTTTTAGTGTAGTTACTTAAGTCGTGTCCTAAGATTACCTACTGTATGTATATAAGTATCACTATGTATGTAATGCATGTACCATGTTTTCACTATGGCGTTAGTTAGCTACAGATATCTACAACCATCAATCTAGTAGTCATACGTAAGTAAGTAAAATATAAGTAGGCATATTGTGGTGTCTGGCTTTTCTCTCTGTATTGCTTTTGTTTGTCCGTAAATCTGTATCTAGTATGCTAGTAGTGGATCATGTTTGTATGCACAGAATGCACAGCGAGGGCAAGAGACAATAATCATATCATTATCAAAAGGTAAGGTAGGAAATTCTTAATAACCATCTTTAATGCAGTGTAATCATAGGGGATGATAAATGTAATCATTCAAATGCATTATAATTTATATAAGTCCGCATGAGGTGCTTTTGTGTTAATCTTTATTACACACATTAATTGCTACTTAACTTTACTATTGCTTTACTACATACTTAACGGTAACGGAGGAACTAGCTATCTATTGCATAGTGTAAAGACACTTCATTGCCAACAACTATGTATTTGCTCTGTTTACAGAGCTACACCAATAACTATAATAACTTAGATTAATTTGAGCCACTGTTTTCATTCGTTCATTCGTAAAGAATAGACCGTTTATCTGTCTACACCTCCCACTCTAATCTAATTAGAAAATAATGTAAAATTATTGTAATTATTATTTATCTTTCCAACCAAATCCACTTCCAACCTCACTTGACTACTTGACTCTTAATTATCCTACCAATTGAAATTCATAACTCGTCCATATTTCTTGTACACACACGTTGCGTACACAAATAACAAATAGTTCAACGTTTCTCGTAACAATAGTATATATCTTGTAAGTACTACTGTTGTCTGTATGTACGTAGTACTAGTATTGTGTCATGGCAGTGTACACTATTCATCATAGACATTTACCACTCACTGTAAAGTAAATTCTCTACTATCCTTTCTTTTCACTTTCTTCGTGGAGAAAAATATTAGTCAGACAAAGATTTATATTTAACAAACTAATATAAATTAATAATGCGCTGCGCTGATTGTGAATATTGACTGAGCTGTCCGTTATTAAGTTAGTATGTAGTTAGTTACATAGTACAGTATGTAGGTTTAGGTACTTTTTAATATAAACTTAGTTTTAAATCAAAACGTTAGAAGCCTATTTCATACTTTCTTAGCTGCCCTACATTTTAAATGCGAAATATTTTCCTAAATTATCTTTCTATTTAAGTAGGTGTAAATACGCCGTAAAATGCTTTTGTAAACGATTTGTCAACTTAATTTGTGGAGCAATCTTTTTCTCTAACTCGACTATTACGCCGGTTCAGTAATAAATGCACAATTGTTTGTTTGGGAAAAATTTATGGTTTCGAGACCTAGGCCGCTAAGTGAAAGCTATAAAATTTCCGTATTTTCGTTGAATTATAGTACGCTTCATATCCATATTGCAAAACAGAATAAATCCCTGCTGCTGTATTTTGTCATTTCAATCTAATCAAATGTTTGCCCTCTAATCTACTAGGATTCTCACAGGACAGGACGCAAATGCCATTCGTTAGTTAAAGTGTAAATTATTATTAACAATGAATTATAGTACGTATATTTTTGTATTACGAAGCAGAATAAATCACTGCTGCTATGTCTTGTCATTTTAGGGTAATTTAGTTAATAAATTTGTTGGTGCCTACGAGGATATCTTTTAGGACGCAAATGCTATTCGTTAGTAAGATTTAAATAAATATTAAAAATGTATGTGATATTGTTTTCTAGTCAATTTTGTAAAATATCTCGTTAAAATATTAGCATATTAACGATAAGTAAGAGGCTGTGATGCTTTCAGTTGCATAGTCTGTCCAATTGTAAGCTACAATATTTTTATATATTGTTTCTTAAATAATTATTGCGTTAATTAGTATTCTGTAGCTACAGATCACACGAGACGTGTACAAAAACCTTTTCTACCATTATTTGTTTTTAAAAAAAGTCTTCTAATATGCCTGTCTGTCGTACAGATGAAAAGCCAATTTATCGATTTTGGCTGTTATTGCACAATCACATTTTGTATTATTAGTTTATGTAGTTGTATGCAAATAGTCAATTTTTTAAAAGTAGTACGTATGCATTGCATGTTGTTTTAAAATTATATTCCTGCCCTTGCCAATAAAATACATTAGTACGAGTCCTATCAACAAATAATTTTAGAAAACATTAAAACTGAGTATAACAGTATAGTGAAATGCAAAGTAAAACATAAGTACATGTAGGTAGGTTCTAATTAACAGTTAAGTAGACGTGTACTAATACTTACACTTACGATTAGTATGGCAAATCATATAACTACTCAAACTAGATTCCATATAATTATGTTACAGTCAATTTTTCTTGAAACACAAGTATTTACATTATAAACTAATTTAACAACAGTACTATTTCCACTACTCCTAACGCACTAAACTACTGACAACAATGAAATACAGATAGTACCTAAATAAAAAACCATAACTGAAACAATATAGCATAATAATTATAAGAAGCACAGTAAGTAATAACTTAATTGTATAAATCCCTGGCTGGCAGTCTACAAAGCCCTTGTTGGAACTAATTTCCATAAAAATTACATGCATTTTGCTGTAGCTATAAAAATTTGTAACGCGATGCATGTAATATATTATGTGTGTATTCACTTGAATTCTATTTATTTATCCGAGACCAAAAATTATGAGAAAGGTTGCGACGAGCTTGACTAATTAGATTAGTAAGTCATCATCTGGCTACTAATTAAGTAGTTGTGTGTTTACTCCGTGGGGCTACTTTTCTCTACATGACGCACGTATTTGTATATGTGACATTAGAAGTGTTACGTAGTTTACTAACTACAAGTAATAATGCATAAAGATTTACATATACATTAAGGTTTAGTAACAGTAGTATTGTATTACAGCAAGGTATTATTTTTCTAGTACTCGTCTTGAACCATAAAATTAGCTCCTGTACTATTTACTTTTGAGTTAACCCCTACTTACGGTACTTAAATTAAATATATATAATAATATAGGTATAGTATAAATTAACAATTTAATAAAAGTCTATTCAATTATAATCTAATTTAAATTAAGTCTACCAGTATTCATTATTAGTAAAATTATTATGCTGAGTACTTGTTCACAATATGTAGTAATTCTTTATTTATTATTGCACCAGGTCACGAACCTTAGTTCGAATAATTCTTAACGAATCCCTCCTTTTGTCTTCTATTACTTATGCTTCAAAATCTGTGAAGTGTGTTTCCATAACTGTTATTGTTACGTATCAAAAGAATAGGAAATAATTCCTGTTTAGGCCCAGGAGTTTCGTTTCGTCTGTCAATATGTACATTATAGTTATAGTATTGTTAACATTTATGTGGTATTAGAGTAGAACACAGCACAATACAGTTACCTATCTACCTGCCTAGTACATTTGAAATCCCCATTCAATAATTGACAACCAGTGAACACGACATACACACATACGGAAAGAAAGTTTTTCTTAGAAGAGATACATTACTTCAAGTTAAAATATCAGGTAGTAGAAAAGACAGAAACTGCAGCGTAATTCGCACTGCGATTTGCGAGCTCCAGTAAAGTATGTAAAATTCCTTAAGTTATGGCCCGCACTTGTTTCACTAGTACAAACTCCTAGAGTTCCTTATTTACGAAGATATTATAATATGTATGTGAGTTGTAATATTTCTGTACGTTCGGAGTTCTACTGTCACTTAAACTAATAGCGTACATACGTCACGTGCAGGTGGCTCCACTCCGCCAGTTATTCATGCACATTTGCAATTCATCAGTAATAGAAAGTAGAATGGGTAGTGTAGGTATTACTTGAAAAATGTTTGATTCGGAGGTGTGTTTGGATTGTTTTGGACATTTGGTTGCATTGGGTTCCGCCCGTTGTTCGATCCTGTTGCATACAGCTGTTGTTGGAAGTGATGGAATTGCTGGGCGTAGGCGGGGTCCGAGGGCGGCGGCTGGGGAGGCCCACTCGGTCCCGTCGGGTACCCGCTAGGACCTTTCATCCCTCCACCCCCCATCATGGCTGGAGGCATTCCCTGTCCTTGGCCCCCAGGACCCCCGGGACCGGGACCTTGATCCATCATTTGGTGGGGCGGTGGATGGGGACCCCTCATTGGTCCACACGGAGGAGGTCCGTTGTTCCCACCCATTTGAGACGGCGGCGGCGGCCCTGGATACTGCATTCGGTTCCCACCCATGTTCACATTCACATTCATCTGTCAAAACAAAATTCTCACTTAAAACATACTCTTCCAATTTTACTGCAAATTCTGCTACTCTGTAAGCAAATCTAAGCATAATTTATGGTTTGTTGCATGTAATGCAGGAGTATTAGCTACCTCTAATTGTTTGTTAGCAGATTTGCATTTCTTACATGCATGGTCGTGTAAAGAAACATTATCCTTTACCTGCAGTGTAAATACCAACCGGTGTACCAAGTACTAAGGTATGCATGAAATGATTTATTTGTCTTGTACAGCAAGTAAACTAACAAAGGAACCAATTGAGCGGAATAGATTGTTTGTGAGCAAGCTTATAACTTGGAATAGTTGAATATTCGTAAGGAATAATCAATTGACACCCTCCCTTTAAGGTAGGTACTCATTTATCTAAAAATTATTCATCCCTTTTTGCAAATACTGAGAAGGTCTGTGCTCACCCTGAAGTGCAACTACCTGACCTGACTGTTGGAGCTGCCATGTGAGCAGACAGTGTACGGTGTGGAAGCCGGTGAGCCCAACCAATATTGCATGATGTTCATTAGACTGGGTTTGGAGTTTGGACGGAGGAGAGGGGAAGAATAGACGGAATGGTTCTTGCAACTCCGCGATTCTCTAAAATTGGCTGAGTAATGCAAAGATGATGTAAAGTCATCCTCTGCCGTGTTAGTTGTGAAGACTGCGATGATGATGATGATATTCATGAGCAGAGAGCAGTAAACTGATTGTGCAGGAGATGCTGTGAGGGAAGATGAGCAGAGTCCTTATTAAAAGTGAGGTGGTGGAGGTAAGTACTGTAATACTTACAGGCTAAGTGTAATACTGCAGATTGTAAATTGTAAACCATAGCTAACAACAGAAAACAAAATAATCTACGACCCTCTGTACGGAGACTACAATAGCAGCTAAATATGTACATACAAAGTACGAAGACGCTTGGCTTGACTAACTACATCTTAACTACCTGGGCATACACATGTGTACTCTCCTGCTGTAATAAATGGAAATAAGATGGAAAACCTGCAAAAGAACCAAACCCAACGACTAATATTAAATATTATACGGAGACTGTTCCTATTACAGGTGGAATGGTATCCGAATAGTATTATAGGAGTAGAATACCTAGTACACGATATAGGGAGTTAATTCAATGCAACATATCAAGCATGGCATGAGCAGCGAGCAAAACCAGTATCTTTTTATGTATCTAGTAGGTACATAGCTATTATGAAGAGGGTACAAGTATGTACATACTTTTGTGCTACCCTGCGTTATTACATTAGCATTTCTGATGTAGTATGTAAGTACAAATAATATTACATTACCTACATGAGTTCATAAAGATTGGAAGAAGGTGCAAAGCTAAATAAACTAACTAACAACGTAAGTAAGATATGTTTGGTGTAAAGAGACGCTAACTAGCAAGAATCAAGACTACGTTTGACTGGTACTACTGCATACGTCTAATGAGAGCATTCCCCTCTAAAGACTCACCTTGTGAAATTCGTTTACCTACAGATACTACCAGATACACAATGTATCTCTCAGCCAATCCACCACTACTACGAGTATCCACGTAATTTATAAATCCAACTTTGTACGAATCTCCTTACGACATGCACTGTAGTACATACGGCACTCCACAAGACTACACAGCACACCTCATCGGCAGACAGACAATGAGAGGAAAGAATATTATCATCATCATCCTCGGTCATCCTTATCATCTTTGCACTGACTCCACTAATCGTAAGCTAACGCAACGCATCGCAGAAAACGCCCCGGGGTTTGTCACTCACATCACACGAGAACCTCGAGAGGCCCTACTACCATTTTACACTACTGTACACACATACTTCTCAGCCAACTCACTAAAGTGTCCTGCCAGGCATTGCCCATCCAATTCTCTTCCATCACGCAATGACTTGACATTACTATTATATTGTCTTGTCTCTTCTCTGCCCTGGCCTGGCTCACCAGATAATGCAGCGACAATGAGAACCTCTCAGATCCACTTCTCTAATTTACAGATAGATACACCAGACGAATATCATTTCTCTATTTCTGTACCGTACGTTTTACATAAATCCATTTACCCACCAACTTTATCTTAAAATCAAATAAGGAGCATCCACATAAAATCCAACTGCCAACCGGTTTAGTGCAGGCGAGGGGGTTTCTCTCCTGACCATTCTTCCTTACTCTACATCTCCTGCTAATCCAACTAAGAATGCGAAACGTGGCAAATATTCGGACTTACCCCCATATTGACGTTCACCACGGGACCAGGGCTGGGATTCGTGTAGCGCTGAAGAAAGTCAAGGTTAGGGCCAGATCGTACTCCGGGGCCTGGTCCAGGACCCCCCATGACGCCAGGCTGAGAGCACATACCTGGTCCTTGATTGTGCGGGGGAGGAGGTCTTGCTGGAAGGTACTGAATTGTATTCGGGGCGTTCGGCTTCACTTGAATGTTCGTCCCTCCAAAAGCTCGTGGACCACTTGGCTGATTGGGCATTCGGTAGGGACTACTTCGCACTCCCCCCTGAGGCATTCGGGGTGGGGGTTGGTTTCCATATCCCATTTGCGGGGGACCTACTCCTCTTCCTGGAGGCATAGGACAACCGATGGGACCCATCGGACCCATTTGTTGATTCATGGGGTTCATTGGGCCAGGTCCGGGGCCTCCAACTTGTCCCATTTGTCCAGGTCCTCCAGGTCCGCCCATCGGTCCGCCCATAGGGCCACCACCAATTGGTGGCATGTGACCCATTTGCTGACTCATTGGACCCATTTGTTGTCCCATGTGGCCACTCATTTGGTGCCCCATAGGCCCCATGTTAGGTCCTGGACTCATGTAAGGCGGTATATTTTGGATATTCATCTGCTGTATCGTCATTGTTGCGTTGACATAAGTGTTGTTTACAGTCTGAGGACCCCCCATTGCCATTCCGCCGTCGACGTTCTAAAATTTAAGAAATCGTCATTACATCTTCACCCTAACATTTTACTTTTAAAGTAATATAATGAAAATGGTGTAAAACAAATTTACCTGTACACTATGCATGGAAGTATTAAAATTAACCATATTGGGATTCATAGGTGGACCACCAGGATTGTTCATACCGTAGCCTCCATTACCACCCATTCTGTAATCGTGTAAATTTCTGTGATTAATTGTCGCACGTGTCCGCAATAGAAAAGCAATTACAAATGAATTAGAAATTGGTGGGCGACTTACCCACTTCCCGGAGGGTTCGGCGGGGTGCCATTACCGCCTGTAAGCTGCTGTGACATTTGTACCATAGAAGAGATTGGGTCAAAGGCAGGCTTGCTGCCAGTAGGACCAGGTCCACTAAGATTAGGATTAAGGGGAACATTGTCAAAAACAGGACCGTCACTGTGTCCATCCATTCCCAAGGGCGGCATTCCTTTGTTCATCATATTACAGGGCGGCTGGTGACCCGGACCCCCAGGTCCCATCCCAGGCCCGAAACCTCCATTCGAAGAATTCTTCATTCCTTCTAAATTCATCTGGAGGGGAGTGCCAGGTTGTGAGCTTCTGTCCATCCCTTGGGGACTCGGATTGGGTGTCGTGCTATTTTTTGGTGTTACTACGGGACCCACGCTACCAGGTCTTGGCTGAAATTAAATGTCACAAAGTTACTCCATCTGTCTCGAGCAAAACCTCGCCAACATCGCCCATATCAAATACAGGGAAAAATTCAGTCCAGCAAGACTGTTTAATTAGTTGGAGTATTTGCACAGGATAAATGCCAATTTAATTGTAAGATGGTGATATCTACTGGAACTTGTATTACATGTCATGCTTACACAATAAATTGAGAATAGGTAAACATCTCTCCTGTGTATTGAGCAAACAGAAATATAGATGAAAAAATCAATAAATGCTGACTCAACATTCTTATCAATTTCGTATACCGAATTCCTACAGTTAATATCTATCTGTTTATACAGGGTCAGTTAAGTACAGAAAAAACTGAATGCTTGCATTTATTTTGAGTGTACTTTTACGAATAGAAAGTATTACATATCTTTATAAATAGTAAATTTAGGAAAAGGTTACCTTTGAACTACAACTGGACGCTAAAGACATATCAGGATTTGATTTTTGGTTATTAACCGAGGGCATTGAAACGGGAGTGGGTGGCGCAGAGTGTGACGGCTTTTGCTGACATAATGTAGGCGTTGACGGGTTCATGTCCATTGGGTTTGACGGAGGCATACTGGAAACAAGTAACAAGAGGGTTTTGAATATTTAATTTGGAAAGAGAGACAAAGTGGAGAAGAGTGTATAGCGGCGGTGGAAAAAGAGAGTAGGTGTCTAGAGTAGAAAAATGTGTCGCTTTCCTTTCGAGGCTCTCGTCTGCGAAATATGTGATTAGATATGTAAATGTGATAAATGAGAGAGGGAGAGACTGAGAAGTGAGTTGACTGCGGAAGGAGGACTGACAGGAAGTGGTGAGTGACTGATTGTGGTGCGTGTGGTGAGAGCGGCGAGAATGACGGAGAAGCGGCTTACCCGGGGGAACTTTCATTGTTATGATCTGCAAGGCCCACGTTCGGTTGTTTCTGTATCGTGAGTTCCTGACCTTCGAAGACGTTTAAGTACTGGATTTGTTGGGGGGAAGGAACGGGCATGAGGTTGGCCTCCTTCACGGAGGGCGGGGCCGACGAGGTGGGGGAAATGGAACACGAGGACTTCTCCTTCCGACTCTTCCCACCTTCACTATTACTACTTTCCGAGTCTTTTCGTTGGACGGTCGCCGATGGAGAATTGTCTTGCACCTGCCCCACTTGCGGGCTGTAGTAGCCCGAGGGGTAGAACGAGTGTCCCCCACCTCCGGGGTACATGTTGTCGTTGGACATTGGAGAGTGCGGCGAAGGTCTAGCAGCAAAGCAAAAGTTCTCAGTTAAATACTCGCGCATGAGAGAGGCAGAGAGCATGAGCAATAATGAGCATGCAATGAGAGCGAGATGCGAAAGTGAGGGCGTACCGATGAGGACCACCACACGAACTCCCGGGAGTCAGTGGGGTGGCAGGACTAGGTATGCTTCCGCCTCCTACTTTCCCCGGACGAGGTCCGTTGCCCTGAGGTCCCATTCCAGGCGGGGGCAAGGAACCAGGACCAGGAGGTTTTAAATTATGTTGGCCCTCCATGAAGAATCCTCCTTGATTTGGATTCCAGTCATTACCAGGAGGTTTGTTGTTATTTGGAGGTCCTCCTGGTCCAGGACCGGACATATACTCCATGCCCATAGGTCCAGGCCCAGGTGGTGGCCCACCCTGTAGTTATCATTACATTTAAAATCCACCACCTCAACGACACTTAGTAAGGAGAACGAGTAAACTGAGCTGAATTTACCGGCATATTATTGTACATGTCTAGGTTTTCATGGGGTGGCATTGGATGGCAGTTCGGATCTCCTCCGTGACCATGCGGGTTGTTTTCAGGAAACAAAAGATCCGATATTCGTTTCATTTTGGCAAGTTGTTGTTCCCGGTGCAAGAGTTGCTGAGGAGTGAGGTTTTCATCGGGGATTTTCACACCAGTTGTCATGGGACCTTGCGGCTGACCTGGAGGCTGGTTAGGAGGACCCCCGGGGAAGTAGCCAGGGGGCTGCCCTCCCGGTCCAGGGCCGGGTTGCATCGGTCCTCCGGGTGGAGGACCGGGTCCAGGCCCCTGTCCCGGTCCAGGACAGGGACCCATGTAGTGTCCGGGGCCGGGCCCCCCAGGGCCTTGCTGCATGCCACCCCCACAAGGTCCAGGTCCGTAGGGAGGGTCGTTATAATTCGGATAGTTTTGTTGCTGAGGTTTCTGCACAAAGGAAGTCATGTAACGACAACCACGGGAAGAGTAAAGGCTAGTCTCATGTAAAGAAACTCTTACAGGGGAGTTATGAGTATTCCACTGTGCCGAGGGAGGCGGAGGACCCTGGTGCACGTTGAAGTCCGGCATGTTGGGGGGAGGGGGCGGTCCAGGCATGGGCATCATCTGACCCTTCGACCCCTTGACCATCTTTCCTCCGGAAGGAGGTGGCGGCCAATTAGGATTACCTTGAAACTGCCGCCCAAAATTGTTCATTTTGAATGGATTTTTCTGTAAGTAGATACAATAAAGCTGTTACCCAGCAATGTATACATGATAGTCCATTTATACTTTTACTTTACATTTACTTATACTCATTGAATCATAGAAAACGGATACTTTCTTTAACGTTACCGATACCACACCATTGTGCACAATTTTCAACAAAAAACAAGAAAAAGGAAAACAAAAGAAAAAAACATGTACTATCTTGATACATTCGGAATCGCTTGTTGTTAGTAGAAAACTTTAAAGTGCTTACCTCTAAAAACTTTCTGGTTGCAGGTTGAGACATATGAAAGGCAATAATGGAAGGGAAGTGTTGTTGGAAAACTGCTTCGGCTGCCTTGTTGGCCAGCTTTGTCGAAAAGACAAATATTTGACTTTGTTGTTGCATGTACTGTGCTTCAAGTGTGCTCGGTTGCTGTTTTGTCGTCTGGGAAGGCGTGGGTGGCGGGTAGCCCCCCATCATTGGAGCTCCGTGAGGGTGCGGGTGCTGCCCAGGACCCGGACCCGGACCAGGGCCGTAATCACCAGGACCAGGCGGGTGGGGAGGCATATTCATGTTGTTAGGTGGCATGTTGTTGTTATAGTGTGGGTTATAACAGTATGAGTTCATTGGAGGCTTGCCTGTGCACAAATTCACGTAATTAATATTTCCCTCTTTGCAATCACATTTGAATTTTCATGAACCCTCAACTACTCCAACTTAATTACTCCAACTTAATAGTAAGTAAAGTATGCAGTACTCATGCCTACGGAACAATTTTAGAAATTCTTTATTTCCCATAAAGGGAGATAGATGCTTTGCATTGTACTAAATAGCCAAGCACTCGAATGTAATCCTAACGTTATGAAAATTAATTGTTTCCAAGTGGAACATAATCATGCACTCTTACATCAAACAATATTGCAACTATTATTTACGATTGCTAGAAACGCAGTTTGATTAGAATGGATTGGAATATTGGAGGTGAGAGTGTTAATATGCAATTCGTGTTTGTCAGTAGGTGGACAGAATAAGATATGAAAGTTTTCCTTCCGTTCAATTCTGTTTAGGCCAAGTCACTCGCTATCTCTTCGACAACGTGGAAAATTTCATTTTGAATCGCTCTGGTCTATTGATATGGTGAAATGTAAATGCAGTGTATCCTACTACCTACATACACACAATTACAAACCTTAATAAATATTCAAATGATCTTGCATACTTCTTTGCCACTCATCCATACCTTCTTATCTCTCCACGTGGCTTACAACGAATACCCTCCCTAAGCAATAGGTACCCCCTTCACTGAGAGATATCAAATTTCAAATGACTACGTCGTCTATCGCATTTTTGCCAACTCTTGGAGTACCCCCTTGAACAGGGTGATCTACCTGTTTGCACCCTCCATAAAAATTGAGTGAATATTGTGTGATGCATACTTGCGTACGATAGTAGTGCACATAATATTATCTGAATTGAGTGCTGACGATGAGTAGATTTCCACGTATTTTTATGCATTTAGTCAAGGAGAAAGAGTCGCTCAACAAAATAACTCAAAGAGCGTGACCACTTGATCTATTCTTATATTGTGCCTACAGTTCTACTACGTACAATTTACACACAAACATGTGCAGTGCCTACAACGCTATGTAACACTAGTTTATATTATACGAGAGACGATTGCGTAGTAATCTGCATTAATGTAATCTCGTTATTCGTACTATACTATTCCATATATATGTTAAGTTGATTTCTACCGAATGATATAGCGTATTTGTAATACCATAGATTATCAATATTTGTTTACTTGCTGGCTGACTGGTTGACTTCTGACGAATACTTAGAATCAAAAATGAGAGTAAATATTACATAGAGATGGCACAGAGCATATATCCTAGTTTGCAGTCCTTAAGAATCTCTAATATGATTTATTTATTTAGCAAACATTTAGTAACCACCGATTTATATTGTATACTATCAAATAGGTATGCAGGGTATCAAACAATGTTTTCACATAGAAGCGGAGTATCTTTATTCTTCACCCTGTGCTCTATTAGAGTAACGATAAGCAAAGTCAAAATTTTTATTTTTATCTAAACAGTGTACATAGTAGAAGTTATCTGCTGTAAGGCGCTATTGAAGTATGCATGTCTGGGCATATCAAATATTGCGGTTTACTTTCTATCCTGTAATTTTACATGAAAAAATAAAACGTAAAGTAATACTGTATCATAATTGCGTATAATACAACGTAATAAAGCGCAAAAGTACAGGAGATAATAGTCAATAGAAGTACATTGCATATTATTCCCTATAAGTAGTGCACTGCACAGTGGGATAATTCCTATAAAAGTTTTTGCCATTTGGTATAGTATATGTCTATATAGGGAGTTGAGCAGAGTGCTGCGCGGTTGGACTTCTGTTGTATGCATGGCAGCAAAATAGCCATATCTAAAGTAGCCGACAGTTAACAATAGTGCGCTACATATTTCAATTACATTTATGCAAGTTAAAAAGTTGTTAGAAGGGGAAGACCAATTAATTGAAAATAGCCAAAACATTTGAAAAACTAACAGCAAGCGGTGTATACTAACGCGAACCAGAGTATAAAATTAGTCTCAATTTTAATTTCATAATCTTAAATTAAATACTTATCATATTTGTTAAATTTCTTTCATTTTATCATGACAATTCAAAATTAAATAATATTATTCAAAAGAACTCTAACATATTTCACTTAACTATGCCAACACAAAACGAATTAACGAAAACTGGAAAATGTTAAAATTTGCCAAGCTACAAGTAGAAAGACCAAAAAACTAAGCTTGGCGTTTCCCACAAGTAGAAACACTCAAACAGTTAGCTTACCGCTCTGTATAACGGGAAACACCTAAAAAGTTAGCTTACCACTTCCTATAATGGGAAACTCCTAAAAAATTTATTTTACACCTTAAAAACCTATTTGAATATGTCATTCAATATAAAGTGGGAGCAGAGTAAAATAATTTTTACTATCTGATTAACAAAGGAGTAAGGAGTAGAATGGGTACGAAATATTTTATTAACCAAAACCCCATTTTGCTATCTTACTCAATATTAAGTGGAAGCGCTTTTAGGGGCGATATCTCCAAAAGGGGTAGGGCGACCACGCCCACTTTCAATAGAGTCCCTAACCATCTTGAGATAAGTCCAAATCCGAAGTTTTATCCAAATCTGTCACTGCCTTAAAGAGTATAAACATACCCTTTGTCTGATATGCTTAGACAAGGATTGCGGGTTTCAGCATTCAAATTTTGTAGTTGCATAAACTCAAAATACGGTTGGGTACGGACCCTGTTGTCTTAATATTATTGTCAATTCAATGGCAAGGAATCCGAAAATGTCCACTTGGTTTCAGAGAAACAAAAAGGAATTCGTCAAATCGTCACTTTAAATATGGACATAAGGATTTGCATACTTAAGGTCGTGGATAAAACTAGATAAAACTGGTTTCTTTACTTTCTTAATATGGCATTTTCGTTGAGTATAGCTATTCCAATGTGCACTGGAGGCAGATTAGGAAAAAATAGTGCTGATAGTGAGTTTCCAATATGGTACACTGATAGTGATTATTGTAAGTATGGCATTATGAACAGTGATTCAACTCAGCTGCGGCTCCCTTATCCTTTTAGATAGATTTGAAGGCTTGTCGTTAAAATTCACCTTTGATGTCCAACCGTGCTTGCATGGAAATCTCTTGACTGGAGTCAAGTAAGCAACTGATAGAACGAAAAGGATGCTAAATGCGACAGAGATAATGCGTGCTTACATCTCTGCCTATTAAATATTCAAACTTTCAAGATCACATCATATTCCTCACAAAAAACATTCTGATAACATAGATGCACACGGATTCAAATCAGATACATAAGCAATGAGAGCCAACGTAATAATAAGTAGCGTATATAAATACTGTTGACAGTGACACTAACACAAACATCATCACAACATACTCACTCACTTGATCTTTGTCATTTGTCATCCCATTTATTCATGCAGTAGCAACGATTCCTTTCTAATTGATGTATTCTATCTTGCCGAAAGCTCACATGTCAAATAACTCTATTGCTAACGGAATTATTCTCAAACCTCAACCACTTCACTCAAAATCACCTTAACTCAGCATATTCAACTTTCTTTTAAAAACTATTCTATTAGTAAAAATGCCATTTTCCCTAAATAACAGTTTGCAGTACTACAAAGTATTATATCCTTATTCTTTAGAAATTTGAGTTTGTCCTTGTCTCATCTGAACTTACATTGCACAATAGTGATACCACAAATAATTAAAATCTTCACTAAATGTAAACACAATCATTTTACTGTATATGAGGTATTCGTTTTGTATTACTGAGCGTGATTTAAGATTTAGTAGAAGAAAAAAGTAAATGAACTTTGAATGATTAACATATTGACTAATTGCAATAATGTTGTGAAGTATAAATAACTTACAATCAGCTTTCACTATTATTATAATGTAAAACAAGCTACTGATTTGCTACTCAGTCTAAACTGGTTTCTCGACCCTAATTGTAAAAGGAAAATTAGTAGATACAATATAGACACATGTTGTGCCTATATGTAAATTATCTTGATTCTCCTTTTTCTGCGCTTCTCAAAACAACTATATAATTCTTGTTTGCTAGAAGTTAAACTATATGTGCTTTTAATATTTTTAAGGTGAATTAAAGGGATAATAATATGACACTGTGAACTCACTAATTACAAACTATGTACCTATGTAAAAGTACATGTACTTCTGTATTACCGTATTCCCGGTGATGTAGGCCCACAGGCGACTGTGAATGCAGAACAGAGGCCAAAGTAAGTTTTTCTTGCTAAATGTAACCTGCTCATTCATGCAGGCCTAAATGAACTAATTTTTCCCGATATTTTTGTGAGGTTTTAATTGCATGGAACTCTGACACTTCGTCAATGCAATTTAAAAAGGAAGTGAAAAGAAATCAGACACCTAAATAACTGTTCTGCTTGTACTTCTCTATTGTAGTTAACGAGTTTTCCATCAGTTGTGAATATGCTACTCAGGTTAATGCTATTGTATTTTGGTATAAAAGTCTAGGACACTTCTTATTTATTGCGTGCCTAATTTACAATGTAAGGATGCGCCCAATGCATAATATAGTTGTTAAAATGGGTTAAAAATGTAATAACTGTAATACTAATACGAGTATTTATCGTCAGCTTCAATTACTTCTAACTATAAATGGCTAAATAATTCATGGAGGTTAATACATGGATAATTAAATAGCCACCGGTATAAATATTAGATAGGATGGCTTACTAATACTCCAAATAGCAACCCATACGTGTATAGGAATTTTACGTGGAAAAGTAGTAACCCAATAATGCTTGATCCAAAACTATCATGAATTTTTTACTAAGAGGCTTTACTTTTAATATACAAAACGTACCAATACATGAATTTTGTATTAGGGTATGACAGAACATACATGTTTTAAATTGATTTATACGATTGCTTAAAAGTAAAGTACATTCTGGTTAGTAAACGATACATATTTGTGTTCCCCATTTTGTATACGTTTGGGAATTTACAATATAAGGCTGAAGAGCACACACTCTTGCATAGTTATACAACGTTATGGAAGACAAGCAGTGTATTTACTTTCCAATTGTATTTGCTTTCGTTGGGATACATACACGTGTTCGTATTTGATAATAATGAATAATAAACGATTCGTTCTCCATTTCGTAGGAATAACAAGAACAACGACGGAATAATGTTTGCCATTGACAGCAGAGAATATTATTCAAACCTATTATCTACATTGTAACTACAAACTCCTATAATGCAACCAGTCTCTGTTTACTTACTTCCTCATACTCATTAAAATAAACAAAAGAATGACAAAGTTTCGTAAGATTCCATAGAATGCACTATGTACAGATTTTATCTCTCATTCAAAGATACATATTTTTTTCTTTTGTCATGGTTTCATGAAAATCTTTTATGCATTGTACTATAGTTGTCCTTATATCATTGTACAACTGCAGAACCAAATATATGACTACTTAAAAAATAAATGCATATACTGTGTGATAAACTCTGTTATGGGTAAACTATTTAATCAAAATTGAAGAAAGGTGCATTGAGCTATGCACAAATATACCTACCTAAGCATATTACTTAATTATTGGTTAGAATGTTCTTTTGCACGATTACAATTATACCTATGTCTCTGCTTTGCAATATTGTAAGCGGTTTTCCCAACTCCAACCTCCAATCCAGGAGGCAGTCTTCCTAGCGTTTAACGAATTACTTTATATTAACTAGTTCCCCTTAACGAACACTAAAATGTTACAGGTTTCTAAATACTCAAGATTGCAGAAAATAAGTAGCAAACGTATAAATAGTGGAAACAGCAGCGTAATATCATCTTCGCATCATGTGAAACAACAACACAACCAACATGTAATAATTTAGTAGTAGGTGGTCGTATTTTAGAAAACATGTTACGCTGATGGGCCACTGTATTTACTGACACTAACATGATTATCAGGATGATCATCATGTATGAGGATCAGGCAGGAGTCAGCCCATGTAGAAGCTCCATGCATTTTTACTATATAGGTACGAACTTTTAGATTTATATATCCTTTTCTCTACTTGCATAATATTATTAGCAGTCTAACTCGCAATTCGTAATTTTAGCCTATGGGAGAGTTTATCGATGTTCTCGTCCTTCCTGCAAATATTCGTACCTTATACAATTCTTAGTAGCGTTCACTATCATAATCATGCCTTCTAGCATAATTATTATGTGTGTACTACTACTTCAACTCAATAAACTTAGGTAGGTATCTTTACCTTTTCATACTCTACAAACAATGCAGTATATTATTTCTTTTCTAAACATTGCAAATTAAGCAACTTTGTTCATTGTTGAATATAATATTGGACATTAGATAAGAATTGAATTCCTTTCTAGAGTCCAATCCAAAAAATTCTTTAACCGCCCAATATTGTAATAAGGGAAAACGAAAAAATTATTAAGGAAATTGCCTAATCTAACTCTTTTCTTAATAATTAGTGTACTGCCATTTAAATATTAATCCAAAAACATTTGTATAATTGAATATACTATATTCTGGGATAGAAGTTAATTAATGTAGGCATTTTCTTTAGTGTTGAAAAAATATTTTTTGTGCCATAAAGCCATATCTCAATTGGGCTAAATATGGTAGCCATTTAAATGAATGAACTACAGATAAGGATGCATTGTTGGCCAAATAAAATATGAATCTGCATACTTTAGCTTACTCTTATGGAATACAATAAACTAAAAATACTAGAAAAGAGAAAATTGTACTTACAATCGGAAAAGTCGGGGTGCCCTAGTTCAGAGAGCGGAGGTATATCCGGGGGACATTCAGTTTTCGGATCTAGGAGGGGCGTTGAGGGATTTTCAAGCTTAATGTCGTTGCCATTGAGCATAAGTTCATCTTGTAGTCCTTTGGGCGTGGGGACGGAGGACCCGTCGACCATTTCCTGACAACTGGAGCCCACATTAAGGCCGGGTCCTCCGTTGCCGCCTCCCGGGTCTGGACCTACGGCATTGGGTTTCTCCTCCTTCATCTTGGTAATTCCATTTTTATTGTTCCGACGAGACTTCTTGGCGGGCCCGCCGCCCCCCACGGGGGACTTGCGCGACGTTTTCCTTTCTATGGCGTCCAGGGTTGCGGCTTTAATTTTTGCCAGTAGAAAATAGAAATAAAATATTGGTTGGGGGTTTGGCCGTTATGCACTTGGATTTCTCATTAGGAGTTCACTGGAATCTGTGAAGAAAGCCATAAAATAAAAGCTCTTATTAATAACGTTGACTGGGTTGTTTACATAGAGTTTAGCCCTAACAAGCCAATAAGAATCACTGACTCAGAATGAGACCCCAGACGAATCCACTGAATGACTCCGCTTCTCTTTGGCTAACTAAATATAAATGCAGTATAATCGCTACAAAACCTCCAGAAGACAGCTACTCCGTGGTATAGTGCACATATCCATCTGTATGTCAATATTTTATGCTAAACTCTATCTGAATCCCAATTGCATCACACAGACCAAACGAAGAGACAGTAGACAGTGAGTCGTAAAAACAATGTTTACGTACGTGCCTACATGATCACTCGGGTGAACTTTGACTACCACAGTGAACCGTCCTCACATAAAGCGATACAACTCAAATAAATCGAAAGCACACTGACGAGACCAAGATAAAACAACGTGTGCACTTTCTACTCCCTATTCATTTTCATATTTTAGATTCATCAACCCATATGAACTATTCATTCGGCAATCAAATCACCACAGCAGTTTCTCTCCTCTATCATCCTTACACGAACACACCAAACAAACATTTAATAGACATAAATGCAATAGTATCAGTGGAATACGATTCAGATTTGGCAAAAAAAGTTCTTACATGTCAATAGAATTAAGCGGCAGCGGCATTACAACAAAACAACTCAAACCATGTGTTCAATGTTCAATAACAAAATTAAAAAAATACTGTAAATGTAAACAGAAATTATCTCATGGAATATTTTGGATAAATCTGATAGAGAAAAAGTTGCACAATCACAAGTGTTCACTAGACTCTGAAGTTGGAACGAGGTTCACTTCGTAGAAAGAACTAATTGGAGTAATTGTTTAGGCTAAGGTAAACAGATGATCAGATTCAAGTAGAAACAGTTCCATAGGTCCTTAGACCAGAGTGTGTGTGCTTAGAAGTTATTGCTGTCGTGTCTAAGCAGTAAATAGCATTGAATTGAAGCAGCGAACTGAAACATGAAGCATTATAGTACTGACAATGGAATTTCATAGGATAATAGATATGTCGTCGTCTGGAATTATTTACTTAAAAGACTCCTAAACCAACTAAGGCCAGGACAGGTGCCTAATATAGATTCACAATACAAAGCAGATAGATTCCTATAGTACTTGGAACAATTATAATCAGTTAGCTTCCTTCCTTTCCTTCCAGTTCATTTCATTTCATGCATTCTTTTCAAACCATTATATTTTCATAGAGACTAAATAACTTAGCATTCTTAACAGGCAGGGTACCTTCTAGTGCGTTCTGGCTAACAATAAGTTGCTATAACTGATAATGAGTGCACATATCCTTCCTTTGGAAATACCTAAGTGCAGTGAAGCAGTCTGCATGCAGGAAGGTACCCACTCACAATTCAGCGTTACCTACATTGGAATGAGAGGTAATAATATCGGTATACCTACGTACTTTAATATTGTGTGCATAGGGCGTAGGTAAAGCGGTGAAGGAGTCAGCTTTTCAATTCCACAACTCAACTTGACTAAAAATACTCCGTATTTAATTTTAGCCGGAAGGGTTGCCAAGCGCTAAAAATATACTTTTCACGCAAAACGTGGAAACTCATATTCAATTTCCAGCCAGACTCGCCTGGCTTTGCTTTATAACTTACTTAATTCTCTCTGCCTTCTTTCCCTCTTACCCTACCTCCCTGCTTTACTATAATTCTTTCTCAGTGGATACTCCTCTCCGGATACCCAGTCACAGGCACTCCACTCAAGTCACTCACTCCCAAGCTACACTTAATCACCCTTCATAAAAATCACACTTATTAGTACAAATAATACCAAAACCAATTCAAACACTCATCGCCATTCATTTCCAAAATGCGCTTTTCTGCGACACATTTATTTCACTATTTCTCCTACTCTATTTTTATAACAATTTTTGCAAGTTCGTTATTTGCCTATCTACAAAACTTTTAAACTACCATTAATTAATAATATTTACTAGTATACCATTTTAGGTTTAGTTTATGAGTACTGAACCATTTATCTTTCCGCAACAGCTAAATAAATGTATCAGTACTAATATAGTTACTTTTACGTCTTTTGTAGCTACAAAGCTTTCAATTTTGCCATCACCCTCCTTTCACTACATGACTAATACAGATATTGGAATACAAACTCCAGCAAATATGCTAATAACTATTCATGGAGTAAACAATGCTGTAAGTTAACCCTGTAAGTTATGCTGGCTACTTATTTTTATACCTGTAGGTACATAAAATCAGTTTCTATTTGCATATTAACAGCACCTGAAATTTGAAACTATTTGTGATTTAATTAAAAAATTTGTTGATGCTATTTCAGAGCGAAAATTATTGTATTTTTTGATTTTACATTGTCGTAGTATATATGCCACATAAACTGTCAAATGCTGCAGTTATGAAATCTGGTTAAATGTATATACTTAAAATTACCCCCATTATGATAATTAAAATCTTGGTTGTGTGCAGTTAGGTCGCCTTTTTTGTTTTATATTAATTTCACAAAGATATTTTAAGATTTGAATTTAAAAAGAACATTTGGCATGGACAAATAGAACTTAAGTTTATAAATATCGTGATCGTGAAGGATTTAAGGAAGTTCAATCATTATCTATTATGTTTAATCATTTAAAAGTGATTTTAGTCTGCAGTAATCATAATAACTATTTGTGGATTTACGGTACGAGTAAAGTTGTATATATACGGATTTCACACCTATTTACAACACCTAGAGGATTGTAGTGGAAAAGAGAAGTTTGGAAAGCCCTTCTGAATTTATCGATTTTGTTAATTTATGTAGGAGTCTTAATCTATAGGTATAAATATACGTAATTCGTGTTAGCCTCTTGCTCTTGAGATCTCAACTGAAAACTCAGACTCATTCTATTCAGTCGAACTACCTAACTAGAACTATTCTGTGAGTTTGACTATTCCGTTGTAACCAGTCCATGTTCCAAGTGTTCCAGTTCAATCCCCACACTCACACCTCCAGTGGTCACGTCACATCCTTTTTCACATCTCTCAAGCACTCGCATATTCAACGATACTCACACATAACAATCACAGCAGTGTGCTTCTTGACTTTGATTTACCAGGGATACAAAGCGCCTCCTCCAGTCTGTTTTCTACTGCATACAACACTATTATTCCTTTCTGGATGCATTTTACACGCCATTACAGAGCTTTGTTGATTATTTTTTTGGTAGTTTTATTTTACTCCATAAAAATCACACAAGATGGATGCTATTATAATTAAAATTCGAAGAAACCTAACTGAACTGTCCACTACTGATTTCTGGATAGATAAATCAGAAATTGCATATGTGTCTTTTTAAATTTTGGTACGATTTTACAAGAATTGCAAGAATTCTGAAATTACAGGAAAGTATAAGGTTTGGGTTTTGCTTATAATCAATACATTTTGTTTCCCATATTTTATTAGTAGGGAGTGATAGCATCAGAAATCAGAATCAGAGAATAGGTAAACGAAAATTAGAACATGGGTATTTCTCCGCTGTGACATTAATATTATCTGTATTGTGTATTCTATTGCTATCCAATAATTTGTTGTTCATATAGTTTGGATTTTGCATTACAAAGACTGTCTACTAAAGTGCTTACATTAAATGAGGCTTACAAACAATTTACGCACATAATATGAGAGAGATAAAGAGAGTTGGCCACGGATCGGAAAAGAGCGACTAAAGTAGTATTATGCAGATTGCGATTATCCGAAAGTGTACAGATATACGGAATACATTATAGATTGTATGACGTATTGACGAAAAAGTAGACTACACAAATATATTCTCATTCTTTTACATCGAAATGGAGTCCACCTCCAAGCAACGTACTGTTATTTAATTTTTGACGGAAACATATAAGTGAGGAAGGACTGCATAGCAGAACACTTCATTTATATGCATTATCTAGCTAGATTCAGCGTTTGAATGAACACACTGAGAACCACAGAGAAGAGGAGCTATCTCGGCTGGAACAAATAATGGAAACTGTCTATCTCGGCTAAACAAACACATGCGACACACAGAATGCTTTGACGACACTTCCACTTCCACACACCAAATGTTATCATCTAATCTACATGATTATCATTACTTTCATTACGAAAACGTCACCGGCCATCTCTACCAATGCATTTCATCCATGGCCAAGGGATTTTCAAGCTTTGCACACAAATTACACGTTTACACTTTTCTGCCGACGCTTATGCATTTACATACTTCCTATACACATTCATTATCTGATACCAAGATAAGTAATTTTATACATTAGCAATAAATAACTTCACGCACACATTGCAAATGATGACACACTATGCACCTAGCTATCGGCAGGCAAATAGGTGTCACACCTAGCTATCCATTATTTCACACTTCTGCTTTACAACTTACAAATGACAAGAGAGTAAAACAGCTTTAATCTCATATGAATAACTAGAGTTCAGGTTTACCGTCCATCTTTTTAAATGAAATCCAATATTTCAAAAAATTGTTGCGGTTTTGGCACATTACAATTCCCTTGTCATTTAATCCATTATATAATTTTTCAGTGGTAATTATATTCGGATACCGGAAAATATTTAATATAAAAAATTTAATATTTGAGAATTTAGAACAAACATGAGGTATTTCTTCAATGAAAGAGTATAATTAAATTGCTTTTAAATATATTCTGGATATTTCTCTTAGTGTAAATACAGCATTGTGTAGTTTTATTTGAATAGATTAAAAGCTAAGGAAGACAAGGAAAATGGAGTACTAAAAGAGAAAATGTCATGGCACAACACTTGAATAGTGTTTTTTAATTGTAGGAATTGCACAGTTATTGTTAGGTAAGTGCCTGGAAAGTAATTTTTCTCACAATTAGGTATCGCTAAAGAAAAAAAGCATTTCACAAGAGGAAGACTTGATTTTAAGTCTATTTGATGGCAATGCCATGGCACGGATGACACACTGAGTTTGGGTAGGACTAATGGTGAGAGCATAATAATATCTGGATAGATGCTGGTTCATGTTTTTCATAGAAAGTCTATGTAATGTAGCAGTTGATGTTCGTGTATGTCTCTAGTTGATGTATTTAGTTCGTATTTACATTTTACAAGTGCTGTACACATATTTGCCAAGGTATGTGATTTCTGAACTGAATACTTGCATTACAAACAATGAAGCACACAATACCGTGTAACTTGGACTTATTGACTATAATTTGTTGGCATTCTATGTATTCTACTATCTATGTATGTACTTTGAAACGAAAATGGTATGGAAATGAAGAGAAGAGATAATTGTCCGGTCAATTCAGTTCAGCATGGAATGGACGTAAAGAATTGTACTTATTACTAACTGACATGAGTATGGGGACGAGTAGCAAGGAAGAGCAAGGAAGACCCAGAGAGATTATTATAACAACGAATAAAGTTTGTTATTGTCGAAAGTGTAGTTATTTACTTACGTAGCGGAGGAATTAAATGTGAAGCAAAGGAAGAGAATCTGATTATTGTTTCACTAGTACATCACATAATCACTTCCATAACAATGCAGTTCCTGTTATTTACTTTATTAGCTTTTGTGATTTGAATTGACTGGCTGAATGAATGTGACAGAAGAATAGGCTGTGTGTGTGGCGACTTTGCAGTCCATTATTCTGTACACGAAGAACGGTTACTATAACCATATTATATTGAATGCCAGAGAGACAGCCAGATAGAATTATGTCCAACTCATTCATTAATTCCTTTCATTGACCAATTTAATCAGAGTGGGAGTGTTTCACTCAAAAGCACTTGTATTCACAGTGACCCATGCTTTGCCCATCGCACGCTATCCTCTCCACCAATAATCCATACATAATGCCCACCAAAATCTCCAGCTTCAACTATATTTCCACTCCGTCTGCTTTATGGCTTAAAATGTCAAAAGAATCCACCTAAGCAGATTCCTAATATTTTATAATCGGTATTACGTATCAGTAATTCTATTTCCACTTTACCTGATCTTCCTAATAAATCACAAAAACAAAGCAAACCTTATTTAGACTCTGTACTTGCTTTTCTATCAAGTTAAAGTAGACACACAGTTATAAGTTTTATATACCTATCTCAATTAACTTTACAGTTCTGAAATAACGACTATCTGAATATTTAGAACTATGACGTTATTTTTGCAATTAAATTACGTTAGCAATAACAAAAATTGCAAAGGAACTAATGAATAGCAAACAGCCGCTTTGCGAATACATAAAGGTCAGTTTCTTTATAGCTTGAGAAAGGAATTAGAGAAGGCTAAAACAGAACAATTATTGATTTTACGACTGTTTCAGGAAACTTACGTAAGAAAACTCTGTGGCCTCTTCATTTATTTGAGTTGGTAATTTTATTGAGAACAAAGAAAATAATTTTCCTTGAGTAAGGATTCCTTAGCTCACTACTTTCTTGATTGCCAATTTTGCTTACATTATGGATTGAAATTGTCATTAGAATTCTCAAAAGCTATAAATATTTCCATGTGGTTTCATTGTTTGAAGGTTATGTTTTATCCATAGAGTTGTAAATTGTAGCTATTCTTGTACTGCATGATAGAAGAAAATCTTAGGTGTGTATTCGTGAAGAAATCGTGGAAATTTCTACACCACTTAAATACGAATCGAATGCAGGAACATGTTGAAGAAGAGTAAGGAAGATAAATTGCACTAGAGTAATTTTTGAAGAAGAATAGTGTATAGAGAAAGCTAAGTAACTTTGCATAGGTACCTACTGGTAATTAATAGAAATAGAAAGATTCATTTAGATGTGCTATGCAGAGTGAAGTTAAACTGGCGAATCGCCTTTTGGTAATTAAGTAGTTGAGCAGTGAACTAAATATGAGACTGCTTGTAAGATCTATCTTTGGGTTACTACTACTTGGAACTAGAACTCGTGGTTTGTGAATAAACACGTTGTAGGGCGTCTGTATAGGAAATAGGCATATAGAGCCTAATAAATCTGGAGTGCACACATAAATAGTGGAACTGGGGCTGTGATCATGTGAGTAATCAGGTAAACCTCACCGCTGTAGAGAGGCAGAGCTCCTATAGAGTAAGAAGTGAGTAAGTAAGAGAAGAGAGAGATGATGAGTTCGTAAGGGAGAGAAATAGCTGAGGATGAGATGAAGCGGAGCCAAAGCCGAAGCTCCATGTGTGAAAAACATTTGGGAACGTTGGACTGCATCCTATCCCATAAATAATTATGCTGTCAGTGCGGATCGGGAGAGAAAGAGCGGAGAACACATGGGATTCAAGTTGCTGCTAACTAACGTAACGACACTCGAGCCAAATGTTCAGACTGAATAGTAAGTAATCAAGGCGGGCAAAAATTCACGCATTGCTATAATTGTATGTTCGCCCAAGTGTCAAAGGTAGCGAGTCTGTACATTCTGTAACAAGTACGTAAAGATGTAATATTTGTAAAATTGCAGCATAACTACAGAAAGGAGTTTCGGCAAAAGCGTCATTGACATTCATGCAACATGAAAACATGTTGACTTGATGAGTGTAACCAATATGCCTTCTAATTGTATAGGAACACAAATGTGTATTATTAGAATCACATCCTTCCTCATGCAAATGACAAAACTATTGAGTGTTGCTTTTCCACTAGTCAGATGATATATTAGCGTGCAGTGTATTTACACTTCAAGTTGTTTACGATCAGATCTGCTCCCAACGACAAATAGTAATACATAATGGAGATATTCTGCAAAACTCACTATTACTAAGTGCTCATACAGTTACAGTTAGCTCTAAGTACTTCACTAGTTCATATTCTTCATATACACTCGATTTGTTGCCAACCAAGCAAAAGGTGCTATGCAGTCCTCCGGCGTGATTTACTAAGCTGCAGATGAGACAAGAGATATGCAATAATAATATACTCTTTTTAGTCAAAATCAGATGAAATGATAAACTGCCGAGTGTATACATACAATGACTTTCAATTCCATTAAACTGACTGATAGCAAACGTGCTAGAAACATTTACATCATCATCACACCAACATAATATATTATCTCCGTGTCCAATCCTTTAAGTTCCCACCTTCCATATCGCCACCTATCTTATAAAACTCATCTTTTCCAAACTTTCCTGTCTTACGCATCTCAACGACGCTAATTTACATTTCAGATAGATAAATTATTGCTCAGAAATGCTACTATATCCCCCAACACTCATAAATGTCGCTTTCCACAACACACAAACTGTATCACCTTTTGTCATTCATCCTCACAGTCATCAGTCTTTTCAATTTATGCAAATAGAATGCTTGACATTGACAACTAATGCTTTCTCGCCCTGCACAAGTACCCTCAGTCGAACTAGCGTAGTCAAATCGAAATACTCTATCCGGCTCAACCAGCTATACTCTATCCTATCAGATGTCCATATCAAAACACTAACAAAGGTAACCGATACAAACATATTATTGACAAAAAGAGAAAATAAGCCCAACGGAAAAGCAATGACAGAATGCTAAGGAAATGAATGAACAAACTACCTGCACTCGTGGCATATTAAATCAAGAAACTCAAAAGATCGTCTGATTGCAAGATCTTTTGATATGTGAAACGACAAAAGTAAAAACGGATGTTAGGTCTTTGATTTTGATTGGATGACAAGAATTGCTTGCTGTAATAAACAGTTCAGTTATATAAAACAGGAAAATGACAATGCTAGCAGATACTGCTATATTTTTAACACCACTACGTCAAAGAGGACTTGGCGTGTTAATTATTCATTAAACTCTATTAAGGAATTTGCAGTTTCTAGAAGTTAAATCATTAATCGTTGGCCATAGATTCAATTAAGTTTTAATGTAAAATTGCATGGATTCGCTTAGAGAGAATGTCACCTCCTACAGTAATTACCATTTTACGAAGTTATGAAATTCGATTTTGGAATGGCATAGGGTAAAATAGAGAATCAATAATTTGTTTGTAAATAATTCAAAGGAAACGTATACGCTGAATTTAAGAAAAGTATACAATTATTTTGTATAGTGGAGGTAACAATGTATGTATTATTAATTATTTATTCATATACTGCCTAGATGGATATCAGGAATCGTAGAAGCGATGAATAATGCAATTCTTTTTTATATAATGGGAAGAAATTCAAATCCAGGTCGTAGATAGCCATACATTGTACCTGCTGGATATTCAGCCATTTTTGTAATCTTTGTGTGAATCTCTTACACATACTCGCATTACAATAGAAGTGAAATAAAATGTGAGTGTACGTGTTCAGGTTTTCTTTTGTGTTATTTAGTTTGAGAGTGCACTTGAACGGAACAAGGCAGGCAAGGCAAGGAAGGAGACTTAGGATTCCTTAGGCTGCCCTGCACACATGTTATGCATAAGGGCACAGAGAAGCATAGTGAGAGTGTCCTTTACAATAGGCTACCAACCTGCTGCCTCCTCTGGAGTTCCTGAGGCTGTACTGGACCTGTACAGCTCTTTCCTCCGCTTAGGAACTTTCAACTTCAACCTACGAACAACCTACAACCTACTGTCCTTGTTATTTTTTCCTATCGTTTCGTCAGTTTTACTTCTAGAGATTTATTCAATGTGTTACTGTGTTCGTCTGGCTTGGCTATGGCTAAAGGTAGGTATTAACTACATTAGCATTTACCTGGACTGGACTATACTCATTGGTTGCATTAGTTTGGTTATGTTGTTGTTGTTATGTGGATTGCGACTGACTGGTTTACGCTTTATTAGTTTGGTCTTGGCCTGGCCTCGAGTCCTCAATAGCCTACAACTCTACAATACAAACAAAACTATCTTCTCTGTAGTTTCTCAGTTCCTCCAGCTCCATCCGTTCCATCTTTAATCTACGCAAAGGTACCTATGCATATCTACCTCCATCAGCCTTCCGTTCAATTTTCCCTTTATTCCTTTAACCAGGGGTACTCAGTTTCTTCTGTTCTTTAGGTATGCTTACCTTATACACTAGTCTACCTTTCTTTGTGCAACGCTGGACAATAGTACACATTTTGTTACATTCGATATGTACTACTACAATAATAAAATAGGATACCCAGAAACACTGTACCTTCTTTTTTGCTATTAGTATTATTTCAGTATTGGGAAAGGTAGAATAATAAAGGGTCTATCTCTTTACAGATACTACATGTTTTACTGAACATTGTATTTTATGGTATGTTAGGCTACATACAGTCATGTTCACATACGAGTCACTGTATTTAAAGGAATCACGTATATAATAATTATTTACACATTGTATTGCTTTTATAAATAATACATATCATATGTGCTGGTGTGCTAAAGCAAATGCGCTATAGAAGATATTTATAACTTATTGGTAAACCTGTTGTAGTTGGGTTATACAATTTTCTGTTTATATGTATTTCTGTTGTATATAATATAAAAAAGATATAAGTGTAACTTTTTAGTCCACTGGTTCAGTTCAGTTCAAATGTGGTATAAAGTAATGCCTCCTGGACTAAAAAACTTTATAACTGACTTGACTAAAGAAAACCAACAAAAAAGGTATTGCATAGTAATAGTAATGCAATGCCATATATATACTGAGGGTACATCATCGTAGCCGGAGTCTCTCATGCTCGTTCGTAGTACATCTACACTTAGACTACGTCAGCAACTTCTACCGCCAGACAGGCTTCACTCACTGTTCTTGCGTTCCACAACCAGTACCAAGGTACTTGAATACTTTTGTGGTATGTTGGTGACTACTATAAAGGTAGGTGCCCGCGTATAGTCATATGTGGCTGCGCCTATGATTTTAAACCATTTGGACTTAAGTTACGTACAGAGAAAACTCCATGTAAAGCAAAAGCACGCGCTGTAACCATTTAGATAAATGCGGGAGTCATGCATACAGCTAATTCCCTTTGGAGAACTGATATGCTAAAAGGAAAGCATCAGTTTCCCAGAATTATTAAAAATCGTAGGAATTTTTTAAAAATATGGGGCCACCGCCATTTCATAGAACATGAAACGCTCCTTTTAATGGATATTTTAGTCTCATTTTTCGAATTTCAGCCATTTGGTTTATTATCATAGGCTCCGTCACATATAGGCAGATTATACTCACATTGCTTTTGTGTGAGTGTGTACAGTATACACGTCACTGCTCTACTGTAATAGTAATAAACCGTGAGAAACGCTGTGGCAAAGTGGACAAAGGTAAAACTAAAGAGTAATGGTAAGCGGGGTGAAAAGGGGGGACGATTGATCATAGTTAAATCATCAGTTGAAGCACCGTCTGGCGAACTGGATTTCGGGTAGACTGTCTTGCTGACTGTCGGGTAGACTATCAGGCTGACTGTCGGGTAGACTGTCAGGCTGACTGCCGTATGTACAGTCTGAGAGACCGTCGGGTATACAGAATGCGACACATATTGATGAATTGTACAACCTACGACATATACTGACATATGTGGCAGTAGGCTCTACGTTTGCAACTGTATTCCCGGAACCGATTGACCCCATCTTCGAACTCGAACTTCCCCAGTACCCCAACAACATTCACAAAAAATTTAATCTAGTTATCTCAGTGGGCTCTTGCGTTATTGATACAACGGACAGACAGACAGACAGACAACACAGAAACGACCTAAGTTGCACTTCGTTCATGTAATAACCAACACAACCCAAGCCTCAAACACCAAATATCAACACACACAAATCAGTCCTCGAGTTTTCCAATGCAATACTTCTATGGATGTGTTTTTTTTTATTTTACTTCACATCACTGACTAACAAAGTAATCTGGGTGTAAATGTAAACTAAACATGTGTTATGTGAATATTATGTTGGTAATGTTGGTATGCATTAATTGCCACTAGGTACATGAAACAAAAGGATCTATCATCTTGTAATAATGCTGCATCAAATCATGCATCTAATGTAGTACCATGTATAACACACCGCTTTTGTGCCATTATTGTCCATACGATGAAATGTCAAATAAATTTAGTAGCATGCATATAAGCAATTCCAACTATTTAATATATCTCCTAAATATTTCTTAAGTTCAATGCGAATGTAAATCTACAGTCTACTTGGCTTTATAGGTAAATTCCTTCAGAATAAATATTCAATTTAAAACCAATAGGCAGAATGTCAGAATAAGATTCCAAAATAGTTATCTGCAATACCTTTTATTTTAGGGACAATGGCTTCAATTTTGCAATTGATATTTTTCAGAAAAATGAGGTTGAATATGTTTTGATTGAATTAAGCAAGATATATGTTTATAAATTGTTCCAGTTTTATAAAGCATGAAAAATAGTTTTTCATAATTCAGTAATACATATTATTATGAAGTTTACTGGAAAATACTGTAAGACACCTTGTAAATATACAAACGAACCCAGGCGAGGTTTAAGCAGCATTTCGGTGGCAATTCATCAACTTTCTAATTTGAAGTTTAATGGAATACATTTTAGATAATATTGATGATTCTCCATGTTAACAATTTACAACTTTTTAAGAATTGAAAGGAATGGGTTGAAAGAAAACAAAGAGGATCTTGTATTCTAGAATTATACAGAACACACGAAAGGGTATGCATAACCTGATCCATGTAAAGGAAATGGGTACCGTCGTGCACGTGCGGTACAGTCCTGGCAAATTAGCGCGTTTAGAATCCTAAATCATAAAAAATAATAGAAAAATAAATTGTGAATTAAATATAGTATTGTGTGGTTAAAAGGTGCATTAGAAGCTGAGAATGAATTTGATAGGAAATATTGATGCGTTGGATGTATTTTTTGGCTCGTAAAATATTTTGGAGAAACCGTGCCCAACGTTGAGTTTTAGTTTGGGTTCGTAACATGGCTAGGAGAAGGAAAAAGATGAGCTGAGTGAATCACAATCCGCCAGATAGTTTGCTTTTCCAGTTGTAGTCGGTACTTCGGTACATAATATAAAGAGGACCATTTGCCATATGGTTTGGCTTTTCCTCACTCACCCTATTCCTATCCGCAGTCAGCTTAAACACATTAAAGCTTGCTAGTCAAACACAGAGCAGAGCAGGGAAACCGAACTGAAGAGGAAACACACTAGGAGAGAGCCTACTTTTCCACTAGTAGTACTTACTCACAGGAACTTTAGTACAGAAGGGTGAATCTACTTGATGTGACGATGTGACGAACCTCGCTTGGCGTGGTTCCCTATAAATATAGCCTAGTAGGACGGTTATTATGGAGGTAGTAATAAGTGTAATCAGGGAGAGCTTCAAGGGGGAGAAAAGGGGCATTTCCCAGGTCTCATAATTTTAAGAGGGCCTGAGTGGATATAATTATTCCTAATATTTTCGAAAGTATCATGCTCCGGAGGGAAATAGCAAAACAAAGCCTTGTCTATTTTTGGTTTGCAATTTCTCACCTCGGAAATAAATATTTCTTTTCTTATTCAACAAGAAGAATTCCTAATTTTGGTGATTAATTTATGAATTTAATGTTTCTACTGAAGTTGGACGTTTCTCTATTACTGTTCTTGAGTAGTGCAATGATAGGAGAGTGTGCACAATAAGTTTCTACTGTCATACTATTATTATAAGGAATTTTCCCTATGCGTCTATAGACAT
Organism: Yoshiicerus persimilis; assembly: GCA_020352615.2. NCBI lineage: Eukaryota > Metazoa > Arthropoda > Collembola > Entomobryomorpha > Tomoceridae > Yoshiicerus > Yoshiicerus persimilis. Next base: position 38,982,200 of record CM060170.1, on the reverse strand, counting down.
ACTGGTACTGAATAGAGATCTTGCCATCACAACACTACATCTTCACTCGGCTGAACAGAAGCACATGCAATGCAATCCAGGAGCGGATTGCCAATCTAAATAAACCAAGATCCGAATTCCAGAACTGAACTTAAGGCTCCTACAAGTCGCACTATCGTTATTCACGAGGCAATGCAATGGCAACGGAAGCTGCTCCCACGTCTGCACTGCACCGTTCTGAAAAAGTTTCTGCCCGGAAGACGCGAGGATAGCCCGCCTTTCGATCTGATGCTTCTTGTGGATAAGACGCGGTCTTTTCACGGGTCACCAGAGGTTAGGGACAAGGTTAGTCTTAAGTGAATTATCGACTGACTGTGTTCACCATACTACGCGGGGAATATTCGGGGTTTTACACGCTTTACTAGTTTGTACTCATTCCATGGCATATTTCCCCGAAATATATCTCATAGGACGGCAATATTAAATGGGGTTCCACATGCTATACTGTATTGTAGTAACACCAAGCGAAACCCTAAGTATAAATACAATTCCACACAGCATCCGAATTTTGCTCAGAGAGAATATCAAGCATTAGCACTAGCACAAAGACCTTTCTCCATGTACGGTGTCTGTCAAGAGGTACTTTATATATAATACTCTATTCATATATAAGTGTAAAGGTATTGCATCAAATAATAATATGTAAATATGAATATACTTATCATGAGGATACTTTATGTGCTTCTCTTTCTTTCCTCTCATATTTATATTCAACATGTCACGAAATGAGAAGCAACATTACAGCTATGCACTCCAACTCTATAAATCTGTATAATGCATATATTCTCTTCTTCTACTGTCTCTAGATTCTATACACGTTTCATAGGAGAAAGTCAAACTATTGTTTCATCCGCAATATGGTCACATATTATTCCATTATTTTAATTTTTTAACTTCTCTCTTAATAATGAATAAATAAATACTATTTCCCTCATTTCATTCCCTTCCCTCTATTAAGAATGTGCACAGGGGGAATTGGCCCTTGTTTACAGAACGCCGTGGCTCTCCGTTTGCTGTAGGTTTAGATAGGGGAGCCATATTTGCCTACGACCCTTGCCCAATAATATAATAATATTGTTATGTAAACTTATAATACTGGATTAAGGAATTGTAGCTGATTCATCCAGTTGGTATTCTCTCTTACTGTCACCAATCTTTTATTATTTCAAGTGTATATAAGTCAGAAAAATTGTCAGAAAACATTAAATTCATGCTTCCGCAATTATTGGACATGGAAATAATTAGGTATCTAGATATTTAGATTTAGCAGAACTAAGATTATTTTCTAGTAAATCCTTTAGTCTTACTTTAGTAATTAACTTGAACCTGGATACTTTTTCTTACAATGCCAATATAAATTTTCATTGCAGATATTATAGAGAGGCAATACAGCAATATTAATATGATGTGTGTGTATTAGTATTGTGTGGGTCAATTTGTGTATAGTTTCCAGGACAAGGGAAATGGGATCGGTTGTCACGTGTTTCACACAGATCAAAAGCACTCGAGGAGGGTATCCGTGCTGGATCCGAAAGTGAATGCGACGAAGGCGCACCTCTGCCAACAATGCAACAAAGGAGACATTCCTCTGTGTGCTTGTCCTTCGTATTTATATTTTGCGTTACTTATTAATATTGCTAGAATGTACACTCTGCTTAAGAGTAATAATAACACTGGAGAGAGTTGTGTCTTTTACACAGAAGAAAGGTAGATGAAGAGTGGCGACGTAATGGAGGCGACAAGATGGTATGTCATCGTATATTCCTAGCATTCTCGTTTTACAAAGCCAGGCACATTTCCTACGAAGAGAACAGAGGATGAGGAAAATGAGTTCCTTCTCTCCTATTCCATTCTTTGACATCAACAAAAAATGAGTTCACTCCGACTCTCTGCACTACTAGTTACGTAGAAGAAAAATCTGCTCCTTGGGCTTAAACAAGAATGCAGTCATAAGGAATTCTACATTGTATACTGAACTACTGTTGGGTCCTCGGATAGACCTACAGGTATGAACGACAAAGAATCGGGTAACTTTCCTCTTATTTCTTTTTATGACTCACGAACTATTTTATTTTGTCGTCCTTAGTCTTCATTATAAGCTGGATTATATATCCATCTATACTTTTTCTGCAGGTGGGCTACTACTAAACGCAAGTATATCTTTTATAACAAATTTCTCGTATTATTATCCAAATCTTGGGTAATCCTACATATAATCATAGTAATATCTCAGTTTAAGGAATACCATAACATTTGTGTAACAGATATTTTCACTAATAATATATGTCATTAAATACAGCATCTAGAATATGTAATTCAATACGAAAGCATACACATCGGCTTACCTAACAATTATTTGTGCACATTGTACTGCATTCTGTGTAATATATCGTTGGGGAATTCTATTCTCAGTTTAATCACTGATCTCGGAAGTTACTCAAATTCCTAAAATACAACCCACGCAAAACACAAGAGTATCTAATTGATAGCGTAGTTATACCTATATATGATTAATTAACGAATGACAAATCTAGAGAAACTGAACCTCGGAAAACATTGCAATTAAAATCAAATACCATTAAATTCTGAAATTTTTCCTGGGATAAAGAAGCGACTAAGTCTCAATCCTTATGTTGTATTGGTTTTCCAAGAAACGTTTAGAAATGTCAATAGAGGATTATTTATTATTATTACTACTTGAGTAATAGTTGTGATAACTTTCATTACTGACATATTGACATATCAATCCATGGAGGTACTACATTTTAAGCTACATTAAATTCTTCTGTGGTGAACTAATAGAAACCCCTACCTATTTGTGAATATGAAGATTAGTTTGCAATTATGAATAATTTGTGCGTAGACTAGCTTTGTGCATGTACGAAATGTATAGATTAATCGCAACATAATATTTCAATAATAAATGATTATGCTTTTGAAGTTGCGACTTACATTACCAGCACTAAAGAAATGTATTAGATACCTAGGTTGACTGACATTAGTAATATCATATATAAGTCATAAGTAGGGTGCACCCTTAGGCATTGGCATTTACTGTGTTATGCATAGAAAACTAATAGGAGCATATTGTATAAATGCTATTAAGAAAGCGTACTAAGAGTATCTACTACACTTATTGCTTTGTCCCTACCTGAGTACAGTGTACTCGTTTTCCTTATTACATAATGCAACATGGCCAGAAGTGTGGAGTACTGTACTTAAAGGTATTTGTGTTGATATCAGCGAAATAAGCTGTGCATAATAATGTTCTTGGCAAGAACATGCACCGAGGTTGATTTTGGTGTGCTTCAGTCCCATCTCATAGTCATAATTCGTCTTGGCCAAATGAAACATAGCTGTATGCAAAGCTTAATGTAAATTGTCAATGCTTTATGTATAATGAATGTGTTTACACTTTTCGAACGGCACGACACGGCACACCGCATCTTTGCATATTGTATATCATAGGCGGTCCGTTGTATTTTTGACAGCCTACCTCCAATGTTCAGAGTTCAGACTTTGTGGAGAGAGAGTACAGGGACTAACAGAGCTACACTGCTACTTCTCATACTTTTAAGCGTACAATTACGGATAAATAATTTATATCTCAGAATTCGCCAATTTTGCCAATCGTCAATAATAGGTTGTTCCCAATCTGTTCATGTGTACTTTACTCCTTAGCTATCCATACCTACCACTAACTAACACGGAGACCGTTCAGCAGAACAGTTTCAATAAGTAAGTAATGAATGAGTTCCCCAGAACTGCCGTGACGAGTGTAAAAGTGGAACACTACCGATACGATAGCAAATTATATTCTCGATAATTGTTCCAATAGTAGATTTCGTTTGACTCGTCCCATCAAGTGTGTGACGAATTTGATCGGAGAAACCCACAAAACCTGAATCTTAATGTAATTCTAACCATACTTCAAAAACAAAATGTTTTTCTGTAGTACCAAGGCACGGATAATAACCGTCTAAAATGTCAAAACGTAGAAGAGATTTGGCAGAGGGGTTATTGTTATTATGTTGAATTCGGTCCGCTGAAGATAAACTAGTCGGTGATTCCATTATTTTTACAAGCTGGTACAAAAATATTACATCTTCCGTATAAGATAGTAAACAATTGCAAAAATTGGGTCATCTATCAAATTATTTGTTTTCTTTAATAATTTCCAAGGTGTATACAGTTACACATCTCATCAGCTATTCACTTCAAGTTGAACTCCATAAAACCATATTACCTTATACAGCTATTTAAATAAATATGGCCGGGCAATGTTCTAAACGACGCTAATTAAAGTTTTATATTCCTGAATTTGTAATTTGGAAATCCAACTTTAATTATAAAGTAGTTCTACTTTATACGATTGCTTATCTCTTGCATCTCATTTTCAATTTTCAGCCAAACACCTCAAATTCTAAGCAATTGCTATTTAGTCAGGATAAATTATCATAAGGCCTTCATCTAAATGTAGATTTGTCAGTTAATGGGTAGGGTTTGGTATTACCGAGACCTACTATGGACATACGTATTAATTTTTCGTATATATTGTAGCCTATTCAAAGAATTTCAAGCTGACTGGTTAAATACCTTCACATAACGTGTGTTTGGTGTCGTATGACTGCAAGTACACAAGCAATGAAAGCTGAATCCATGCAGGATAACTACCGTTGCACAAGAGACACATCCATTACGTTACACTGCTAGAAACAACGAAATGTAAAACAATAACAATAGTTTTTGATTGCTTAAGGTATTCTTTGATTTTGTGTCAGGTCAGCCTATATAGTCAGGGCGGTGTGATCCCAAATCGTAATGCAGCTTAGTACGATAGCATATCTGTAATACAATATACAATGATGCCGTGTAATGTGATGCAATACTACTGTGAACTCGAGCCAAGTCAGTCCTATACAAAATACATTACCTGATTTAGCCAGACAACTCACTAGTCACTCATTATTCTACATTCTGTTTCACGACATTTGGGCAATTGCGTTTTTATTACGCATTGACAGCAACCCAAGTGGACAGCCATCTCGCTCACTCACAACAACATATCGCTTAGCAAAGCTATATTTGTTGCACACACAATTCCCTTCCGAACTGAGCAAAACAGATTTTTAATCATTCATGTCGACTTAAACAGTTTCCTGGTTCTCGCAATTAAATAAAGCTAAATTCTAGGAAAATCCAATGGAAATCCATTCGAAACGAGAAGCTAGATAATGATTCCCCTAAGTTATTAGATATTCATAATTTATTTAGCTTCGTTAATTTTTGTACTTTGTGCCATTTAAGTAAATGTTACCGAAAGTCTTATTTAAGATCACTCAATTTTTAAACTGTTAATGGTGATCTCAATGTTTCACTACTTATACAATTTCTTGATTACATTGTAAATTGTAATATTTAGTTGGGCTGAATAGTTTCTATCCTTTTATCCAAAACCTTAATCGGTGTGTCATGCGTCAATCTATACAACTCGTCAGAATATTCGGAGTGTTGCGTAACTCTTTGTAGTTTTCTTGGAAGTCGATTTAATTTTTCGGTGGGTCATTTCATTGTCAACTTCTCATTTCGACCAACTTAGCATGAATATAAGCATAACTATGTGAAATGTGATATGACATTATATTGACATTAGTGGACAGTGAACACACTGTAATGGAAACTGGCCAGTCGCCAGTGACAGTGCAGTGTCACTCACTGGATTCTAACCTCTTAAATCGCTTTATTTCATTTGAGGCTTTGCATTTACAAACAATGTAGACATTGTCTTTATTATGAAAACATTTTGCGTTGTGGCAGCCTCACTCACTTCACTTGCTCTATATTCAATTAATTTCTATCTGTTATCAGTCGACAATATAGGCATGACGGACTGTAACTTGAAAAACAATAACACTACTGTCCCTGCAAAATAGAGCGTAAACAGAAAATGTGTACCAAAAGCCCGTATTCCTTGCAAATCAAATTATCGGTTCTGCCAGACTATAAAATATGTAATGCCGATACCATAATGAATTCCCCTTTAATTTAGGATCGAAATCCATAAAATATTGCACTAGAATTAGAATACAATCTACATTAGCTGCATGGAAAATTCCTCTAGCATGCAAAAATGGGAAACTTTGTTATATTTACTTAAGGTATGTGGATATGTGGTAATGGTGGCTGCAGAATAAGGTGTAATGGTGTACAAAAATAAATAGCTCAGTTATTGTCACAAAACAGATACCTACATAATACTTTCAGCTAAATTTATTGCCAGAATTACAGTTATTTATTTTTGTAAACTTGACATTCTGAGTTGTTCGTTTGCATCTTTTGAACACCATAAGCAGAAGTTCTGTTAATTGGATTCACCTGATATTAGAATGCTTACAGTGCATTTATTATACTTGGCTGCACTGAACTGATGGAACAACAATAGTACTAGAAGTGAGACATTTTTCTTTTTTGTATGACTTCAGTGCTGACTAGCCTTGACTATTTAGAACAGATACACTGATGTTCATCTAAACGAGTATAAAAATACTAAGTGCAAATATGGTATAATAAATATTTATCTAGATGCACTTGTGATATTGATACGTATAAGTAGAGTGCATTCATGTATTATGCATAAAATAAATATGTATCTTCATCATTTCAAAGAATACACTCTAGTTTTAAAATGTGCATCAATTCCAGAATGATTTAGTGTATAGAAAGTGAAAATGCATACATTTTAGTAGGTCTCGTGAGCGCTTTACAGTTTTAAGTAGGTACAGCCGCATTGCATATCAGGAGCTTTAGTCATTGCATTGTTTAAAATGGGAAGTATTCGAGATGTGATATAAACATGATTGCCTACATACTTACTTAATATTTTATTGGCAATAAAGTATTTAATAATGCTTAGAATGACAGGAGAGCTGCAAGCACATCACAATAGGTACATCATAACTTTATATAGATACAAACAGATAGTTATGCAGTTTCAGACTAAGAAATGTGCAGATTAATCTTTTCTTATTCGCGAAACTTCTGGCCTTTGCCCTTCTCTCTCGTTAACATAAGCCATTACGGGGAATTGGCTATATACACGAGAAAGGCTCATGAATGAGGGTGATCTTTCTTGCCTTCCCACTTCGCAGCTCTCAAATCTCAAATACCCTGGCCTTGCAAAGACAACGCAGTAATTAACCCATAAACGCCAACTGGACCAGTAGTAGTACCAATTCCAGCGCAATAATAGAGCCACAGAGGAGACTTGTTCGTGTGCACTATGCCAAAATAAATCTATCGCCGCTCTCATGACGAACGCGCATACCAAACCTCCATTACTTATTCACATTCTGTCGCAACACCAACTACAATAAAATAACCAAACTCAAATACCACGTCTGACGTAGCAAATTTAATGCTGCCCTCCACTATTGCATCACTTTCCCATACCTTATAGTAATTAATATTTACTCATTACTAAATAATTCACTCATTATCTGCAACTATTACGTTTCCAATTCATATTTACTACTGTGCAATTACATTGTGCAATTTCCCATCCATCCTATACCACTTCCATTGCAAAAGTAATACAGCTAAGACACTACACAATACTCTCCAGAGGAATAGAAAACTTTTGTCATGCACCTGTCAATGAAGGGCAACATCTCAATGTATTAATTACAATATACTGATATTCAATAGGCTTAAATAGTAATGTAGGTTTGTAAAACAATCTGCTCAATTGCAAAAAGTGCAATTTAAAAAATGGAACCAATTTATACTGTATGTATTGACGATTAAAAATATAATCGCTCAATGCAATTACTATGTGAAAAAGAAATTATGACAAATAAATAAAGAACACATAGCATGAATATTTTATAAACTACGTATATATAATAAGCTACAAAAGATTAGTAAGTACCGCCTTGTTATCTATGAATTAAAGAATTATTATTATGTCATGCATGCATAATATTTTGCAGTGTTAGTTCAGCGTAGCACGTTCGAGTTTGATACAAATAAGTAGCATAAATGAACAAAGAAATATTATGCTGCTAATATCTTAGTTAGGAAAGCATGAGCAAATTATTTTATTTTAAGGTAGGGGTTAAACAAATATTATGTATGTCTGGAGTTGAACTAAAAAAAATTCTCACGAAAACACTTGCTGGTAAGTCATACTTGGCGTAGTCATTTATCTGAGTAATAAATTGTACCTAAGTCTAATATTCACTTTGCTCGTCATAAATATCTTATAATCTGTTAAGTGGTTGGATTGCCTTAAAGAAATAAATTATGCATACGCATGCATATTAATTTTCATGATAGCTGTTGTAGTTTGTGTTAGATTCACGCAAGAAAAACCTTTGTTAGTGTTGCTGTAGTCCGGTCCGGTTGTTACAAACACACATAGCTGGCGGAGTGCATCCGAAAAGCGTGGAAAACTAATCTGGTAGTATTCCTTACACTGACAATGCTCATTATTAATAAAAAGTAGTGCGTATTGCCCAGTAAATAGTGGCGAGCATTAAAAGTAAAAAGTAATGGGTTTGTTGTGTAAGAAAATGGTACAGATTCTAATAATAGGTGATAGTATGACAAAACAGAATTATACAATGGCATTAAGCACTTACATTAATAAATGGTAGTATTTTGACTGCATTTGGTTTGGTTTGAAAGTGAGTTTTGTTATGTATGTAGAGTGTGTCTGAGAATAAGTGTAAGAGCTTTGTATGGATGGGATGATGTGCATGGTCTGTAGACATGAATTCTACCTGTAGTTTCCGTAGGAGGAGGGAAAAATTGGGTTATCTGGAAAATCTAATGGTAATGCCAGTTTTTGTGAACTGACAAAAAAGTGCTCGACTCAAGCTAAGACAGCTCATCGTCAGTTTTCAAGGAACAGTTGAACTAAATTTAATTCCATGATTTTAATCTACCTGTATCATGTAGTAACTTAGTTTCGTATGTGCATTTTGATCATTCTTAGTTAGATTGTCTAGGATCGACTGTCTGGTTCCTTTGGTCTGATTGTGTGTGAGCTCGCGAGCTTGCTCTCTCTGAACTCAACTGAATATAATTACTTCGCGAACAAAAGCCTAGGTACCTAGGTTAACATTAACAGAAGCAAACACATTGCACTTTTACTATCTACTACTATTGTGTAGACCACACAATACTCCCCGACTACCTACTTAAATGCGTTACGAATGCTTGGAACAATAAAGTGATTACTCCTTTGACTTTGTATACTTGTCGATATGCAAATGTAACAGAAGTCTGCAACAACAGTCATCTCACTAGTACCACACACTAGTGAAAGTAAAACTAAAGAGATTCGTTGCATATGCATATAGAAGAGTGAGCAAGGTAAATATTTAGTGAGTATTTAGAATATCTATTAGCATGGGCTAGTTAAAATGTGCTATATGGCTTGTCAATTTATACGAGTGATAAGTAAATTGTAGAACGTACCATTGCTTGTTGCCTTTGAAAATATTAGAAACGTAATTATTCTCCAAAATCGATAAATTCCAAGCGACAAGGTAGGGGCATGCCTTTAAAACAAGGTTCTTAAGTATTTGCGTAAAGATAAAAATTTCTGTTGGCTCTTTCGTCATTTCTCTCTTGCTGTGTCACTTTCCATTCAATTCAATTTTCCATTTCCTTGGAAAACTGTATTTGATGTGAGACTTGAAGGTTATTCAATTTGACTCGTAGGCAAATCTACTTACGCCGATGGTTTTATTACACTGGATGTTCCATGTTCTTGAATACTCGGTCGCTGTTCGTCTCTACATCACAATTTAGCATTCGGTGTTCTATATACCTCGTCTGCACACTACTTATGTTTATGTCACCCTCCAATCATTACGTATACCTGACAAGGCCGAACCTACGAGGGTCTTGAAATACCTACAGAGAATCCACTCTGATTCCAAGATACAGACGACGGCTGCTAGTAAATTAGATTTAGGAATTGGTATAATACGGTGAATCCTTTGTATACGACAATAGACAGAGTTCAATTGACTTTAAATGTAGATCTGGCCGTTGCAAGAATTGATTTCGGTCTATGTGTGGTGTGATGTGAGTTACGTTGATGGCAAGTGGATGGGAAACGGGAGGAGACCACGCGATGAAAAGAGATCCCGCCACTTCAACAAATTTGTCAGCAAGAGTGTCGGAATGGGACAGCTAAAGGGGGACAACAAACTTAAACCAAATTGACTTTGTCAATTCAATGTCAACAATAAGCTATTATCTACGCTCCTTAGTACTGTCAGTTTACATGTGAGACATCCTTATTCAAATCTTTCTCTTTCTCCTATTGTTTCTAGGGATTCCCCTCGATTTCTTGATCTCCTGAGAAACTTGCAGTAATCTTCAGTGCACAGACGGATTTTTCTCTTCTTTGATTGCGATTGTAATTGGAGGAGAGATGCAACGTGCTCATCTTCCTTCTTCTATTATTTTCGCATGTGGAGTAAACAAAGGAAATTTATATCTCTGTAAACTTTTAAACAGCTGCACTGTGGGTCAACAAGAAGGAATTAATTGCCGGGGCAGAGGTCGCACGTCAGATAAGAACGGAAGCTCAGGATGAAACGAAAACATCAACTAAAGCGCAGGACGAAAAGTTTACAGTTGAGAGTTGAGATCAAGAAGGAATCGCTCTTAAAATTAACTCAATCTTCTTGTTGACAACTTCATTCATTTACAGCCTGTCCTTCGATAACGTTCATTCTTCTCCTATTTCAAACGTATTATTGAAAAACCCAATCGGGCGGCTTTAATTACCTCATCAATCAACGAATGCATATAAATAATTCCTCGTGTTGTCAAACAATACATAACACGTTTTTATATGAAAAATAAACACTGTAAATATTTATTACGCATAGATCCTTGTAAACTAGCTCGCTTTTACTACCTTCTTCGTAACTGCTTCAACTAATCCTTATTCTACTAGTAACCTGTAGATCATGTAATCTTAAAACCTACATTGAACTATTTATTTTCCATTTGAATTTTTAAGGCAACAAGGTTTGAGGATTTTGAAATACGTATTTATGTCTTCCTGAGAACAGACTAATTACGTTCACTCACATTCCTTCCGTCAAAGAAGTGTCTCAACTCAATTCCTCGGTGGGAATGACTTTTTGCATAGTATTTATATATTGCTTAATTGTATAAATTCACTTGACTTGAGAATATCGATTGCGGGGAACTGCACTTATAAATTTGTGTGGAAACTGCATTGACATTCGTGAGCGGTGACAGAGGACACATGGAGTATCTATTTGTTAAGTATGCACGTATATACATACTGGCACAGTTGCAGTGGTCACATCAAAATAATTATTGCCATCACTAAACAAACAGTATTTACAATGAGACAACAAAGGCAAGGTTATTTTTTCTGCGCTTGGCATGTAGAATGCAAGTTAACTGACGTTACTTTGACTTACTGCATTTACATGTTTACATCTAGTAATACTACTATTAATATTACTACTCATCTCTCTCCTCCACTTCACTGGACGACGACACAACAGAACTATTAGCGTATCGCAGCACTACTGGTATTAACTTGACAATTTCAGAGACTGTATATTGGCCGAATCCAATAATCCATTTGTGATGATTTCTCTCTTTTGTTACGATTCACATACACTCGACTCAACACTCTTGAACCTTATCATTCCCTGTATCATATAAATGATAAATTGATTTATATTGTGTAGTCGGAGAAGAGTCGGAGTACATGCGACATTTGTTTGCATGTATGGGTATAATAATGTGAATTGATTGAATATTTTTAATAAGTGATATAAAGTGTAGGTCGTCTGCCGTGCTTTATTGCGTTACACATTTAAATGTAGAAATGTGGATCTATTTTATGCATCTATGTATATTCAACTCAGTTAAATTAAATTGGAATTGAAGCTTGCTTTATGCTTTGGCCGTGGCTTTATCTTTATCTACGAGTGTACCTATGTATGTACGTATGTAAAATTGTATTATATTCTGTGTGTGTACATAGAGACAGACTTGTGTACTCTGTATACTCTTGTAGGGCAGGTTTCTGTTGATACTTGTATGGAGCGTTGTTGGACAGTAGAATAAGAGCAGCTACATCACAGCCAGCTAGCTACCGACCGACCAGGCTAGCACTGACTCTCAGATCTTTTGATTCTAGGTTCTCATTCTACACAAAGTTCTCTCTGTACTGGATATTGGATGTTTTTCTGTTCCCACTACGTCGTCTATAGTGCCTTGAATACCTCGCTTTCCTATAAACTCACTTCACATTGGGCATGTGGTATAGCAAAGCTTCGGTTGGTTTTTGTTGTACTGTAGTTAGTTGTAGTCGAACAAAATAAGCACAAGTACGAGACGAGTACGACTAGTTTCAGATGGTTCGTTCAGGCTACATTATATTATGGCAGGCTCTTCCCTGCTTTCTTTGCTACTATATTTCGAATATCTCTCGCTCTGGTATACACACTATACCTACATAGTAGTAGTAGATTTTTATACACTTGCTATGATTCCTATTTTCCTATGTCTTCCTTTAGGCTCCGGATTCTCAAATTCAAATACCTTGCTTCTGCCGTAACTTACTATGCCTGCTCCCATACTACCATACATACTACCATACTACATAATGGCAATGGCACACCATACCACACTCTTCTAACGGCCACGTATAAATAGACGTCTTCAGTCCCTCCACTTTTCCAGTCCCCCTTCACTTTAACTATGGAAAACGCTATTTGACTTTTAGAAGTCCCATTTCGCACCGAGAACATTGGAGAACTGTGACGATGTGTGCATATTAAGAAAGCTAATTTTTTGCTTGATTTTTCTATGAAAATTTTAGGATGCAAAACATTGCCATTCAAAAGTTATTACCGTTTGTAACATTGTTGTAATACATGGAGAATATATAGAAATCCCACCCTCCCTACCTAACCCTTTTCCTCCAACCATGCAGCACAGTCTCAGATTTCTAGGAATTAGTACATTGTGCATACTTACTACCCTATCTAAAATCTAATGGTTAATACCATGCTACATTCTTACAGCCATGTATGTGTCTACCACAAGCCCTATATATCCATGTGTCAAATATATACCTTATCTTATAATGAAAAAAGTGTTAAGCTTCCAGAAGAACCTAATACCATGCACACATACCAGTCAGGCTACACACCATAATTGTACATATAGTGGGTTTTAGTTAGTTAAAGCAATTTCCTATATAGTGTTATAACAACTCGACTTAACAATGCCCAACTCAATGAAATTGCATAGGTAGTTCGGTTAGCATATACATGAAAGCAAAGGTTTCATTTAAAACTTCTCTCTTCCCCAGTACTTAAAAATCAGAATGGATTTAGCAAGGGTTCGAGCACGGTCTTCACTGCTATTTAGTGGCTTACATTGTTTTCAAATATGCAAAACTTTTAAACCTAACGTAATTCTTAACCAGAAATTTTTCGAAGGCCAAATAAAGTTAATCTAAGCTTTCGTATCTACTGATATGTACGTATTACCGAGCCAGGCTGCAACTGGAAAAGTATGATATGCATATTATCTAATCACACAAAACAAACTTCCAAATTTCTTAGTGACTTTTCGCCAACTTTAGTATTATCCCACATTTTTATCAAGATATCAAGTTATTTGCATTGTATGAATATTTAAAACTTTTACTACTAGAATACCTTTTCAGTAATTTTAAGTTATTCATACTAATTTTCTTAGCCTTTTTGTCATTTGCAAATTTGGTTTTAAATTACATATGCCTTTAAATGTAGCTTCAACATTTTTATTTTAAAATTAAAATCAAAATTTTGACTTGAAATAACTAACGAAGAGACTACTTCTTGGGCCTTTTTTTCATTACTCCGCGAATTCTTCAGGTAGGTTGTTTTTAAAGTATAATTCATTTAAATTTTTTAGAAACATTTAAAAAAAATATTGCTTTAAAAATGTAATATTTGGAAATATTAAAAGCATTCTGATTGCTTTTAATAGGTTTGACGGTGGTAATTACTCGTAGTTGGGGTTTTGGTCAGATACTGCGTGATTTCTTCAAAAAGGTTGTATTTGAAATTAACTTTTCATAAAAACAGTGATTTGCTTCATATCCAATACACAAGTAGGTAGCACCTCTTTTGTGAGTTTTGTTCAGATACTTTTCAAACGGTTTGGTTCATTTGTTTTAAAAATAAAATTTTGGGAAGATTTCTCGGAATGTGACATTTAATAAATGAGACTAAGTTCTGATTTGAAGTGTAAGTTTGTATTTGGAGTAGCTGTGAGAGAGGAGGGATAGTTGGCTGCAAGTTTAAAAACTGTGGAAAATGTTTAACGGCCAGAATTGTGGTATAAATTCTTTAGTTGAAAATTATGGTAGAGCATAGAGATGGAATAGGATGTAATACGGAGTTAGCATTAGAGCAGGGAGACTGAGAAGTGTAGGGCGATAGAAACAGTTTCTTGAAGTGTATTGTATACTATGTATGCAAGAATCGCCTCATTCGCCTCGCTCCACTCGGCTCGGCAAGGAAGCAAAGGGAGGCAGGATGCGTGCGTGGCTCACCATCTTGCTAAACCACACGTGATTCTGTGTGCACCAATGCTAGATCGAAACTGTGGGGTCCCCCCACGGAACACGTGCACCGCACCCCCTTCTCATGCACTCCGTCCGACTATACCGCTTTGGGAAACATAGTTTTCTGTTGTAGGTCTTGTTATATTGTATAATCTGCGTTTGCACTCACACTATGTGTGTTTAACTAGGCTTTTCTCATTCGAAGCCGCGACGACGATCCACAATAGCGTACATGCTCGTGTTTTACCATCTATCCCTCTACTCTACTCTACTCCTACTCGTCATTCCCCAAACACGCTACCCACTCAACATTTTATTATTACATTACATACAACATAGCAAACGAAAACTATTCTGTTGCTGGCTGAGCACGGCTTCCCTTCCATCGGGCCTTTTCTTACTTCACTCAGTTCCTTTCCAAGCTCTTCGGCTGTCCGCTCCGGCGCTCCATTATGCAGTCTCACCCGACCGGCTGCTGTAATGTGTAATATAGATAGCTACCCTGCCCAGAATGACGATCCTATTATGCTTCTCAAGCTCTCACGGCTTCCACTCTACCTTCAACCGCTTTTTGGTTTCTCCTAAACTCAACCTTTACGCGTAGTTTAGATAGGCCTGACGCCTCGTCCACTCTTTTCTACCTTCTTCCGATTATTCCGTCCTCATGCTCCAAACTACAAGCATCCCTATTCAGGGACTCAGGGAGATCACAATTCATTCACTATCAACCCAAGGATACTCTCTTCGTAAACTAAAATCCACTCATCAAATAATACTCATTCTCTTCTTCAAGTAGCCAACCCTGTCGAAAAAATCACAAAAACCTTCCATTTCTGTATGCCTCCTTCTTTTAATACACAATTTTGTTATCTCAACATGTTTAGTTTATAGCGAAAGGAATTTTTAGTTTCAATCAAGAGTTGGGGCTAAACACATTTAAACCAATTTAAAACTTCGATATATATTAAGACATTTTCATGTGCACTTCGTTAGGGTCCAATTCAAAATGCATCGGCTCGGTTCAATTTAATTGAATCTGGGCTTTTGTGGGCTACAAAGTTGAGACTGGACTCTCTCATGCTGGACTCTGCTTTCAGGGAGAAATAACAGCTATGCTTTCTATATTGTTACCAGCTTCAATTACTCCAAGCACGTCAACTCCACATCTACCATCCACACTAATGCTTTTCTGGGATTTCTTCACAAATATCTATTGGGACTGAACTATATGTTGTTGCACCACAGAAAACCTATTTTCGAAATGTGGATTATGCAAATGAACAAAATATTTAGCTATATTATTTATACTCAAATTTTCGCCTTATAGATCCCCATTGCTAACGTAAACTAAATTGTGACGTCCCTAGGGATTGAATGTTGAGGGTAGCTCTTTAGCTGACCCCTTCCCCCCGTTGTGAAATATTTGCACCTCCCTCTATGGGAATATCACAGTCTTCAAAATCTGCCGTACACTTTTATTTAATGCATTGTGAGACTTTGACATGCTACGTTTGTAGAATCAATTTTCATTCTTATTCATTTATTTGGACTCCTTTGTGTATTTTCACGCTACATTAAATTCCTAATTGATATATGAGACAAAGCAACTCAATAATTATACACCAATATGGACGGATATAAATACTTGCTGACAATTACATTTATCTATGACCATTCAATATGTGTGTTATACAGAACAATGAAATTATAATTTAATGAATGAATGAAAGTTATTTGAGCTGTGTGGTTTGGTTTACTTCTTTATCTATAATTCGCCTGTAGTGATTGAGTCTCATTGTAGTCGGCTTTTAGTAATGATCTGGATTACCAAGAAACGGTAAGCATGAAGGCATGTAGGAAGAAAAGCCTCTATACACTTCACATCCTTTTTATAGAAAGCATTTTTAACACTCACACATGTCATTATCCTCTCACACAACACAAAATACTGTTTTCCTTTGTGGACTATGATTTTAATTTTGACATAGTTACTTATTACTTCAAAATAGTCATTACTGTAATCCGATCTACTTTGAAACAGTAACTTTTTAAAATATTTACAAAAATATAAAGTTTTTTGGAGAAAAGTTTTATATTGAAGGTTTTAATTGTAAAAATTGTAAACTTCACGGCTTAAAAAATAAAAAATGTCCAAAATTTGAATTAATATAGCGTAATAGTAAACTAGTAGCAAATGTATTTAAATTTCTATTTTCGGCGTACATTTAATAAAAATTAAAAGCATATCAAAATATTGAAACACTGTGTCGATTTTTGAAAATAGGTAAATGAGCATTAGAAATTGGCCCATTGATTGGACAGCATGACGATAAAACTAAAATTGAAAGATTGAGAACTTTTTAGAGGTCATGAGGTTTATCGACTTGCTAAAATTAGCAAAACATGTGAAAAATACTAATCTACTCCTCAATTATCTTTGGCTATTAGGTACTGGTGTTCACTACAAACAATCTTTAATGCTTTTGAAGCTCGAATACTGGCCTCATATTTCCCAGAGAACAATGTATTTAATTTCATCAGGATAAAAATATTCATAAAACTTATATAAAATGAAAACGCTTTTCCTTTTCAAAAAAATTTATGAAAAATTACGAAATAGAAAATAGTAGTGTATATAATGTGCAGTGCAGCAGATCAAAATTCAACTAGATTGTTCAGTATGTGTATTTGTCAGAACATAGCATTGATGTAATTGGATATTGTTTGATGACCATTAGACAAAACATAATGCTTCCAAGAAGACAGATTCTTTTTATTGTCTGATTTGTGTCTTGCATTTGAATTGAATTGTAGCTTTGTTTACGTGTCAAAGTACTTGAACATGTATGCGACTAAGGTCCTTCTGACAGTGGGAAAACAATAAAAACACTTACATTCGGTAAAAAACATTGATTTTTTGACATTTGGGTTTTGCTTGAGCCGACATTAGCTCTCTCTTCGAAGCAGTGTCGTGTAGGCCGGGATAATTGACATAGCTACTTCTTAAGACTAGAAAATGTTAGTTTTGTTGAATGTAAATGGTGTTGGCATATATTTAGGTTTTCTTATGCTTCTGTACTGTTTGGGTGCAATTGTTTCCAAAAGGTTTGTGTCATTTTAGGAACAGCTCCATAAAATGCTACAATATTAATTAGTTTTAGTTACTGTGTGACAACTCTAAAATTACTGAGAAGCATGCAATGCTAATAGTAAGTATGATGACGGTAGTGGTGGTGGTAATGGTACCCAGGGAATTCCAATCTCTTGCATGAAGCTTGAAATTGAACCTGGAGAAATCCGGAGAACCACGAACCAAAGCGTCACACACACAGAGCCTACAAAGAAAGCGTCCACAACGTTATAAATGAGTTGGCTCTATATCTTTAGTTACAGTGGCTGTGCGGAAAAATAATATCTGAGGAAGGTAGGTTGGTCGGATCCATAATATTGTAGCCCAGTCTAGCTGGAGAAATTGTGGAGAAAGTATGAGGAGTAGAGAGAGACAGAGTCGGATCGGGGTTCGTGAGAGTGTGAGGTTCGGGTGAGAATATTACCAAAGGAAAGGAATTCTCGCCGAAGCCAAAGCCTTTATCATTACGAAAAGGAGTCGACAGTCTCTGCAAGAAAATATTGGACGGAACAAGGAACTCGGTGGCTCTGACTGACGACGCTGAGAATTTGGAGAGCAGTCGGTGGGTATGGTTTGGCATTAGCATAGCCTAGCAAGGAGCAAGTGAAGCAAGTCGCAGTTATTTTATTCGTGAGAAGGGAGTCGTGCTGCAAATGCAAGCCAAAGCCAACTCACTGAGCCACATGCTTCATCTCACGCTTGGGGCATTGGATAGCTGGCTGAAAGCGTCACTCATTCCCTCCGTATTTTATTTTATGGAGAAACCGAGGAGTGAAACTACTCCGGAGTCTTGCTTCATGTGACACAATTGAGACCAAGTTTCTCCACTCCGAATATTCCAGGCAACTTTCATAATATTCCCTTTCTCTTTATGTCGGCTGTGCCACTATTGATTCAAGCAAATCAAGCCCTGCTCTGCTCCTGCCAACTGCCTAATAATCTCTCCAGGCCCAAACACTCTCCACAGCCAGCTACTCATCCTAAGCAAATACAAATTAAATTATATTAAAATGCAAATCGCAAGTCGACAAATAAATTACCAACCGCTACCTAAACACTACACATAATGCAAGCATAAACATTTAATTCATTTCCTTTCTCATTTCCAACACAAAATTAAGACTCCCGTCCTCCTATTTACATTCCTTACTTCTATTCCTAAAATGTGGCCGTACACCAAATAAGAATCTATTTGCATTGCTGCCTTTAAAACCTTTATGAACTGCTAAAGTCACTTTAGCGCAAATCCACAGGTTCGGTATATTATATCACTTACTGATTAAAGAACTCTTTGTATTTAGACAAATACAATTTGTTATGCCACAATGACTCAATCTCAGACATTTTTCATCATGCAAACACTAGTACTTTAACTTGTTATCATTTTTTAGGCGTCCAAAGTCAGGATAAGGCTAAGGCATAATAATTTTCAGTCTCTGCTCTTCAATATGTTCGACAAGCTGTGGGAAGAGTATAGGAATGTGATGGAACCATAGTTGGGCAAAATACTCTTATTTTGAAATTACATGTATTTAAAATCTTGTATTTTAAATACATTTCGTATTTTGAGAATTTTAAAAATGGTATTTCGTATTTTGATAATGTCAAAAAAGGTATTTCGTATTTTGATAATGTCAAATTCGTATTTCGAGAATTTCAAAAAAGGTATTTCGTATTTCGAGAATTTCAAAAAAGGTATTTCGTATTTCGAGAATTTCAAAAAAGGTATTTCGTATTTCGAGAATTTCAAAAAAGGTATTTCGTATGTTGATCATTTTAAGGAAGGTAATTTGTATTTTGAGGGTATTTTTTGTTTCTCAAAATACAAAATACTTTTGGAGAATTTCATCAAATTTGGGAGTAAAAAATTGGAAAATTACTATTTTTCATATAAATTTTTTAGTAATTGCATGCAATTTTTTAGAATCATGCATATGTTAGCGGCAATAAGGGCAATATAATAAACTGTGCTTCCTTTTAAGATGAGGGTCTTGCGAAAGTCAAAATTCAGGTATCTTTACACGTAAATCATTACTAAGTATTGTACTCATGATTAGATGTTTCGAATTCTGATATGATTATCCTTAATGTGATACAGCGCATTTATATTTTGCAAAAAATCAAAGGAACGAAAACTCGCAAATTTTAATTCTTGATTTAATAAAATTTAGATGCTGTTTAGCATTGAGTCAATTGGAATGATTCGAAATATGTTGTCAAAACTATAATCGAGTTAAAGTATTTTGGACGTTGATATCGTAAATGTCAAGTGGTAGTCCACATGATTCTTTGTTTTACTACAGAAGCCATTAACAAAAGCGCATTTAATTCATTAACAAACACTTTCAATAAAGTATAAAGATTGTTTAAGCTAAATTGCCAATATACTGTCATTTGTTGGATAGTTTATTTTGTTAATTTTAGGACGTGGTTAATGTTTGTATAATAATTATCATTATATTGTGCATAGTTTTTTATGCAATAGTATAAGTTGCACAATAATTTAAGTTATATGATATTGATGATATAATATAACTTGCTGTACAATCTTTGAAAATGACTTTGGAATTCGCCTTATTTCGTAAAACAATGAATGTATTTTGAAATTGTAATTTGAAATTACATGTATTTAGAATACTTTGTTTTAAATACAATATTTTGTATTTTGAGAGAATTTCGAATGTATTTTATATTTGATGATCCAAAAATTGTATTTTGAGCTATGTATTTTCAAGTACTTTTGATGTATTTTGCCCAGCTATGGACGGAGCACAAATTCATAAATATTATCCCAATTCAATACAAACTCCTAAGAACCATGTTATTATAATACAGATAAAACCACGAATGATATGTTGGTGCTATTTTGGAGTTTTGGACTGTCTACCGAAGTTGAATTTTTTTATTTGCATGTCCCATTGTGGTTAAAGAGCAGTATAAAGATTATAATACATAGTGGTAGGTATATTTCAATTTAGAGAAAGAGAAACTTCTATTGATATTTTATGCATGCCAGCGTTTGCTAGGTTTTGTATGGCAATAATACTTTGTCAAGGAATATCAATTTGTTTACCAGATCAGTCAGCGAAAAGCAACAATAAAGTGGGCCAAGGATATCTATAAGTTCTATGAACTAATGTAATTAAAATTTGATGCAACCCAGAGTGTTAAATTAACTTTTTAATTTGATGTTAAACTCACGATGAACATATACTATTGGACTCCTTCGTATCTTTGACGAGATTTTATTTAATTTGGTTTTGTATTCCTATTAACCATTCCGCTATATTATTAGGCATTTTAAATTAAATTTTCCATTTATTCCTTTTCTGCGTATAATGAGTTATACAGAATTTTAGTAGAAGACAAAAGTATATAATCTTGCGTATCTGATAGATACTCCCGATAAAGTTGCACCTTATTGTTACTTTTAAATGTCTTTTGATATTGTGCTGACGAATATCTGGAATATATTAAATATACTGACTTTGTGTAAACATTGCTTGAAAATGGTAACGTGCTAAGATTGCCCATCTTGGATACATTTCGCTTTTAATTGTATTAACTTGACGTAATGCATGTAACTTCAGTATTCTGTTTTGATAATCTTATCTCACCTCGCATGGTAAAAGGAGGAATGCATACTGTCATTTCCGTTTTCGAATTGTTACTTTATTTACACGATATACATTGCTGTGCACAGGTAGCTAAGTATTTATAGCTACTTATAATGTGGTAATTCTTCATTTACAGGACCAAGATATCAAATATTTATATAGATGTACGTGATCTACGTTGTACAAGCACTTTTCTTGTACTCCCAATTAAGGAATCATCCACCGTATCCACACTGCTACCTTATCTTGACCTTTAGCTGGAGAATTTGTTATCAAGCTGTGTAAACCGTGTTAATACGCATGAAAATTCAAATTAAAAATGTGATATCACACAACAAAAAGGCGCAAATACTTATCGGTATTAAGCAAAGTTTAGCTTAAACTTTGTTTAGTAACTTATGTAAAGCATTTCCTACGTATCCATTGTAATCCAACAGGCAAAACTTATCAACAGAAGTTCATGTTCATTGTTGTTCATAACTACTGTCATCCTGAAGTTAGCATACTTCAAATTAAAAGGTGTGCAACTAAAGAATGATAAAATATCCAGTAACTCAACATGCTTCCTTCCATTCACGTATTAAAGGATTTTTGTGTACATAGAACTATTTTTGCAAATAGGGCAATTTTCTAAATGTTTTAAATCTTCTTATACTGATAAATAAATAAGTCTTAAATAAGTCCGTCATTGCAAAATTCGTTTGCTGATAATGAGAAAATCTCAATTTCCCTTACAGACAATATTTTTGGAGGAATAGGAATACTGTGTAAATTATTGCTTAGAATTCTTCAATTTACTATGCATAACTCTAGTCTGAATTTATTAATGTAATAACTTCCAAAGTGATTTCTAAATATAAATAAATAAATATTATAAAAATTATGCGACTGTTTGGCATTGTTAAATAGAGCTTATTCACTTAAAGAGGTGTTGGTACCGATGGATAATAAATAGATGGTAGAAATGGCGACTAGAGGTTGGGCAAATAAGTGAGGCATAGTAGCACGGAATGTGTAAACAAGATAATAACAATCCTAATTCACTTTGAGGTGTATTCTGATGGATAATGTGAGAGTGTTGTGTATCTTCTTCTTTGGTTGTTGCCGTAAAGTGTTAACCTTTATGAAAATTCATTATGTAATGTAGCTAATAATAATTACAAATAGGTCGTCAGCTTGGGAAGGTGGATAGCGGAGAGTGGAGAATTATTTACGACTAACAATAAGTGCAATTATCATTGTTTAGTTTAGTTGGCGGTGCCGAAGCCGACATATCGGTGTTCTTTTGTATAGATATTTCCTGTGTTGTTACGAATGTATGTATTTGTTGAAGAAGTTTGCCGTTGCCGTTTGCCTACTCATTTGTTTGCCAGCAACAGAAAAGGTAGTAATAGTAAAAATGCGAGTGCAAAGAGGAATCAAGTACTTGTTTGCGAGTTGTAAAATAGTAGTATTGCATGCAGAACACAATTTGATTACAACAAAACTGAATTAACTAACAGTGCAGTTAAGTTGTTTTGTAGTCTGTACAGCGGAGGAAAAGTAAGTGTACGAACTACATCCTCAATCCTTACTTGTTCATGTTGCACAGCCTCTACCCATAACAAGACATTCAACATGACTACTTAACCAGCTAAACTACGTGTGTGTGTATGTATTTCACATAATAATATTATTATTATCATCATACATGCATATTATACACTTCTAGTACTAATACAACACAACCAACAGAATTCCACTCGAATATTCTCCATTTTTCCATCAGACGATTATACAATCTTTGCCCTACGCTTAAATGTTTCCAACTTGTAATAATAAAGCATTGCGTTACGTTACTTTCAAGCCATGAACAAAGAGATACTACTAACTAAGCTCAATGTTCTGTTTGGCCTACCTACTCGTACACATTATTACACAATGCGAAACAGTAACAATGAGCATGCTTTGCGGCTATAAAAAGAATTTGGTCATTGGACTTCCTGGTGATTCATTTCATTATTCATTCACTCAGATCACACAGCAGCACCAGCGAATCCCACTACCTGCTCCATTATAATATCCATACTGTTTACAATATGTTAGCGCTCTACTATTTATACTTTAAATTAATCAGCCAATCTCAAGAAACCCACGCCAGGTCAATAATACTATTGTTAACTAAATCCTTTATACTAAATCCTTAGAACGTCTTCCATTTCATTTTATCATTATCGTCATTATCGTCATTTTATTACTATACTTTACGGCATTTTATTGCAAACTCTCAGTCAATGCAATATTCTACAACAAAGCTGATAATGCACAATGCCTCTTTAATAAAGATTTATCTTTAGCTTAACTATACCCTATTTTAATGAACCCAACCTAAGTGCACCAATAATGCTAACAATGCAGTTTCTATTGCACAGGCAAAACTTACTAATGTAAAGTGAAGATTAGTGTTTCGACAATATTTTGCAGTGATCAGCAAGAAATCTGCAGAGTAAAAGCCAAATGCAGATTTTATTATATCAATTTACAAATTGCAGTCAGTAAGTCATATGACACAAGCACAATTCCAAAGCACACAAGCCAAATGCTAATTACTTCTATGTATTTGAAATTGAAAGAAATGGACTATATAATTTATTTGAGAATTTAATGCAAGAATAGGAAATCGTATTACAAAGATAAAATGCATTTATTTATATTTTATATCCAAGTTAAGTACAAAAATCCGTGGAAAGTAACTCATATCGAACTAATAGAATTCTTGGCTGCTTCAGTTTTAATTAACAACAATCATAGAAAATTAAAAATTTGAAGTAGAGTTCTATTGCACTAAGTTATTGCAAAAGGAACTTTGTTCTACATTGTTGAAAGTTATTGAAAACTTAAAGAAATAATGGAGCAGAATTCCTTTTGCAGCTATCATGATATTTTGGTTTACCTCAATCGTGACGATCCTTATGAATTGAGCGAATAAAATCAAATGCAAATGGACTTTTAATAAGTGAATGACAATAAATTTCAGAAAAATCAAGTTATTTCCAATGAAAAGATGAATAGTTCATGTAAGGTTAAGATTTTGCATGACCACTATAACGGATTATTTCCAAATAATAATTTAAATTCTTATTCTTATAATTCGGTGGTAATTCTTATAGCAATATTCAATGAAGATGGAGGGGTGGGAAGGCTCCCGAACAATTTTTGCGGGATGTCAAAAAACGGGATGTTTTTGCCCAACTCAGAAATGAATTAAAATTTGCGATGAAATCTTTGGTGGGATTCATAATCGGATAGCATCGTTTGGGTAGAATTTTTTGTTCGCCGAACCTTCGTCATTTTTCGATGTTGCATTCAAAAATGATTTATTTGGTTAGTGACTTGGGTGCTTTGAGAGCAACATCTTACGGGACTTTTGTCATTTGATTTTGAGTATTCCTTAGAAAATAAAATTTGTTTACGAGATATAGGGTCTTTCTAATTTGGCCCCTGATTTACGGAGCAACACCTTCTGAAGAATTATCCATTATGCCTTAATAGCATGTAACTCTTGTTGCGAAACGAATGAGTGGAATGATGTCCCGATCGGCTGATCATGGCGAGAAGAATGTAACAGTAAACATGAAAAAATTTAGTCTTAAATGAAGGTGTCGAAAAACTTCTTTGTGTTGATCCTGATCCTGTGTACCAACTTTCCTCACTACAACGAGCCTCATGATTCTGAATAAGAGTTTTACCCTGCATTAATACAATTTTACCAGTGGTGTGTTCAAAAATTTACAAAAAGTATTATTATATTGAACACAATAGTGTTATTCATGATGAGGCTTCATGTACTATACTTGTGTTGTATATTAGTATGTAAGAGTAAAGGTTTATTTAATTGATTAGCTAACCATTACTGAATATCAAAAATTTCAATTTATTTACCTAATTCAACTTAAGGTAGCTAAATCAAGTAATAAGATGGAAATTATTGTCAACCAACGATGACAGAACTATCGCACATGAAAATATTCGAAATATGAGAAAATATTCCATAATATTAAACAATATAGATAAACATAAGCCAAATAGGAAAACAATAATTTACGGCAAAGCCTGTAGGAAATATATTACATAACTAATGATTATGTACATAATTCTTTCGAACTCATCAATGACAATCAACACTGCAAATAAAATATCTATTTTCATGCCTTAAAATGTTTCCTAATGCGCATTTCATGTGCATTAGCTTTCTTCTCTTAAATTTATTTCCCTTGAAGGTTCAAATTGAATGTCCTCTCAGTCACACCAATGAAAATAAAAGGTAGCCTTCATGAAAATACGGCAATTATGGGTACCTAATATTGTGCATGCTGTATCTATATTTTTTGAAATGTTTGTTTAGCTGCACATAATGTAAAATAACGTGATAGTGTTTGTGGTATTCAGCAGTAGCTCGTGTGTAACATCTCGGGGCGTAAACAGGAAATTAAAAATCAAGAGCAAAAGTTTTGTGTGTGAATTTAGATTGCAGTCTACAAAAAACTGTTCTCGTCGCAGGCTTTTTTCCCACGAATACTCTCACCGTTTCTACATTATTGTAGAAATAAAGCATTCCCATATGTACAAATATAATACTATAAACTAATATTGGTTGGGAATTTCCAGTTTACAATGTTATGCTAATTATAATTTTTAGCTTGAATAATTTCTCTCGGCGGATCACACTCACAAACTTACGACATAATAGAATAGAACGTATTTAGGTCTATGACTCCGGCCACCGTGAATTATGTCTTTGGTAAAATAAGAAGAATCCACAATATGAGGCGCAGAAAATATGCATTGCAATCACTTTTTTAATTTTCTCTGAATATATAAATAACTATGCTTTTACACAATGGCATTCGCGATGTCACGGTCACATTAGCTGTTCAGTCTAGTCAGTTTAAGGGACATTACTAGTTTCATTTTATAAACCCTCGAAAATTAAAATGATCTTAAATCAATGAAATTTAAATTAACTTGATCTATGACAAACTATGTTTTATCAGTCAATATTAACATAATTTAATTTAACACAATGTACGTTCAACACACGTTACAAAAATGAAGTACGAATTTGGATTGGCAATGCCAGTAGAATGAAATTCTATCATTGCGACATTGCGTCCCTTCTGCTAGCATTCTTTAATTTAATACACTCAATTAATACAATAATCAAAAACAATTTATGCCAAGAATTTTGTGGTAACTAATGCAAGCCTTAAATTTTTTGTATTGGAAAGTATTTGATGTTTCGCTTTCGTAATGCTTACATGGAAGACAGGCAATATTAAAATGTAGGAGCATCCATTTTTTAGTGATTCTTATAAGTTGTAGCGACATCATTACCCGAGAGACTACGACACATAAATTTATCGTATTTTTCAATCTAGTCATGGCAGAATCAAAATAATATCCCTTCGACAAGGAAAAACGGAGCAGTTATTCAGAGGCAGGATAAACAACGGTCATAAAGTCTTTAATTAACAAATATCTAAAATACTTCCTTTTTACCTGTTCATTAACGACTGCGACTAACAAGATAGCGAGAATACCTTGGCGAAAGTTATCAATTTCTTATGCAAGATAGAACATACGAAATATAGGGCATGATAATGTTCAATAAGTGCACATTTAGCACATACATATACATACTGTAATAATTTCGGTACAATTATGTTGCCATATACGCGTTTCTCTTCAATTCCACAATTTTCGAGCTGACAAAATATCAGATGTATTATTCTGTGAGTGTTGAATCCTTACATAACCTTGCAAATATTTATTAAAACAGGCAAACATTTATCTTTGTACAGTAATGCTATTATAAGTTATTATTTATGTCGTAAGTATATCGAAGAATATTGTCAGTAATAATTGTAATGGTTATATTACTCGTTGAAAACTAAAGCACGTTTAGTGCGAGTTAACAATGATTGAAAGATTGAACAAATCAAACAGTCAATACATTAGACTAAACGTTTCAGTTGCCTATTACCCATCACACGTTGCAAGTTGAAGGAGGCAACTTGCGACAAAAGTTTGCTTGCATGGGATTGAGAATGTTTGATAGCAATTAATGTGCTCTAGCTTTACAGTGGGATGAGATCGACCATGTACTCTTACTAGTACTCTTAAGACTATGACCTTAACAGTGTCGCAAAATACCTTTTATTAGTTTTCCTAGTTTTTACAACTATACAAATGATACCCTGTATACAAGGTAATATGTAAGATCGCATTAATCTCATAGTCCACAGAAATATATGCGATGCAGCAAAGTTTAAGATCCTACTTTCATTAGAAATATGAATCCATAGGCATAAAATTCTTCCTCATAATAACAGTTCAGGAAAAACAAATATCATTTCATTACAACTAAACTCAACATTCTGTCCATTCCGTAAGTAATAACAAATAAATAGTTCATCTCGGAAATAATATCGTGCATTACCCGAGAAAAAATGATTTTGTTTGCTAATTCATAAAAAGAACACTGTAGAGAACATTTATGAGAAGAGTTTCGCTGTGGTAAAAGTTAATATTGGTGAGAAATGCTTACCTTTGAATAAGATACAAAATAAGGATAGAATAATATAATAGTAAGTGGTAGAAAAATGTTGAATTAGCGACTTAGCAGTATTAGTGAAGTAGTACGTGATAATAACCTAGAAAAAACACTGTTGGTGTTTAGCCAGTAGTATTGAGCAAGCATGAAGGAAGCCTGTGTTATGATACGGATAAAGTATTAATATCCACGTAGCTTAGAGTAGGTCTAAGAAAAATGCATTACTTTTGTAGAGGCGAAAAGAAAAGTTGACAAAAATACAAAGCAAAATGATAGTAAATCTGTCAACACCATGTTATAATGTATAGGTCGGGTAAACTACTTATCTTTGCTGACATTCATCAGAACATAAGTCAACAGAGAAGTTACCTGCAGGAATAAACCTGAAATGTTAAGCATCAATAAAAATAGCTAGCTTTGGTGCACAACAAGTGCACTCGCTGGAGTGTGTGTGGATGGGAAGAGAGTTGACTATTAGCAGATAGAAACACAAAGCAAGGATATTGGCAACTAATGAGTACAATAAACGTAAGGATTAGTATCTGTGAGCAGAGTGGCTCTGAAGAGCTGCTGCCGTCTTAAAATACGTGGAGTGGGGAGTACGATAAACTTTTAGAAGAGGGATGTGAGCATTCCAAGCAACTCTTCACCAGCTACCTCAGTACACTTTTACAACTTAGAATGCAACGTAAGTACCTACAGAGTCAAGCAAGGCACGCATATCATTAAACGTAGAATTGCTACTTTTTCAATCAAAATTTTCCAAGTCTTCCATATCTACACATAAATTAACTGCGAAGAGATACAAGATTCTTCCATCACATCCCAGCAGATCGCTTGAAGCTTATTGGTAGCAAAGCAACTGTTTACCTTACTACTGGTAACTTACCACTACTACTGTACTTGTACTATGCTATACTTACGGACACGGCATGCCACTCAAAGCCCTGCGATGATGGGATCATACTGTATTACTAATTCAACTCATCCCTTGCTATCTCTATTTGTTTAACATGCAACTTACCTACAACTTACTTGTTTTAGTTGCTTTATGCAGACACCGTACCATACTTTTACATTTACATATACAACTACAACATGCAATCCAGTGCATAACTTAACCACTGTCATTTGCTACATCCCTTCTTTTACTGTACAATTTCAAAAGTAAATAATAATAAGAATTCTATTGCATAAGAGCTGTAATCATCCCATATACAAATATTTGTCATTTGGGAATATTATAATCAAAGTAATTGGTAAAATTAATACTAATGTTCTACAGTGGGGATAAATTCTTTGCTTTTCATTTCCTTATCTAGTGTCAACATCGTATACAGAGATTTATTATAATAAGATACGAGGAATCTCATGTATCATCCATGTAACATGTGTATGAACAAAGAAGTGTTATTTTTATAGAGATAAGATTCCTGAGTTTCCTCACATTCCATTCCCAGTAAGCGAATTGTCTGCTACATACTGTACAACATTTTTTGTATACAAATTGTATAATTAAAAGAAAAAACCAATTTTGACTAGAAAAAATAAAAAGCTGTTCATCAAATAAAAAATGGAGTAACAATGAACTTTAACTGATTTTCAATTCGTACAATAGCTGTGGTATGCAACTGGACGTGCGTGTAGACAACATAAAAAATATGTTGAGAATTGTTGAATAAATTGTCGCAAAAGTCCCGAGGTGATAAAAATGAGGATAACGATTACCGACGGCAACTTAAACAAGTATGTTCATGTAACAATTACGTTTCTCAAGTCAGAACTTGATAAAAGTTGATACGCAGGGAACAACTTGACTTTGACTCAGTAACCTCTCACTGGCTCTCACTCTTACATTCAGCAAAGGAAGACAAGCGTATTCTTTCTTCTCGTTTGCATGGTCCCTTCTTCTGACATTTCGTTATGCTATAACAGTGTATAGTGTATCTCCTTGATGGGAAACCTGAATTTGGCAAAATACATAGTAGCTAAAAGAATGTTCAAAATAACTACAGGTAAAGTGAACCGTTTGATGAAATAAGTGCGTCGTTGTATAAAAGTACCATTTCTCTACCAAATTAGTAGGAGTTCTCATGTACAAAATTTTAATTCTTGCAAATATTAGATAGAAACGAGCACTTTAATTTTTTAGGGCTTAGCAATACGCAATTTAAGGCTTTATGCTCCGTGAGGGTAATTTAAATTTGCCTTTTTTACACTTTAAATAGGATAAAAAATTTGGTATAAGAAATACCCGATTATGTTTTTAGCTGTAGTATGCTACTACAGTATAGGAAACCCCTATGTCAGTTGTTACAAGTTTTAGGTTACATATGAGGATTTGCAGCGTTCATCTTTCGTATTCCTGTTTTCTAATAGTTTGTGATTGGTTTCTCCTCCACTGGTGTTGAATGTACAAGTAAACGGTAAGAAAAAATCAGGAGGTAATAAAAATCTACCTAAGAAGCTCTAGCCATTTTAATGACTTCGGTTTGGGATCAAATTGTGTAACCCACTTAATCTTGATTCCCTTGAGTAACATACTCCTTGTTTTAGACAAAAGAGTTCACAAATACTTGTAACATATATCTACTTTGTATGTAATGAATAAATGCAAAACAGATTGGAAACCTCAGATTACTATTTAATAGATATTTAACACCTTTTATACCAAACTATTTGTTAGAGGTACATTTCAGTATTGCAAATGAGACAAGATTGCAAATCACAGTCATCGCCTACGTAGCATTTTAGACACTTGGATTTCAGATTTCAGAGCGAACAACAAGTACAGGGATACCTAATGGGCTTTTGGGTTTTCCTCATTGGTAAATTTAAAAATAAACCTACTCAGGCAACAATGTGACATTTTAAAAATAATTAAAAGTAAGAGCAGATATAGCTGCAAAAGCCGATTATAAAATGTAAATGTCTTAAAATGATGATATTTCTATTTTTAAGGAGATAGATGCAAAACTAAATGAATAAACCCATAATCTCTTATTCGAAGCTAGAAGCCTTAAAACGTGGAACGGAACTGCATTTGCGAAAATCCGGTGGTTTTCCTGATCTGGAATCGTGTGTGACAAAACTGAGTTTTTGAGGTTGGGAAAAGTAAAAGTTGGTGGGTGCCACAAAGGTTGTTGTGAAAGGCGGGGAAAGTCATTGATGGAAGCCACCCACATGGTTGGTAATAGTATTGCGGGTTGCTGGTGAGACTGGTAGAGCAATGTAATCTGAAGAGAAAGACACATTAAATGACAAAGGCTGTGTGCTGAGCTGAAGAAAGAGTGAAGGGCAGAAAGGAGGAATATTATGAGTAAAAGTAAGTACATATTGCATGTGAACTGATCCGATTTAGTGAGCCCACGAAGTAATAATGATGATGGGAACGGAGAGGTCTTCAAAGTAAAGAAAAGCAAAAGGCAAGGGATCTGGAGACTGCCTTTAGGAAGCTGGCTCACACGTCACTGCACACTCACACCATGGCTCATAACATTACTATTATTAGAGGAGAGGAAGGGGAAAGTGGATGGCAGAGCAGGAAAGGCACATAAAGAATTCAGAGAAAGAGATCAACAGAATGCCGAATGACAGACGAATTATCATCTAGTGCGAAATATAATCTCGCAACTGAACCCACCAAACTCACCCGCTGCAGCTAAGCAGACAAACCCAACTAATCGTAAGCTCCTTCTATCTCTTCCTCCTCACTTTCCTTTCACTTCAAATTCCTCTTTATTATTATACTTCAATTCTCACAGAAACTTAATACTTGCAATGCATCCTAAGAAGGATTACTATGTCAATTTGTTTGGCTTTTCAGCTTCCCAAAACTAACTAAATATTTATTTACTAAATTTCATATGCAATATTTCCATGCAAATCTATGCAGTATATAGTTTATGTGCAAATCATTATAGTGCAATGTATTGGGAATAATAATATTTTATAACACATAAATTCGGAACCCAAGGTAAACCTTTAGGATTACCCAACGTAACAAAAGTACATCATGGGTACATCTTACCAAAAATAAATGTCAGAGAGGGAGAATACTACTCTGCACAATGCATATTTGCTTATTTAGCAAAAACATTTGAAAATCAATTTTCACTTTGCATTAATCATCACTGTCTTCCTTCTTTCACGTAATCTTCATACCACTAGGAAATCAAAAAAGGTACAACGTGTGAATTATGATGAACTTCTATAATTTTTGCATAATATGTTCCACAACATGTTCATCGCAAGAATCAAGAAGCTTTTCTCAATAATTATATTGTATTACTCGTACAGTATGATGTTACAACTATGTACTACACAGATACACCATGCGTAATAAGATAGATTCCTTGATACCTATAAAGACGTAAGATCCCGCCGGTTGTTGAATAACTCTTGGTATTTGCACTACAACAGGAAAGGACAAAACTTACAATTAGACAAGATGCAAATACATAAAAGTAACGATAAGCCAGGAGCAAGAGTCAAGTCGACGGATTCCAAGACAATGGATTTAAAACTTTGGAAGAATTTGCATTATTCATACGAGTCAGTGTGTGTGCATTTGATTATTGATAGTTATACTCGTCCATGTGTAATATCGTCGACTATCAGATATGTACTCACAAACGGAAGAGTATGGGAAGGTGCGAGTGAGCAGCCCTGCGTCTTGGCTTGATGAGGATGATGTGGTTATGTGCATCTGAAAACCTGCTAGATCACATCATAAACAAAAATTGTTAAAAATTATCCAATCTGAACAGGCATAAAAAGCCATATAAGATGAGAACAAGTCAAGCCAGTTTTTTGTCCACGTACCAAAAGCGAAACGAAATCAAGTCGAGAAAGCCAAGATACATTAATGTATAGCGATGCTACACAACCTAACGTAGACCTGTGAATCTGGGGCTCCATGTCTCTACTATTTATTGGACTAATCACAATTCTGCAAGGATAACACTGTAGTTAATGTTTATATTCACAATGCCTCTACACATTCGCACTTAATCACTTCATACCAAGTCAATACTATTTCGTGGCACGAAAAACTCTGCACCCTCCGACTCTGATGCCTGATAAACATCCAGAGTCTCAAAACATACCGAATTTCCATTTTGGAAGAACATTTTACATTTCCAAACGAAATGACACCAAAGGATTATGGTGACGAAATTTAGATAGATTAAAAGAGCGTTTAATTGTGATTCTGCGATAAAAACTATTTCAATAACCAAATGGTACGCGTTACATAACGTGCTTTATTAAATTATTACTAAGATACTTATACTTAATCAAAGTAAATTCAACGCTAAATGGGGTGTAGTGAAACCGAAGTCTGTATTAGTCTTCTTTAAAATTTTTACACTTATTCAGCTATTTTGCGACATTTTCAGGTTTTCTATGTTAGACGTACTAGTTTAATTATCCTTCTGCAAGAAGACCAAACGAGCATTTCTGCACTTTTTATAACTTTTTCCAAAGTTTTGGAGACTTAACCTATGGAAAGATAAATCAATTCAAGCAAACGACAAACTTTCAGCCAAAGCTGACAGTAGTAATACTCAATACTTACTCGCTGATCATTTTCTGACGATTATAGGATTGATAATTTTACTGTACTGTATTCTTCGCTGATGCTATAACTGATTTTCATTTGAATTTGAACACTAAGCAGACCCAAACTCAATTTTTCTTTACACTACTTATTTCCAATTAAAAAACTGGAAATAATAGGGAATTAACTATTAAAGTATTAAGGTATTACGGAGAATTAATTAATCGCTTTTTAACAAACATAAATTGAATTAATTTATATGGCCGAAACGTCATTTCGTCAAATAGGGGCAGGAGCATTAAAACTGAATACATATATGGCAGAGTGTCACTTCCCGACGGTGACAGTATCTTTCCCAAAAATTATAGGGCTAGCCAAAGGTGGGTTAAACCAGGTAGTGCTTGTCTATTCCTGCCGTATTTTGCCAACCTTTGAGACTTTGAGGTGCACACACAACAGCAATCCGTATCAGTTTCATTTCATAACTTTTCCCTTCGTTTTTATTTTTAAATGCCATTTTCTAGAAATGTTCTTGAGTGATTTTAAAAGTAATCCCTCTTGCAGTTCTTTTTACCCCGGCTTAAGGCCGGCCAGAGCAATACTTTGAAGTTGTATATTTTTCGTGTAGAAATTTATATTTGAATGCTTTGGCATACAAATACGAAGTCCACATGATCCAGTATTTGGTATTTCTGCTTTTGCTGTAGCCTCACAAACATTGCATTCTTCTCTACACGTACTGGTGCTCAATTATAGGGGTAAAAAGTCGATGTGGTTATAGCAAATATATTTTGACGGTTTCTTGAACGTGTGGTCGTAGTATCCAAAGTTTAAAAGTCTTCATGATCAAATATTAGAGAGATTCAGAGTTAGAGTTAACGTAAACCTAAACCTAAAATTGGATGCGCACGCAATATTTGGTTGTATAATTTTACCTTAGTCTTAGCGTTTAAGTCTGAGTTCAAACGCAGACCTTAAACTCAACGTTAAAATCAGCAATTTAAGGTTCAGTCTATCGTGTACGGTTTGAAGGTTAGTTTGCAGTTAAAAATCGTGTTTAGCTATAGAAAATGGTAAATTTATTTAACATTAAGTACTAGTAGGGCAAATAAATAGAAATTCGGCAGTGAATTGCCTAAAAGTTCATCTTTCTTACCTGAAATATCAACCAACAGATTTTCATTTAAAAGTGGCACTACTACACATGTTCACATATCAGAAGTTGAGTTGTAATTTGCTTTTCAAATCAAAGAGATTCAAGTAATGACACTGCTCAATTTTGGTCAACATTCAAAAACTAACTACTTATAAACAAAAAAATTTATTCACTATTTAAACAGTAAATTCGTTGTGTTTTAACATTAATTTAAGTAAAACTTAAGATAATTTTCAATAGACAGTCTTTAAATACTGCAATCAAACTTAAATCCATGATGATGGGTAATTATTGTTATGATTGGAATAAAAATCTCTAGTTGATTGCTTGTGTTTAAAATCAAATGTAGCCACCGTAATTTCTTTTGCGTACACAGAATTTCTAAACCTCCTATTACGAATGAACCTAAACCTAAACCTTATTGCATTGTTTGTGTTACCGTTTAACCGCTAACCTTATCCCTGAATCTCTCTATTTTTAGATCGTCCAACCAGAGAAATTCAGATTTTATTCGTAAAATTTTTCGATTCCAACCAATTTCCAAGTTCTTTCGGAGTAAAATATTTCAAATATAACTACGTAAGAACTCTACAAACCAGTTATTTATTATTTGTATTAACCCTTATATTGTTAGAATTTTACTTTACTGTGAGTTCCGCTTTGGTTGCCTTACTCTCAAAGATAGTGAGCAGTGAGCACCTGCGGCCGGTGATCGCAACCGCTTATATTTTTGCCATTATACATTTGCCAAAATAAAAAAATTTTTGAGTATGGCTAACTCATTAATTTTTTTATTATCAGTATGGCTCCGACAAGCAACCTTTATGCAGTTTTATGCAGTTTGAAAATGAAAAACAGCTTTTACATTTCTTATCAGAATTATATCTGAAGTTTCTTATTAAGTTATCCTTCCTTATATTTTAGATATACTAATTTTATATTTAGTTTAAGTATATCGGCATGCCTGGCTAAAGCGGAACTTGATATATTGATATTTCAGAATGTTCAGTCAGTTGGGATCGGTTATAACCAGGAAAAGCAATGGCTTTTTCAATGGACGAATGGTAATAAAAACATAATTTAATTTCTCATTAGAATATTGAAGGTTGTGAAACTTTAATTACATTAACCGTTTCTCAACTGTCTAGTGACTGATTAATTAGATTACTAGTTTGCTATCTTATTGCCTAATTTAAGGTTTTAGTTTATTCACCTACCTGTAATAAAAATATTCGATATTGGTAAGTGAATATGTTTCACGTTTATTAAATATGCTGTTAAGGCTTTGAAATGAATTTAGAGTTAAATTTACAATTACAAGAAAATAATTCTGGCTATTGTATTTACAGGATTTCGTTAGTAAGCGCTATCTCAACTTATTAGAATTTCAAAGTAAAGAAATCTTGGCAAAGTCAGGAGTTGGAGTTCAGAAGTTTGTTGTTGTTGGCAATAAATCTGAAATATCGGACAAAGTTGAAAAATTCAGTAAGTTATTCATGTCATTACCATAATTAATTCCACTACGATATCGAACTCCATGTTTACGTTTTTTTCTGTTTAATTCTTAACATTTGAATTCGATATCCTAAATTAAACCTATATGAATGAAAGTCCGGTTCAGAATTTCTGATACTAAGTAATATTTTTTTATCTTTCATGTCGTGTAAAATTGCAAATAATTTTTGATTTAATAATTTTCAGAGGTGGATGAATACGTTATTAAAGCTCAAGTTATGGCTGGAGGCAGAGGAAAAGGCCACTTTGACACTGGATTTAAAGGAGGCGTTCACGTTATTAAAGAGTAATTTCTAATATTTTATTGAATTCGATACTATTTAATTTGTTAGGAGTAATTTGTCATATGTAGTTAAAAAGTCAAGATTTCTGATAGCATGGCGATGTTTCCTTACCTTATTTAAGGTCCTTGATTTTACAGTATGTAGCCGTATTATCTACAGTTTGCTTGTATTTTTAATCAATCTATAAATGTTCGTATGTTTTTAGAAAATCAAAAGTTGCAGGAATTGTGCAGTCTATGCTAGGCAATAAACTTATAACGAAGCAAACCCCTCCCAACGGCGTGCCAGTAAATACAGTGATGGTCGCAGAATCTGTAGACATTTTTGAAGAAAAATATTTGTGTTTCTTATTAGACAGGTAGTGTACATTCGTTTTGGGTTTTGATCTATTATATTAAATTAGAACCAAATTCTTGACCCAATAAAAATATTATTACTTATTGTTAACTTTTACTTATTTTTAATGATCGTCACAGAGCTAGCAATGGTCCCGTATGTATTGCATCCCCTGCTGGAGGAGTAGACATTGAAGATGTGGCAAAAAATACGCCTAGTAAAGTTAAAACGCTGCCAATAGACATTAATTCAGGATTAGCCACATCAATGGCAAAAGACATTGCCAAATTCTTGGAATTTGATTTAAAAAATGTTGATCAGGTACATATTTTTCATTTCCATGCAATATCTATAATAGTAGAATACCATACGCAAAATAATTATTTAATTATATTCATATTTAAACCGGTTTCAATTGCTAAATATTTTTAGGCTGCCGATGAAATAATGAAGTTGTACAAAGTTTTTGCAAGTAACGATATTACACAGCTGGAAATTAATCCTTTCGCTACAACAAATCGAGGAGTTCTGTGCGTTGACGCCAAAGTTCAAATAGATGACAATGCCAGATTTCGACAGGTTAGAATTTGTTTTTGAAATTATGAAATGACTGCAGCTGATTTCATTTCATCATATCACGGTATCACTAAAAATGTTTGTAAAATTTTAGAAGGAAATATTTGATAAAGAATCAACCGCAGAATCCGATCCAAGAGAAGTTGAGGCTGCGAAGCACAACTTAAATTATATCCAAATGAATGGCAATATTGGGTGCTTAGGTAAAAAAAATAATTTACTACTAATTTTGGGATTTGTAGCCAATAAAAATATTTCTGTTTTTGAAAAGTTAATGGAGCCGGTCTAGCAATGGCTACTATGGACATCATAAAATTGTATGGCGGTGAACCTGCTAATTTTTTGGACGTTGGGGGTAATGTTCAAGAAGACCAAGTTACCGAAGCGTTTAGAATTTTGTCTTCTGGTAAGTATTGCTTCAATTAAAAATAAATCGAAATTTGAATGATAGGCATTAAGGGAATGAATAACTTTTATATAATTTTCAATTGGCGTAATTACTATTTATTGAATAAAATAACAGATCCTAGTGTGAAGGCTATACTGGTCAACGTTTTTGGAGGAATAGTTAATTGTGCTACTATAGCAAAAGGAGTCATTGCCGCTGTAAAGAATGTGGGCTTAACGGTTCCATTGATAGTAAGACTGGAAGGTACAGAATCATCTAACAAACTATATTTTCTAAGACATGATATCACAATGGCAAAATATAATACCATAAAATGTTCACACATGTTTTCTTCATATTATAGGTACTAATGTTGATAATGCTAAGACACTGCTTAAGGACTCTGGTCTGAAAATTACGTCAGCAACAGATTTAGACGATGCAGCCAAGAAAGCAGTAGCATGTTTAAAATGAAAAATCCCAAATTGTTCGTTTAGTTAATATTCTTGAATATTTACCTATAAGTTACGCTAGTAAAGTATTAATTGGTAGAAATATGTAAATTAAATTACAAAGAAAAGTCATTTTACTGATTGCAGTGTGTATATGTAAATGTATTTTGTGTATGTTAAATAATGAAGTTGTACTTCTTCATCTATACACTGCCAAAGATTGTGTTGCTAACAGTCAAAGGAATAGAAAGAACTTCAGACTTATGAAAACAAACTCCTTTATCTCTTTGTACGCTTTCGTGTATTTAACATACATGAAAATGTTTTTGTTAAACTATTGCCTTTACTGTACTAATTTATTGAAATGTATTTCTAGGTATTTTTGTTCTATCCCTGTGTTTAAGACACTTAGGTGCATTAGATCAGTAATCTTTAATTAGACTTAATTTTAAATGGAATCAAAAGGGTACTTAGCAAACATGATGCGTTTTGAAAAAAATGTATATGTTTATCATGACATAAATGGGTTCGGGGAAGTGTTTGTTATGAACAGGCGAGTCATCATTGCATTGTAATGTTATCATTTTGTAGGAATGTGTTTTAGTTCAGGCATTCTTTATGAGCCTAATGCAAACAGCAAAAAGGTGGTGAAATATAGTTAGAGACTACTATTTCTTTCAGATTATGTACAGGAGCATTATATTGTTAAACGTAATGTAGTGGAGACAGATAGACTGGTGCTTTCAAACAACCTAGTAATAAATATTTTACTTATTTCTGAAATCAGATGTTATTTCAGAATATGTGCAGCAAAAACATGATCAGCATGTTTTATTGAAGAAAACAGCAAGAAAAGATTTCGCTTTTCGATTAATTGAACTGCGCAGTTGTGAAATGAATGCACTCGTAGATTGCAGCAGGTCTCATAAATAATGGTATGCCCTAAAAATCAAATTTGACTGGCGACCAATATTTTTGAATTTATGAAAGTTACTAAAAAGTACAGTTCGAGCTGACTTTCATTGAAAGCAAACTGCAACCAGAGTATGAATATGTACTAGTTGCCGTTTCAAGACAGAATTTAATATTGTTGATAGGAAAGATTACTACTATTTTGCTAACGTAAAATGCAATACACTAATGAGAATTACAAATTATTTAACCGGAACTCCGTATGCATAGTGTGATAAATATGTATTGATTGGTCTTAGTGACTTGACATCTGGTTAATTACTCATTTAGCACGGAAAAAATGGGTCTCAGAAGTTGCTCATGTTGGTCGGTTTTTGAACATAATAGATTTTCGAACATATTAGATTCATTTCTTTAGTCGCTAATCATTTCAAACTTTAATTACAATTATTTGAAGTATTGGTTTCTACAGACGCGTAAATTGTATTTTTTGTTCGTCTTAATTTTTACTGGTTTAAATATAAATGAAGAATGAATAGCTGCATGAATAAAATACTGCTAGTTAAAACCAGTAACGACTAAATTAATTATTTTTCTAAGTACAATATTAATCGTTACAGAATGTAACTCACATTTCCCGAATTCTAAATCAGCTAAGATTAATCAATGTTAGCGTGCTAAAATGCTTCTTAATATCTACCAACTCCCCGAATATTGGACCACATAGGTATTCGCATCTTTCTGAAATTTTGCTTAAAGGTGTAAAAAATTGAATTATACGTAGGTAACATTATTTAGTGTCCATAAAAGAATAAATTCAGTGTAGTTAAGGAAAGTAAAATTGTCCTTTGTATTCAGTCATAATTTAGCTGTATATAAAATTGATGAAAGAGATACATGTATTTATTGTTGTGTACTGTACATGCATACTTCAATTCTATATGCACTATTCCCTTACTTGGATACGAAACCTTCACACTATCAATACTCCAACCTTAGTCCTTTGTCAAATGTTAAGCTAATCAGTATTGTATTAGAATAGATTAAAAATATTTGTTTGACCTAAGCCATGATATCTGACGAACTATCCTAAGCTAAAACTGAGGACGAAATATAGATAAAAATCATTATGCAAATGCAATAATTGAAGAAATATACTGTTTATTTGTATGTCTTGTCCTAATCTCCGAATTGTTCTGCTACTTGATGGATACCTTAATGTAATTTTCAAGCAAATCAAATAAAAAAGCAAACTCAGAATGCTGTGTCGTTATTGAACGTCGTTATTCAGCATTGGGATTACGGATTAGGGATTAATTAATCCGGATTAATTAGGTGATTATGGATTAAAATGGAAATAAATCATATTTCACTGCAATTTGGTTAAATAATTAAATTGGAAATAAATATAACAAACGCAAAGAATTTTGCTATAAGTACAACTTTTGCGTGGTCTAAATCAATTCAGTGTAAGTTTGAAGAGCTAACTTAAATATTAAGTTAACTTTCAAAATTACTAATGCAGTTCTTGGCATAATATATATTCTTGACTGGGGTTGGTGTGTTGTTAATGTCCACGGATATGACGAAAGAAAAGATGGGCAACAATCAATGGCGGTTATAGTTATGTCAGTGAATTGAGGTCCCAAAATCACAAATTATTG
Organism: Yoshiicerus persimilis; assembly: GCA_020352615.2. Classification (NCBI taxonomy): domain Eukaryota; kingdom Metazoa; phylum Arthropoda; class Collembola; order Entomobryomorpha; family Tomoceridae; genus Yoshiicerus; species Yoshiicerus persimilis. The sequence goes on along the minus strand of CM060170.1, from coordinate 38,941,347 downwards.
AGCTATTATGATACGGAGAGGATGCATATTCACAAATCAAGAGCAGCAAACGTTTACCAATTCAATTGTCAACTGTAAAATCGCGTACTCATACGTGTTAGGTAGTTGCAAGCATTGTCAACTGTAATCCCTAATTTTAATCCCAATTTTAATCCGATTGAAAGATTATTTTTGGATGCGGGATTACGGATTACTTTCTATGTACACAAAAAATGGGATTACGGATTATGGATTAATCAAAACAATAAATATTTGTGGATTACGGATTGTGGATTAATTAATCCGTAATCGGATTAATAATCCGTTAATCCGTAATCTAGATTATCACAACTCTGGTAACATCACCCTGTGTTCCACAACGCAGACATCTGACGCCAGGTAATTATTTTCATTCGGTACATAGATTACAGCTTACCATCATTTGTAAATTAATTTTAGGCATATTTCAATATGTAATCAGTTGAAATATTGCAGTCCTAGTAAAAATAATGGACGGGCATCTCCTCCTTTACATAACTTGTAAATTCGTAGTACGTAGTCTTCAAGTTTTATTTCTAGCTAAATTCATGAATCGGTAATTACGTCTTAATGCAGTTCTCTAGGAATTTCTTTTGTGCACTATGTATTGACGTGGATATTGACGTGGAGCCTTGACCGCCCTGCAATGAAGATATGCAAGGTGGATGCTAATTGTTAAATGTGCTCAGGAAAAATGCCTACCCGGTATAATTTGAGCACGACTGCGTACGTATATTCTCCAGTATATCTCCTCCAAAATAACAACTGACAAATAATTAAGATGCGCTGTCTAAAACAGGTCACACCGCGTGGCTCAAGTATGGCCAAGATAATTGAAGTGTAATAGAAACTAAGAATAATTCTCCCTCACAGCTGTAGCACGATTGAGATCAAATTTATTCTAAAACAACAATATTCCAAACACACAACAATAATTTGAATTATACAAATCTCCCGCGTATTTTACATATACGAGGTATAATGATAACCTTTTAGATTAGTAATTTCTAATAAAAACAAGTCATACAACATTTACACATACACTTACTGAGGTACTCTAGAGTGTACTACATTCGAATGGAATATGCATTCATCAGTATTTTACAGTGATTTCTACTATCAAATTGTTAGACTTAATTAGTGAATAATCATCCTAATATACACATACATTCGATTTTGCATTAACATCATACACTAATTGATACTAACCACAGTTAAATTACATAATTGTTACAAATTACAATTAAAGTACTCTTACGACAGTATACTATACTAATGTTATGGCAGTACTCTAATGTTATGGCAGTACACTAATGTTATGGCAGTATACTAAACTAATGTTATGGTAGTATACTAAACTAATGTTATGGCAGTATACTAAACTAATGTTATGGTAGTATACTAAACTAATGTTATGGCAGAATACCAAACTAATGTTATGGCAGAATACCAAACTAATGTTATGGCAGTATACTAAACTAATGTTATGGCAGTATACTAAACTAATGTTAAGGTATACCAAACTAATGTTATGGCAGTATACTAAACTAATGTTAAGGTATACCAAACTAATGTTATGGCAGTATACTAAACTAATGTTATGGCAGTATACTAAACTAATGTTATGGCAGTATACTAAACTAATGTTAAGGTAGCACATCACATGTTATGGCATGTTATGGCATGTTATGGTAGCCCATCATATGTTATGGTACATGTTATGGTAGTACATCCCATGTTATGGTACATGTTATGGTAGTACATCCCATGTTATGGTACATGTTATGGTAGTACATCCCATGTTATGGTACATGTTATGGTAGTACATCCCATGTTATGGTACATGTTATGGTAGTACATCCCATGTTATGGTACATGTTATGGTAGTACATCCCATGTTATGGTACATGTTGGTATGGTATGGTTTTATTATTCATAAAGGTCGTCGGCAATCATATCACACATACAAGTACATATAACACAACTGGAATGATAACCTGGAGTTACAATATTACAGAACAGATTTAAAGACATTTAAATATTCACTGGTACATAATTATAATTATTGCAGATGCAAAATGGTATGTCGAATAGAAGAGTAGAGAGAGACATTATGCAAGGAATGCCGCCGGTTGCAGCGCAAACAAAGCGCGCATGGTCTTATACATTCACCTTACTGTCTGAAACTCGATGTTATGGTAGTACATCCCATGTTATGGTACATGTTATGGTAGTACATCCCATGTTATGGTACATGTTATGGTAGTACATCCCATGTTATGGTACATGTTATGGTAGTACATCCCATGTTATGGTACATGTTATGGTAGTACATCCCATGTTATGGTACATGTTATGGTAGTACATCCCATGTTATGGTACATGTTATGGTAGTACATCCCATGTTATGGTACATGTTATGGTAGTACATCCCATGTTATGGTACATGTTATGGTAGTACATCCCATGTTATGGTACATGTTATGGTAGTACATCCCATGTTATGGTACATGTTATGGTAGTACATCCCATGTTATGGTACATGTTGTGGTAGTACATCCCATGTTATGGTACATGTTATGGTAGTACATCCCATGTTATGGTACATGTTATGGTAGTACATCCCATGTTATGGTACATGTTATGGTAGTACATCCCATGTTATGGTACATGTTATGGTAGTACATCCCATGTTATGGTACATGTTATGGTAGTACATCCCATGTTATGGTACATGTTATGGTAGTACATCCCATGTTATGGTACATACACATATGTTATGGTAGATGTTATGCTACATACACATATGTTACGGTACAGGTTATTACATACTAAGTTCCATAGATGGCGTAAAGCCCTACATCTAAAGTTTACTTTCAACTTAAGATACTAAATATCACCACACTTTCAGACAAGATTAAATGTACTTAACAGAAATGCCATAGAAGGCGGAAAAATACAAACACCTTTTTAAAATAGCAAATTACATTCAACAACTATAATTCTCAAAGTACAAACTAAATATAAATGGTTGCGGACATTTAACACTAATAGCTTCCTAAACAACGACAGTATGGAAGAGACAATTCCGCCCAGCCATAAGATATATCTAAAACAGTGCCACTGGTTTTTATTTAACACATTCTTCATTATATTTAAATTATTGGTATAGTTCGTTAGCTTTAGTACACACTTAGGCTCTTCAAGGTTTTGTCCCCAGCAAATTTATACATCATTAATTACGCGTAAATGTTTATTCCACTTTTCTAAATATATTTCTTTTGTATGTGTAGCCATGACCCTCCCCCGCCGGAGATATGCAAGTTGGATGCCTGACTGACTAGACTGAATTGAGAATAATTATACTACCGACACCGCAGGTAAAGCAGTCAAATCTTGCAACTTATCATTTTTTATTTTACATTCTATTCATATTATTAATATAGTTCGTTACCTGTAGTACACCCATAGGTTCTTCTATAAATAGGAGTGCTCAGCTAGAAATATCTTCAGTTCTACATTTCTTTTGACAGTATCACAAACTTCCGTAGAATTTGACCTAACAAAATTATTAGTATCGGAACCACTCTTTTCCGAAAATCACATTTCTTGTTTTCTGCAGGCAAAGACTACACCGCTTCCATTCCGGAAGCCGAACTGGAGGCTCGGGGACACCTACTGTGGCAGCACCTTTATCCAGTCTACGCTGCAACCAGGAATCTGTTAAGGCCAACTTCTCCGGCAATGTGAAGGATACAATTAAGGAACTAGTCCGCATTATCACCGATATGCCCGTCCCGGAAGACAATATTGTCGTCGACCACCCCAAACATTTGAGGGTCGACTTGTTCAAACATCGGCAATACGGAGTTAGGTGGCTCCGCTGGAGGGAAAACCAATACCCTGGTGGAGGCATATTAGGTACGTTCTTAAAAACTATTTTTCATGTAGTTATACTTTGAATTTAATTTTAAAGCAGTAACCTTCATTATTATTAGTAAATAATAAATCCTCTGTTTTGCAATTTGGAATAATAGCTGATGAGATGGGACTAGGAAAAACTTTAATGGTTTTGGCACTTGTATCTCTCGCAAAGTCGGAATCACAGAAGGAAAGACCGGCCGACAATCCCTGTGTTGCAACAAATAGCAAAAGTAAGTTTACAAACTTTTTCTGTTGTTTCACTCTTTCGATTACTCTTATGGTCATGAATTTTGCAGAGAAGTTGGTGCCTAGTCAGTCGACTTTGGTTGTGTGTCCCAGTTCAATGCTCGAGCAGTGGAGGTCAGAAAGTGTGAATAAGACCAGAAACATGACCGTGACTACTTTCCAAGGTCCTCAACGCAAGGCTTCAGCAGTAGCGTAAGTATTATATACCTTAAAGGACCTTAGAGTCCTTAGAATAGAACCTTAAAGTTTTGCTAATTTAAATTATTTTATTTTCCATGAAAATTTAGGTTAGCGCAATTTGACTTCGTCCTAACTACCTACCCTACAATGAGTAGTGAGATTCCAAAAGACTCCGCAGTAAGACTTATTTCCATTGAAGTAGACATGTTTTCATGGTGTTGAGTACAAATTGATTAATTCTGTTTGTTCAGTCTCGTAGCCCTCTGCTACAAGTGCACTGGGAGCGATTAGTTTTGGACGAAGGTCATATTGTACGAAATTCTAAGACCGTTGCTGCGCAAGCTGTAAATGCGTTAGAGGCCAACCACCGATGGATAGTCACCGGAACACCAGTCCACAACAGGTAAATAAATATTTGCGTTTTACTAAATATTTTTGATTGCCACAGATAGTAGCCCTTAAAAATCAGTATTTGTGAGAGTTTTTATGCTCTGTGATCTAGAATAATCTTTTCCGATGTATACCTATGATTTTACTTTACTATATCTTTTCAGTGCCGATGACATGTACTCCTGCGTTAAGTTTCTTGGAATGGCTCCATTCGACGATAGTACTGTCTGGAAGTTCTGGATCGGCCTGAAAAACGCAAATAGGACATCTGACCAATCTGCTCGCTTGCACAAAGTGGGAAAGTCACTGCTATTAAGACGGACCAAAGATGAGGTGAACAATGGGGATCCAACTCAATCTATTCCTCCTAAAGTTGTCGTCGACAAAATCGTCGAACTAAGTGAAGCAGAAGGGTGGCTATCCTTCAGAAGGAGAAGTTGGACCTCGCCGAAGGCTGAACTAAAGAAGTGAAGCAGAAAGGTGCAGGGCTCTCGCTTGCACAAATGGTGGCTGTGAAATGTTTGATTTGTGATTGGAAAATTAGATTTTAGTTGTTTTAATTGTTTTGTTTTATGATTTTAATAAACCTGTGAATTTAACAGTGCAGTCGTAGACAGGTATGTCTAATTTTAAAATACTAACTTTAAAAAATAAATAAAAATTGTTTTAAATAGGACACTTAAAATTGCAACAAATATCTTAAATCAAAAAATAACGTTTTTGCTTTTATGACGCAATTTTTAAACTAAAAAATGACAAATAAAGACTGCACATTTGTTACATAACGCTATATATACGATGTTGAACAAAATTCCTTTATTCTGCAAGCATTCTGTTTCATATTATTCTTTGCATTTCCTCTTAACATTGTCATGCATAAATGAGCTTACTAAAATTGGAAAGCATATCTTCTCGTGTTATGTAGAACAAGAACTGAATACATCTAATCTTATTTTAATTTTGAACACTATGTTTTAAATATAATGTCATGCAGCGCGTTAGATGAAGTTAAAATAAATGGATTCAGCATGTCGCATCTCAAATACTGTATTGTAATTTAATCAACAAGAGTTATTACTACATATGCTTGGCTTACGCTTACAAGTAAAGATATATCTAGACACTTGTATATTTATATAATAAATAATGTTTCCTTCTAGACAATAAATTTTAGTTCAGTTAAAATTAAACTATATAAATCATTGGCATTGTAAATGATCTACGTCTATATGTTTACATTCCTTTCGGTTGTGGCACTTTGTTTAGACAGGTAAATTAAACTTCCATTTAGCACGATGTCATCTGAAAAACCAATAAATTGTAGCATTCAGGACGGAATACAAAAGTAAATTTCAATGGAAAATAATATTAATACACCCGGATTATTTCATTACCACGATCAAGTGGCCATTTTTCTTGGTGATAGCCATTGCATCCGTGTCACTCTTCTTAATTTCTATAACTCCTTGCTTGGCCCCTCCCATTTGATGGTGAAGTCTACAGGAAAAATAGTTTTAGTTATTGGTGCCTCTGCTCAGTGTTCATGCAACTGATGAAGGAATAATTTTTAAAATTCATTAATTTGTACTCACTCTCCTGGAGGAGCAATTTGTAACAACGATTTATTTTGAGCGGCAGTGTCAATTATGCGAGTAGTTGCCTCGATGACATTTGGACATTCAACAATCAAATCACCCTACACAAAAATACAACAATTTAACATTTAAATTAGTTAGACTGTGCTCAAGGAAATTAATACCACCTTTGAAAAACAAATATGCTTACATCAAACAATATTATAAGACTGTTAATTGACATAATTGATAAAAATAATTATTATTTTGCTTATTTGGTGGCAAATATTGTAAATGTCTTGAGTTCCTGCAGAGTTATCAATATTTATTGGAATTGGAAATCTTTAATATTTTGTGGTACGGCACCTTAGAGTACATTGAATTCGCACAAGAATACGGAGGAATATAGATTAATTTGTCCTCGCTATTTAAAAAATATCTAGTACCTTTAACTTTTTCATTTCAGCAGGAATGCGAATGATAAGAAGTCCGTCGCCCATATTTGTGATGGTCATTCCAGATAAATCTGACAGCGAAAGTTTGAGTTTTAGTTTCATGTCCTTTGCGTCGTGCAAGTATAAGGCCGAATTTGACAAAGTCAGGATGCGCTCCCTAGGTTTGTACCCATGTCGATCATATTTTGTCACCGTTGTGCAATACTGTGAACCAAAGACAAAATAATTTCAAAGATTGCTTTTTGATACATGTTTGTGGCAAACCCAGGTAAGTGTACCACACAGGAAATAAATCCTCTAAACTTTAGAAAAATTTAGTTTTGGTTTCTAAGAAGCTGTCTTCCCTTTTAAAATGTTGGATAATGAGTTATGTATTTTTATACATCAGGAATATCATTATAGAGTACAATACCCTTAAAAATAGTAAAAAAGTTTAATATTCAACTTACCACAAATTTTTCTCCATTGTTCTTAATGTTATTTTCTATAGGAGTGATTCGAGACGCTAAATCGCTGGGTCTGTAGTTCACAAAGTAGTTTTTGACGGTTCCTTCGTAAGTGCACTTCTTTCCTGCAAAATTACATTGGTATCACAGAAGATTATTTAAGTGAGCACAAAAGGATACTTATACTTGTGGTGTCAAGGGAAATTTTTGAAAGTATTAAACAATGAATGCAATTATAAACAAGGAAATAAAATTTCGAAAAAATAGTTTCTACATCAGAATAAAAATGAAACAATTAATGCTACTGACAAATGAAAAAACTGGGTTGGACTCAATTTAATTTTTCATTGGTACATACCCTTGAACATTTCGTGAGCAAGGAACTTCATTTCCAATTGTCTCTTTCTCGCTGGGTCCAAAGAACGGACATATTTTCTCACAACGTGACGGCGATGAACTTTGCATAGAACCTTAGAAGCCTACATTGCAATCAACAACACCAAAATATATTATTCGCAATATAATTTACACAAGTTAACTGATTTTAAAATTTTAATTTTTGAAGTGATTTAGTTAAAAATGGCTGTAAATGATTTAAATACCTCAGCAGCAGCTGGTGGGGCATCTGGCCAAGAGCGATCATGCTTTAAGATAAAATTCGGCAGCGATTCACTTAGTTTTAGCAAAAATCGATAACGCACAAATTGGAGGAATTTAGCGTTGGACTCACTAGCATCATCATTTCGAGTCATAAATCCCTTGACGAAACTGCAAAACATTCATTTAATATTCAAACCAAACTGTCAAATAGTATAGTATTTTTTATTTATACACTTAATTTGAAATATCTAAATCAATAGAATTTTAGTAGTAAAAGTAAACCTCAATTTCACGATATAATTTTATTTTCTAAAAATTGGTGCCGTATGAGAAATAGTTAGTTAAAAGTGAGATTAAACTTATACATTTCATTTTAAAACGCAAATATTACTTCCAGTGCATATACTTTGCATTACATTATTGTTTCCATAGACAAGTTAAGCGCATCAGAAGCATGATTCTGAAAACATGCTGAATACTATGAACATTCATGTATATGTTCAATAGTAATTATCGAGTAAGCAAAACGAACGTCATTTTGTTTTCACTGCACATTGCACACGCCATAAGAAAGTAAATGATTAAATAATACAGCGATAGCAACCCTGCACTACTCATAAACATAAATTAAGGAAACAACTTTTTGCATCCATTTAAGAATGATCTTTGTTCATTTTTTATTGCAATCTCATGAGTATGAGTCAGCAAGATAGAAGAGTGACGATGAATCAGACAAAAGCAGACAGAGCGCAATGGAAAAGTTGTTTCTATGCCGCAAAGTTTCATCTTTCCTTGGAAGCATTGTGCACATTATACTTTTAGCAAATGTAGCCTGTCTACTTATTTTCAGTTCTGAAATTATTTCCCAAACGTTTTTGAAAACAATCATAAACTTTTGTGGGCATTAACATTCCAATAAAAAACAAAGCTTTGTTAAATTTTATACTCTCAATAAAATTATCATAAATCAGAATTTGCCAGTTTGATTTATGTGCATAGTAAAAATTATTATTATTATAGTTGATTATTATCCCTTAACATTTGATTTAACAATATGCGCAATACAGTTTCCACGACTGGTAAAGCAAATTCAAACTAGCAATTAAACGCGTTAATTACGTGTTTCATGTTTCTATAACTCAAATGTGCTGTTATTTTAAGTTGAGCATTAGTGTTTCCTCTTCATATTACTACAATAATACTACTGAGGTCACTAGAAAGTAGTTCTATTGAAGCACAAAATTATGTGAAGGAAAACTTACTCTCGAATGACAGATGATGCCCATTTTCTCTTTTTGTATTCTCGGCGAGCCAAGAAACGACGAGAAAACTTCTGAACGATGATGACAAGATATCTCATCCTCAAATATGCCTTGCGTTGCTTCCTTCCTCTCCATATGGCTTTGATCTTGGACACCAGCTGTCGTTTTCTTTCCTGGAAACGGTCCTCAATGGCAAATAATGTTTGGGCGTGACGAATAAAGATTTTGGTTCTGCATTAGAGAAATATCCGCATTTAAGTAAACATTTAAACGAAGGTTTATTTTTAAAAACAATATGCTACCGATATTCAGTATTTAGTTTTGCAATAATTTACGCCTTAACTATGTAGGTGCTCAAATAAATGTGAATGTGTTTTATAGTAAAATGCCTACAATTAATTCTACTAGCCTAAATTACTACCAACATAAAACGGAAAGATAAACGCCCAATGCACTTCATAAATATGTACTAAATATACAGAAAGAATTTAAATGGGAAAGGTTGTGAATATTTAAAATAGTATACTTATCATTTTAGTCGAACGAAGCATGCACTATTTACCATTTAGTATTGGATGTTAAATAATATTAATTTTATACCAATAATCAATAAACAATTTCTCATGGTATAGGCAAATAGTAAAAAAATTCATTATTCATTTAAAGCCATAAAAATCACTGCTAAATGAATTTTTTACTGTTTTAAAGTTAATCATCACAAATAAGTATTAACAAAGCCATCATGCCCAATACTTACATTTATGTGAAGCAAACTGTTATTGTAAAATTGAAATTACATTTGCAAAAAGTGGCCTCACCTGAGCCACAAATCTGCTTTGCTCAGAATGCGGCTTTCAATAAGTAAAATATCATACGAAAATCAATATTCATTTCATAAACGTTTAGTACACTATGAGAATGAGAATAATTAAAACCAATCTAGTCACATTTATATAACGTATTTTTGAAGCTGTTAAACAGAAAGGCGATACGGTCTTCCCAGCCCAAATACACATTAATGTCTGAAAAACCATTAGCGAGAGAGCATTTATTTTTATTAATCTTTTTCTAATCCAAGATCTATTAGGAAAATCAAACCCATCAAACAAGGAGACTCGCATAATGGAAAAATTGTTCTAAAATAAAAGGTCTTTAATCATAAACTTTAATAAAAACTTCCAGGTTGAATAAGCATGATTTTCTTTATTATCAGTTATTGTTTAGGCAGTGTCTACGAACTTTATCTTATGAAACAAAGCAGGCGTTGCTTTCTATTAATACGATTATAATTGTGTTTTCTTGGAAAAACAGATAGTCACAATTTTAACACCATGAGTGTTAGAATAAATAATAGCTAATCGATAATACAAATACATCGTACTGATTTTGTACTTCGATCATTAAGTACATTTATAATTGTGGTAGAATAGAACCACATATAAATGATAAAATGTACTAATAATGCCTAACAATATTAATCTTCAGTTCATCAAGGCTCAGTAACACAATGCAGCTATATTTACATATACTGTGCATTCGTATATGCAAGCAACTGTAGTGTTTGAAAAACAATGATATATTTACTTAGTTAGTTATTATATAGTTACAGTGAAAAAATAGTAAATGACTCAGGGTCACGTATTCAAGTATTCATGCTAACATCTCTATACGATCCAACAACGTCTATATCTTCACGTTACGTTGCATTCTGCTCTCCAGTACATATAAGCACATAACCAGAGTACTAGGTACATTGGGAAGCTTCTCTTCTATTTCGTGACCTTTATTTCCTTATTATATAACTTAACGATCAGTGAGGCGATTTCTATATTCATTTCTCACTCAGTCTTGTGCTTTGATGCAAGCAAACTAGTCTGGTGTAGATTTAATGTTCATATAGTCTTAAACTAGGATAATACTGTCAAATATTGTTAAATTATGACATATTCTAATATTTTGTAGGAGTGGATTTTGACTGAAATAGCTGTGATCATATGCCATCTGAAATGTACAACCCTTGCAGTGAATCTGACCAAGGTAAGGACCTAAAATAACTACAGTATAACACAATTCTGAATTATTAATAAATGTGCTAGTTTTTAATTCTGATAATTTAGATCGCCTTCTTTTTGGCGATGGACCAACTCCTACCTGGAAAACGTGGATTTTAAATCACAAACGAGCTCTCATTTTAGGAACAGGCATTTTCGTGATACTAGGTCTTGTAATCGTAGTAACTGTAGTGCTCGCCACAAAAACAAGTATAAAAATCTATAATTGTTCAATTTCTAATGTAAAACAATAATAAGGCTGAAATAAACGACTTGTATGGAAATTTAGATGTGCTGCCTGTAAATCCCACCGTTCCACCAACTACCATTCCAACAACTTCAACTACAGCAGTACCAACGCCCACTTCTACAACACCCGCATCGACTACAACTAAAGTTACAACAACAACGACAGAAACACCAAAGACGACCACATCTTCTACAACGACAGAAACGCCCAAGACGACCACATCTTCTACAACAACATCTTCTACAACGACCACATCTTCTACAACGACCTCATCTTCTACAACGACAGAACCTCCTGAACCGACATCACCCGCAACGACACAAAGCCCAGTTACAGATAATACTACAACAGTATTTCCCCCACCTACTAAAAGGGTAAGTATGTCTACGACGATAAAACATAATACTGATTACTTTAACATTTGTATTAATGAAAATAATATTTTATCTTTTAAATGCAAATATGTCGTAAGAGATCACATTGTATTAACACCACTTCAGTGGAAATGTCATAATATGATTCAGTCAATAGAAAACAAGAAAATTGTAATAAAACATAACTACACACACATAAGTTATGTGTATTCAATAATATTTTCCAGCCCCTACCAGCCAATGCCACAGATGTGCCCCCTGTTTCACTGCTATTAATAATGGGGATGGATCCTCATTACGAGGATATGCCGTGTATAGTAACAACGCCTTTAACATTCAAATATAATGTGACTGTTGTTGGCCATACATTCGTAGGAGAAGGTATGTTTAATGAAAGTTATCATTTTTAACACTACAAAAAGAATGTATGTACAATGGAGATATTTGGTTAGTGAGTAAATAGAAAAGAGATGAGTTGACATTTCCTTTTTTCAATTTAGTACGTGTGCTACACTGAATAAGTAGAATCAATGACATATCATATATAAAACTAAAATGCAGTTAACTCAATAAAATTACACCTTTGAATACATAAAACCAATTATTTGCTTTGCAGATCAAGATGTAAAGAAGCATGCAAAAACTTCAGCAGCCAGAGCCGCAAATGAAGCTTTGTTTGGTCTTCATTACCCCTCTCCAATGCCTCCTTCAAAAAATCAATGCCAGCCTTAAAATTATTTTTCAAAATGGTATACGTTTTCTGCAGTTTGATTTATGCTTTTGTACAGATACCTATGTTATTAACAAATTAATTGTTCTGAGTAATAATTGATCACTAGAGACCGCATCGAAACGACAAATAAATACCTATGTTGATTATAAATTTCTCTATTTTTTGTTTGTGTAAAACTTTCCCTTAAAACATTTTCATCCATCCCAGTAGCAAATGAGCAATTAAAACCACCTAATATAGTTTTTGTATTGCATTTTTTGAAAATAATCCTGGTAAGAAGAGGATTTGTAAGCTTTCTTTAAAGCATAATCTCAGTATTAACTCTCCTTAGAATACTTCTCATTCTTAATCTGGTATTCGAATACAATTGAAAGTACTTCCAAAATTTCTTTTAGGACAATTCTGTATGTCTATACAACTTCATGATTGACTAGTTATCTTATATCAGGATTGATTAGTTTTCTTATTTCTTATTTAACAGTAAAGTTTTTCTTAAAGTGATGTTTGCTTCATAAATTGATCCCTGCATATATTTTAAAGAATTTGTTGCAACTGAACAGAGTAGTAATACTTCACAGAAGATATTAGTATTTTAAACATTTTAAACATTAGTTTCTGAAACTTTTTTAGCTATAGATTGTAGTTGTATGTAGTTGTATATTTACCACTAAACACAGGGAGACTATTTTCCCTAAATGCTTGCTAATTGTATTTAGGTAATTTAGCTGATGGTATTAGTAACTGAAGTAGTTAAGTAGAAAAAGAACTTACTTTCCCATTTGATAATGATCACTATTATATCCCAAATGTTTCATAACAAGGTCGACACCTTCTTTAGCATCTCCTTTGAAATGTGGCCACGTCTTGGGACATAAGCTCTTGTAGCGTTGAAGGAACAATTCGTATGGCCTCCTGTAAGCAAAACCTGCACGTCTCACGCGGAGATTTTCCATTAATCCCAAATACTTCACTTGATGACCTACTATCTCCAAATCGAATACCGCTAAAACGAGAAAAACGTTTAATTAGAACACTTGACGAATTATACGAATAAGACTTTTGCTGAACTTACATTAATATTCCCAATTCTTTTACTTAGTATACCATGCCAGCAGTATAACTTTAATAAACAATGATTGTCACTAATAACTATTAAGTGAATTTTAAATGACCAAAATAATGGATAGTGTCTAGTGTATGAGACATATCAGTAGATTTGTAAGATGAATTTAACACACTATTAATACCTGCTTTTTTAAAATCGTTTGGCTTGATGCATCGAACATAGGAAGGTTCTTTAGACATCAGGATATCCATCAGTTCATTCAAGCTGTACTTGAATTGAGTAGCCGCGGTGTCTGGTCGCTTTTTCCTCTGAAGTTCGCTCAGAGGGAAACAAGCCTTTGATTTAATTAAAGAAAATGTTAAATTATAAGTAATAAGTATGTGTATTTTGCGAATTATGATATGATTTATAATTTGATATTTGGTATTTTCATTTAAAATATATTGGGCAAAAACAAATTCATTTGACTTTTGAATGAAGACATTCATACAATAAAAATCTGTTTACCTGAACTATAGGTTTATTTGACTGTGTCATGGCTTCCCTCAAGTCACGGAATAACAGGTCGTTATTCTTCTCCAGGAAACCATGTACTTTGTAAGTGACTTCTCCTGCATAATGCAGTAAACGGAACTCCTAAAAACAAAAGAAGTATAAAATTTACTGAAAATATACAACAGAAAGTTTTAATTTATCATTTTATAAAATGCAATGTCTTACATCTCTCGTCAGGGATTTACGGTCGGTATTATTGGCATTTTTGTGACTGAGGTAATGCTTGTGAGACGACAGATTTTTAGTCATCTTTTCCAAAAGACTGAAATCACTTGTGTCACCTGGGCGGAGACATTCTTCATCCATTAAAGCAATGATACCTAGAATAATAATAAAATATATCACATTACATTATCAATTATATTTTGGTGTCATCGCTTTTCATTTCTTTGTAACTACTCTACTTCATTTACTTTCTTAAAACCTTAAAATTGCGTATTTATTTAAATAAAAAGCTTCAGAATAATGACATTCACAAAGGGCTAACAAATTTCTTACAAGAATACATTGTGCTCATAAATCTGAAGTCGGAATTTAAATTAATGACATACCACTGCTGTACACTGTCTAATAAGTCTAAAAGTTTCTATTATTAGAAAATTTGTCATTACTCTGTAAGTGATAGCATCGGAATATCATTGATGAGTAAGAACAAAAATTGCATTGAAGAAGGATATCATATTTTTCAACAAGAGCAAAGTCATGCTCTTAGACTCATTCATTAGACACAATATCGAAGTTGAAGGAAAATAAGGAATAAAACCATTCGAAAATATAATCCCTCTCTTTAGTTTAAGATTTACTTTGCGAGATGTAATAGCTTGGTGTAAAACATAGACTTACTAAATATTATTACATTATAACTCACCTTTGTGCTTCTCTTCGACTAAATCGCAAATGATTTTATTATTGAAGAAATCAATGTGTTGCCATTCAATGCCTTCTTTGCGGTATTCCTCTTGTTCGGACTTCAACGTCAATTGGATGAACAGTTGCTGAAGTTTTTCATTGCAGTAGTTTATACAGAATTGCTCAAAACTGTCAAATGGAAAAATACAAGTATTTAGTGTCATTCGGTCAACGAAAATCCCAATACGCCCCACTAAGAAGAAGGAAAATATTCGTGTTGTAACACATCTGTAGTAATATATTCTATTCAATATCCCACTCAGAAATATATGTAAGTCAAAACACATCAAATAATGATTTTTAGTACGGTGGTTAATGAAACAGTTAATTGTAATGATTATTAAATTAAATAAATAAATATAATAAATTGAATACATGTAAAATGGTTGTGAATGTTAATTGGAAACAGTAATTAACTACTAGCCTTAAGTCTACATCTACAAAAATAGATGGCTGTCTTACTAATTTTGCTGCAGTGTACACTAATATCACTTAAGTCGAATCTTTTTCATATTCAAATTAGCAACAAATAAGTTTTACATAACAGGATATAAATACGAGGCAAAAAGCATTTTTGTTTCTTGACAAATATTTTATTTTTACCTTTAATGTGTAACATGATAGACATTTGGGTAATAGGATTAAATGGCTGAATAAATCGGATGTCAGCATTAGATACTTTAGATATTGTCTGGCGTTTTCCGTCAAGATAATTTAAGTATGTATATTTATATTGGATTTGAGTGTTATAGAAGGCAGATTACTATTGAAGAATAAAGTATCAAAACGTAAATGTAATGATAAAAAGTCATTTATCATTTGTCGTATTAAACTCATTTCCTCTCGACCTACTCCACTCAAGATCCTTCACTTATAGTTATCGTTTTTAAATATAGACATTAGTCAGTCAGTTCAGGCGGAAGAATATCGTAATGGAAAGGTTTTTGAAAGGGAGCTAATGGGGGAAAAGTAGATATCAAGTGCTAAAAGCACAGCAACGGTTATCATTGAATGACATTGCCATAGTCATAATAAGAGTAGAAATCCTACAACCCTACAATAACAACTTCATCGAAGTTTTATTCAATTTTTGAAAAGATAAAAATGCCAATGCCAAATCATCACTTTGACAGCATAATTTATCATGTTCATTGCCTCTGTTAAGATATGCATTAGAATAACCAACGATTATTATTATTAATCCCCCGGCACACTGACCTACGAATTATTATGTAAAAATTCTAACAGTTTTCACTAATTTAATTATTTATATTGCAAAATGGGAAATTAAAGAAATGACTTTTAAAGTACTTAAAAATTTCCTTAATGATAAACTTACCTATTGGCTTCAAAAATTTCAAATCCATAAATATCCAGAATTCCCATGAGAGTTTTCTTGCCATCAAAGTTGGACATAAGAGAGTCATTCAATTTATGCACCAACCAGGTAAATAAACGATCATATATGGCTTTGGCTAAGGCATCCCGAGCATAGGTGCTCTGGTCATAGGTCAATGGAGACGTGACAAGTTCTCCTCGAGCTTCAATTGTTCGATGTGTAAATGCTTTGGTTAATTTCTCTGGTGTTGCCCCAAGCAGCTGTCAGCACATTAGTTTAAAAAGCCAAAATTCAATTTAATAGTACGTATTTAGAAGAAACTGGGGAGTCAGCTTTGACTATTTAAGGCATAGAGTTGTGCAGTACATAACCTTCGTTCTGTGAACACATTGCACTCACGCTCCTATATTTTCAGTTCTTAGAGCATGAAAGTAAATTCAGTAGCGCTTTAACTATCTATACGTGCTACCTAAATAACTTAGGGGTATCTGTAATAATATATTTAATGTCTTACTTAAGATTTCTCATCTTTAATGAGCATACGGTAAACATTAATGACACTGTGAAAAGATACACCACTGCCAAGCGAGACTACGTGTATTTCCACATACATCAACTCTAAATGTACAAAGAAGAACCTTTTATACACAGAATACGTTATGTCGAGAGCTCTGTGTTTTTTGGTAGAACTTGACGTAGATGCATGTCATGCTTTTGCTTTTGGAAAATGTAAAGTGTAAGTGTTTTGCTTTTCTAGCAATACATCTTTCAATCCCCTACCTATGTATTCTCTGCAGCATTTTTATGCATTATGGTTGCAATTTACAATGCACTGCACTTTTTCGTTTCGTACTTTGTGTCATTTATACAATCTTCAAACTTAAAACCCACAAAGAATCGGCAATCAGTTTCGGTAAGCTAAACTAACCACAAAAGTTTACTTTCAATTTCAAATAATACGAATCATCTACCATAAATCCCAAAATTCCAATTTTCAATTAGAATTAAGTTTTCAACTAACAAAAATTCTAAACAGAACTGTTATGTTTACGCCTAATTTATCCAAAGGTATTTAAATTGCCTTGAAACAATGCCTTTTCGTAATACAATACGTATATAGCAGTGCCATATATAGAATTCGTAAAGTGAAATATTTACACTCATTTCCCTCCACATGCCAGAATTATTCTCAGTGGGTCATAAATCCTTTTTACAGTCAGCAAACCCAAAAGTGCATAAAATCGGTGTTTATGTTTTGTGTGGTACTCGAGGGAGCGTAAAATTTGAGTAGGGTTTGAAAATAACTATAAGCAAAGACAATTAGTATGGAAAAACTTACATTGGCAGCAATTTTAATGATATCATGACTGATAACTTTGCCGTAGGAACCCTCCTGCTTGAATTTCACGTTGCCCACATGAAGAACGGCAGCAACAATATGAAAAACTTCATCTTGCTCGCTGGAGGAGAATCCAACAGTTCCCATTGCATTTTTCACAACGTCAAATTGCTTGGCATCATCTCCATGGGCTTTTGCGTTCCCCTAGGAAAAAATAGTGGGGTGTTAAATATGGCCTTGGTAGTGACAAAGTAATTCAAATATTTTCAGATTTTGGTAGATTTTCAGTAATTGATACACAATTTTTGTGCAAACCACTTTGAAATACCGATCATAGCTTAATTTAAGATTCGCAGCAGTTGCCTAAACTTTTAAACCCTAAAATTGCAGCATATGTATTAATTTAGATTATTACCATATTAAATGCATAAGTTGAAATTTAAATGCATACACTGAATTTTAAATATTTTGAAGAGGAATATTAATTTCTGATATTGGTTTTGAACGATGAATGAGAAAAAGCAAACAAACAATTAATATTAGCGCTGACATATGAAACGATGGAGTACTTAGTTGATATTCCAATATTGTAGTGGAAGTCATTAATCAAAAAGCTGTCATACTGCTTCTCTTATCTTACCTCGTTGATCACTATTAAGTATATTTATGCAGAGTAAAACAAATAGCTCATGTAATATTTATGTTTTTATTCGTTCCTAAGTTGCATTAGTATGATTTTCTCATAGACTCATAATAACTAACAATGCTACTTTTACTTTTACGCTGTCAGTCACTTTCTATGATCTATCCTCATTAAATATAATTGTGGCGTACTGAAAGATTCACCGCTTATGAAATTATTGAATTATAACTTGTTGGTAAATACTCAGTTTCTTCCATGATATGCATTTGTGTTCAGCTGGCCACAGCAATTGTTTATTTTTTTAAATCATTAAATATCTTAGCTGTTCCTCATTTAATGAGATGATATGAAATGGTTTTTGCAGACATTGTAAATATTTAAACAGTTTTTTCACTGTGGAGGTACATAGAGATGTTTTTAACTTAAATGACCTAAAACGGTTAAGAAATGATTTATCTTTCAGTTGAAGCAATGAAGTATTATTATTACGCTACATAATAAAATCGGCTGCGCTTTAGCAAGGTCAAAATCAAGTTGATGAAATATAGTAAGCATATTGAACAACCGCATTGGCTATCATCAATGGCATTATGACGTACTTAGTACGATAAATAATAAATGGATAAAATCATAATAAAGAATAAGGTATTTTGTTAACTGTAGCTTGCAGTTTGTAGAAACAAAATGAAAATATTTACGTGTTGTATCAGAGTGTATACAAATATCTCATCACTAAATTGGGTAAAATGAAATGTAAGTTTGTTAGATAGACGTTTGTGTTTGTTTACACCTTTCAATTAAATGTAAAAGGCAAAAGGTACTACTTATATGTTCTAGACAAGTGAAAAGTGGAGGTTATTACAGATTCTTGATATTGAAAGTTCAGTAGAGCATAGTTAGTGACTGTGCACGACTGAGTCTGCACGTAAATACATTGAACGGCCCATTAACTTTTTTCGCATAAATTCCTCCTTCAATTTGTCTTCCCTAGCAAAAGTTTTTATAAGAAATTCACTTAAAATAGTCAGTCTACAGCGATGAGTTAAGGTACCTACTATTACCAAGAGTTACTGACTGAGATTTCAGATACATTACCTACAAACTATCTATTTAACATTTATCTCAGTTATATAAATGCAGAGCAAACAAACAGCAGTTGTATTGTAAGCTAAAGTGAAGAAATTGCGAGATAAATATATTATGTGCTTATGTGCAATTGAATTTGATTAGAGAAGAAGCGAGAAAAGGAATAGTAACCTGGTTTAGGTAGTGATAGTCACCCACGCTCCGATTTAATTTGAGCTTCTCCAGCATTGAATTATCCAAACCACTGAGCAGCTGGTAGAAAATGTGAAAATTTCTTTCTCCCTTATTTTGAGAGACCACACGGGACTTTTCTAACAGATAATTTAAGATATGGCCGCCAATAGGAGTTCCCTATAATTTAAACAAATATTTTCATATTCCGTTATTAGTCACTCACTTACGTCTGTTCCACCAACCGTGAAATGACAAAAAGAAAATGCATGCATAAATCCCCAAGAAATCATAAATCCCATTCTCACCTTAAAATCAAATTCAATATCCATATATTTTCCAAATCGGCTAGAGTTATCGTTGCGATTCGTCTGGGCATTTCCAAATGCTTCAAGAACAGGATTAGATTGTAAAAGTTTATCCTTGGTGCTTTCCACGGGAGATAATGTTTTTGATGCTGAGGCGATGTACTGGAGTATTTTTTTAGACGCTTCAGTCTTTCCCGAACCCGACTCACCTAAATTCACAAAGATGCCCACATTAGAAACATACGTGTAACATTTATTCTCGAGAGCGATATTCGCTATTAGCCTTGTAATATGATAGCCAATAATAAATCATCTCAAGAGCTATTGTGACAGGCGGACGTCAGACGCTAAACTGCTCAAAATAATAATCACTTGGGAACCAGATATTGAACGCGCCCGTAAATTATCCATCCGAGGTCAACATATTGACGTGATATACTCACGTTCTTGACCTCCACTCTTCCCTTTCTTAAAGTCGTGCAATTAAATTGACTTACAAGAAAGACAAGACAGAAAGTCAAGATGCAAAAGATTTTTGTCTAAATATTTGTGTAACATGTCAGACAAGATTTAATGTGTAGAGCCGATTCGATTCTTTCATCATAGATACAAGTGGTTATTAATATAAAGTATAATTAACTCAGAAATTTTCAATAATTATTTCATCGACTGGTAATATTGTCAAGAACCCATCAACCTTTTCTGTATCTCATACTATAATTGGATTTAAATTAAAAGCAACTTTTGTGAGACAATAATGACAATTCTCATGAAACGGTAAAATGGAAAACAATCTTCAAAAACCATCACAAATTCCTAATCTGTATTGGAATGCTCCAAATTTGCATAAAATGAATACACATTAAAGGAAAAAAATATTTAATTAAATCCATTGCAAGCAATCATTACATGGCTCAGTAACCGAAAGCAGCCATCGTCAGCAACTTTGTTTAACGGATCGTATTTTGCTATTATTTGTTTACATTGGGCATCAGTCACACGTAAATTCCGGCCTTCCGGTTAACGGAAACCGCTTTAGTGCGTTCTACATCTACATCGTAATATTTTATCATGGACTTGGAAAATAAAACTCAACCAAATTGGTTTCACTTGCAAAGGTCGTTAGATATTTCTCCGCCGTAACTCTCCTTATCCTTCAATGGTATAGGAAAGATTGGTCTAATTATAACTAGATACACTATAAAAATGGAGCTAAGGGAGCTACACTGATTCAAGTCACAATTTCTATGTGCAGCTGTTTTATACCTTGAAAACAACATGTGCACATACTATTGACCTAAAATACAATAATAAATAAATATTTAGTTATCGTATTACGTAATAGATATCTCACCTGAAATGAGGATGCACTGATCTCGATTCTCCTCTCTGAGCTGCTTGTAGGCATTGTCAGTGATTCCAAAGCTAAATAAATAGAAAGTCTCATGTAAATTCACAGTACAAAAATATCGTAATTACCATAATACAATTATAGCAAAATATTGACTATGTAATAAGTTCATTATGCTTCCACATTCAGTTAACATAATTAAGAACCTAATGAAAATATAAATGTTGGTTGAAACAGAAAACTCATTTTCCATATGAATATCATTGCAGTTTAACGATAAATGATAAATTTTGATAACGATAACTAGAATGCACAAAAACTAGCGTAAATCAAGAAAATATAAAAAACATTGGCAAAGGACAAAATATTGTATGGGTTTACGTTGGTGATGAATTGGTGTGTTCAGCGATATGAAACTTTGCTGTATCTCATGAGGAGCTGCATTTTATTATTTGTATGATTGTGTAGTTTTTGCTGCATATTGTTTCATACTTTTATTATTATTGATTTATCTGTCCTGTTCATCTAGATAATCATCCATTAGTGACATTTAGTGTTTTATTAAAATAGATTCATCGATTATTTGGCTACACTATTTATCTAGTAAAAGTATGTACCCATACAATAATATGAAAAGGTAATGCACAACATTACTACAGCTTAAATCAATCATCTCGGTGGTAATAACGTACCAAACCAGGTACAGGTAGCCTGGTACTAATAAAAACGAAATCAAAATAATACTGCCTGCCTTTTTTGGAGAAAGTAACAATTACCTACATTTGCCATTCATTTTATCATTTCTTCTAGATGTGCAATGATTCTGCCTACATGGTATGCTTCTACAATGTCACCTTAATCCTTTTACGATGCAATTCACAACATAACGTCGAATACAACCTTGAAGGCGAGGCGGTAAATGTAGATCGCTGTCTGTGTTATCATAGCAAATCAACAACAATTCTCGCTTTACTTTCAAAACTACCTGTGAATATTGTACGACAAAGATAAAACAGACTAGTATGGGTGATGATAATGTAAATGTAACTAAATATCTTCGTAATAATATTATACATATGTTAAATAAACTTCCCATTCACGTACAAA
The DNA here is from genome assembly GCA_020352615.2 of Yoshiicerus persimilis. Classification (NCBI taxonomy): domain Eukaryota; kingdom Metazoa; phylum Arthropoda; class Collembola; order Entomobryomorpha; family Tomoceridae; genus Yoshiicerus; species Yoshiicerus persimilis. Next base: position 38,918,970 of record CM060170.1, on the reverse strand, counting down.
TGCCAACTTGGTGGCGATGTAGGAGATAAACCCTAAAAATGTAGTATTAATGTCATAGGCGATAAATATAGCTAATCATAAGACTTTAGTTCATCCTTAAACACCTTTCATTCTTAAAATACACATTTGAAATATAACTTACATGTGTGGAGCAACTTCAATGAAATTGATGTTGTAGTATTTCTTAACGAGTTCCTGTCCGTAGATGGGAAGATCTTTATAAGGATTCACGGATATTAAGACAGGCCCAATATATGTCTGTAAAAGTGTTAAAACATTTGCAATTAGTAACAATAAATTAATTGTGAATAAAAACAGAAAGGTCTAGAAATAGAAATGATCGGTGCCTATGTGTAATGCATCATTAATTTCCCTTTTGTAATAATTTGCAATGTGTTTTACCGTAAACAATGCAATGAGGAAATTAAAAACCCAAAGCTCTATTCATAGGTAACATTGATTACCAATTTTATCTTTAGCCTTCGCAAACTGCTTCCTGGAATGTGGGTAATCCAGAATTTATGAATAACATGTTTTTATACTCACTTTCATGTACAGTGAATTCTAAGGCATAAGCTGTGAAAACAAAATTTCACATAATTTACAGTAATTCAGCAAACAATATCATATTTTTGCCACATTTATTTCAGTATTGTAGCTCACAAGGAAAGCCGTAATTCTGCTTCAAGTTCATCCTTTTCTTCTAAACTTGTTGAGTTTCTAATTGCTATCTTTATTGCTCTTTATGTAAAAACGACTCTGATACACATTCTGATTAATTGATATTGTATTGTTTTATCTAGTTATCAATACTTCCTACAGTTGTATCTGAATTATATCAAATGATGTACAAGAGTAGCAAAAATATTTTGCCCCTATCCTATCGGACATCCATATTACTCGTACTCTAAATGAAAATTTTATCAGTATCAATACGTTCGTTTAGCAATTTGTGGAAATGTACGCCTTAGACTAATTTTCAACTGAGCAACGCGTGTAGATAATAAAAGTTATTGTTACCATTAAATATAATAATTAAAGCTTCCCGATATTGACTGAATATTTTGGCAAAAGATAATAATTATATTTGATATGTGTACATTCAATATCTATATGAAAGGAACAATTTTAATTACTGATATAAAAAAGCTATAACTCAGTTGTGGGTTTAAACAGAAAAATAGATTTTAATAGTATAATAGAAATGATTTAAACGTTTTCAACCAGAATAGTCTGGATTATTCTTAGTCATCGAACATTTCAGAGTTCACTAGTTCCTAAGTTCCTTGCATGTGGTTTTGTGCTAATTCCAAACGCTGCATTACGAAGGTCAACTTCAATTAGCTGAAATACATGATAGCAGTGTAATAAAAATAAAATCAATCGAATAACTTTGTATTTAAACATTTGTTGCCTTCATTGCAAATTAGTAGTATGTAATCATACTAAATATTAAAAAATTGCTAAGAATATATTGTTAAATATCATTTCTACAAAGGAAAGCTCATTTAAGGTCTTTGTAGTACCATAATATCAATGAGTACATACGAACAATAAGAATTTTTTCTAGAAATAGCCGGTATAGAGTATATTGTAATTCATTAATATATATTTTTGCTACGCCAAGCTTATATTATGCCAATCTAATTTACGTGATTAATTGTCTGTGTTCAATTTTCCTTTCGTAGATAATTATTACAGAATAGAGTGGACTGAGAAAGAAAGAAAAGATAAGAAAGACAAACAATGTGAGACTTATTGACACGAGGAGTTTCAAGAGCGATTTTTATCAGTAGTAAAGTAACCTACGACAAGGAGTCAAAGTAAACAAATGAAAGATGACCATCTTTACGACTTTGATGTTTTCCCAAAGAAATGCAGACACATAAATACATGTTAATTGTGATTAAGTAGCAACCTACTAAATAAACGATTCTCTAGAATGCAAAGTCGTGAAGGTGTGAGTGTGTATGTCGATGCTTACAAAGAATATTAAATTGCGTGACAAAACACATGAGAATTTTGATCTGTAGAATGATAATGCTTTTTAATATGATACGTAAGGAATGATATGACATTAGAATGAGAAGTGTAATATAATGGCCGTTATTAATAAGACAATGACAATAGCAAATGAGATTCCTAGATAAGTAGAGAATGAACAGCCGTAAAAGATAATCTTTGCTATTGTAATGCATTATCACACGAATTGCGCAATAATTACTCATCTCAAGTCAAAGAGCATGCTAATAAATAGCTATTTAACTAATAATTACTACACACTGCATTCCCACATATATATTTATTGAGCACGAGCGAAGTCCTACAAAAGGGTTGCCGAATGACATAACTCTGCTAACAATAAGCGATTATATTTAACACTTACAATATAACATACTACGTGCATACTAAACACAATGTACTTACTCGTCGTTTACATAGACTCACACAGAGACTTTAAATAATGATAGATTAGTGATGCCTTTGCGCCGTATCTAAAACATGATCTAAATAAGCTTATTAGATTAACTAAGATGTAAGACAACTTTCAAACGAAGGAGAGCCGGAGCCAAAGCCAAGGTAGTTAATCCTGATAAGGATAGTGAACTGAATAACAGAACATTACTGCAATTACTAGTGCATAATGGAATGCAGTTGTGTTGTGGGATGCATTTCGAAGAACGATCATTAAATAAGATAGGTTTCCACTTGCAGTGCAGGATTACAGCCGTCGTGCCATGTCAGTCAAAGCCAATTCATTTAATGGCGATAACTCTTACCTATCTCTATATCCACTATTAGAATAAAAACTATTATAGACAATTTATGTGGCCGTTATGTTTCGCTGTTTATGCCGAATGAAGTTTAGAAAAGGGTTAAGTCAGTTGTGCTGTGCTCTCTCACTCGTAGGCACTTTGAGATTAGAATTCCACGTACCTACTACCTTTGTCTCTTCCATGTACTACATATTTTTATTTCACCTTCATAAATACCTTCTCATCTTTTATTGCTCATCTTTTTACGTTACTACACACACACACACCTATGAATAAAAGTAATAAAATTGCCAAAAGCCGAAAGGACTCCTTTTATCTTATCTCTCCTAATTCATCATTGAAGCCAACCAACCAACTGACTTACTGACTCACTCAAGCCATGATTGTCAGGGCGAGAAACGCAATTATAGTGAAATTAATAATGAATTTACAAAGATAGCGGGTATTTCAACAATTTAAATGTCATTTAGTACTCCTATCAATGCACAATTGTTTCTACTGCTTTCAGCAATATAAATTCATGGACTTCTACATTATATAGAGGTGCAATGTAATGAAAAGTATATTGAGTGTAAGCAAATACAAGTACAACAATGTATAATCATCCTCCAATTTCAGTAGGTACACTCTTATCTTGTATTTGTTCTCCAAACAGAAAAAGACCATGAATTATTATCGTTTCAAATTATTTGTAGAATGTACAATAGGATTATGGGTTCGGGGATTCTTGTAAGTAATAGCAATATCAATTTTAAGTGTTAAATACATAATTGAATGAAGTGTATGTTTAACAACTTCTCAACAGTTTCTCTGCTTAATATCATATCTGACTTTGCTAATGGGGGTATTTATTAAATAGTAATATACAAATACATGGCATACGAAGATGTGCATGTATTTATGTGTGTACACTGTCTGTTCACTTTCTTACAAAAAAGAAATGGAAATGCACAAAATAGAGGAGTGATAATAATACTGCAGTACATATAAATGTATTTTTCCTTAGGTATATTTTTATTTATATGTTTTAAATCATCAATCAGATGGATGTTAGGTTATTACGAAGCTTAAAAGCTCAAACCTTAGGTATCCATTGTAGAAAAGAAAAAATGACAGTAATAAATTGAAATGCATACAAAGTTAATAGTGTAGGTGGTGAGATTTAATGGGTGTGTTATTCATTTCATGACTTTAAAAGCTAGGCCAGTACATACTACATCATAAATATAATAAATAGGCAAGGAAACCATTTGAAGGTATAGCTGACCATTGCATATAAAGATAGATGCCTTCAGAATACAGATACAGCGGTAGGGAAAAATCTGCAAATGACTTGCAGACAAAGATAATAGAAGTGAATTGTCTACGGCAGAGTGTAAGGTAAGGTACCCATATATAAGCACTTGGAAAACATTTAAGACAACACAGACAAGACAACAATATTGAATAGTATCGTAAAATCAGAAGTAATGCTGTTGGTCATAGTGCATGCAAAACAAGAATCAAAGATTTCTGCAAAAGGAGTCATTGCCTTAAGAGTAATTTTAATCTATCGTGTCTCGTTGTCTATTACAGATAATCCGAGAAGGCAAATCCAATTGCATTGTACCTCCTCCGGGTTATATTATGAACTATGCTCTCTGGTTTCTAGATAATATGATATAGATAGTGTCATAAGAAGTATTAGCATATATAGCGCATTTTAAAATACAATGCGCCTCCTCCCTTTTAACTCGAGATTTTCTCATACCTGCATAAATTACATAAACATTATAATGCACCACTCTGCCTAAATATGTATGTTATCTGTCAGTTATGTATGTACGAAGCAGTGTACTTATCTGCAGGTGCAAAAAACTGTAATGTGCACAGAGCTTGGATTGGATTCGAGTAGGGATCTCCTTTTTGGTTTCAAAACTATTTAGTGAGTGAGCGTACTAATCTCAACTTGGTTCTCTCTCGTTCCGTTTGCTATGCTCTGTAGTGTACTCGTATACAATAGTACGTGCTCACAGCAATTAGTTCTTTTGCTTATGTCAGTATCGGAAACTCTTAGAAAGGAGTACACTATACATATACCCTTTTATTGCTTTTCGCATTACTCCATTACAGATACATATATTTTATACCGCATGTACCTACAGAACATGAAATGACTATCTATACATTTGATTTACTTAAAGTTAGTTTTGGCTTCGACGTTTTGATAATCCCTATAATATAATAGTTTATAATGCCCCTGCTTATACTCTGGACTTTATGTTATGTTATGACCACATCATCATCGTGTTTTCTATTGTGTTTCTGTTTTCTTACATCTTGTTGTGTTTCTTGCCCATTAAGTGTACATGCCTGTCTGTTGCAAAGGGTGAGGGCGATATTGTATTCTGCTGTAGTGTCTGTACAACTTCTACTGCTGACTTAACGAACGTCATGTTAAATGAAACTTGAATTCTCAGTCATTCTGAGCCAACTGATTTTTGACAGGGATAGGCCCGAGTGAGAGGAGATTCTAGATGTGCACATATTTGTACTGCAACCAGAAAGAAGGGAATCTACGGCCAAAAGGTAGTTAACTACTTCTGAAACATTAATTTATTCAGAGTTTAGCTTCAGAAAGGAATAATCCAAACATTAGGTGGGCAGATGTGCACATCCTTTAGTCATCCAATACTGCTCAACCATATTATCGAGACCTTCTCCTCGTCATTTTTAAGCAGTCACTACTTTTAATGGCCCTTGAACTGAACTTAACCGAAATGACTAACTGCCTTCCACATTCTACGTACATCTATCTAGTCCCCACTCCTCTATACACTTACAAGGCAATTATGTCACACATATATTTAGATCGACAATACGCAACCCAATATTCTTTTTAGTCAACTATGCATTAGTCACTCGTCCCATATAGGCACTATTAAGAAATCAAGAATAAATCGCTTAATCCGATGTGTAGAGCAATGCATATTAGCAATATACACTTCAAAAATAGTATACTTTTAATGGACTTGAACTTTGGTGTCTTTACGCAATTAATTACATTGCCATCCCAAGCATATGCAACTATTTTATTGATTTTAGATAGATTAATGGGAAATAACCATGATCTAAAGTAAATAATGCTGTGGGCATATTTCAACAGTAACTGATTTACCAATTTATAGCCCAAGTATTCAGACTCCCTTTGAATCATATCAAGATTTCTTAAATAGAGGACAAAAATGCATTGCACTTTTTTCCGGAGGTCAAAAGCAGTTGTCAATAATAATCCCTTTTAGAAAAGAAAAGCAAAAATAAGCTTACATTCTTTGAAAATGTAAAGTCATTTAAGTGATTGTACTAGATTTCGTTAAAAACATTAACAATTTTGAATTTTATAGTACTTTAAAAATGACTAAATTTAGAGTGCAGCGAATATTCGAAATTTTTATGAGGAAAAAGTATAGCTTTTGCAGTTTATTGTCCAGCTTGACTTTGGTGCGTATAAGTGTATTTAAGAGCGAGAAGGGAGTAAACTGAAAGTGCACTTACGTAAATGAGGTCGGACCGAAATCTTTTGCGAAGATTCTCAATGAATGCCTCCGTGTCATTAGGGTCGTCAAGAAGAACTGTGTCGTGAACACCTACGGTGTCACGCAACTCTAACATATTTTCCATCATGATGACTGAGGAACTTGTGAATTAAATTCACACTTGACAATGTAATTATTAAAGATGTTTGCAGCAGAGTGGTTCGGCGTGTAGTGAGTAAACTGTCCGACGTTATCACAGAGAACTTCCTCTCACAATTTTTTACGCAGGCTCACACGTCAATTTTAAGTCGAAGTTGTTCTATGGATGTAACAAGCAACTTGCTACATTTATTTAAAGCTATTAACAAATAGGTTTTTCTAATTCACTCCTTTGTTGTTAGCAACTTTATATTATTTGTCTCTTTGGAGTGTTCGAGAGTCACCACAAGCCACAAGTAATGGAAATCCTCACTTTGAAATTAGCCAATCGATCTAGAATTAAAAATTACATGCAAAATTATATTTCAGTTATATTTCTACATGTCTTTCTAGCATAAGTATTTACTAAGCACCAGAATATGCTATAATATTGAGCATACTTAGAACCTATACTGTATTAAATATTGCAAAAAAGAGTTATTTTGGTTTTTGCATTTCTCTGGTATGGACTTACAATGACTGAAACCTTTTGCATACCATTAAATACTAATTACTGTACATTTAAGTGTTAATAAGGAATTGAGATTTACTATTCAGACTATAAAAGGCGGATTAGCAACACAGGAAATAGTAAATATGATTAATGAAGCCTAATTAATACTTTGTAAGCTAATAAATTTTGCACATTTTTGTGCATACCGTAACCGTTGAAGCGAATGTGATCAAAGTGTAGTATGAGTATAGCTTGTCCTATACTGTTTATACTGAAATGTTATTGAGTAAACGATTGGAAAATTTCAATATCTAATTTATATAGGTTACTACACTAAAACTACAAAATTATTATCATGTACCATTGAAAAGGAGTGATTAACAAGTTGGAACTGACTGAACGATATTTGACAGGACTGTTTCACTTGAGTATAGAATGATTGAGAGTATTAGCGCCTTATGAAACAATGCGAATTATCTTTTAAAGCTCAGTATAACCATTAAAAACTGAGTGGTTATTATTCTGCGCTTTCGTGAAGGTAAATGAAATGTTCTATTGTTAGTGAATAGTGTACAGGGTATAACTGAAAGATAATAATGACTGATATGCTATTTTCTGGCTGTTTGTACAAACTTGGAATAATTTATCTGTTCTGTTTATGTAAGGATTTGCCACACTTACATCACAATGGACGGCAAGCAGTTTTAAATAGTTTAAATATGCTCGCAGGTGTATCATTTCTATTTACGAACTAATAAACCCATATATTATAAAATAGAGAAGGAATATTGGAGTAAGTACTGCAGAGATTATTAGAATTGCATGGTTTTGAATCGAACACGGTTGTCAACAGGAGTCTTGTGATAACATTACAAACGAAACCACTAGGGCTGTTGAATGTACTACTGTAATTGAACTAGGTAAGCAAATAATAAGTAAAAGTAGGTACATAGACTAAACGAATAGAAACACAAATACATCCCATGCTGAGTTGTGGTTTGGTTACTGTAGGATTTAGTTGGAAACTTATTATGTATACAGTATGTGGATATTATTTATGTGAGAAAGATAGGGATGGAGAGATAAGGGAAATATTTATGAATAAAAGTATAAAAAATCAAAGTGGGTTCGAATGGAGTGGGTAAAGTTATCTGCCTCTGTCTGATGGATTATATGGCAAAGTGGTAAATGGTAATTGTTGAGTGAATTGAATGAATAAATTCGCAATCAGCTAAGAGATAGCATTATGTGCTTGATTTCATGAAATTGCTATCTGGATATCTCTACACCTTACTAAACTATGTAATAATGCAGGCTTGGAGTTTTAATAAAAGTAAAGTATGCCTAAGCTCAGGTATTTGCTATTTAAACACGTACTGATAATTGTTAGGTATGTGAGTATGTGCATAGCTATGTACTTAATGTAGGTACATTTAGATAGCATGTTACGTAGACACTCGAGAACTACGTACAAGAAGACCCTGACTTGAGAATTGACTGACGCTCTCATTTATTCACTCACACAGAAACAATAACTCTCGATAAAGAGCCATTTCACAGGTTTTTCTATTCGCACCAATAATCCATTCTGCATTAGCCGCATTTGCATATTCGCCAATCCTCGCAACTCACTTAACCTATCTCTGCCTTTGCAGTGCACTACATGGAATCGGCATTAACATTCATTCAAGGAATCTCAGTTTTATGTCATGTCTCGTTATTTCACTCAATTCAATAGATCACACAAACTGCACACTAATACCAATACCACACCAAAGTCGAAATGCTAATGCTAAGTGCTACAGATACAAGAAACATAATAGACGCTCACGTTCTCAGCTCTCACAAAAATTCTTTTCCTACTGACAACACGTAGGCAGAAAACAAAAGATTCCATTTTTATTCAAGTATTTCCTAGACGCTAAGTTCTCACATTTCCTTATTTACTTAAACAATCGTGTTATTTATTCTGAAAAATAAACATTTCCCAATTTCGGTGTTTCTTTGACATTCTCTATTTATACATCTGATATGAACAAATTAAAGAAATCAAACCCGAGGACATAATTACAAAAATTACATGTCATGCAACTCCAGGGAGAATTGTAATGAGAAAATTAACAGGACTGTTACAGTTATCTACTCCATCTACCTATATAGGTACTTTGTAATTGCTCTCTTAATAATTACATAGCACGCTTAGTCGGTTTATTGAATAACACAATGTACATGTACCTCTTACTAATTGCTCTCTTCGTATCTACATCTAATAAACATTATGCAGTAAAAGCAATTAGGTGTGAGTTTTTCTGCCGTTTCTTGCACATTCATTCTTACACTGTGTAGTAAAATGTGAACTAATTTTATCTCTAGCAGAACAATGCAGATGAAATGACGCTGATTGTTATCTTCTCAAGTACATAGGCATTCAACTACTGTTAGTTTTAAGTACTTGTCTGTAACTTTATCACAATCAAATTATTCCTACATATTTCCAGAGATATCTAATCTTACTCCGTGACAGTTTGCAGAATTGGTTTAAATACAATTTGATTTATAGCGAATTACTTAATATGAATACTGATGCTGCAATACCAAATGACTGTATTGTATTAAATATTCGGCCCTAATTCACTTACTTACTGGCTAACAATAAATATTTAAACCGAACCAACAAATTGCTTAAATGAATGCTATATTTCAGTCTCATGTGTATTATGCGGTAGAGATATGTAATATCATTTGGAAAGGATAAAGTGAAGTCTAAGTATAACAATGTTTTACTTAGGTATTTATAAGTAGGACACGAAACGAGAATTACAACGTTATACAGGTACTAAAAGTGCAATACCTAACACTGAGACACTAATTGCTACTTGGAAGACAAATAAGCTGACACTTTATTTTGAGTTGATTTTGGATTGTATAAAAAATGAAGGTTTTATACGATAATTACCAAAAAGGAAAAGAATCGTGAGAGCAATGACAGGAGTAGCAAATCAAGACAGAATAGTGAATTAGTCGTGACTGTTGAGACGAGCAAGACACGATTGAGACTGACACTTCACTTTGTCATATAATTATGTACACTTGCTATTTTGCTTAATTCTAATGTAAATCATGTCAATAAAAGAATTGTTTGTAGTTACCTACATATTATGAACTATTTAACTGCTTATAATATAAATATATTTAAGTAACTAAGGACGTAAACAATCCATCTTGACAAATTCACCAACAAAACAATTAAAATTACATTATATTTGTGAACAATAACTAAATTTGAAAAGGAAAAAGAAGTGCTACAGATATAACGAATGGCTAAATGGACAAAAAGTCCAAGAGAACTTTATCAGTCGAAGGATAAGAAGAGACTGAGTTGTGTATTATGTAGCTTGGCTTAGCATAGGGCAAGACACGAAAGAAACTTGCAACGCTAAGTGAGTAAATGGTTGTTAGGTACGATGCGAGATGATAGAAATATTGTAGTAGAGAGTAGCGTGGAGATAGAAGGGATAGGAGATGATGGGATGTTATGCAAAGTAAAATATGCAATCCAATCCACATCCAAATAGACATTTAAGTTACCTATGCTAGTGTGTGCATAGAATATGAGAAGAGAACCTTACAGATCTAATGAGATGTAGCCGGTGAACTATGAGCAGATGTACACAGATACACACATGATGGAAAGACACGCTACATTTTCGTTCTTATTACAAATAATAATAAATATATGATAAAATATGTTCAACTCCAATATCCACTCACTCTAACTCATGCATATTCCATATTCCTTATAAAACTCAAACTAAGAAGTGTGCAGTCAGTCAGCCAAAAAGTCAAGTGGTAATAAAAATAACTGAATTGAAGATTCCTTATGCCTCCTACTGATACTGATTACAAATTGCAGTTGCAAGTGAGCAAATGTATGAGTTTTTCTATAGCACAGGTAACTAATACCGTAAGTTAGGCGTAGATATCCATATACAGTCGTAAAACCATAATGTGTGCACTATAAACAAACAACCATTACTTTACATAAAGAAAAATACGGCCAACCTCATTGTTTATCTTGTTTTCCAGGTTGTGGTCAATATGTCTGCTGCATTGTTTTCTGATGAATTTGAAAAGAAACAGTCATAAATTCTGCCACTGACTGTACATGTATACAGAGAGACCTTATTTTCTGCATTGCTCAGAGTAATTTCAGAGGATAGTCAAACAATACGTGAGATATGCATTTAGAGATAGATAGTATGACAATTTGTATGTATTTGTTTATTTCATAGATTGGATTTGATTGGAATCTCGAATGGGCTGAACTGGATGTCGTTGAAACACAGAACAATAATTCCTACCTTCACAATATTAAAATGCGAAAGGAACTTCTAAAGGTTCCTCCCTGTCTCTTTCAATGAATGAAGGATAAGATAATATTCTAAAGGTAGATAAGTATAAGATTAAAAAGTTATAGCAAAAGTACATCCAACGATAGCACAGTTATACAATATCTTAAATATATTTATTTACTTGTGTGACTTTGCACGTAGAGATATAAGAAAATAAAAACTGCTTCTGTGTATTTCGCTACCTATATATATGTAAGTGCATCAGTTGTGTATCTGTCTACCTATGTTAGCATTTAATGTTAAGCTAGATTATTTATGTTCATCAATAGCTACTAAATAGATTCAAACAAACGAATGCTGGTAAAAATGTACTACTTTGCATTCCACTAACAACTTAGACTAATAAGGGAATGTAGATTGAATGGCAAATATCATTGATGAGATCTTCACGGTTTATTTAAAGAACATGAAAAGAAAAGGAAAGGCAATTCTGCTGTAAGCTCAGCAAAGGAAATCTGTACTGCCCTACACTTTCGTATATTGTAGCCTAAATGGATAAATAGTAAATATCTAACCAAAGGCAAACCAAACTAAAGAAAGATACACTAAAGGTAATTGAGCAAGTTTGGTGAACAGCAAACAAGCTAACAAGATTCAGGCTTGACTTAAACGAAATTGTTACTATTTGCACAAAGTCATGTAAATAATACGTTTCCATTCACTCTCTTATTGCACAACCCAAGAAACCATATTATTATTTTATTACGGCTCAACCATATTAAATCTTGTCTTGTGCTCTGCAGTGCAGTGCAGTTGTCTAAACACACTCTTGCATCTTGGTTCCGTCAGCTCTTTCAGAGATGAGGTACGCAGAATGCAACAAACCTATTTACGTACTTCTATTATGTCCAATTCTACATTGTAGTTTCCTAAACAATATTTTGTATTGTGTCCACATACGTAACATTATGCATGTCTTCCTAGGCGTTCGATGTATTTAAATACATAACACAATACGATTGTGGCCTATATGTAGTATGTCAGTAAAATACTGGGCCATACCAATAAAGATACCTTTTGTCAATTTAAATAGGAAAATTTTGACTCTGTGATTATTCTTTAGCAGGCAACGTAACGTAACGTCTTACTAGCAACCACTTGCATTATGCATTTAGTTTTCATAATATTTGTGAATAGCATTTGTATTAAATAAACGCCAAGGCAAGTCAAGTTAGGGGAGAGGAGGAAGTTCTTGAGACACAAAGCCAAAACTGATGTTGTCATACAATATGCAATTCACAAATATTGCACCTCATTAAAAGATCTAATTATAAGGTGATAAGTCCACGAGTTTCTCAACTCCTAGTCCTAATTATACAATTTGTAAATACATGTGCCTTATTTATAAGTTATCGTACAGTCTTTATGTAACCTACACCAATTTATACTTGGTTTGCCATCAAGATAACAGAGTTTCTTTAGGAGTCTCCATTCTCATCTATTCTAGTTCGACATTATTTCAGCACTTCTTTTTTCAATGAATTGTTGTCCTTCCCAATTAATGCGGTAGACAATTTAAAAATGTTTTCCAGTTAACTCAAGTTTTATGAATCTCTTGACTTTATTTAATATGCTTTGGTTAACTGGTCACCTCAAGGCTATTCTTGACTTCAAAGTCTAATGAGCTTTAATCCTTACTGAATCGACACAATTAATTTAATTTTTGGCTATTTAGTTAATACAAAACTTGAAAACTTACAAAAATTATATTTTGAGTACACATAATATGAATATTAAACCTGGGTGATGAGAATAAAGAATAATGCATACATTATGCATGCATGGATAATTAGGAAAGGTTGCATACTAAGATCATTAATACAATAAATAATACTCTAATATCAGTCTTTCATCCTTCAAAGTTATTTCAAAAGATAAAAAATATTGCATTCGAGGTATTAAATAAATGATCAATTGACCACGAACATACAAGTATGAAAGTGTTATCTATATATTTTATCATATTGTATTACATTGCCTTGAAAATACATTCTCAATCCTATCGCCAACTATTTCGAAACAGGAATTTTTTATGATGTCATATACAGAGACTTTGAAAGTCCACTTTTATACTCATATGCATTTGACAATTATTAGTATGCATTAGCATGCTAATACTAAACCATACACGATTATATTTTGTGTCTATACCTGAGCAATGTACAACTCCGGTGTAACATTTCTCTTTTAAGTGGTTTACCCATAACTCGTATTATGTATACAATTTAATTTGGCATACGACTCAAAACCATATGTCGTCTGATTCAAACTACCTACTTATTCGAAACCACAGATGGTTACTGTGTAATCTAAATTGCTACATACTCTTCATTACACAGTATTCAGACCAAAATCAACAAGCTTTCAAGCTTCTTTTATAAGCATAAAGATGACGATGATAAATTCATAATTATTAATTTAAAGCGCATTTCTATTTTTGGGCTGTAAATTAAGAATTAAGCTAATCACCATTAAATAATATTCAATAGTAATTTATTTTGAAATCCGTGCATACCTAACCTAAGAAACCCAAAAGAAAGGATGGCTTATTAACTTCGTCAGGGAAGTCAGTAGCTATTTTGTCTATTTTAAAAAGATTATGAAAAATATAGAGAATAAAGAACCTCTATTAGTTCTTATTCTACCAGTTATTTCACTAAAAAATAATTTATTTAAGTTGATATATAAAGAATGAATCACCATCCCAAAAATCATAAATCGATAAAAAAATAAAGTAGTTAAACAGAAAATGTACACAATTTAAAAATTCTTATAACCAAAATTTTTTCAAGTTAAGGAAGGTGCATATTTATTTTATCGAATATGTACTGCTTGTCAAAATAATTGTCCTCCAGGTGGAAAATTATTTTGATAAAATGAGAAAATAAGGGCATTGAAAACAGTAAATGTCCCCGTCGAAATAATCATCTAATCATATTTCTGCTTTTGGCCTTTACTGTACACTGTATCCATAAAGTTACCTGCTAGTGAGAACGTGAGAAGACCTGTGAAGATGGACATGCTTTGCCAAATGAGACAATCAAAGTCTGATAACACCATAAATGCTCCTACTATTAACGATTATATTCTTATCCACTTCACTTCTGACGACGAATTTATGGACATCTAGAATCTAGATGATTGATATGCAGATTTAATTCACACCTTTCTATAATCCATAATATTCAAGTAACAAATGACTAGTGAAATAAATACAATGACCAGTGAGATAAAACAATCAAGATCACCGTCTAAATATATGCAGAGAGATTTTTTTCGAGGGCTGTTTCAAAAGTTGCGGGCTTAATGCGATGGGATTAAGGGTAAAATCAAGGCAAAATGGCAAAATCAATCCCAATGTGCCCCATTTAGGCCCCAACTTTTGAAACCGAGCTCTGGAAAAGAAATCTCTCTTAGTAACTATCCATTGAACATTGAAAAACGAACATTGTGCGGCTTCTGTGGTCAAAAATAATGCATGGCGTGGTACCATAATGTGCCAGGAGTATTACTTCGATGATTACGGTGTTTATGTATTTTGTATTATAATTGTTTTGTTGATTATTTTGCATATTATGTGACCAAGAGTAACAAGGCTGAGTTAACATGCAGTTTACGTAAAAATCCCAAGAATGGGATCATGTTAGTTCTAACCAGGTTAATTATTGAATACTTACTCAGAATAGTCGATATTTTGTGCTAATTATGTTGTCTGATAATTAGAAAATAAGAAATAGAAACTCACCGAGAGTGAAACCTGAGAAGTACAACTGTGTTGGACAGAAGAAGATAGATTGTGTTGCCCACCTTTTGAAAGCTAAGCTACCACCAATCAAACTCACTAAGGCCCACACCAAAAGACTACTATTGATGATAGCTGTGCAGAGAGCAGTGGCAACACAATTTTTTAACCTAATTGTAATAAGTTAAAAAACCTAATGGTGAGGACTCGATTTGGGTTGGGGTTGGGGCACTCGAATGAAGCTCACAAAGCAAAAATGAAAGATATGAGCATAACAATACGACAGATGAGATAAGGGTGAAGGTAAACGCCAGGAGATAAAACTGGGACAGTTTACAACAATAAGTGAGTAGACTATAATTTATGGCATGCTATGCTAAATATCACCTGGATTCTGAATAATGGTTAATTCTGGAACTGTGACACTGGCACGCAAAGTACAAGGGCGAATTAAAGGAAACGCGAGAAGTGGGCTCTCTGATAAGATAACTTTTACGTAGAAATCAGTTCGCTTCGATTAACGAGAACAACGTGTAAGAGAAAAAATAGCACTTTGCATGGTCGGCAACACCCAGTGTGGCTATAACTTCGGGGAAGCTTAAGGCACTTTGGGGACAGTAAAAAGCAGACTATTCTTCAGATTTCTACTAAAATGTGAAAAAATCTAATTGCATGCTTTTTCACACAATTTGAAGTCGATTTAGAGGGGTAAAACTGCTTTGGGTAGGGATGGGTGTTCCTCTTTGAGGGGAAACTAATGTTTTTCAGATAAAATACGGAAATTTACCTGGGTCCGATGAGAATGATGAATTTCTTATCCTTATCCACTTTAGAGTACATCACACACAAACCAAGTAGTTTTAATTGTAATAACTAATAACTGGGTAATTAATTAAGTATGCCCGAATCTGTTTGGCATTTGCTGCTATACTAAAAAGATGGTCAGCCGTCAGCCGACAACCGAGCCAGCCCCCTGTCGAATTGTATGAGAGAGATCTAAAAGCGGCGCTGTGAATTGTAGGCAATTCACCTGGAGCGGTATTTACGTATTAACAGCTGAACTCTACTTATTAAGGTTTTGTTTTCCTTTTCATTATCTGTACGTCTCCTAATTGTTAATATTTTAATTATCGTGGGTGACGATTTGGACATGTTATGAAAGTCATTGACGGGCAAATTGCCTTACTTGGGGAACACTACCATTAACTCTTCTAATTAATGTAAGTATTCACTATTCAACAGTTAAAATAAATATATTATCTCCCAAAAAATATGGTTTGTCATTTGTTCATATAATTACCATTTTTATATTATATTTTAGTACTGAGTATAATTTAAAAAATTTTGCATTTCTTAAGAGTTATGAGAAATCGTTAAAAATATCATAAAACTTCATTCCTACTCATTAGATTTAGTGTTGATATTTAAATGTGATTTTGTGAAACTGAATGTTATCTTATTGCTAAAATTAACACATCGTTAATTACTCAGATACGCAAAAGTCTAGATGTGCAATTTAAAGTCACATTTTTATTTTCAAAATTAAATTTTGAGACTTAAGCCTGACAGTTTTTTAGCTAAGGAGAAATTAAGCTCTATTCTATAATATGGTTAATATGGTGTTTGCAATACATTTACGTAACCGCTCACTATTTTCCCTATACTGGTTAGAGTTGTAAAGATAAAAGCACTGTATTCTAACTGTGAACATCTCTATTTTATTAGAATGAACAAATCCGGAAGAAAATTCAACATAGGTCCATTTTCTTTATTAAAAAATACGACAAACGGACGCACAAGACAAGACGCTAACATTTATCAATACTGCATGGTAAATAATATTCCAATGTCATTTCATACTGCTGATTTGCGGAACTTTTTTGCCGAATTCACTGAATCAGATAAATTTGATTTATTTCATTTTCGTCACCGCCCTCAAGAAATAAAAAATATTAAAAATGAAGAGCCCAAAATTGAAAGCAGCACTTTCTTGGACACTGATTTCAAAGAGCCAGAATCAGGTGCGGAGTCGGCAACAATAAAAAAACTCTGCTGTCCAGTGCGCTTTACAGACAATATAATTGCCTTCGAATTTATTAAGAAATACAATAAAAAGTTTTGGATAGACAAAAAGGGAAATGATATACCCTCGCGTTGTCTAATATCACGTGTCCATCTTTCTGCAGATGATTTAATCAACTTTTCTTCCAAAGAGTTTTGCCCTCCTTCTTTTATGCCCAAGTAAGTCATAGTTATATAGTTAATCAACCTCAATTTTGGACTGCATTTCAAGATTAGAAATATTTTTTAAATTAAGACAAACAAGTATTACCAATATATGTCTAAAATATTAAATGATACCGCTAATTTTTTTCGTATTTAATTGTTCAGGGGAAATATTGGTTGCACCAATAGCCACTTTCTAAATCTTATAAAAGAATGCAGATTGCCACCTAGTCTTATTAAAAAGCTTGGATTGGAATTTCCGCGCGGACAGTAAGTAAATACCTCAATATCTTTAAAAATATTAATTTATTAATTTTTACGGCCTATTTATGTTTGGCTTAAATTTCTTTGGCCGCCCCTGGAAATAATCTCAGTTCCCGGAATAAAAACTTTTCTTTACCCTTGAATATACTCATTTATAATGAAATTCAAAAGCTCTGAAAATATAAACTCACTTCCCCACAATTATATTTATAATTCTTTTTATTTATTCACATGTCCATTAACAGACAATTACCAGCGCCGAAAACCAAACACTCACCCTGAGTTTTAAGTCGAAATTTCTAATTTATACTATAAATACCGAGTATTACATTCATTTAACCTTGCTATTATGCAGACGTTACAAGAAATACAGCAAAGTTCCATATGACTACGGAACGGAGGTTGACACAAATTATACTTTAGACGAAGAAGAAGATGTAAAAACTGCAAGTGGGAAATCTATTTCATCAGACTTTGATCAGCGAAAACGACTCCAAGAAGAAGGCACCTCTCAATCAGACAACGTAATTTTATTTTATTGTAATTTTAAATTATCCAACTAGTGTACATATATTTATTCTTAAAAGTAACCAAATGTGTTATGTAATAATGTAATATAATTAATAACAAATTACATAATTTGATTGAACTTGTAGGAAAGCAATGCAGATGATGATGAAGACAGATGCGAAGAATGGGAAAGGCATCAAGCTCTACACGATGAGGTAATTACCAAATGTCAATATGACTAGTTTTCAAAAGATTATTCAGTGGGCTGAATCAATTCTCAGAAACAGGAACATATACTAATATACATGTACAACGTGACGATAAAGTGAGGTATCCCATCCCCCTATACTGGAAGAACCGGAAGTAGCACAGCAAAACTGTTTACACAATCGAAAGCCCGTACAAAGTTACATGGAAATCCAAGTTGCCATCGAAATCGGTTGAGGATAAGTGGGTCAAATATTTCGGTGAAAAATAAAAGTACAAAAATGTGCCCGGTTTTACGTGTAAAAAATAACTGTTTTGAAATAACAGTTTCACAGCTGCAATCCATTTTATTTGAGTGATTTTTCCTGAAATTTTCATAATAATTGAAAAAGGCTGAATTTTCAATTTTTCTGGAACTTTTTTAAAATTTTGATGTTCTTCAAGGAAATTCCATAAAAGTAGAAAATTCAACCTTATTCGATTATTTTGAAAAATGCAGTAAAAGTCACTCATATACTAAGGATTTCACCTGTGAAAATATTATTTCAAAAAAAATCTTTTTGCGGCCGAGAAAAATCCGAATCACCGAAAACCGGGCACATTTTTGTACTTTTATTTTTCACCAAAACATATGACCCACTTGTCGATTTTGATGGCAACTTGGATTTCAATGTAACTTTGTACTGGCTTTCCACTCGTGTAAACAGTTTTGCTGTGCTACTTCTGGTTCTTCCAGTATAGGGGGTACCTTAGTTTATCGTCACGGTGTACATAAAACTAAAAATATTTGACAAACAGTTCCAGATAAACAGTATCTGTATTATCAATTAATTATGGTTACCTTACACAGTTGGCTCTTTTAGGAGAAAGATAGATAAAAACCCTCTCATGTTAGCAGATGTTTTTGGCCTTTGAGATACAGTTGCAGTTTAGTTGTAACGATCTACGCTAGGTCGTACGATATTTCCAGGACTTTTTTGCCAATTTATATTTTCCTGCTGTTGATTTGAATTCAATGCAAGTTTTTAAAAAATCCTTGCCAATTCTCATGCCTATGTCTTTAGGAAAACCGATATGTATAATATACTTGAAATGCTAAAAAATAGCCTTAAATTACCAAAAAGTATTCAAATTTTAAGCCCGCCCACCTCCCACCTAAAATACCTCTTTAGTAGAAGGATATTATCACTAGAGAATGATGTCCTTTATAATTCACAAATCATTCTCTTTTGGTTGACATTCAATTTTGAATTTCATTTTTACAATACCGTGCGTTCTGATTTAATTTTGAACATAATAAAACTCATTTTGATCCCAAAATTAAAGAGTGATATTAAGGCAATATGTAAGATTTAATTGTGACGTTTTCATAATTTTGCATTTTAATTACATTACAATGAAAAATGAATTCTCTTTGTAAGCAATTTTAATGGAATTCTAATAGATAATATCTGTAAAAGTTAAAGATTTTTAATATGCAGTTAAATCTCAGGGAGTGTTTTATTGCCTCATTTTCAGCAGACTAGATGTTCCGCATCTGAACTAAATTGGTATTTTTACAGGTTACCTCCCATGGCGGTGTGTTTTCTCAAACAAAGGAACGGCTGTATGAGGAAAAAATTGAACTGAAATGGGAAAAGGGTACGAATAACTAGTCATTTAAACTGTGCGAAATTATAATATTCTATACTTAAAGAAGCTAGGTTTTTAGCATTTTAATTTTAATTTGTTTGTGGATAATGTGTACATTATTATGTAGCAGTAGTACCTATGTGGGCACTACTGACATTTATTCGACAATTGGCGAAAAATGTTTAATTAAAAATATGAGCATTCATTTGTTTAAAAAAAATATCTTATTAATTTATTTATTCAGAAAATACTTTTAGCGCTGCCTGAAATCATTAATCAATCTGCCATTTTTTGTTCTTCAGACTTTTCATTGATTTGGACTTGTTTTGGATCCCTTTTCCACAACGAGAGCCAATCAGAAATTTTTAAAGTTGATCTCAAGTCCAGCTCAATGATAAGGCGGAAGAATAGAATATGATATGACAGATTGTATTTTAAAAGGTTGAGTAAATATGATTGTTTAATGGTATCAATTTGAAGATTTCTATATTTAAATAGGCTAAATTATTTAATCGTCTTGCTGTCAAGATCGTACTACCTAATAAATAGTGAAATAATCATGTAATATGTGTTTTTACAGGCGGCTCTGGACTAGTTTTTTACACCGATGCTCAATATTGGGATGCGGAAAAAGGGGGTTTCGATGAAAGGACAACAGACGATTGGGATGTTGATATGGAAGGGTACTACGTTCCAGGTGAACTGTTTTTATATATACTGACTACAATTCATATCCCTTAATTCAATATTTATTCGACATTTTGCTCACCTTAGACGATTCTGAAATTTTTTTGTAGATATTGAGGTGTTATGTAAATAGTGCATTTAAAGTAATGATTAGGGCAGTGTTTATTACTTAACCCACATAAGAAGAGAATTTGCTGGTGGTTCTATTATGCTGAATGTTGAGGACTTTGGTGAAAATATTTGATTTTTCTCATGTAGGTATTTTTATTTTTCATCGATTGCCTCTATTTATAAAATCTACACAAGTGTATATTACTAATCGAAAAAGAATGTTTTTTATAATATTAGAACTTAATTTGTCAAATGAGAAAATGAGATGGTCTGGCTGTTGCTGACTAACACTAAGAGAAAGGTACTTCTAAAGTGAACCACTGCAGCTTGGGTTTCTAGTATGCATGGCCTCAACATCAGGAAAAGCATTTTTGTTTACATTGTTTTGCGTTATAATATGTTAGGTCGTTACGTTTATAATGTATAGATTGGACCTCAATTATATACTATCTAAAGGAACTGGAATCCAATCAAAGTCCAAAACTGGGGTGTTAACAGTTTTAGATTTTATGGATTAGTTAACAATATTTTTATAGTCGCTTAATTGAAGGGTTGTGACAAAACTGAAATGATTTATAATTTTTGAATTTATCTATATTAGTCTGATAGTTTTAAATTTGAGCCTATCTATTTCATTCATTTTATTATTTTATATGTATTATTCCTTTTATGGCGATGAGAAGAGAAGACGCTTGTAGAATATAAGAGGTGCGAGCAGTAAATAAAGTAGACATAGAGACTCATTTAATCTTTGTGAACGTCGCTGAGCAGAATCCAGGCAGATCTATTCTGTATACCAATGTAAGTTTATCTTTGATGACAGGGTTATTACAATAGTGGATGTAAATTCACTTTCAGATTTCATTACAGGCGCTCTCCTTTTAAATAATACTCGAGCGCACTATTTTTATAAGGAAAGTATTGTGTCAAATTTGCTTGCATAGGAATATCTGCGTATTTATGCCTAGATCTATTCTGCACAATGCGATGAGGCTATACACATAGCCATCTGAACATTTAAAAGTTTTCCCTCAAAGTTCAGAAGTTATAATCGTCTTAAGTTCTTAATAAAGCGTCTCCGCTCGTGAGTATGCTTTGCTTATTGGAAAGCATTCACCTCTCCATAGATCTACTCTCAATGCCTATATAATCTGACCCAAAAACTAGTCAAAGGAACTTTGGAGAGCATTTAACTATTTTATGTTCCAAGTTATAGATAAAGTACAGTAGCTTAATCTAACTTGGAGTGTTTTTCTCAAATAAATACTCAGGCGGCGGTGACAAAGATGCAAGGGACTTGTTAGAAATGAGACAGTCGGAGCGATTTCAAGAAGGATTGGAGCACATCTCGGTCTTCTCTCGTGCAGAAATTGGGAGCCGTCATCGTCGTGCCAAATCCTCTTCTCCGACCCCTTCAATCTCTACTAAAATCGGAGAATTCGAAAAGTACACGAAGGGAATCGGAAGAAAGCTAATGGAGAAGCAGGGATGGAGTGACGGCAGCGGAATCGGCAAAAGTAAGATTGGCATAGTTGACGCCTTGGAAAATGACGGGAAAGGTCCGAGAGACAGAAGTGGCCTTGGCTACTACGGAGAAAAGCTCGTTCTCAGTACTTCCAAAAACAGGCAAAAAAAGTTTAATGACTATAGTCTCGACTCGGATAACAGTCTAATTATTGGAACTATCTTTGATAAACCAACTGCCTTGGATGTACAAGAACCACTTCTCAGACGAAATGCACCTACTTACGTTAAGAGATACAACGAGCCTGCCAGCTCCAAGTCAAAGCTAGTTAGCAGAGTACCAAAAAACTAAATCTTATTCTGTGACGTAGTGTAGATGGTAATGTTTTCTTAAATTAATTGTTTTATCGGCATAGTTAAGTCCGCAATTTTTCAGTTTTTATGCCGTCCGCTAACTCCTTCTTGAATGGCTTGCGGAAAATCAATAAAAGATAATTCATTACGCTAGATAATTGTAAAGGCGTAAATAAACAACAGAAGTATTTATTATTTGATATTCAACTTCAAGTTTTTGAGACAATGCGTTGAGGCTATTACTTTTACATCTTTCGTATACTACTTCGTATTAAATAATTAGAAATCAATCGTGTTCACTAGGTAAGTCCGAATATGAGTAGAGAGAACTCGGGGGCCTTTTCTTCCTTGCTACTCTAGAAAAAGACACTATTTGGAAATACAGTTATTAAGATTTTTGACTTTTCAAGTGTAACGTAGAGAAACCTACATATTTCACTGAAATGTGTAGGTTTCTCTATGTTATGTGAAATGTGCATGCAATATGAAATATTCGCAGTAAAGGAAAGTTGACCAATCGAATGTAATGTAATAAACATACACTACAAGTACAATTAAAATGCATTGTGTACATTATTAAAGGGTTTGACAATGTTAAGTAAAATTTAATTATTCGAAATGTACAAATAAAACCAATCGTATATTTTTGTATTTTTAATAATAATTATGTAGTACTCTTTTTAACATACGAAATAATTGCATATTTGGTAATATAGTTTAATACAACTAATGTGAAGTACCTAAAATTTAGCAACGGCACTGAAAAAAAAATTGCAAAGTGGAAGATAAAAATTTATAGAGATGTAAGTTGAATCATAGTTATTCCTGATTGACAAATAAAGTAAGACAAACAAAACAGATGCTTAAGAATTGATGATTTCTGCAAACGACATTAATAATGACTGATGATTAAGTTGTGAAAGCGTGGGACTGCAGAATAAAGCGTTGAAACAAATAAAGAAATGACTGAAAAGAGAATGAGAATTGGGATGATATTCACTGTAAGTAGATAAAGCTGAGATTGTTTGCCTATTTGATAATTGGCAGAATTGGCACCACTCCCAAAGTCCTTTGCATTGCATTTATGTTAGAAGACTTCCATCGCTTAAGTAAGGCAGTATAATTCAATTTTCCATCAAGCAAACCGTCTTTGATTGGAACAACTTTTATTTACCCAACCACTTAAGATACCTACATCCTTATCAAGGAAAACTACTTGTAAGCTATGGGAATGCTAAACTTAATTATATTATATGGCACCTAACATTTAATAGTACCTAAAAACGGCCTACCCATATGTACTCAAAAACTTACTAAAAACACTATAACACTTTAAGTGCAAATGATTTACTGAAATTCCTTCATTACTATTGTGCTAATAAAAGATATGCATTTTATGTGTTACTGTAAGTCATAACATCGTAGCAACAAACTGTAAATTTCCTTTTTCGAGTTAAGTTGAAAGTATGAATAGTTTCCACTGCCTTCAACATGCAAACTGTCGACACCTAATGCTAAATACATACATAAAGAATAAGAAATTATACATTTTATAACCATTAGCATGGTATACAATATTCTATCATGTCTGATTAAATAAACCATTACAGTTTACAGTATGTCATGCACCTTCAAAAATAATTCGTTAGTTTGAAAGGTTTTTGAATCCTTCATTTCATGATATGGAATGTCAAGTAAAATAAGTTGGCCAATCACCTAAAAGATGTGTACAGATAGGACAATAACTTTTGTGACATGGTCGTCGAACTCACTATCTTAATTGAGTCCTAAATAAATTGAACACGTTTAACTCTTAAGGACTACATTTACTATATTAGACAATTAGATCTGAGTCCATTTTCATTACCATCTATCTACACAGTTATCTTATGCTCAAGTTTCGTACAACAGGGCATAAGATAGACATTGCGTAACCGCTCCAATTATTCCATAATATGTTGCGCACAGAAGAGTAGAAAGTAGAGATTTTCCTCTGACAAGTACCAACATTAAAAGATCCTATTCGGATAAGTCTTGTTGACCAACATTGTGAAACTAATCACGCATGTTCCGATGACTATCGTTATGACATCTCATCAACAGTTATATTTATATGACACATTTTATAATTAAATGTTGCATTTATGCACCGCACTTCAAATCTACCCTAAAGTATCGAGTGGATGATTATTTCTAGTACATTTAGTTACGGTCTCACTGCAATTCCCACTAATTTAATTCCCAAAACTGCTAATAATACATGCTACTATAATTTAGATGAATGGTATATACTATACTACTATTTAATATAAATTTTATGGAAACAATAAATAAAATCGGTTAATTTGTAGTTCTCCACAATTGCATATGCATCAGGGTGTCTACTAAACTTATGTGCATCAAACATTTTCTGGATATTTATAGTGCTCAGTGTTCAACGAAATGATAACACATAAAATAAGTTGCAGTCGATAGTGAACCATTCTGAAACCAAATGTATGTAATATTTTTGTAATAGTTTAGGGTTTTATGCCTTTTTTACATTTGTTGACCACAAGATGTTAAATTAGATGAATGTGAATAAAACTGGATAGAATGTATACAATTAAATAGCAGACCTAAAAGCAATCCAAGTGAGCAGCCGGATTGCATTGTGAGTTAAGTAAATAAACGTTCCACTCTGTCAGTATTCAGCTAGTTCATTTTCCCGTATTTGGGTTTATTTGTGTTGGCTTCGCTCTATTTCGTAAAGCAACCCTCCCTGTAGCCGACACAATTCGTTTCTCTTTGTTAGGATTTCCTCCAACAACAGTACCTGTATTCTGCAAATGTAAGGTTCGACTTAATTCCGTAAACGGTTTATTGTTAGCTGGATGATAGCTGTACAAAAAGGAGAATTTAACAAAGAAACCGGGATTTTCTCGGGTTACAATCAGAAGATTTTACAATAGTGATAAATATATAGATAAATATATAAAGTTGTAGAATTCACTTTGTATTTTAAAATTTAGGTTTGTATGTATAGCAAATGCTAAAATTGTAGTGATGATCATTTTTATTTTTATTTCCTTGTATTTATCAAATGCGAGTTTTATAAAAATGTAGTTTTCTTTTATAAATATTACAACTGGCAATTGGGAGGTTAAGTCGTCCATTTGTTATGGCATTCATTGAACTTCTGATTTATATAGACTATAAAGTTTGGACTGAAAATAGTATAATGCAGATATTTATAACAGTCACCTTCAGGATTTATACGTTTTATCTCCTATTTCTCTTCCTTTCATGTTGTAGTACATAGGTACTATTAATTCTTGTGCACCATCATTTTGTTATACATTAATAGGCGTGAGCAATTAGGTTAAAGCCCTTCCTTGTACGTAAAGATAAAGCTGTCATAATAATACATGATAGGCAGGGACAAAAACGTTGTAGTTGTAACCTACTTACAACTATCCATGCGTAATTATTTGCAATACTATTATGTACGAGTGATTTTTCATGTGTGTCCATCCTTCTATTATCCCAAATCTAGGTAGGCATGCGAAATTAGAAAATAACTATACTTGTGGTGCATAATATGAAATGGCGTATCTGTTTGAACTAGTAAAAACACGTAAAACTTTTAAAACCGTACGAGTTATGGAAAATTGTATGATGAAATAGAATTTTATTACTGGAGTAGAAAACATATTACCTGTGTGTTATTACACAGGGATGAGTTGGTAAAGCGCTAGGAATGAAAAGGAAAAGTAAGAAAACAATGTTGTCCTTGGAATAATGGATGTTTCGTAAGTAGCGATGTATGTGAAGAGTGAGAGAGAATTAGGTTAGACAACTACTGGGAAATCCTAGTGAACTTTTGGATATTTATCTGGTTACCAATTAAAAGTTGTTTGAATGCTGTGATGTTTCCTGTAGACAGAGTTTTGGCTGCATGTTGACATATCTGGAGAATGGGAAGCCAACTCTCATCATGAATCTGAACTGCGTTGCTGGAGGAATTGCCATGTCCGTGAAAGGGCAAGGATAAAAGAGCAGAACGCGGCGGTGGATAATAAACTGGGTTCTCATCATAAGGAACTATTTGTATCGCTCCCGTAAATCCCTTTGACTTTCTTTTCAGTTTCAGCTGATGACGAATGATTCGAATATCTCGACTGAAATGCTCTTCTGGAAGATCGCTTATAACGACTACGACTCCATCACACAGTACCAAACTGTCTTGCCAAAATTCTAGAGCCGAGTAGACATTCTTTCCTTGAAAAATAACTTTCTCCCTGTCATTACTCACAGGCTCTCTCGTGTGAAACAAATACTCACACACTTCCAAAGAACCTTTATGTTTGTCCTCTTGCAGAAGACAAGCGCCTGTAAAACCGTTTTGAGGATCTGCCACTGCGATGAGTACCGCTCCCATCTGATCTCCCATAAATTTATATAAAGTCACAATGAAAATAATATTCTTCACTTGTACTCACACCAAACAATTAGTTTTACTCTCCTTCCACAATTCTACACTAACTTCCTAAGTCAAAAATAAATTTCCTCCTCTGCACAATTACACCTATGCTGAATTTATAATACACTACGAAACATATTATTTTAAAACAAGTTAGTGGCATCAAAATACAAATTCAAAAGTCTACCACATAGTTTGTGTGCAGAACTTTAATATCCATTGTAATTTTATAATTATCTGTATACACTTACAATGTAGGAATTAAAAGCATTTTCAAAAAATATGTGTATGGCGTCAAAATTAAAAAAATTAAAAATAAGCTTCAGAGAGACTTTTGATAACTACATACTACTGTACGTACTTAGGTATAAATATAATTTCATTACATATCATGGCATTGAAAAAATTGTTTAGATTTACTTCAGAAAATTATTTTACATAATTTAAAAACACTATGCTTGCAAGTTGTGGCATCAAGTAAAATTAACGTGCAAAGATTTACTATTCTAAACAAATTTATGATTTAAGAAAGTGTGCTAGAATTTTGTAAAAGCGAAAATTTTGAAAATGGTCATAAGGACTATTTTAGCTATATGCTTTTGAAGACTTGACTAAATGAGCAACCGTGTATGTGACTATCTTTGACGATTGCGAGATAGTTTTGTAATTGTTCGGATGCATCATGTTTGAAATGAAACTCTATATCTCTGAATTAAAAACAAGAATGCAAATACTTACCCTTTGAAGTTTCGAATGCCTTTGTGATAAGGAGGCTTTAGTAGACTTCATCTCGGGAATTCTCATTGCTCCAGTTGGCAGTTACGTGATACTGATGAATGCTTTCGCTTTTTTAAGGTAGCTATGAAACTAAGGTAGGCAAGTAAGGTAGCCTATCAGTAGGTACACTTTAAATAGTAAAGGAAAACTAACTTGCAAGTTTTTGTTGTAATGAGTTTCCGTTAGAAACTACGAAAAACTTGTCTACTGATCTGGCTAACAAAAAGACGCGACAAACGACACGAAAGCTTTAGTGGATGATGGGACGCATATGCAACCATAACGTTTGATGCCAAAGATAAACTGACAAAGTATTATTAAGCATTGTGAAAGTAACTTTGTAATCTGCTCGCGATTTAACTAATTTTTACAGTTTCCTCTTCCTACATATTTCAAGTTCCATGTAATTAAATAGGGAAAACTATGTAATAGGCATACCTAAGTACCATATTTACTAGAATAGGTGGATCATAAATAAAATTATAACTTTCTATGCGCTCGGTAAATATTCACTGACCGGCAAATTTCAATTTTTGCATAAGTAAAGCTAATTGCACAGTTGCGTAACCATCAAAACAGCTAATTTAACGAGGGAGGAAGTGGAATAAATATTTATTAAATGCTTAGGATCGCATGTATTTGGTCTATAATTAACCATTGTAAATATTTAGGTGCCATTTGAGTATAATTAGTTAATATGATAAAATAAATGTTTGAAACACCCAATGATTTCATGTTTTACAAAATGTCACCAACAACAGGTGATTTATTTAATCAATCAGTACTTGTAAAAACTATATACCTACATTGGATGGCACAACTCAATCACCAAATCAAAAAGAATTACATTTGCACATAGAAACTATGTGTCTCATGTTGTCGTATCAATAAAACGTAAAATAATATGTATTATTCATTTATTATATTATAGGTTAGGTAGTAGGTATGCTTGTTTTCTGGGAAAGGGTACTTAGGCATCATCTGTATAATGTATTTTGTTTTCGTAAGTGTGAGTGTGTCTGTTCTGTGATTTAATTTCATTTAATCTTTTTAATACCTACTAATTTATGTAGGCTTGTAGGCGACTTGTATGTAATTTCATATCATTTTCTTTTCTTTACATACATCGACTAATTTACACAGTTATTATTAGTAGCTGAATGATAGCCTATTAAAATCGCACTACGAAGATATATTTAGCTTAGAATTAACGTATATTTAGGTCTGGTAGTATTATATATATGCAATGTATCTTTCTTTAGTACAAACTTAAATTAGCTTAGGTACCTATATAAGAAAATCAATATATTATTTAAATACAGTATACATACACATGGAATTTACAATTAAATTACAATTATCCATCTATGAATATATTCTACTTATAACTAATCTAACACTAACTAATTAACTACCGTTTTAATTAAATACCATAATCGCGTCGTAGGATAGTCTAATCCTTTACTAGCTTCGCAAAATATGTAAATACTATATTTGACATTAGTAGTAGCTATCCACTATCTTATAAAACAAATAAAAATGTGAACTGAGGTCCGGGTGCACAAAATACTGATAAAGAGTTCCAACAGATGCAACACATAGACGAACATAGCTGTACACATTAGCGATACACTGAATTGCATATTGTTACATTACGTACATAAGATAGAGTAAATCGTCCCATAAATGCGCAGTAAATACAATTTGAAACTAATATTAAATAGGTAGTAGTCCATACTCTCCATATTCGTTACTTATGCTATTTCGAGTACTTAGATACAATAGTATGTATATGAAGGTAGGTACTAATCGTATATAGATTTACCACACACATACAAACAACATGTAACACAATTCGTTAATTAACCGTTATTAGTTATATCTGGAGCACGGCGAAGTTAAAGAACAAAGTCAATACAGACCGACAGTACAAAGCAAAAGAGAGTCATGAACATGAAATCGTTTGCGCTCTGCCAAACAAAACATAATACCGAGAGGTATACTAAAATCTAGAAACAGTCATGTTATATAACCTACGAACGACAGTATAGAAAGCTCAAGTGCTCTGGTGAATCCAAATCCACAACTATGACAATACTCGGAAACGTGCTATACTCAACCGAAAGCGTAATTTTACTACTTCTGTCTATTATGCATACTGTAAATAAAGTTGGTTCGACTAATCCCTGCATTTGTTCACTCGCTGCTATGTTATTTGCTTTCACTTGAGAACTTATGATTAATACATAGAGTTACTCAAGTACAATACATAACTAATACTTACGATTAGTTGTAGGATTGTATTGCAAGTAATGTATTATTTTATATCATGAAACGAGGATAATCACTGCTACTTGAGTTGAGTGTTGCATATTCTGGCATGGCATAAACATAACATGGAACTACTCGGTAATTAATCCTTTGCAGGAATACATTCGATAAAATAATAACTATAATCATTTCATTAGCACAGTCTACAGTCTACATGCATCTTACATAAATTAAAGTCTTTTCACGCTAGCCATATCATGTAATGTGTAATCGCCTGGCTGAGGAAAATATATCTTGTAAATGTGGTGCATAACAGGTAGAAGGTGGAAAGCCTCGCAAAACTCCTTCTTTTCCTACACACAACAACTAAAATGAACTGAACCCTCTGCTTCGGCTTACTTGTCACAAATCTCATTCTCAAATGAAACAATAGAAATATTAGTTTGCCATTTAATTTTCATTGAAACTTCTTGAAACCTGTATAATATATTAATAAACTCCTAATTTGAGCACTCTATTTGTTCATAATTCAATTCTGTTTCCATATATAGTAAAAACATAAGTAGAAACATAACAAAGAATTATATTAATGTAGCTGTACTTTGCAATTACATAACAAAACAGAAAATGGCAAAGTCTTTATGTATTTGTGACAAAGGTTTCCTTTCAAATTCAGTTTAATTTAGTTGGAATAGCAAATCGTTTGCTTGCTAGAAAGGAAATACCATATTAATGCTTGTTCATGCTCATGTTAATGTAAATGAGGAACTAAATCTTTCCAACTTATGTAAAATAAGGTAGAAAATGAATACCAGAACGGTTCCTTATTAAACTAAATGTGAAATGTATAAAGGAAAGTATGACGCAAATCAACTATAAATTAATTAGCGCTACATAATACTTAAATGAAACGTAATAAAACAAAACATTGTATAATAATTTATGGGATGGGATGTGTAGGAGAAGTCAGAAAGGCAGCACAGAAGGTAAAGTTATAAATGCGGTTTCATTTTATGTACATATACGTAAATGGTAAATAGAAGCTGCCCAAGTACCATGTGTATATGCTGTTTCTGCATTTTAGTTATTGTGAGTCGTAAATGGAACAATTAACATTCTGATTCTCATCAGACAGAATTCAATGCGAATTGTGGTTCGCTTTGCCAGATTTCTACTCATTGTCAGGCCTACTTAATAATTAAGTACCTAACTCAATCTGTCCTGTTACACAGAGCTCTTGTATAGCAAAAACATTTTCAGACAACCGCACCTTATTCGCACCGTCTTTTGCATAGTGTATAGACATACACTGTGGATTAGATTAGGCTAACAAAATGCAAACATTGTTTCTCAAATCCACAAATGAACTGACCTATTAAAATTTTGTCACGATGGAGCTGGGTTATAGAGTTCACAACAAAACATGTAAATACAAACAGTAAATTGCAAATGACTACTATTTAATATGAATTTAATCAAAAAGTTGAGTATTGAGTATGTTAGGCACACCAAATCCATAGATGCTTCTACTTAGGTTCACCTTGCGTTTTCAGTACAAAGAGTGAATAAAACTGTATTTTTATTACACTGGCCAGAAGAAATTTGTAAAATTTTGATTTTAAAGAATTTACAGAACATTCAGATTATGTTTTTGGCAAAAATCGTAATGGTAAACCATTACTTTCAATCTAGTCATAGAAAACGTGGATTGCAAATATATCAAAAAATGTCAAATGTTGATTCACGCAAAGGACTAACTTTTGCTTATGACAACACAGTGATTTGGGTTTTCATCCTACGCAATGTTTGAAATTCATTGACAATGGCTAAGTGATTGCGTGTGTTGTGGCCTCTCGTCTCATTTGCTGACATGATATAACAATGTTATAGCAGAGGGAGGCGGCACGTAATGTATCTACGAAATCATATGTGAATTTAGGAAATTGTTTGGCAGGAGTTATCTACTGAGGCATACCATGTAATCTAAATCGTCGAGTACAAGTCGCATTATATTCAGATTTTGGTGATTTTATCAATGCGTATTTCTTAACTTGGGTAATGAAGGGTAACTACTGCAGCCTCATTCGGATTATACACGAGGATGACTTAAAGTCGATGAAAGAGAATTGCACTCGCAATTTTAGAGCCGGTGTATTGTATTGTAAATAATCGATAAGTATCTGACAGGGGCTACGAACGATATTGATTGCGTATTACTCTTTCTTGTCTTACATTTTCTTAAAGGGATATCAGTTCAGTTGAACACGAAATGCGTGTAATGGAAAAATGCACGTATGGATCTCTTTGCATTTGTGGTAGTTAATTATTAATTGTCATGAAATAATCTGAAAAACGAGCCAATCCATCAATACAGGAAATGGACATTTGCAAAAAATGATGGCAGCATGTTTCTTGGGCATACGTTACATTGTGAATTGATATTAGATAGTAGGACTGCATTTGACACAACAAGTAGAAGCTTATTCAGTGGAGAATGAACAGAGGGAGAGAGAGAGGAGTTGTGTGTGCAAATATGCGGCGGAATGATTATGTCGGCATGTGAATTCGTGGCTTGTCTAATTATTTATTCCGAATACATACTCCGTAAATAGCACCCACCAACATAAATGTAAATGCTACTGTTCTGCATTCAATGCATTCACATTTTCAATTTGCAAATAGGTACAGACGTTTCAGACGTGGATTCGAAATGTAGATAATTTATCTGAAGTGAAATAGCACCGCCTTGAACTGAACCTAAAGCCATCCGTTTCTATCAAGTGAATGTTAATCTGAAATGTACTTATATATCTACAGCAATAAGTGTAATAAATAGATCTCATGGCATAATTTGCATATTATTTACATTCTCCATGTCTAATATTGCGTCTCCTTCCTAAGTACGAAGCAGGGTTGGTTAAACAGAAGATTACAATCTGCACAAATCCATTGTAGTGTGGAAATAAGAAATCTGAGTGTAAATTCAGTGTTGCATTCAAAGAAATCCAACACTGCTACTAAATGCAAGGCTCAATAGTCTCTTTCCACTTCGATCATTAAAAAGGAGGAATTTGTGAGGTTTTCCTCATTAGCACTGTTTTTTGATCTTAATATGGGAAGGAGAATGTCTTGGTGGAATAAAAGAGTAGAGGATGATCTCTGGAAGATCTTGCGGGAGAAGCAATCTTGGTAACCAGAATTAATTGAACCAAAGAAGGCAAGGACGAAGGAAGTAGGTAGATGGATTTCTTTTCTGAAGAATATGCAGGGAGGGAAGCTCATCTGATGTAGAATCTCAGCGCTAGCATTAAATATGCATGTATTCAGTTTTCATAACATAAAGAGATAAGGCAAAGCTATAGATATATTTTATTTGTTAGAGTGCTGCTTCTTCTGCCAATAAATAATTTTACTCACTAGTCGCAGACAAGAGAGTGCTTACGCTTATGTCTTACGCTATGGTGGGCATTCCCAAAGGACACAGGGGATCCCGATTTCAGTGGAGCAGTCTATGGTACTTTAGTTGACTTTGTTATGCATGTATTTTATGCACAGAGCTAATATCTATTTCCATTGTTCCTACTTTTATTTACCATTTCCCATGAAAATAGTGGCTTGCCTTCTTTTGCCTCCTGCCTCTTCCACCTACTTAGAAAAATTAAAAGTTTCTATTCTACTTTTCGTCTCTGTAGCTTTTGTATTTACTGGAGCAATAGCTAAATGAAAAACAATGAAAAAAGTATTCAAACTATGACACTGGGTAATTAATTAAAACTTTCCTT
Organism: Yoshiicerus persimilis; assembly: GCA_020352615.2. Lineage (NCBI taxonomy): Eukaryota > Metazoa > Arthropoda > Collembola > Entomobryomorpha > Tomoceridae > Yoshiicerus > Yoshiicerus persimilis. The sequence goes on along the minus strand of CM060170.1, from coordinate 38,885,125 downwards.
TCGCCATAGTTAACAAGCAGTTCTCTTTTAGTTAGCTACTTGGATGTCTGTTTCTAAAATTCACAACTGATATATTTATTTATGCATGCATTAATACCATGTACAACTACTTACTTATTATGTAGCCTCTGCAGTATAGAGTGCTTTGTTCGAAACTCTCTCTGCTGTGCTGTGTTAACTGACGTGGACACAGTAAATATGTATGTAATACAAACTGCTTAGTAAGTAGTCACTGATTGCATGACTAACTAAAGGAACTGACAATGAGTATGTTTAATATGGGTTGCAGTAAAAATTTCTGGTGAATTGAAAACAAACAACTAGTTAGGAAAATAGTATGTGCAAGAGAAATGGAGTGAAGGACCAACCATAAGCAAATAAAAAGGGAAATTGACAGTAAGTGAAAAGTTGTACTCGAATTTAGTTACGCAGTGTATGGGAATAGGAAGAGAAGAATGCAAAACATTAGAGTTAAATTATCCTGTAATTGATTGAAGAAGAAAATAGTTTAAAAGTTGGTCTTGGTGACGGTGGGTAGCGAGCGGAGGAGGCAATGTATTTTTGTTTTGTAAAATATGAGCTGTGGCCAATCAATAGTCAATTCGTGAAAAAGTTTGTCTATCCTAGGGACTTGGCATGGAAATAGCGTGCTGGCTGACATTTCAGGTCGGCGACAACGACGACAGTCAACACAATTTCTTTTCTCTGACTAAATGCGAGTGACTGTGGAGAACTATAGTGGAGTAGTAATGTGGCCCCCGCCGCAGCGAACGAAACCGCGCCGAAACCACAACGCAATACAATACTTTTCCATTTCTTTCCTGATTCCCCGATCCCATTTTACAAGTTTCAATTCCTCTGAGTGTTATTTTCATGTTCACGTTGAGTGAGGCTAGGAAAGGCAAAACTATTGTGCGTCTGCTGCCATGTGATATAATATCGGGGCTCTCTGCCTGTGCTTACGCTCTGCCTCCATGCAGACACAACACTACACTAATAAATACTAAAAACTATAACAACTACTACAATAAATGTGAATGCAGTGTGGAATAATGGAGACTATCCGTTCTATTGTATATATGCAAAGGTAGGATACTTTTCCAGCCTGGCAGGCAGGTATCCATGTTGCTCCATGAATCTATCTATACTTATGCCTTTGACTTTCCGGTTGAGTGAAGGAGATAAGAAAGGGAGAATAGGCCAGAAGAACAAAAGAAGAACAAATAATACTTACAATACATAAAGAGAGAAAGAAAGACACAAAAAACTCAACGAACCAACAAACAGTCAACTCTGACACTGCTTTTCAGTCAAAATTGCTGGGTTTAATGCATTTCTCTCTCATATGCAACAAAAGACGGAGGCATGGAGTAAAGTCGGGTTCCTGTACTTACAGAACACATGTAAAACACATAATGCGCTTACTAAGGTAAATCCCAGGCCAAAAATGCAATGCATCTAATTATTTTCATATGCAAAGTGTGTTTGTGTACCTACACGATTTGTCTGTCATGTCAGATGTCTATATGTAGGAAAGAAAGCTACTTACGAGTAGCAATATTAGTAAAAACATAGAAAAGACGTTTCGACAAGAAGACAACTACTGCGGATAATACTAACTTCCTCCACATTGACAAATACAAAGACAGAAGTTATCAATATGCTCTGTACGTCTTGTCTGTCTGTTTTCTTGGCGAGTGCTAAATACGTAGCAATATAAATGGTATCTGTGTTGTATACATGTGTATGTGGGAGTGTTTCCTCCGTATTTGTACCTGTATTGAATGCAGGATGTGTAATGTATAGAAATATTAATATTGTAATATTTGTAATGCAACGGAACATAAAGAGAGTGCCGAAAGGGTTTCAGTTCCAAGATACACAGGGTAGGTAGGTAGGTAGCTATGTTTGTTTGTCAGAGTGTAATAAATAGCTGCGGGAATAGTACGGGTAAGTTGGTAGTCAATAGCGGGCAGTAAAGTAATACATATTACATAATAGCAATATTAGTTGTATACTCACTCATATAGTATGAATACTCTCTAAAGGTAGTAGATATAATATATATTGCATGTTTCCATTTCCATTAGAGCATATATGACAGGGGTATTATAAGTACTATATGAATGTATATATATATACTATTATTTACTTTAGTAATTTCCTTACATAAGTTGAATTTTGACTCACGGTAACATATAACCATTTCCCTTATGCAATTCTCTTTGCTTTCACTGCTCTGTCTTACTTTCTCCTTTGCTCCTAATGTTGAAACTCAACCAAGCAAACAACAGTTCCATTACAAAGCACAAAAATACTCAATACTCACAAGTCTCCAAAGAATCCGTTCGTCACTTTACTCTATTCCACTCACACATGTCAATTATTGATTTCACGAAAAGTCTTGCTCCTCTTTTCTTCTCTTGCTCACGATTTCACACACACAAACACAGAGCAGTACATACACAGACATACATAGGTTACAGTCAAGTTTGGCGTAAAATACTACGTTTGTAACAGAAATAGGGACTTGCATGAGGTTCTCGGTTGCATTGGACTCACTGGACTGTAGTCATAATGAAAGTAGAGACGAGACAATAGGATACGATACCATAGCACATAAGTTGCGTTTACAGTTCCGTTTATTACTGTGGATTGGAGCAGGACGAGTATATCTCCTATGTGCATTATTCCGCTCTCCGATACTATATAATATTTCCAGTCGGCTTGTTCGGAGTGAAGCACATTGGCTCTGCTTAGTCCAAATCCCAACAATAAGACACACACAGTCCTGCACTTAAGTTGGCCAACCGCAGAGAGAGATGTGGTTTCGTTGCTTTCTCCAGCTTTCCCTTGGCCACCCAGTCGGAGTACATCTGTGTTGTCTGCTAATAATAATATCATGTTCCCATTCCACGCAGCGGATATATCGGAGAAGCAGTCAGCCGACCAGAGACGCAGCGAGGGCAGCCGACCTACTCAGCAGAACACAACACTAACAAGTCAAGTCAAGGCTCACTAACAATAAGTGAACAGACCGACCAATTTAGTGTCTAATGCATTTATCCACTGGAGAAGTGAGTCCCGAGACGTCTCTCTCGCTGGCCTAGCTGCATACGGCTTTCGGGTGGTTTGCCTACTCTACCGTGGATAGCAACATAATATTAGACGGTACTTTTTGCGATCTGACGGACGATCCGAGGGTTTCCACGAGTTTCGGTGAAGTGAGGGCGAGGCTATTGTATATTATGCATTGTAAGACGATAATATACGATTATGATAAAAGTTCACTTTTAGTTTCGCGTCATGTCTCAGAAATACTAATGCAATCCTGTCCCTGATATATTCACATTGCATAATACAGATATAGTGAGGAGGAGTTCGGCGATATCAATGGATGTGTTACGTAGGTAGTTTTATTAGTGTTACAGAATTATGTCGCGAGTGAACAGCTCGGAAATCAGTTGGGATTTTCTTCTCTCGGACTTTACAAACACAACTGCCGCTTCCGATGCGCTTTCTCTAATGCCAAACGCCGCCAGCGAGTTCCCAGACTCCGATATTGTCATCCGTCTTCACTTACGCTATAGCTAAGGAAGTAAGTGGCTTCCTCCTATGCGCAAATTTCGAAAATTCATTCTCAAAACAATTCACAAACACAGAGCAGAACAACTTACTCCACTTCACCTTCCTCGCAGAACAAACGAGCCCTTTTACACGTCACTGGCTACTGTCCTACATTTTATTCAGCATTCCACCACTTTTGCAATTTACAGTTTTTCTTAAATTGCACGAGCTGTCGTCCGATGGCCATCAATTCGCGGATAAAGTGCCAAAGGCTACACTCGAAACACAAATTCATTTCTACTTTCTCTACTTAGGCTACATATAATATATTTCCATATCCTGCCCGTACAACACATAGGGAATTCTTTGGGAATCCTTTACTGCAAAGAGGCGTGGGCATTGCTATCGCTATGCTATGTACACATTAAGTAAATACATATATCAATCAGAGTCTTCGTACAAAGTACAGTACACGGATCACCACCACAGCAATATAATTTATTTCGACGCATCTATATTTTATTCAACGAGAAACTCATTTCTCTCATTTCCCATAGGTAGTGTTATGAAGTCATTTTTCTTAATAGAATACAAACCGAGACTCATAAGGTGAGTCAATTAATTAAATATCGGTATACGCAGCTTATTCAATTATACTAATACTTTTACTTATCCCTAATTACGTAGTTAATGGATTGAATTCGATTGGTTACGAGCGTACGAAGCGTACGAACGCTACAGACCCAGAAATCAAAAATACAAAAAAACTAAGTAATTGATTGAGAACAAGTCAGTCTACTATGTAAAGATTCTTCATCTTGTACTTGTTGTACTACAGTGGGGTGGCTTGAATTCCTTGTTCATATTGTACAAGTACAGTGATATATTTTTACGCAATTCCTACTATTTAATTTCATTTATTTAATTGGTTGCCTTTAGAGCCGAGAAAGCCATGAGAACTGATCCTGAATGAATTGCCTTATTTCCTAGAGCGTTTATAGTCACCGCACCGTGCATTCCATTTCAACTCCACACTATTATTAGGTTGTTATGTAGTAGCCGAAGTCTGTAGCTAGGTATGTATAGTTACGTAAGAATTACATTAGAGAATAGTATCATATTGTATCTGGAGAGAACATTGCACATATGCAATGTATCAGTATAGCATTACAACAATAGTTATTGTACAGTACACGTACTTAAGTCAACCTATCTATCTGTACACTCTATCCATAGGTAATAATATATTCTAGTTAGGTGCGCACGTTGTATGTATGTTGAGACTCCTGGAAATTCTGTACTTAACTTAAATGACTGACTATCTGTCTACGAATGTACCATCTATCTTCTCTCTTCCCTTTTATACTCTATTACTGCTACTTATCCACTACTACTAAACCATATGAACGTTCTGTAGAATATGTTCGTCGGGATGTAAGCCTTTTAAGGAAACATGATGATGGTCTGACGGCGTTCGATGCCGAGTCGTGTAGTGTTGCTGCAAAAGTTGAGGCTGCTGACTTCGATTCAGAAGCGGGTTCGCCGCTTCTCCCCCGCCCTGTAGCATTTCCACTTTTCTACCCTTTGTCCCGTGCATATGGTGATGGTGATGGTAGTGTGACAAGCCTCTCGGCTGAAAGTAAAAATAACCATCGTATTATTTAAACAACTCCACACTAAACCCACCAACAACAGTTCCTCAAACCACAATGCATGTACAGGTGCCTAAGTAAGTAGACAAACACTAATCCAACTCCTTACTCCTTCTCCTTCCAGTAACACTTTAAATGAAACTTTGAATTTCCTCTCAATATTCTGAAAAACTAGTGAAATGAAAAGTATTTTAAGAAATGGTTGGAATACCTGTTGGCCGTAGAGACTTCTATGGTAAAGATCGACATCGTGAGGATAGAGATGACCCTCGTCCTCCGATAGGTCTGAGACGGATGCTCTTGGGGACATGGGCTTCTCGATTTCCTCGTAGACAGGATCACTGCGATGGAAGCCCACACTGCGAATGTCGGAATAACTACCAATACCTCTCGTCCAGCTCCCGTCGACAACTCCCTTACTGTACAAACCTAGAATAGCTGCATCCCCTGCATACCTGTGGCCGGACACTCCACCTGACAGGGAAAACAAACCGATAAAGACGTGTAAATTGAGAGAGAGTGACGTGACAGATTAAGACGACAGCCACAACTCCTTCGTAGAATAAATCCATTGCTTGGAAAGAGAATCCTTAACAAAATGACATGACAGCTTGACTGAGTCACAGTATGTCTTTAAATTTATTATGTTCTCGCCTCGCATATTTCTGTATATGTAACAAAGGTTGGCATGTGTGCATATGCATAAAAGACTGCTATTTACGTAAGTAAATAGATAATACGCTTAGGATGCTCTATATATGACAGTTTGCAAAAAGGAGGGTCACATACCGGGTGATGGCTGAATGCCCACAGCTGCTAGCTGCTTAGCGTAAATGCCTTCATGATTCCTCATGTCAACTGGTTGTCGACTTAAGGTAAGGAGACGTGAGCCATCAACCACTCTTTGCTGAGCTAAATGATTATTGTGACAAGCTTCGACTACACCGCCACTCTGTACAGAATTGCCCCCTGGGCCGCCCTGCAACTGCTGCTGTGAATGCGTAGACATTTCCGTGTCACTATTATCCGAGCTCTTCCCACAATCACATAACTTAGAAATCATCTGTCCCAAAGAATCACACAAACCAAATTAATTACATGTCCTACATATTAATTGACTAATTGCAGTTGCTAATTAAATTAATTTCCCCAAATTTCGTTTTAATTAAAGAATTATTAAAAGTTGTGCTTACATCTTCGGATTTTAAACAGTGGAATATAAGAATAGCGATGCCTTGGAGGGCAAGACTGAGGCTAGCGGAATAAGATAGGGGAGGGGAGTCTGACTCCAAATCGAGTAATCTAAGCGTCCATGACAAAGTCATAAAAATGAGGATTAACAAGCTCCCACGCAGCCAAGTCCTGAAAACAACAAGAGAAATGCACATATTGGATTTGAAGGGATAAATTTAGTGACTCCCACAACAAGTATTTGAATTGAGTGGAATATAAATTTTTGACTCGAGTCGATCGAGCTAAAGTAAATAATGGCAGAGAAGTAATGAATGAGTCGGAGAGTTTACAAAGGAGGACTAATTAAGAGATGATGTGTTGATTTGTTCTCTCGTTGCAGAGATGAGACAATTGAGTAGTGGAAGAAGATACTTACCCTGCGTAGGTGTAAAGAGCCTTGTCATCGTTAGGCTTCTTGGGCATCGCCGACAGGAGCCCACAGACTTTATAGGAAGTGTACACTAAAACGGCAGCAGTAGCCTGGAAAACAATAAAGCAAAGATTTGTGAGGAATGAAGTGGGCAAGGTAAAGGGAGGGAGAGTGTGAGTGGAAAGAGTCAAGTTCGGTTAACATCAGTTGTTACATATTTAAGTTGGTTGGAACTTTGGAGGGTTGTCTGGGCCGAGAGTCACTCTTAGAGTCACACGAGTAGGTACACACATACACGAGCGGTGATGATGATCATGTAAACTAGTGGGACTGTGACTGTCAGCTGGATTGCTTTGCTTTGGCACGATCAAGGATCGTGAAGCCGCAGGAAAGTAGCTCAGAACTGTTAGGTAAGAGTGTGAACCGAACTTAACTTTTTTCCGTCGATTAAATTTCAACGTGATCCGGGTTTGGGCAGAAAGTGGGAGGACAGAGTTGAAGGAAGTTTCTTACGAGAGCGACGACGACGGCCGGACCAACGAAACATAAGAGAGCGAAGCTGGTTTGGATCCAACAGTGCTTTTCACTACGGTAGCTTCTGGGATCCAGAAGGAAGGACAAGAGAACGACTATTGCTGGAGACCCATACGAGACGCCATAATACCACAGTTGACGAGATAATCCATTCTCGGCTGCCTCCACCACAATCAGATGCAGATGGAAGCCTGTGTAATTCCATCCATTCCAAAGTCACTTCGATCCTCTTATCATAAAAGCTGATTTAAGAGACAGAGCTCACAGTCTCACTCAATTCTCCTCAAAGCCAACTCTTTTCCACTCTCCAAATACTTTTACATTAAATACACTCACTATGCCTCATTCCTAGTCAATACCTGTCCAATTCCACACTGAGGCTCTAATCCCCCTCGCTACTCCTATCCACCGACGTATGTTATGTTATGTGCCTTCCCGCAGTTCAACTCAATCCATATTCTATCCATGTATCGAATGACATGACGTTACTATTATTGCTATCGCCATTATATTACTGCCACCTAACTATTACCATTATATGTACGTAGTATCGTTAGTACAATATACACAACTTCTCTGTTTTTCCTAACTAGTGACTATATGTACGCAAATATCATATAACTCTCTAACCCAACTCTATTTCGCAGATTCTGCACCACTGTTACTATACACTATTACCATTAGGAGTAAACTGACTGATTGTGAATGAGTGAAAAAGAGGGAAACTGCTACTACCTTTTATTTTAACAGCCTACTATATACATACAAACTACAGGAACACCGAAATTCGGTTTTAGTGCTCTGGAATACCTGGCCCTCATTTCTCTCAGTTCATAATAGTCATTCCGAGTTGCCAGTCTTGTTCAACTTCTAGTATTATTACCCATTTTCTACTTTTCTCCAAGTGTTCACTTACATGCCTCGTCTGGCATGGCATTTGCTATGGACTACTTACTTATTACTACGAATTCTTGCATAGTGCACATTAGTATAGTTTTATTAGTGAACAGAAAACTACATAGAATATTATGGTTATGTTATGACATCACTGGCTTTAGCTACACATACTTAATACATACATATTGTTACTTTATGAGTGAGACTGTGAATTTTCTGTTTTCCAAACTTACACCATATAGACGGACTCTTAGTCAACGCTAAATAGTACTACTTTAAGCAGTTGGTTTAGTTGGGACCAGAGTACGCGACCCAGTGAGTTAATTTGACTTAAACTTACCATGTAGGAAGAGCCACAGTATTGCAGCTAATGCAAAGTAGTGCATAAGTATTGCAATGGTCGTACACCCCAAGGGCTTCTGTGTCTGATGAATTCCCAGCACGAAAATAATTTCTCCGATCAGCATGCAGAGAAACAAGTTCTTCAGTATCATCGTCTGGAATACCTACGAGGGAGAAGAGACAAGAGAACCAAATCCCCAATTAAGTACTTTCCCTCCGAATCTTACTTTCATACTTGCCACCGTTCCAACGTGTGCGTACTTATTATGATTAGTTATAGGTACGTAACGTCCATGTGTCTCCTGCCTCTCTCAGTCAGTCTCTGCCAACAAAACGCGTAAAACGTAACCATTTATAGAGAAAAGACCATTCCGACATTTCTTGTCTTTGTATAGCTTCAGGCCAGGACAGGACAATTCTGCATGATTTTTTTTACACGGGATGATAGGATTCCCAATTGAATAGCATTGTAAGTATGTGTTCCGTCTCGAGGGAAGACTCATCAACTTTGAACTTACTTTTGGGTACTTCTTATGCAGAATAGGATAGTGTCGAGGCCTTCATAGGTTCAGTAAGTTGGTATTAGCACTATTAAGTCTTATAAATAGACGTGGAGTGGTAGTATCTGAGAGAGAGAGGCAGGGGACATGGTAACACAGATGAAATTATATTATTAGTGACTCGCACGTCACTCTTCCCACTTACTTTGCCATGTATGCAAAAATGAGTTATGATTAATGTGAAGACAAGGCACAGAATAACCACAGCAGAGCCAACGTACATTACAACCTGCGAACAAAACAAGTCAAATAATTCATTTAGTCCTCATTAATTCTAAATACACCACAACATGACTCCTTCCCTGCAAATACTACACGAACAGTATTTGTACATACATAAACACAATGAACAACAAAAACACGAGCAGTAAACAATCAGGGAATAGCATTCTATTCTATCGTAGCAGAATATAAATCCCATATTGGATGTTTCATCGTCCATTGCCACAAACACGGACGTTGCGTTGCGTAACTTACAACTAAACGTAACGTAAATGTAACTTAATTTATGTCATGTGTTGCTGGATGCAGGGAAACGATCTGTTCGAGTTCTCTTGTCGGTTCTAAATTACTATACGTTATATTTCATAGAATATCCCAGAATATTATAAATTATACCTAATATAACTTAATACTTCCCTTGTATACGCTAAGGGGCCCTACCACGGAACTCCTGCGAAATAAAAGCTACATAGGTATAAGGATGATGTATTATACTGTGAAGCACTCCTGTAGAAACTCTTGTGTTTATACGTACAAGCTGCTATTCGAGAGATTAAGAGATAAAGACAAGAAATAAATCTGTCATTTGCCACGCGTCATTTAAAATGGACTGTACACAATACTACAAGAACACACTGCTAGATTTTATATTCGGCATTCAACGCTAATACACGATTTGTATCCCTTCATACTACATTATAACATGATTGCACAATAATATGTAATGAACTAACAATAAGCATGGTTTTCGTTCCTGGCTTGAATTCGCATGCACAAAAAGGGAATGAACTGTGTGTATTAATAATAACGAAACCACTGACTGCCTAACTAACTAAGAGCACTGTGTAGCCATCAAGTGCAGTTACAGTGTAAATAGTAAAAGCAAAAAGTGCTATTCAAACCCAACCATCCATTACATCACTTAGCATTAAACGCAAGCAATCTTAGTCCATTGTAATGTGCTGTAGCAGACATTACGAGAGAGCAGGTATGTTTTAGTATGTAAATAGTAGACAGAGATGATAAGTAAACACACAGTGAAATTATAAATAGTAGCTGTATTAAGTGATGTAGTGAAGTTAGATTAAAAGTACACATGTGTACAGAGTGTAGGGACATACCTGTAATATTTGCGGTGTGGGGAGATGTTTGGGTGGTGGCTGGAGGTCCATGAGAATTGCAAAATTCGTTAAATGCGTGCATTGACACATGGTATGTGTCCGATTCGTCTTGACCACACGGCACCCTTCCTCCGACCATTTACTATGATGGAAAGTACATGTAAAGAAATTCATTAATTTTCCACTCCTTATCTCCAACTCGAAACGGCAGAGAAGGCAAGCAATAGGAATACATGCATGACATTAAGGACAAATTGAACAATCGTCCAGAGTCTAGAGGCAAGGCAGAGCCAAGTATAGAGAAATAGAAATTAGGCAGCGAGCCCAATTAAGTTTTAGACAGATAGGCCAGGAGAGTCATTCAGACATACATACAAGGCAGAGTCGTAGCCATAGTAGAACACACTGATGAGACGCAGCGTAGAAAATAATCTAACAATTAGTCACGAAATCGAGTCTGTCTCATTTCATCTCTCTCGAGAGAAACTCTTCATTATATTATGACAAACAAAATATGACAATGATTATACAGATAAAATTATGAGAATTTAATTTATCTCTAGTGCATAGATATTAGTTTACTCATCAGTCAGTCTTCCATGGCATCTCTGTCTCACTTTGTCTTCCCTCGTATCGCACAATATACACCTTCTCCTCATTTTATCTTTCAAGCTATACGTCTGTACAAACACTCTCTCGGCTTCAACAAACACAGACGAATAAGCAAATAAAGAAAATGAGATAATAGAGGCACAAAACACTGCAGTGGGCAAAAGAGATTGTTCACGAATTACAAAACTCCCTAGATTTCTTCTTCCACAACCATTCAATACAAAATTACTATTTTTCATTATGCAAACGAATTTCAAGCTTTGTAATTAATTTCTAGCAGACTTATTAGATTCCTTTCGATTCAATTGACTGACTTACTCTTGAGTGTAGTCCCAGAAGACGCACTGAGGATTGCTCACGTTGTCGAGCCACAAGTGACGAAGTGTCAACTGAACGGGTAACGCTAATTGGATGTGTCTTCCTTGATTCAATGAGGCGGAAATGACACGGGAGTTAACTAGCTTTCTGATTTGGTTTCCTCCTTCTCCTTTGCTCGGCCCTATCGGCTGAAGAACCTGAAACACACAAGTTTACAAATCATACAAACAACTCCAGTAAAATCCCAAATTTGTTCAGTTGGAGGCAGAAGCCGAGTAGAAATCGACTGAAACACTATATAGGTACAGCACAGTGGAGACAACGCTAAATAAAAGACGTTATAATCACTGGAGCATGTAAAAGGACATAAATGCATTCGCATTCGCAGTATGTTGTTTGTATATTTATGTGGCGGTATAACTCACCCTTAAATTAAATAATACGACACATAAAAAGTAATGGTTAGTTTTAATAACCTTGCTCATCAATCATCACGTAAGTATAGTTTATGCTAAGTATGCAATATGTTATCAACCATTTAAGAAACTATAAAAATGAATGAATTATACTAGATTGAGTTACTCAATGTGGCGACGCCAATTCAATCTACTACACACTTCACAAGTACCTACTCTTACTCTTATATGTACTTGGCAATTATGTTGCCAACTAACTCATAAAAGATAAAGTATTAAAAATAAATGTGTCTTTCAATAATATAGACAGCATGACAGGACAAAACACATTGCATGAGAAATGAGATATTCATTACGTTTTCCCAGTTAGTCAATACATCTCCACGTTTCTTAATAGAGACTCTATCTACCTACAGAAGATATTTAAAAGGGAATCCACTAATTACTAACAGTAAACGAAGATGGAACAGAATAACAAAAAGGACAGAGCATCAAAGTGAAAACAGATGATAATTGTAATGACTAGACATAAATTACAAACACGTAAATAACTAGGTAAGCAAAAAAGTAAAAACCAAACGTGGCCATTGCTTACTTCTGTACTGACTACTTTGCAAATTTCAAGGCAGCAGTCGTAGAATAAATTTCAATGGGATATTAGCAAATTACAAACGAGGGAAGTTAAACTAATACTTCTGTAAATATTCACAATTTAAACAACCTTTCACTAACCTTTCCTCTTCATATTTATTGAAATAAACTAACTTATTAGTTCACGCAACCTAACAGATTATTTTCCTCTTCATATTACTTTTCCATATCCAATACATTATTTTGTAAGACCAATAACCATGATTTATACAGTCATACCGGCTAATTACATAGTATTAGTGTGCAAAATATTCTACTGTGTTACATTTCATGAGCGATCCTAATAAATAAGATCCAGAAATATACTTAATTTTTTGGATGACCAATTAATGGTGTAGTTCTTTAAAAAATGGAAAGATAATTAAAATGGGAGACCTGTAATTTGGAAAGTAGAGTACCTATTGTACGTGTTCACTTATGGTTAACACCCAAACTAGATGTAATTTAGCTACCTAGGTTTACACTTTAGTTGTAGAGAGTTGTGAAAGGATATAGGGACTGGATGATGGTTGGGTATGTTGGCTATGGTAGAGAGTAATAATAGGAAAGCTATTTAGTTTAACAGGAGAAGACGAAAAGCACTAAATATCCTTTAGTGACTGGACACAGAGTGTCATTAGTCTGGCCGTCAAGGAAATAAGTAGGTAAGGTGGGTATAGGTTTGGTGATGAAGAGACTGGTAGTGTGATATGCTATAATGATGCAGTGTACAGTTATTTAGGTGGGTAATTTAATAGGAGAGTGGAGCTGTGTTGGAAATAGGAAGTGGACTGGGCTGGAGAGGAGCGGAGGTCAGATGAGTTGCTTAACTGGAGACAGAGTGCCTCCAGTCAGTTTTTCCGTTGGCTAAGTAAACTATAAGCCATAAAGTGGCTGGAGTGTAGCCCGTCTGTTGGAAGTGGAGTGAGTGACTGCGGAGAAGAGAAAAGGACGAAATGAAGTGAAATGAATTGAAGTCAACTTACATGTTCTAGGTTGTTGTAGGCGAAGCAAACGAGTCTGACAAGTCCACCATCACTGTTCTCGCGAAGTGCCTCCGCCGGCATGGTTAATACATCACCATTCCGACCCCACTGATCTGAGGATTCTGATGGGAAATTGATTTCACGAACGTTGTTCGCCTCAATAGCATAAATCGTCGTTACTGCGCCAAAAACAAAGAAAATAGAGCCGTTGATTGAGATTGATATCTTGGGAACTTTATCAAGGCGAGAGAAACATTCGTGGAGCGTCCAGTGGACAAGACAGCCAGAGACACAGCCGGCTGTCCACACACAGATATATGCCAACTAGTTATTCCAACTATTCCAATCCAACTCACACCACAAGGTATGCACATGTGTCTCCAATACGCACCACTTCATATATTTACTCACTTTCAACCCAAATCCTCATTTCACTCAACTCCTTTCCGAGAACACCCAAAACCTTGTGTAGCATCCAGTTGGAATGAAATCCTTGGAATATCGCATACTACTCCAAAAGTCTCCTCGCCATTATTATTATTAGTACATAGATATTTTCTAAATAACGGGTAGCAGTACTCTAGCTGGTATACTGCAGATGATTTTCTGTGAGGAGCATCATTTAATGTCTGCTATAGACATAGTAACATATATTTCAACCAGAAAGGAAGATAGTTATGGTTTGTAATCTGTCTGGAGGAAGAAGAAACTAGTGTCTTCTTCTCTGCGAAGGCCTGCATCATAATGCGTAGTCGTAATAAAGTAGGTGACTACGGCGCAACGGATACAAATAGGCACATATTTATTACTATGGACAGAGAGCCCGGAATTTGTGAGAAATGAGGGAGGCACTTACATATATTCTTCACGGACTTTCTGAGGATCTTCTCCGAGGTCACAACGTTGGCGAGGAGGAAGGCATTGTCTTCGAGACCGACGAGCAGATCGGTGGCAATTTTCATTTGATCAGCATAGCTGAGATCTCTCCAGGGATCCAGCCGAGCCTTCTCCAGGAGGTTGCTGCCAGCGTCAAGGATCAGCTGCAGCAACTCAGCCGCTAAATCCTCCCGGCTCACCTGATTAGTTAAACTTCTCAGTTGGTCATTCATCCGAGTTGCAATCGTTTTGATGATCCTCACGGCTGCCGCAATATCACCACCGTACATCTGCTTCGTGCTCGTCACTTGAGCCAAATCACTCGCTACATTGGAGATCCGATCCCCTTCCAGAACTCGAGCCTTTTATCACCAAATCAAAAAACGCTTAGCACTTTGCCGCAACATCAAATGCCCTGCCACATTTGTTACCATTCCTCCTTAACTAGTCCGCCTTGCCCACAAGTATTACAAAATATCCTATCTCTACATATCATCTTCCTCCGCTGCAGCCCTCCAAATAAACTTTCTTCCAAATAATACAGAACCGAAATTGGAATATCAGTGTCAGTATCTAAATAGGTTCTCCTTGGAACAGAAAAAATAACCCAATTTGAGTACTGTACGCGTCAGAATCAGAAACTGGGCTATTTATTATGAGTTTGCCAGTTGTTTCGCAAAAGAGAAATTCATTTCGGAATCGGACTGGGCATAATACAAATACTTACACAAATTGATATTAAAATGCAATCATTAGTTCCGAAAACGTAAATATACCTGCAAACTAAGGAGCCATGCGGATTTACAATCACTGAGATCAGGGGAGTCTGGAAACCACATGGGGAGATTATTGTTCTGATGATTTTCGACACACTTCCATCTGGCTAGTCCAGAAGCCCCACCGGGGCACGGCTGCTTGGCTGTTTCACCCACAAGCGTCCAGTTCCAAAACATTCCTCGGTCCATTTTTGACTCACAATACTCTTTCGCAATATCCCGACCTAAATAAAAGGTGTCCAACAATAAATACATGTTTCATTTCTATTTATTAGCTCAAGTACAAGGAAACTACAATGGGAAGTAATAAATATACTGCAATAAACCACGTACAGAGACTATACAAGTCATAGTAGTGTTTAGTGATAAGTAAGTGACTTGGCTACCCATGCAGAACTTTCTTCTCTAATGCAATGTGTGCCTAGCTAGTACCGCACATTGTAGGTGGGCATATAAAATTATCGTGCCACGAGTATGATAGACGTTATCTTACGTCATTGTCACAGTGGGTACGTTTGTAGGAAGTAAAATTGAGATTGAGAGTATGGGAAATGCATGCCAGGCCATGAACATTAGCAAAACAAACGAGTAGGGTAATAAGACTGGTACAAAAGTGAATTAAAAGATAAATGAACGGTGGAAACATGCAAATGGCCAAGCAGTGGATTTGATTTACCTGGAGACGGCGGATGTCTTTCTCGCTCCACGTCGTGTTCATCTTGAGGACCATGATGACTATTTTGCGTGGGCAGGACAGGAGGGCTCTGAGTCACAACAGCAACTCCCTTGTCAGGGGCGGGAGGACCGTTCCCATTTTCTCCCGCACTTTCCGACCAAATGTTTTCAATGCCCTCTTTGGGCCTGGGGCTGTCGAAGGGGGCAGACCAGTCCCAGCTCTGAGTCACGTCCTCCCCGTCCTCCCCGCCCCACGGTTTGTACTCATTTTCGGAGCCGACGACGGAGCCTTCTTTGGACAATTCCTTGAACCCGTCGTCCCTCTCTCCGGGAGCGGACATCGGGTTCACCTCGCTTAGGACGGCACTCTTGGAAGACGTAGAGGGGGGTGCAGAGGTGGTCGCCGCTACGGGGGGCCCCTCCACGTCGGGGGCAGGGAGTCCGAACACGGACTGGCTCTGGTTGCCCCCGAGGGGAGTCACGTAGGGTATTATGTCGGGAGGCAGCGGCTCCTCGTTGTTGCTGTTTGCATTGGCCAGGAGACCCTTGACAGGGGTGCTGCTCCCTATTGACTTAGTATCCACATTTCCCACAGGATTGGACGGGTTCAGCCACGGAGATATCGGGTTAGCGCCAGACCGCCCTCCTGTCACGCTTCTTGGTGTTGTTGACGTCAGGGAACTCGCTAAATTACATCAAATTCCAACATCATTGTCAGACTCATGTCAGGATACCGTCACTAAATAACCCTCAACGCTACTTGTTAGTTCACAATTAAATACCACCAGGCACAACACCAAATACTTCCCTCACACTCCATCCGTTTGCTATCTTTTACCAATTCGTGTACAACAAGTAATTAGTACACCTATCAAGTCCTCTCTCATACACATATATCCACCTTTTAATTTTGATACACATCATTACTCTAAAACAACTGTCAAAATACAGTTGGCTAAGCACATATACATGTTCTACGTACGTCATAAATAAGTATACACTATTTAGTACTCAAGAATTCTGTTATTACTAATATTGTTGGAATTCAGAAACTTATCTCACACTCCTATCACTTAGGTATACTTGAATACAGGGACGACTAGCAACAAGAACACAGCATACACAAATAAAAACAATTTACAAATCTATATAGGTAATAACACTTGCAACTTGAGTTTAGTGTAAGCACCTTAATGGAGGCATGTTTCACTATTACATACACACACAACGTCTATGCTCCTTGAATATTTTGCAGTGTTATAGTCCCTTTACAATTTTCATCACATGCCCAAGTTCCGTCTTACGGCGACTAGAGTTGCGATTAAGGAAAGTGTAGCCGTGTAAGCGCAGGCATGTGAAAATGTAGATTCATAATTTGACTTGACTGTGCCTGTGGTGTGGTCCGTTGCTGCCCGGGTAGTACACGGAAGGCAATAAGTTCGTAAACTAACGTTATGCAACGAAGCGTAATATGCCTGACATTACTTAAGTGTGTAGGTGCATGTAGCCGTGTTATGAATAGAGCTGGGAAGGCAATGTAAATGTAAATCCAGGTATTATGCATTATAGGAACATATGTACATATTACGCACGAGAAAGAAAGAATTATACTCCGCTTGGTCAGCGTCGCTCGGAATCAGGAGCAAGTGAACTTAAGCGACGAGGATATAAAACACGGAAAACACGGAGCTTTCCTTACTTAATTTGCTAATACTTACTTACCTACATTCGGTTGTTATGTTTACTTTGACCATACACTGTGATAAGTGGTAAGTCATAAGTCACAACATAAGTTGTAAGTAAATGAATGTAAGAAATGCACTACATGCTAAAGATAGTGGATTTTGTTTGCCGACAGAAGGAAAGGAGAAAGAAAGCAAGTGTGAGCGCTCAGGTCAGTTCTCCGACTTGAAGTTCAATTTAGTTGAGAGAAAACGGAACTTTCGAAGCGAACGTTTTATATTTTTAGTTTCTGCTCCCGTTTCCCTTTTAGTTACGCTACACTAAAGCTACCTCTCTCCATATATTTATTACACTTGACAAACCACTCACTTAGCCTAAAACTTCCCTCCTCTCTCCAATAACACCGGCTACAATCTAGAAACTACACTACAACTAATATCCGTATGTACATATATGTACTTAAAAGCTATTTCTGACTTGCTATCTAATAAGCTGCAACAGCTAACTAATCCCGCACTACCAAACTACATTATACAAGCTAAACGAAACGGCGGCAGTAGTATTACAGCAAAAACACACACAGAAAACCTAATGTAGTTGAAGGTGCTGCGTATGAATGCTCAAAGGGTTCCCCGTTTCTATTGTTCTCCTTTACTTACACTAAAACACATACCCCCATTTCAGTCGTCTTTTCTCAATATTTTCCTTAGTCGGTCTATTTTCCACTAATGTGAACTTATTTTTCAACTGAATATAATATCACAATGCAATTTCCAAAAGATTCCCACACAGACTTTGCTGTTCACTTCCTGCAGTAAATCTCACTTGAAAACCGTTTAATTTTGAATGTAAAGACCTTAATCGCAATCAGTTGTTTATAAGACGTCTTAACTAACCTTTCCATGCAGACAATTGAGATTTTTTACCTGAAGCAGTAGCACTTACGTCATAGACTGGAATAAAAAGTCAAATAACTAGACTAATATCCATTTTATGTATTTTAGGAACGAAGAGTCCACACGATATACCTTCATAATATCATTTCATTTCTCCAGATAGCTACCGCCAGGTTTAGTCTGCTTATGAGAATTTGCGTGGGTGGAAGTGCGCAAAACAAACATTAAAAAGTAGTAAACTGTGCACACGAGTCAGGTTTCATCCTAATCTCATAGTATGTTCTTTGTTTATTATTGTAGAATGCTTTCATCTTAAAATGGCCAATTCTTTTATCTGCAATATGATACGAATAATTATGCTACGTAATTTCGATCGAATAAAAAGTGCCCTTTTGTAAACATAATTTTGAACCCCTCCCACGACAAAAATGAGAATTGCATCTGGCTTTATTTACGTTCAACAGCGTCTGAATTCTGATATGCCAAAGTAAAAATTCCAATTATAGAAAAAAGAGGCAAAGACAAGATAATATATTTATCTTGAGAAGTCTCCCTTGCATGAATGAATATAATTCTTTATTAAATGTGTCCCTGATTATCATTGACCAGAAAATTCTCCAAGTGTTACCCGTCCTCAACTTTTTCTGTTTTCTACGACGAAGATTTCCTTTTTTTGTGTAGTGAAAGCAAAGCAATGCAGAGTTAGAGTTAAGCAGAAAGTCTACGGTTGGCGGCCTTTGTGTTGGTTTGTTCAGATTTGTGGTAGACTGAAGGAGAAACGTTTAGAAGGGAGAACACATTGCAATCAAGTTCCACTCTGCTTCAATCCCCGCTCTTGAACATAATTATTGGCTATCTACACAGGACAGAATCCATGCCCTTACGTCATAATATTCAATCTTTTGGCACGCCATGGTTTCAACTAAACATGAAAGGATACTATAAATAACTATCGCACTTCTATATCAACTGAAACTAGTTTTTGACCATACAATGGATTACATAATATGTATCCGAGTAATAATACAAGAAACAGTGAGCTCTTTTAACTAACAGTTCTCTGTTGTCGACCCTCTCGCACTCGAACCAACTCGACTGACTTGATCGACTCAAAAATCCATGTTCTTGCGGTGTGGTCTCTTAAAAGCATCGTGCTCTTTTCGCAAAAACTCATTCCTGCCCACTTCTTGTCTCCTTCATGTACACACATAATATTAGTTCCCCACCAATCCTTATATTTAATGTGCATTTAGTAGTTTTGTTTACTAGTAGTCATTTAATGTGAATGAGTAGTACATATTACATGTATACTTTTTAAATTCATGTATGTACGGGGTATCCTATAATACTTCTTTCTATCTTTGTTTGACTGCTCACTATTTAGATATTCATACATGTGTCCATAATATAGGATTGCATTATACACAGACATAAATACTTGTTTAAGCAAAGCGATCTAAACACCATTATGTATTTAAGTACTAACTAAGCTAGAGCAGAATGTACATTAGTCTGGAATGGAACTACACAAACCAGATCGACAAGAACCACCAACATTTTATTTAGCCACTTATATTACTCGTATACCTGTATGGTTCGATTCGATTAGTTTACAATATTACGTCACATCGCTACAACTTCAACAAACTATAGAGAAAAGGAAGGTAAAGGCAAAGCTATTATCTAAACCATCAAATAAACTGGCTGAGTTATTCAATGCAATGCGAGTTGGTTTTGCTACCTCTCCACTTACTATGCAATACTTTGCAAATGCCCAACTACTGATATACTTATGCATTGCATGCACATATTCAGAACTAGTGCGAAAATACACTTATAAGAAATGCGAGAAGGAAAAAGGCACCCACTACACACCATTACTATGCATCATATCCACATCAACCGTATATATCATGTTTTCTTTGCCATTGTATTCGATTCCATTATTAACTGATGCATTGCATTATTGTATTGTATTCCTTTCTTATCTGTACTACAATTTAACTATTGACATGCATGCTCTAACTCTGACTCTGAGTCTGACGTGATATAAAACCAAACAGGCAAGACTCTCAGTTACTTATTAGTCATTCTATTTTCTCTTGTTCATCCCAAGACTAATATTTAATTCGTACCGTGTAGTATAGCAGGAGAGCGTTATAGCCTACCTGTAATACTACAGTATAGTGGCAAAACGTAAGTTTGCATTTGCTATAGGCACTCAGAACACAATATATTTACGTATGTATTTTACTAATGCAGCTTTCAGCTCTCCCAAGTTCATTTTCTTTGCCTTTCTATGCCGTCTCGCCAAAGGTTACTGTTTCCTCCTCAAACTAACAAAATTATACATTGTGATTCACTCAAGAGCAGTGGGTTTCTCAAAGCTCACAATCAGGCAAACCAAACCGAAACATGTCATGCCATAATCTACTGAAAGCACAGCCAGCAAATGCAATGCAACCCAAAACACGGTGCATTAAATATTACACTATATCAGATGGACAAACTCCCATCTAATACAACTAAACGATTTTATGGCAAAGAAAGACAGGCTTACATTACCCACCAAATGCACATAGCCAACTAATGCAAATTCGAAAACCTACGAGCTATTCTCTAATAATACAAGTGCAAACGCGGTATAGCCTCTAAGTAGAGAGTATAGTGACAAGTTAAACCGTAAGTAACGTACGTAAGTTAGTTAGTTAGTTATTATAGTGAATGTTGATGCCTTCTTCCACGATCTCAGTCAGTTGAGTCAAGTGAGCTAACAACATTCTATTCTTCTCCTCATAATTGTAAAAGCTCAGCCTGCCCATCTTATTACTTAGTCGATGTGATGCATACATGCAATCCACCAAACTAAAGCTACCACTCCATTCTTTTATTCCTCAGTCGCTCTCTTGTCTTTTATATCATTTCCTATCATTCATAGTTAACCCGCCATGAGCAACACTAACCCATCTACATTTCCATTCCTATCTATACGCCTTTACATCCCATTACATAAGTATTTTTAGCCAATTACTACGCATATATCAAGTTTAAACGCTCAAATTATAGATTCTTTCATCCACATAGGTACTCTAAAATAGGAGATACACGACTATTGTGTGTATATCCAAAGTATATTAAAGTATACCATATCCCTTGGTATAATTTCGAGAGGGCATCTCATTTTTTATTCATCATTCATGCGACTTTGGATATTTTATTTGAAAACATTGTGTGGGAATGGAAGGGCTCTCTTGTAATTAGAATTCTTCAAGTAGTAAAGAATACCGCAGCACTTATTGTGTGTCCTAATAATGTGAGTTAGCATTTGCCTTGCCATTTGCCATAACGTTATATTATTATACCATGCACTAGTTTGCAAAAGAGTACTAGTAGTAATTTTCCAATTTATAGTAACCTATAGTTGTAATTGCGGACTATACTAAGATTTTACGAAGGACGGGTTCATTGGCTAAACTTAAAGTTGCACACTTCATGAATATGAGAATGTAGATTAAAACTATGAGGCTTCAGCTTCCTAATTCATTTAAAATGATGAAATGGGGCGATGAGCCCAATGCTCATTTACACCTGATCCTGGTAAGTTGATGCACCGTCATGACTCATCATCACAAGTCTATTCTGTTCTAATCTATTCACTCCTAGCGCTTCTCCAGTCACTCGACTCTATCAATTCTGTCCTAAACTTCCGCTCATCTCCTCCGCCAAGTACAAATGGCATTAACCGGGCCCATGTACTTACCTACATATAGATAATCAAAGTTTATAATTGTAAAGAAACGGAGGAGAGGACGCAGAGCAGAGGCACGGCTAGTCAACCACGTTCTTCTTTCACACAGTCCCAATTATAATCTTCCTATTATTATTCTAGCTCGGAGCTTATTCTTTCCTCTAACCGAATTAACCAAACAACGAGGCTCTGCATCCTCTCCTTCGAATAATTACTCACGTATTTTTCAACAATATTAATTGCCTATCAACTTGTGCTTTGTATAGTTAGTTAGTTAGTTGCTTTATCATCTCTAAAAAATGAGCAGCTAAAATCTAATAACGAAACAAGCCAACATAATATATACTCATTACAAAAGGCTATTTATGTTTTAACTGAACGTGTCACGTGTACAGTTATGTAAACTTGCAATGTACATGCACACTCAGTTAATTTAAAACCAAGGACATACTGTTGATTCACCGACATACTTTCGCAATTAGCTATCTATTAGTTTTTCACTTCTCTATCTTTTTCTCCCTTTTAGGAACTCAAATTAAATTAAGAATCTTCCGATGTGTAATTTGTTTGGTGTAGAGTGCAAGTAACTCGATGCACTATACAAGCATAGCAACCTATAAAATAGTTCCTGGTATTTAAGGGCGATTCGAGTCCGTTGCTTTACAATATATAATTTTGCTACATAATTATAATATTTCCCTTTTACGTTCTGCAGGAATACAATAAAGATTAAGGTACACACACGGATAACTGATATGTGTATGCAATGTGGTAACGTAAAAGATTGTTCATTGGCGTACATCTGTAATTGCATCACCTGAATGGGGGATCACGCTTATTTAAGTTCTTTGTTATTTGCAAAAACCGTCAATTATTTAACTAATAGCCTCTATTACATAAACTGCACAGATTACAAGTTGTATTTGCACAAATATTTTAGCTATTGGGGGTAAAGTCAAAGGTACCTTGGGATTAGGATCGATGGAATAATTACACGATAGCATAACTCATTGATTACAAACATTTGCAAATGGTCATTACATAGAAAAACAATTTGCCATTAAAAGGCTTTTAATCCAGTGAGAGATGGAATTGATTAGCACTTTCGACTTGTAGACTGAAGGAGCTTGTATCTCTAAGAGACAGAAATAAAATAAGCGAAAGACACTTGAGTCTTATTTCACACGACATGAAATCGTGATAGAGCTACTCATTTTTTATCTGCGAATGTGGATCTATCTTGCTTGGGATTTGTAGTTTGGCACTTGGGCAGGTGTTAAGCATGGCATTTTTAATGGCAATAAATCATTGCCCACTGTTACTGTGTGGCCTGGCCTAGCCTAACATGGCTTAACTACAATAATGGTAGCTGCGGATAATCTCTATAAAAACCAGTACCTGAACAGAAAGAAAGAGAAAAGTGATTCATTCTGAAATTCTAAGATTAGATTAGAATTTGCAATGTAATTCACACAAGGAGTTTAGTGAAGGCAAGTCGAGTGAGGTGGGAAGGGAAGTGAAGCCATGAATTCGAAGACGCTCATGCGATAACATCAAATCAATTACAAGCCGATTCGACATTCTTCTCCTGACTGGGACGAATCCTATAAACGGTGGGCAGAAGAAATCTCTGCTTTCTGAGTACTTAGTTGTGTAGCACCTATTAATATTATTATCATTATTATGACTCGTCACCACACCACAAGCGTCTCATCACACATCACATCAAACTCGGATAGGCCTTTGCTATAGGGTCTCGAGTGTACTAGAGTGTTCAAGTTGATTGAAATGAGTGACGAGCCCTTCCTTCACACATGACAATAAGAACAACACCCAAAGCTTGTCAGCCATTAACTGAAAAGCAATGGCAACTCTGTACATATCAAGTAGATGTAGATAATGAACAAGAAAGATAGAAGAGCCGACATGAGTGACTTGACTTCATGATGTGATTCATTGCGGTCGTGTTATTGTGCCTGTCTTCCTAGAGGAAACGATAACACCGTTCTCATCTCTATCTGTCAGATTGTCTATCTCCATTCACTTCTCTTGTCTTGTCCAAAACCCATCCTTCAATCTTCCATAAAACTTCACTAATCTAGAACTACTTACTAGATAGATATTTATTTGTGGGACACCCTGTAATCCGTGTCGCACACAACTACAACTACCCAGGCAAAACATACACAACATTTCCACCGAAACAAAATTCACTACTTCATTTCAACACTTTACGATCCATTTAAAATAAGAGCATTCGTCTACTTTACTTTATGTCCCACTTCATTTTATCGCTCATGAGGAGCAGGCGCTCCTTCCTCGACTCCCAACAACACATTCATTAACCCTAACCAAAGTTACACTCTAATATAACAATAATATCAACTAATATAAATTCCAATACACAAATACCTCCCAAAAACAAAGTATTACCTCCTATGCCATGTTTTTGTTATCATAGGGTATGGTAGGCTATGGATTTAGATTTTACACCAAATCCTCCTTATATTTGCCATACACTTGATTTTCTCTATGTACATACATATTGTTATTAGTGCTTTTTGGTTCAGTTGCCAGCTTCTTGCTGTCTATACACGTAATAGCAGTGTCCTAGTGTTTCTAGTTTAACTTAAGTTCTTCCTTTAGTATAGGCACGAAGAAAATCATTTGGGCTTCAGGTCGATCCATTTAATTGTGCTCCTCCGTGTTATTTTATCTCTACTGGACTGGTTTCGTTTCCATTCTACGCATAGCGTCTGCTCTGCTTGTCCCTATTAGATCCTATCTTTTATTTATGGATGTGTGTCTAAATCTACTACTCACTTACTTATATCCGCTCTCTACCTCTAATAACACACTTCACATCCACAACAGTAGAATTCGACATAAGAACAGTATAGCATTCATTATTTCTAGTAGCACAAATAGTACCCAGTGGTATTATCCCAGAAAACTCAATTTTATTTATATAAATCATATGTAAACGAGAGAAGAGAGATGGAAAAGATATTTCACTAATTCCTTTCTGCAGTTATGCATGTATAGTATGATTAGTTATTATAACGCATGGCTAGCGAGTGTTAATGTAGGTAAATGTGTTCCAAAGTGATGGATTTGATAAATTATAAGATCTCACCTGGTATGCATTGGTACTGAACTTCCAGATACTTGACGGTTCCAGGGCAGGGGTCACCGAAGGTTTTAGTGCTCGCCATGACACTGCAACTCCTCTGATAATTGCATCTACAAAAGGGTACAAAGAGTTGTTTTATTATTAGATATCTATCGACAGCATGCTTCATTTCATTACACAGCTACATGACAATACTATCAATGAGCTTCATAAAATTACAATACGATTTTGTTGTTAACGTCAATTCCCTCACGCTAAAATACTCACTCACTTGTGTACACTGCACATGTAGACCTGTTTGTACTTTGAGAGTGTTCAGGTCACTCGCTCCGTTCTCACATCTCTCTGCTGACAACCCAACAGAAACATCCATCCTACGTTTGTTTCCTACCTACCGACTATTAAACACAAAACAACTGAAACTCAAGTTGATTTTTGAGGTCCTTCTTTTCTCTAACGTTCTGCTTTGATTTGCTTTCCTTTGTTGTGATGCCTTAGAGAGAGAAAAGGCGTTTCAAAATAACGTTAGCTTAACACTTCAACTTCAATTGAATTCTATTGTATTTCCCATCACACTATTCATTCAATTCAACTTCAGTCGATTCAATCTCGGTTATTGTTACTTATACGTTTCCCTTACCTATTCTCTTATTGATACACGGATCCCAAACTATACAGCCAAACCTTTACTAATCATCTGCACCAACATAACACAACATAAGGAAAGTAAGCAACTCACTTACCAATCAACCAACTCTAAAAAATACAGAGACACCTCTGCATTGTGTTTATCATCATAAATTTCTCCGTTTCTCCACCTACTTACGCTCAACTAACACAAGAATCATACAATACAAGCAATTCCAAACCTTAAACCTCTATTCCAAATCATCATATTGCTAACCATGTCATTCTCACACTTGTACTGTAGTACACTGTAATTAATATAAAACGTTTATACCTATACTGCAATTAGCTTAACTACTTCTACTATATAAGCATAAGTAGATAAGCTCGATCATACTAAATTTTTCATTGAATGAATGGTTGAGAAGTTGGTTTTCTGTTGACCGATTTGTCCGAGTGACTCTTTTATGAGCTTAAGTCTTGTTGTAATTGTGTCCTGTAATAATATAATGTTTAACAATGACTTTTAAAATCTCGTAGGAGGTGCAGCAATAGAAATATATAGTTCATTGGAGTATACAACACAATTGCTGCAATATATTCATCCGGTAGCAAAAACAGTCGATGACAGTTTCTATTTTACTGCTCCAGGGGTAAGGTAACTGAGTAACTGCATAGCTAACTTTTGTGTTCCATTTATGGACTGCAATAATTGCAATTCTCAAAAAGTATAGAGTTTGTATGTACTTCAATTTTAAATATTTCAGCCAATAAATAACTAATGATGGTTTATAAATTCTCAAGTTCCCTTACGTTCATTTCATGAAAGTATAATGGGTGTTAAAGTAAATTAACGTTTGTCGTAGGAATGTAAAGTGGAAAACAAGTGTAAGCATCTGGTTCATTACTTATCGAAGGAATTAATAGCTATTCTAAGTCTAATCTAGAGTTGTAAAAGTGCAGAAAGTATTTATTGCCAACCCAGTGCATAAAATGTGTACAGGATCTATAAAATCGACAGAAATGTAATACACGACACTTAAAAGGTCCCCGCTATCAATGGATCTGATCACAATAAGGTTATCAAAGAGGAAACTGGATATATTGCAGCTTTCAGAGATTTTATTATTATTTTACACTGAATCAGGTAGTTAGTAGATTTGGAAGGTATGCAGTGACTGCGTTAACAATGTATGTAGATCCTGCTCTGCTCCACTTCCACCATAACTTGGAATTCCTTACTCGCTTGTGGCAATAATAATGACCATTAAAGACAGATAATGAGCTGCAATCATTTTCAATTTATTCACCTATTTACATTTACAGTATAAAAAATGACATCTTTATTTATTTACTAATATAGTTCGTATTTACTTTACTTATGCACAATACCTCCTCTACCTAAGTAAGTATCTTTGAGGATCTAAATAAATTATAACAAGGCAATAAGCCGTTGTACTTACAGAATAAATAAGTAGCAAGATAATAATGCCCTGTTGTATTAAAACTGGGTGTATATAGTGTACCTTACACTTCGTTACAGTATGATTCGCTAAATTCATTGAATTATGTACACAAGAAAAAGTAAATAATAATATTATAATAGAAATTACGTTTGCATTGCAGTGCTTAAATTGGATGACAACCTAAACCTAACTGTGAGTTATTTCTACATGGTAACTAATACCGTGGTTACATTTTGCATTATCCTTTGTACAATGTACAAGTTCAAGGAGATGAGTAGATGAGCCTGATTTTTATTGTCATTGTACTGCAACCCACAATACAAAACACATCCACAAGTCCTGATCGAATACTGTGTAAAATAGAAATAAAGAAACATAGCCTGTACAATGTAGTTTGACGATGCTATAAGAAGTAAGTGGTTTTAAGTAACTTGGAGTGTACATAAGAATAGCATGCAGGTATCATCGACCACAATTTCATTGGATTGTGATTGTACACGTATTGTATCCCGTAAATTGAATAAGTATTAGTTTGCAAATGAAAGTAGGACTAATAGGAGTAACATGGATGGTTAATATATAGAGTGCTGCGATAAATTTAATATGTGCAGTAGTGGAGTGCAGAGTGTAGAGAGGAGTTGGTGGAAATCTAGCGTAGCGTGATATTATTATAAGAGACAACGCGCAAAGTAGACAAAGCTTATCATCCCAATTATTACAGTCCACTCGACAATGATGATGATGATGATGTGTCATTAGGAGCATTAGTGCTGCAGTCGACTAAACTACATCTTCTGCTATTATCAACCAAGACAACTCCAATTGATCCAACAACTACATACTAAAGTAACTAATGATAAACCAAACGAGCGAGACCAGCTAAGCCTGCCTTACAGTCTGCAAATAAATGGCTGCAGTGAGAACGAGCCAGGCCAGGCCAGGCAAGACAGATCTATACATTAACAGACATTGCACTCTTTTTCTTTACTTGACTGCTGAGGACAACTAAGAGGAGCTTGGCTTATTGTTACGATCTTCACAGTCTTAGTCTTAGGACTCTCGCTCGGGCCCGGCCAACTAACATAACAAATAACACAGCTCCTCTCTCTCTATTGGCTCCGTATCTGCATTCGTTCTATTTGTTGTGTATCTACATTGTATTTGTAAATATCTGAGTGAGGTGAAGTGAGAAGAACTACTGAACGGAACTGCTCCATTATGGACACAATGCAATTACCAAAGATGGATTTAGGAGACGAGAGAGAACATAACACAAGAAAAGAAATACATAGCTTCCTTGTCATTAACTTACCTTCTACCATTCACCACCGAAATGTACCTAACCATAGCTAATACTATACAAATACACTTCTTATTTACTAAATTATAGCAGACCAACATTTATTTACATCATTGCCATTATGTCCTTCTACCACCACTTCTAAATTCTTCCATTATTCTATTGTTCATCCAGTCTCTTACACATCTATTATACCAATACTACAGGGTCGCTCAATTCCTTATGCAAACCTAAATTATTCCGCTTCCTTTACCAGTTAAGGTGAGCAAGAAAAACCATTGTCCTCAAGTAAACCAAATTAAGCGCAAAATAAATAAGGGGTCTCAACAAAATTCTTTCGCAATATTTCGCAATATCTATATAATTTGCAGAGAAATTGAATTTGGATAAATTCTTTACAGAAATTTTAGTTTTACAAAACTGGACAATTGGAAATGGCTTTATAAATTATGTTGTTGCAAAATGTTTTTTCTACAGCAAAATAGTTTTGGGTGAACGGAAATAATTTGTACACAGATTTTAAACTATTTAAATGTGGAATAAAATATGAAATAAGAAAATTGTCTACGTACGCAATAGAGGACACATTAAATAAAACCCTGTACACAGTGGAAGAAACAATGTATCTACACAGTAGAGCCTACAGGCTGGTAAATAGTTGCACATATAACGTGACATAAACACATCCTTTATTTACCACAGAGTTTACAACTTAAATTAATGTCATGATGTACTTGTACGGTAGTAGTGGCACTAGAATACAAGTTGGATACTCTAAATCCAAGTAAAATGTAAAGCTGGAGCTCTAAAGTGCATCTTGTACACATTTTATAGTAGCTGAGAGTGTAATTTAGAGCCATTTGATGTAGCTGTGCCACTGCACAACAGAGAAATCCAGATAGCTTTGTATAATAATAGAGATAATTATGTGCGTCGAAGGTGTCTGCACTGACTAAACGCTACAAGACCAATAAGGAGGTTTCCTCTCCTGGTCTCCATACAAGATGTTTTAATGCTACAAGAAAGGATGATGAGTAAACAAGAAAGTATGTCAATTCAACACGTACGTTCCATTGAGAACCAGGATGGATTTTGGACTGCCGCAATTAACACTCCACTCTGTGTTTCCATTTTCATTGCAAATTGTGATGGAGAATCGACCATAAATGGCCCGAATCAGATGAATTACTTTTCCTTGCTCACAGTCCAGTCGAAGGATCGTTCCTTCACAAGCATACGCCGTTTGTTTTCCTGTAACAAAAACAAAACATTCATTTTACTTTTTCTTTTCACACAAATACAATAAATAAGTAGTGATCGTGAGAAGGAAGAGACGGAACGACGACCACAATGAACATAACTATAACAATATCAACCTCACAGCACAGAAGCCCATAACAAAGCAGTAGAAGAAAGAAAGCAATAAGAAAAGCAAACGTGGCTGTTAAACGGGGAATGCACAAAGTCCACCGTAGCTCTACATTGCACAAACTGGCTATAAAGCGTCTTAGTATGTCAACACTGTGTAAAACGCAGAAATTAGTAGGGACATGAGCTCGGGTCCTACTATTTACATTTAAAACCATGTTCCGTTGGATGTTGGAAATTAGGGAAGCAAATAGCTGCTGGAAAAATAGTAGAAAAGTGGTGACTAGTTAGGTAGGTTAATAAAAAGTAGAGTGCAATAATTATTATGGTTGTAGACGGAGCCGGATAGTTGCGAGTTGTATTTATTTGTAGTTCATAGAGTTCCTACATCAGATATGACTGGGAGAACAGGGCGCAATGATCTTACGATAGGAAACATCTGACTCAAAGTTAGGTAATAGAATACTAGCATGTTACGTTGTCGTACATTAACGATTACATAGAAAACATTAGACGGAGAATGTGCAGATACCGGTTCCCCATCGACATCCAGTCCTTCAAACTCATTACCACTTTCCGAGTCACATTCGACTGACCACACACACACAAACATTCGTCCATAATCCACCTACCCACCAATTCACTGCCTACCTCCTGTCTATGCCTAATGTCTTCCTGCTGCACCAATCTCACTCCTTTCCAAATATTACACTCACTACGAATATTTAATACCAAACAATATTTATCGTAGAAACTCATAAATATTCCAGCCATGAATACAAATCGAATCATCAACAGTTTTTTAGATGGGCTTCCCTTAGCACACATACCTACGTCCTTTGCAATTTACATGCACTGCGTTGTGTTCTCTGCTTCGACTCATTATCAGCAGAAGGCAAGATGCTTAACAAATTAAATTATCCTTAATAGATTTACCCACATATATTATTGTCAAGATTTTAAGATACACGTGCAATCATTATTCATTAAAACATAACTAGATTACCTATATTATGATTGTTCTTTCCAGCTACAATGCAAACTAGATTTAAGTAATACAAAGCAAGTATGGGAACAAATGAGGGGTTTCCGTTTTTATGTAATATTCGTTATTGCTCTAAAAATCTGTCTTTACTGCTTACTCACCTGAACTGTCTAACTCTAGCAGTATATTTGAATACATTTACATGAGCATGTGTGTCGTGGACGGCCTTCTTTTCATTTATATTGTACTTCACATGTTTGATCTATGTACATATTTCCAAGCATTAAACAAATATCTTTTCCTCACTCACATACCCATTCATTGGAAGGCATTATTACATGGATATGTAAAATTGTGGGTGTATGTGTATCCCTACAAGTATATTCGGTACATACAATTTGTATTTGTCGGCATAGAACAAACAAGTAATTTTCTATTAAATTATATAGGTTGCTACTATTCAGTGTAATATAACGGGTCATGCCGAAATCCGAAATCTGAGAATAGAGCAGCACAGGGAACCTCATCATGGAAGTCTGCTGTGACAGAACGATGAATGTAATAACATATTCTTGGAACAAGTACCTATAATCTTAAATTACAGCCAAACACACACAACGTGCTCTGAATATATACTCTGTCAGTATTGACAACTCACATGTAAATTCTTAGTAATCCAAATTGCTACTACCTACCTTTGAACAGAACGGACAATAATGGAGTGGACAACAGTAGCAAAATGAATTTCATAAATATCTTTTCCCTATAGAACAAAAACCCTAAAAATAAATAGCTTCCTTAGCGTAGAAAACATGTGAAGCATATTTTAATATGTTACTACTAAGATTTCCTGTTCAATTTCACAGCCATTATACCATTTTCACCATCTAGCTTTTCATTCTATGTATGTATTGATGAAGAACACTGACATTAATAAATATAATCAAGTACAACGTACGTATAGTATTCTTTAAGTATATGTAAATGTAATGAGGATTTAATGATGAATAAAGATGTAAAAGCTGTGAGAAATAAAAACTGGTAATGCCAGCTTAATATGCGCCTCCTATCTCCTAAAATGTGATTTTGTCCATTTTTGGGACCTAAAAGCCAGGACATATTACTGACGAGTGTGTACTAATGGCGAAAACTTTAAATAATGATTAGCCTATGAAATAAAACGGACAATTGCCGCACCTGAGGGCTACTCGGCAAAACGGCTTTGTTTTTCATACATTAGATTTGCATAGCGACTTTTGTTCGCATAGAGAAGTGATTAGAAGAGATACTTACACGTAAGGAAATATATAGTCTTCACAGTTATAGATAGATACATTAAATTGATGGTCTAAGCCTTAAGCCTGGCTCCATAATAGTTTGCGATGTGATGGTTCTCGCTGAGAGTCGTAGTCATAACGAAATGAAGTGAATGAAGATGAAGTGTTAGTAGCATAGCTCCTGAACAGTTTGCATGTTTGCGAGCTCTAATGTAAGTTTTAGTCTGTAAATTTAGTTAGCCAGTCAATTGTGTGTGCATAGTGAAAATCTATACTTTAATGTATTGTGTCGGCAGTTACGCATTCTATTGTGCTGTGCTGTGGTTCATAGGAATGAGACTGCATGGGTATTAGCGTGCAATTTTGTAACATGAAGAGAACTGGACTTTCTCTGGATAAACACGGAGAATGTAAGCGTAGCTAACTGGACAAAAGAGGTGGTCTGTTCCATTTCATTGTAGGTGGTATTTAGGAATAGAGAAATTCTGGAAATTTGATTATCGTACGGTACACTTGCTTACGGAGGGCCCTGTATTGTGTGGGGAGCGTTTTAAATAAGCCAGAAGAGGATAAAACAAAACGTGAAAGTGGTAATAGTAATAGCCCTCCTAGGCTGTTCCTCTGGTTTGAACTCCGCCATCACTTAAATTCAATTCTCTGTTCATTTCCCATCACATTACAGAATTAGAGGAAGAAAAGCAAGAGAGCGATCAAATGAAATGAATGCCCTTCCTTGAATTCACTGAGTTTACGTTATGGTCGAGTTTAGGTGATGTGAGCTCATGAATTACTCTGCCGTGTCTTTTGTCTATCCGCACTACTCTATAATATAGCGTACAGGATTACATAAACGAAAGGATGGATACATAATAGATACAGTACGCACAATATAATACTCGACAGAGTGCAGAGAGACAAAAAGTACAATAAAACAATCGAGAGCCAGTCTCATTGTGTTATATTGAGTGGAGTGGACGAGGAAAGAATGAAATAAAGACAAGAGGAGAAGAGAATAAAGCAACCGGCCCTTTTCCATCAAAAATTGAACAATAATAAAGCAACCTTGTGGTTATCGGAAATAAAGAAGGGAGAATGGTGTTGCAATAATGCTGGGAATGAAACTTTCGTCTTTATAATAGTATCGACTAAAACATAATGATGTAGTTTCGTAATCAAACTTACCGACCACAACACAAACTAAACACAACACAGCTGAATACAAATTCCTTACTATTTAGTTACCTCCAAATGCTATTATTATTACTACCTAACAAAACTATTTTATAATATTATCTACCTACGAGCAAGGTCTTTCTTCTAAACCAAAAGTAAATAAGTCTAGATGTCAGAGAAGATAGTTCTTAATGCAATTGTATAACTTGTCCATATACCTAGGTACCCTCGCATACAAAAATAAAAAGGTATCTCCAAGTAATATCCGTACACGGAACCCAAACGGATAAAATATTTAATATTGTAGGTAAGGTAAATATTATAAAAATGCACATCACAAACAAACATCTTCA
This sequence comes from Yoshiicerus persimilis, assembly GCA_020352615.2. Lineage (NCBI taxonomy): Eukaryota > Metazoa > Arthropoda > Collembola > Entomobryomorpha > Tomoceridae > Yoshiicerus > Yoshiicerus persimilis. Next base: position 38,851,329 of record CM060170.1, on the reverse strand, counting down.
AAGACAAAACGTCCTTTGCCATTGTTCTATATTCTAAGATATTGCATGACGCGCTCACAAAACCAACATTAGACTGGACTGCATATGCAAAGCTAACTTTGGTTGGTATGATTTTCATATCGAATCTTTTTGTTTCTTTTCCTTCTCTTTTGACTCATTATTTCTTGCTTTCAAAGAAAAACAAAACCTTTCTGAATTGTGACTCTGCATACACACTGGTCACAAGAAGACTGCTCTGCCTTCTATTGTGTTTGCAATCATAGGATGATAATAATAATGATAAGACGGCAGATGTTGTCATAATCACCTGAACCTCACGTCATGGCTTGAAATTCAACGCAAGCCAAATTTATCGATAGTAAGTGTTTAAACCGAGAATAATTTATTATTTTTCTTTACGAGGGCCTAGGAGCAGTAGAGTGGATTGGAGCGATGAAAAAGTGGATTGGGTTTTATGTAGTGTGTATGCGCACTTACATGTCAATTGCAACTAAAATAAAGTCAATAGCTCCTAAGGTGAATAAGTGGACTGAATACCAATTTTTGTGGAAACTAGATTGAAATGTAGCTGCATGGCCATTAAAGTTAGTTGATTTTATGCAAGACGTTTTCCTTCGTAGGGAAATGTGTATCATTATGACATTCTACGTCACACTCTATCACCACACTTTCTTGCTCATCACCACAATATTGTGTAGTAAATGACAAGGCATAGGAAGAAGATTGTGATTGTAGAAGCAGAACACAATGCAGAGACACACAATGGAATTGTTGGACTGGACTGAACTGGTGCACATAAACTGCTAACCTGCCCAGACGAACATTTATTACACAAATATGAATTCTATCCAAGGGAAAGAAAAGCATCTGAATTGCAATCTCATCCAGCCTAACTTATTAGTTGCATTAGAGCTGGGTTATCCTATCTTGTCTTACCATAAATGCACCGCACAAGTCAATCAACATCCCATACTCACATCACATAGTCCATATTACATTTTATACAGACAATCATCCACTGAATGGCCAACCAGCCCGACCAGACTAACCTAACCAATAAATGAACTTTGCACATGGGAACGAACAATACATTATTGCACACACACATAACACAACATAATGAAACAAGACAAGAGATGCCCACGCTCGTCGCTAACATCGTAAAAAAACTTGGTGTTGTAATGCAAAATGTAATGTAATCTAAATTCCGTGTCACGACTTTTCTGCCTTGCTTGACTTGACTCTACTTGACTGGATTCAAAGAACCAACTGTACATACATACAGCATAATACAATCCATAAGTATAACATCACACACACACATACAGTGGTCCTTATATCTGAACAGTCCTGTAGCTCTATACCTACACAAATTTATATATCACTAACATAAATATTTCACTCTATCTTCCCCACTGTATCTCATCGTATCTTACTACCTACTTATCCTTTATTCTTATCACATAAGTAACAACATAACGTAGTGAAACCAAAGCGAAGGAAATACACTACAATACAAATGGTAAGTAAGTGTAATAATGCTCTAGCACTTTAGCAGTAGAGCACAGTCATAGTTTTCCAAAGTTACGTTCGTATAGGTAACAACTATTGTGCATAGGACAGAATTCTAAACTGACTCGACAAACCCTGCAACTAACTCTGTCTTTATACAATACAGTGGCCCATAAGTAACTGCCACAACTTTTTTCAATTTGGGTAGCTGTCATGTTTCTACTCTTGCAGAAAAACTAGTAGTACCAACTCACATACATGGAAAGCGTACTAAATGACTTGACTATCTGTCTCTATCGCACTATCTATAGGTATACGCCACTACTGTCCTATCAACGGAATAACTTGTACAGAGATCCGTAACAAGTCCTAATCTACCATTACTGTACACACACTAAAAACTACAGAAATAATATCATTCTTCTCTGATGTGCTCTTTTAAATATTCTCCTGTCATGTGGTTTTGTGTGCGGGGATCGTTACTCCATGCTTACCTGCCAAACTACATTAACCTGCTAACTCGTCGTTATGCTCTTAACTTCACTAACCATTCCAACACTAAACACAAGTCATTTTTCTCTCATTTACAAACACATTTTACTACTTTCAGTAAGAAATACGAATCTTTACAATTAGCAACACATAATTTGGCATGTGGTAAACATAGTGGTATTTCTCTCCCAAAACACTATTTAACTTGAGAATAGTGACAATGTTCATTTTACGATTTAAAAAATTGTGTTTATAAGATTTAATTTGCAGAAATTTGCTTTAATATTAATTACTGTAGCACTTAAATTACTACGCATAAAGTGTGACAACGACAACGCTCTTACATTACTGATTTTTGCGAGCACGGGCTGTAGTACAAAAAGTTTTGTTTACTTTTGTTTCCTCAAGCTACACTGCTCTTCTAAAACGAATTTCAGTTCTGGAAATAATTAATATCATCGTAGATATTAGCATTAATTCTAGTTTGCACATTTCAAAAGCTGCACAAACTAACACGCCGTATACCTAGCTCCATAATTTCCTTTAAATATTATAATAGCTTTCATAATGTCTGCCAAGTAATATAGTATGGAAAACTGACTGTATGACTATGCACTACCCTATTCTCAAGATCGTGTTTTTCCGGTCAAATTAACTAAACCGTTTAGCAGAGTCAGTGATTCGACACAAGGCTCAACTCAAGTGTGCTCAGATCTAATCTGATCTGATCAACTCACTGAAAACATAAAATCACAAAGTTAGAAAAGGTAGTGTAAAGTGTAGAGTAGAGGAAGGCGAACGGTTTCTTCTTCGTAATGTTCACCAGTTCGTTTATCTTAGACTACACTCCTTGGCATTTCCTTAGAATATATCATCTGCATTAAGTATGTGCATATATTTTATTCATACTAGAGGTACATATTAATTCTTTTGCATGTCTGAGATATATATTAGCATTAGTAATAACTGAGCGACTTTGAGCCTTTCCAGTTTTCCAGTTTCCTTTCCGTTGATTGCAAGTGAGTCAGCCAGCCACATGAGCCTATTTAAATTGTGTCTATTTATTATGATTATAGGAACCGATATACGAAGGTACCTATTACTTATCTCTAGAAAATACAATGGAGAATGTCTAGGTGCGCATTATGTAAAAAAGTAGAAACTGTTCATACAATATTATTTCAACGCTGAACATTCCCAATCAGCGAATGTTGAAAAGAGCTGGAAAGCTCCAAATAATTTAAATTCTATTCGCATGTGAAGGAGAGGGAAAAAAGTTTGGTCTGTGTGCTGTGCTTTGCGTATTGTAGAACGTAATTCATACTCATGATATAAATATTGTATTACATGACTGTATCACACTACTAGTTACTTGTGAGCATCAATGATAAGTAGTAAAGACACATTCATTTCATTTGATACCCATATTCATAATATAACAAGGGAGCTTCTCTAGAGAAATCCGTGAAAATTCCCACTGCATAATTATATATCGTGTTGCCTTAACTTATTGTTAGTCAGCATACAAAGAACTTGGAGTCCGTTTACATGCAATGCTATGTACATACATGCATTCTTGCGTTTTTATTGAAGCAGTGTAATCGCCAGGCACTTACTTACACCTTTTAAAACGTAAAATAACTACTTACAAAGTTATAGCCACGTAGAACGTATAATTCATACAGGGATTACCTACACTTGCAAACTACGGTATTTCGGACGGAGAAAAAGCCAAGTCGTAGAAAAGAGGAGCGTAAATGAACATGGGTAATAGGAATATTATTACGTACATAAAAAGGTGAGTTACATGAACACCGCACCAAGGTAAATGGAAGGCCATTATAAATAAGGAAAATATAATAGAAATAAGTAAAGAGCAAATGCGGATTAGCGAGAGAGATATAAAAATTACCTTCAGCATATTCCAGAGGGACAAGATTGCAGAGAATAAACAGAACCAGGAGCATCAAGCCATGAGCAGAAGTATACATCTTTGTCAGGGCTCTCCGCTTACACCGAGTCCACACTTCCTGTAAAGGATAACAAAAGAGACAATCATCACATAGGCTGTACAAATTAAACACAAACATATTACACACAATGTAAATACACAATACAATAAATACTCACACCGTACCTATAATACATGTGTGTTATAGAAATATTGTATTACATAGTATGGGAAGAGGAGAGATTAGAGATGAAGGCAGTTGTAGTTTGTAGGTAACACACATAACATAACATAACACTAGTTATGTACCAGTATTTTAAAAAACACAAAAGATATTTATAACAATGAGAAAGGAGCTGCCTATGAGCCATTCTTAACGTTACATGACTCTTGGACTGACTTGGCTTCGTTCTCGATCTTTCTTTACTAAAGAAACAGGTACACATGTATTTGAACTCTTGATTTATATTATTATTTGTTACATCGCTTAGTTAGAGTTAGCCAACTTTGACATTTCTCATTTAACTTCTTACTTACTGTACTGTAAAGTTATTAACTACGGAACGAATCAATAGGAATCCTTAGCTAAACGCTAAGCCAACAATCCAACTTTTCATTCTCCATTATAAATCGCTCAGGATTTCTGCGAGTTCATTCAATTCTGTCAGACCCCTTTTATTTATCTTTTTGAAGTCAATTCAATAGAACAGTTACTATGTATTCACTACCTTCCTACTCCACAGGCTTTCAGAAACTATGCTACTTTGTATCCAGCTTAGTTACATAGTAATAACACAAAACTTATTTCACTGTATAAAACTATTACAACCATATAAGTGCAACAGAGAGGATCATTATTTTCTCACAATCAGAACCAGACTAGACCAGGCAAAGCACAAAATCCTCTCTTCGTGTCTTCAGTGCTGGTACAATGCTTTAAGTACATATACCATGTCCTCGAATACACATGTATATACTCGTATACACTAATAGTGTCTACATTTAGTGTGCATATGACAGACGACTATAGACTGACATGACGAACTGTAATCTAATATATTACAACCAAGTAATATTATTTGCAAACCTTTTAACATATTATGTGTGGGTTCATTTGATTGATTTACTCTGTACAGTTTCTTTCCAATAATCAAATGAATGGCTCCTTTTTATGGCAACCCAGCTCTCAATTCACAATTCAAATGAAAACTTAACCCTATTACATTCTTCCACTGAAAAGGAAGCTACAAAATATTTACTTAATAGCCACAGTGATAAACTCACTCAAAGTTTCGAACTAAAGTATGTATACACGGTGACACAAAAATCATTGCCCTGTATAAATTACTCATAAAAACTTTCTTGCTTCCCACTGTACCAGCAATAAATTATATTTCGACTGTATCTACTGTAGTTACACCAGCACTATTCATTAAATTCCAGTTCTTCATAATTTACTCTACATTGTACAAGTGATGCTACATATTGCAATATTCGAGTGTAGTGCAATGCAATAAATGTGGAGGAATGGCAATGACGGGAAACCAGAGCCGAGACTCCCTTGGAACTAAGAAAAGGGAATTTTTGAGTACAATAACCAAGTTGAAGACGTCAATTGACCTAACTGAGACTCCTCCGGACTGACAGAGCCATAGAACGATGCATACTAAGCCTGGGTTCTCTTGTTGAGAGTATTAAATGTTACATGCTGGCCCTGTGCACAGTCCAATGAACAGTCAACAACACAGTCTTCATTTTGCCTCAATTCACACCGCTTCACTTGAATTCACATCCATCCAATTCATCCAGACTACAATATACGCAAAACACACTACCACTCCCAATCTGGATTTTCTTTACAATCCACATTACTCACCTATATCGAATAGCATAATAAATATGTCCCTGCATTACAGAGTCACTTTAGACAACGACCAACTTCCTTTAGCATAAGTAGGTATTCACTGCAGACAGTCAGTCAAACACCTCCGAAGAAATACCATTAGCACCAACAATCACACCATAAATTCTCACATATAAACCTTTAAGCATATTTATTGCTAGGTGAGCCAGTACTAAACTCACTACAAACAGCAGGTATGCTAACAATCATTGCTCTAAGAACATTACACATAAATAAATATAGAGTAAATAGCTCAATTCACTGTTGAAACAAGTCAAGTGAAAGGCAATCTTAGAATAGCTTCCTTACAACCATTAACTATAGGCTGACCAGACGTCCCCCTTTACGGGGGATTGTCCCCTTTTTGGACCCTCTGTCCCCCGCTGTCCCCCGCGTCCCCCTTTTGTCCCCCTTTCGAATGAAATGTCCCCCTTGTCCCCCTTTTGCAAAGAACACTAAAAATTTGTTACTTGTGATATGTAATTCTACTGAGAATAATTTTTATCAGCCTGCCGACTATGTTAAAAACCAACTAAAGTGCAATCTACCGACAAAAAGATATAATAGAATTACCAGAGTACCTTTCTTTGTAAATGATGTTTCCCATCTCTCATCATTTTCATTCTCATGCAATGTAAATGCACCGTTTTGCTTCCGATAGCATTTATTAAGTAGCGGAAGCTACTTTATAATAATGCCCTTCACGATCTGTCTGTCTGTCTGTCTGTCTGTCTGTCTGTCTGTCTGTTGGCTCTATAACTCCTGAACGGTTTAATATAATTCGCTAAAACTTTTTGTGTATGTTCTAGGGGTCCCGAGGAAGGTCCCCTGCGAAAATGGGTGTGATCGATAAATGACATCCACTAAAAAAATTGATTAATATAGAGCCTAGAATTCCATGTATTACTAAAAACGTTAAGTTTGAGGACACAGGGTGTACCAAATATTGAAAAATTTTAAAATACGGTCTTCACCGTATAAAATTTTAAAATTGACTTTAACGCAATTATACGGTGTAACCGATCCTCAGAAAGCGTGCGCACACAATATAGGCTCCATTCTGGCTTATAAAAATAAAAAGATTTAGACTACTAATGGGAACGCATTTTAAAAATTTTAGTAAAGCGTGGAGGGCTTAATGTTATTTTTATGGGTCAGAATGGAGCCTGCAGCGCTCCAGCGCGCTTTCTGATGTTCGGTAACGACGTATAATTAATAATTGCGTTAAAGTGCTTTTTTGATGATTTTTATTTTTGTCAATATTTGTTACACCCTGTGTCCTCAAACTTAACACAGGGCTAAAAGTGTTGTGTAGCTGGAAAGTTCTATAGAGAAAAGATAGGTGGCGTAAGTGGTGCATTCTTACTACTTATGTCATCTAACTTTTGTCTATGGGAAAATTGAGGTGCATTTTTAGCACCGAATTGAGGTGTTATAACTCTTGAACGCTTCGATACATATACTTAAAATTTTTCTATTGTGTTGCTACGGTTCAGAGGACATATGTGTCGCTTCTGCTACTTCATTAAGTGCATTGGTTGAATGGTTTATTAAAATATATTAAGCTTTCCGTTATTCCACATCCTCAACTGTTCAGTTTTTAATGCAGTCTGTCAGTATCCTCAGTGTCTAGTTAAAAGCTAAGTTCATTTTCTATTCCACTGTGTGCTTCCTATTTATATTTACTGTGTTCATCTGTTATATTTTCAGACTTCTCCCTAAATTTTAGAATGTCCAAAAGAGCATGTCAACTTACTTCTGATTTGCAAAAAGAATTTCCATTTATAGAAAAAAGGTTACCACTTGGTGTGATAGAGAAAAAGACAGCGGCAGCCGAAAACGACAAAAATTCTTCACACTTCTGCATATTTTTAGCACAAAAACCTGAAAATTTTTCGGCCCTTGCGGGCCGAATTTACTGTTTTCCAAAATTCATCACATTTCTACATCATTTTGGCACCAAAACTGAAAATTTTTTCGGCCCTTGCGGGCCGAACCTCACTTTTACCATGGATTGCCTAGGGCCCCGCGTTTTCTAAGAGAGCCTCTGTAAGATTTTAGCGTTTTTTTTGAAAATTTTAATATTTCAAAAATTCCCACCTATGTTTTTAATGTAGGACCCTACCGCCCCGCCCCCATTAGAGTAAACTCCGCCCCCTCTTTTTGTTGGGTGAAGTGTCCCCCTTTTGGCAAAAGAAAATCTGGTCAGCCTAATTAACTAACTAATGCAGTTTACTTCACTAACAATACCAATACACACAAATAGTCAACTCTAAGCTTAACCTCTCTTCCAATGTAAACACCGCACTCACTTTTACCATCTCAACAGTAAATAGCATTTAATTAGTACTTACCGTGTGAAACTTACTTCTGTACACGTTTTCAATGCCTACTTCTGCTGCCTTTCAGCAAAATTAATTCTCCCTTAATCACTGACGTACCATACGCACTATGACACTATGAGGCACTATGGACATAAAGAAAGTCATAGATAATTAGTAGCTATATAAATATAACCACTATTAAATCTAAAACCATTTCCCAAAATCAATATTTCCACTTCCACACAAATTTATAATTACTTATCCTCGGTATTTACAACCGGGTGGAGCTCTCTAAAACAGTTACTACTACGGTACAATTGTTCTAGGACTGCAATTCTTTGTTTACTTTGAGCGCCCGGACTTACTAATCGGCACTCCCCAGCACAACGTGGAAAAGATAGTTTTCAATGCGTCAAAGGCATTGTAATTCAAAAATTACGGGGGGTGCCGATTAGTGAGTCCGTTTGAGCGGCGGGTTTATTTTTCGTTGTTTTTTAGACTTTATCGTAATAGTAATATGGTATAGATGTCCTAGGCTTATGCGTTGTATATTTCAATGCTAATAACTTTTCTTCTATTATAGTGTGCAATGTACAATCTGGAATTGGGAGCTTAAGTTAATAGGGGTCTACAGTCTCCGATAAATTATAAATTATTGGTTATAAGTTTAAATTTAATAAGGCTTATTCGTAATGTCAACCATTTTTTCCAACGTTTGGTTGACGCTGGAAAGTGTATATCAAAGGCAGCTGACTGAGTTAGAAAAATTTGGTTGACGCAACATCATCATACGTGTGGTTGGCGGTATGTGAAATGTTGGCTGCCTTCATTTGCGCGTTTGGATGACTTAGACGACTGCTGCTGGCTTCAATACCAATGGTTGCTATTACGAATATCGCTTATTGTCACGATGATTGAGGTGTCGTGATTATTTTCCTGCAATAGCAAAATTATTTTATTGATGGGGGCAATGTGAAACACGCGACACAAAGCAAGGCTCACTTTGACTTCTACAAATACATTCTGTGTAAAGTTTCAACGGACAAAACGTGAGTGTAGCCGTGATTATAATTTATAATCAAATAAAATCGTCTCCGAGGACGATTATTTTTGAGGGATTATAATCCGCAAAAATAACCACGAGGCAAGCGCAGTCGGGACGATTAAAAATAATAATCAGAAAATCGCAATTTTAAATTATTTGCAAATGACTTTGTAAACCCTTAATGTCAATGTTAATGTAATCAATACTTTTCGCTTTCAGCTGCTAAAGGGGGTATTTTAAGGGGGTATTTTTAAGGAGGTATGTTTAAGAAGGTATTTATAAGATGGCATTTTAAGGGGGAATTTTTAAGATAGTATTTCTAAAGGTGGCATTTTAAAGTATTTTTAAGTGGGTATTATAAATTGGGTATTTTTAAGTGGGTATTGTAAAGTGTGCATTTTTCAGGGGGTACTATTAAAGGGTATCAAGGTATTAAGAGGATTGTTAATCAATTTTAGTGAACTAGTGACACCAAACCAAGTTATGTTTACAGTTTGTTGCAACCGCTGCAACCGGAAAATGATGCGTAAGTCCTTTCCCAAAAATGTTGCAACCGTCGCAACCGTTGCAACCGTTGCAACCGACCCATTTCACTCCTGGCCCCATTATCTACACTCCAACCAATTCATTTTTAATTTATAAGTAAAAAGAATTACCTCAAATTAGGTCCAGGTCACAGCAGGTCTAAAGATACTAAAGAAGAGAAACTTGACAACCGAATTCCGGAGAAAAACAACACAATGACGTTGGTTTCAAGACAATCTACTCTGTCTGCCATGTGTGATGGTGAGCAACTTACTAAAATAGTTACTACTACGGTACAATTGTTCTAGGACTGCAATTTATTCTTTGTTTACTTTGAGCGCCCGGACTTACTAATCGGCACCCCCAAGCACAACTTGGAAAAGATAGTTTTCAATGCGTCTAAAGCATTGTAATTCAAAAATTACGGGGGGTGCCGATTAGTGAGTCTGTTTGATTGGCGGGATTATTTTTCGTTGTTTTTTAGACTTTATCGTAATAATAATATGGTATAGATGTCCTAGGCTTATGCGTTGTGTATTTCAATGCTAATAACTTTTCTTCTATTATAACGTGCAATGTACAATCTGGAATTGGGAGCTTAAGTTAATGTTAATGTAATCAATACTTTTCGCTTTCAGCTGCTAAAGGAAAAATTCATTAACGTACAAGTTCAAAAATAATTAATCTTATTGATTTTTAAAATTTAACCACAACTTTTTTCATGTACCAGCTGCCAGTCCGCAGAGCTGCCGAGTGATTATCCTGACCCTGACTCTGTCGCATTTTGTTATTTAATACAATGGAACTGAGTTTGCCTGTTGTATTGAAATTTGTCGAGTGAGAAGACAATTAGCGCCAAGTTAGTTAAGCTATTTAACTAAAATTAGTAGTAGTTAAATTTATCCCACTTAAAATTATGAGTACTTAAATGCAGAAAGCATTTTGTTATATTAAAGGAAGGCGTAAAGTTATGATGGCTTTCAGTTTGATCTCGTCTTCTCGTAACTCTGTATGCTAAATGGTTTGCATCCTTAGTTTAACAAACTTTGGTCCAGTGAACTGCAGAGAGTTAAAGTAAAATAGTGAGTCTCCTTACGATTATATATTAGCCGTAGTTCCACAGCCACTATTTCCACGCCTCACGTCACCTTACACAACATGTCACACTAATGAGCCATCATTAATCATTCTTCTGATTCCAGAGTCACAAAATTATTCATTCCTTTCGATGAACTGAACTAGACTCTGCTGCCGTGCTATTTTGAAACCGCTACATTACTATACACTCCTGTAATACGCATTGCAATGCTCGTCTCGCTTTCAGCTTCCTCTTCATTCTCACTGAACGAACTCAAGAATTGAAACTTATTTCCCATTCTCTGTATGTGAGGAGCATAAGACTGTATTCTACATGCTCTCCTCTAGTCCTTTGTTTACATAACTCTCAAACTATTGTGTTTTAAGTATAATACTTAAGTAACTACACTCACTGCACTTTGCTACTGTTTTCATGTAAGAATCTGGGTTTGTACTCTCAACTTTCTATGGCACTACTGTGCTAACATAATTTCTGCGAATATTTATTCTCTCATGTCCACAAATCGGGAGCACACCTTCCTTGCATATCTCCAGTACAGTACAACTCGACTTTGCGCTTCACATTACAATGCCCACAATATAATATATTCGCATAGATTAGTACGGTTTTGGTACAAAATACAATTTTAGCAGGAATGGCGAATATTAATGGGAAAAGGAATGCTAAGAGAAAGAAACGAAGCTGAACGTAATGGAGCCGAGTTAAAATAGACCGTATTATAGCAGAATTTCTCTGAGTAACGATACAGCACACCTAACACCTCTCCTCCTTTTATTTACATAATACAAAATTATCCCATAATGTTATGCATCCTAAAATCGCTATTATCTTTTATCTAACTAACTAAATAGTCTGTGTACAGAATTAGCGTAGCATAAGGCGCAATCTAATATAAAGTACGAAATCTGAAATTTCCCACGGAATACTGCAAAGACAAGGCAGAAGACCTTTATGGTAGTAATTTTGAAACTGATATCGAATACTCCGCGGCTTATAAATAGAATTCCCAGGCTGGAAGCGTACACAGCATATGCATTTAGAAATTTAGATAATATTATGCATATTTTACCTATTCTCACAGACTATTTAGTTTCTTTCTGAACAGCAGTAAAGTTCTCTTTAGCATTAGCTGGTGCCAAATGAGCCCTGCTCTTTGCGTAATGGTATTAGCCCTGGTCTATTGTGTTTCGCTTACAGTTTACAGTGCAGGGAGACTAACTATAGCACATTTATACTTCTGCTTAGTCGTCACTCTTCTGTTATGTTTAGCTCTTGGTTTTGACTAAAAGTGAGCTAAACTGGTAACTGGAAGAAGTAAACTCTTCTTCCGATCTTATCATTTCTCCAGAAGCTCTTTATTAAATATGCATGTGAATTTTGAGCTTACTTACAGTAGGCAGACTCGCCAAAGCCGGAGTCAGAGACCAGAATAAGGTAAATGGTTTACTTTTGCAAGAAGGAACTTAAGGCGTATGCATGTCCTTACTGTCTGCTCTCACTTGAGCAGAGATCAGCACTGTCTGTACACGTACTATGTACATAGTGTTAAGTTTATCCAAGAACGGTACACAGTGAGACTGAAGACAGAGCAGAGCAGTACATGGCACGGACGGACTGTATTTGTATTGTAGAATTCGGCTGTATTGTATAATACGGTTGGTTGTGTTTGGTTTGGCTGGGAAGCAAGAGCGAGCAGCATGGTCCATTCGCTCTCAATAGAAGACTACACAACAATACAATAGACTTGGAAAGGAATATATTGCACATGTCAAAGAAGGGAAAGCACTGCATTGTGCTAATGCAATGCATTCCATGGAATAGCGAGAGAATTCGTTCGAAATGCTAAAGATTATAGGAGAGACGTATTATAGCTTCGAATTTAATGCTAGGAGAACTGCACACAATGTACAAGACATAAGGACCACTGTTCACTCAGTCTGTTCGTTTTGTATTACTCCATCGCGATTCATACACGTAATACAATAGACACCACTATATTCAATTCAACCCTTAACTTACTAAAATGCTCCGTATTTATGTGCATAGGAACTTGAGTTGACTTAACTTGGCGACTAAACTCTCCTTTTACTGCTCAATATTCATCTCCTCACTATATTTATTGTACAGGGCTATACAGCACTCACGAACCCAAATAGGCTGCGCTTAGAATATTATAGATAGACACAGAATTCAGGCAGGACATCATCGAGCAGAGGCCAACATTCTAACGCAACGCAAAGTAAAAGGAAAGGAAAAGGAAGTTAAAGTTTAGCTTCGTTTCGTTTCGTTTGAGCTTACTGGGCCGAATTTTAGTCAACTCTACTGACTTAGCTCAACTATACAGCCCCAACCGATGCCATCCGCCGCAGTCTTGTACACAGACACTATATACAGTATGGCTCACAGTTAATTTGGCTTAACTTTAGCCCAAAGTCACTTTCCCAACACACAATGTACAGGCACTGGAGCCAAAAGGCAACTTATCATTCTAGTGCACTTTTTTGCCACGAAATACCGTGAAGCTATTTGTGAAATGAAAAACAATGGTTTGACAAGGCATGACATGACAGGTGAGTAAGTAATAGCAACAACAACAACACACAAGACCACTACCGAACGGAACACCAAAGGCAATCAAGTGCTATCACTAAATAGCTAATATTTACGTAGAAATAAACGCAACCGGACACAATGCAACACTCTCTTAATACACCACCTTAACAATGGAAGATACTCAAACAGCCCTCCAAACACATCCCAAAGGAATACAACAACTCCTCACAGTCTAGCCAACTCATTTCCATATCCTAACAACTAAATGACTGAACCGAAAATTTCTGGTGAAGCCAACCAGCTACTAAAACAAATTGCATAACAAATGCATCATTCCTACACCAACAATAATAGATACTTTTAAACATTGTCTTATTTACATATTATCGCATCCTTTCTCAGAAATTTTGAAACTTGAAAAACACTTCAACATAACTACGAATCGCACTGTATATCCTTAATGCTTTTACATTTAATTACATTAAATCATACCTTATATCCTATATTTTGATTCTTATGTAACTTTCATCAGCTGATGACATCATTCGCGTAACTAATGCACAATGGTATAAACAGAAATGGCATAAAACACGAACCTATAAACATAATTTCACCAAGCATAAACAAATATCAAGATTGTTTTCCAGGGATTGTTTATACTTCACATGCCATAAGCAATGTTATTTTTGAGTTGAGTTATATAAAATAATGTTTTATGTAATTTCAATTGTGGATATAAGTTTTCCAGATGTCTGCTAATTAATATCGTTGTGTATCTCTTTCACTTAAGCAAACCGTAGGAATGTATTAGGTTCTTTTGTAATATTATTACTTGATATACACGCTATGATGAAGAAACGGAAATGGAGAAAATGTTCACTCAGAAATAGTAAGTGTCTTGGAGTAACCAAACTCCTTTTGTAAACGGAAGTACACTACCAGATAGCTAAAACTACAGACAATGAAGGATAGAGGGTTGAGGAGATAGAATAAGAACTGAATTTCATGGAGGATGAGAGCACTTAGGGAATATTGTGCCGAACGAGGAGAGTGAGGCAGGAAGACTAATATGAATACGTGCATTTAGAATTTACGATATACCTCACTTGGTAGAAATAATAAGTAACTAATAGTAGCCACGTAGGTGGTATGGTTTGTTGGTTGTTGTTGTTGAAAAGAGAGTACGGGAGAACTCATTGTTTCTGATTATTAGAAGTGCTTATATTAAAATGGACTAATATTCTGCTCCTGTTTGTTCATATGAAAGAGGCCACTCTGAGGACGTGGCAGGCAGCGTGATGACTCTGACTACTTTGCATTGTCAAAAAGCATTCAGTACGACTGTCTGACAAACGATAATAAAATTAGCGTTGACTTGACTGTGACTTATACTGGTTATGGCCTGCTATGACTCTGGTTTCGATCCTTGTTTGTATTGTTACATTATATTAGCTATGTAAGCAAGCAAGGCAAGGTAGGTAGTTCACGTTCAGTTCCTTTCGTGATGGTTGGTTTAGATATTTTGAGTATGTGAGCTTTTCCCTAACAGAAATAGACATGTACCTCAACTAACTCTTTTTCTATAAGTCAAAGTCAACTTATGTGTTGTAGACACACAAGAATTATTTAAATGAACCTGGTATATAGAACACATAAAAGCCCCACTATCTCTGCAGTGTACTTTTGCGTGGTGCATTGTACTTGATTTCCATTGTCTCATAATACAGACACATCATCGTCGTCATTAACATCAAATCAGTAGATTCCGTCTTGTTACACTCCTGCAGTTTGCTTCACTTGCTCACCATTCTATCCGTGCACAACAGAGAGACGAAATAAACAGGGAAGCAAGGAACACATCTAATTTGAATTCACACACAATATCAACAAAACAGTCAAATCAACCTATTGCACTTGAGTACGTAGAGATAGATTCAGCTGGATGCTCACAAACTGTACAATTCAGGAGTCCATCCATAATAGAAACCAAATACGGAGCATAGACCAGGTCACAATCACACCACACACATTTGGTCTTTGTCTACATCCATCCGACTTCCTTCCTTATTCACTTGAGCAGAACAAACGAACCATCAACATCAACTTCACATTTAACTTTGGCATTATTCAACTTGACTCATCTTTTCACCCTTCCCTTCAATGAAATGTCTCTCACTCTCCTTCCACACTCTGGAATTTCACTCTAAAATCAAATGAACATTCTCTCACTCCTCTACCTAATAAATCTAAATATAACTTATAGCTTTCCTATTTATCAATTCATGTAACACTGCTGCATGTAGAGCACAATACAAACCCTGGAAGTTTGCTTTAATAATTTATAGCCCTGAAAGAATTCTTACGTGAAATATGAATTCCATGCAAGAAATAATAAGTAAAGAGTTAAAATGTGTATACTGTCATTAACAACCTAAAAATCAAAGCTTTTACCCAAATAATTTAATCGATATGAATAATATCTATGTGCATTACTTTATTCCAGAGGTCTGTATTACCTATTTGCTATTACGAAGTATACTAATGGTAAATTAGTTGGTGGTAGAAATAATGTTGTTTTGAGTATACAGAATTCCAAAGGGTTGTCTTTATTGTCAGGAAGTTGGTGATGACATGACTGCTGTCAGTTTATTTAATTTTGTGTTTCATGTTAGCAGTTTAGAGATTTTAGTGAGCCTTTATCATTTGTAAGCAGAGATGAAAAGGTATTATAGAAAACAAAGTGAAATATTACGTAAATGTACAAAGGGACAGGAAGGAACAGTTGATAAAGTGAACTGAACGAAATCTTTGAGGTAAAAAGTATGTATTGGAATTGGTATAGAGAACTGTATTTCTTTATCACTGCAGATAGAGTGTCAAGTGATAGCATAGCATAACTAGTCCACCTCTGACTTTCTGTCCCTCCGTTTAGCGTTTGTGTGACGTGAGCGAGTTTTACTTACGAATTTTACTTTACATAACGTCACTCACATTACTCAACGCATTCAAAAACTAAATATATAAACTGAAAGAGAGCATTACTCACTATATAAATTGTGATTCCTGACACAGGGATGAGTTGATACAAGGCTATAGCAATTTACTACTTCTACCTATGGAAATGGTACATGAAAGCTAGAAAATGTAATAATAAGTAGCAAATAAGCGAAGTGAAGCCACGAAGCTTCCTCACGATCACTCGATGATCGAACTAGAAAGGATTGAGAAGAAGAGTGTGTGATCGCAGAGAAGTAACCAAACGAGACGAGATGAGGCCAAACTAAACTAAACCACTCAAGCACCTCAAATGAGCGAACTCGTCTATTTACTCTTCTCCGCTCTTTCATCACAATACATTCAAAAGCTTTTACATCATCACATCACCTATCTATCATCCACTGTGCAAAGGTATCTCCATCTCACCCATGTGTCATACACATCCTTCCGTCTCTAAATGAAGCTCGACCTCACTCGACTTCACTTCTACCCAACTCAATGCTCAAAATTATACTCACTACTCCACTATGTGTGTCTGTCCGTTTCGCTGATGTGCTTAACCTAAGATCACTACATCAGGTAGTAATAGCTGCACCACAGAAGAGTAGAATCAAACGAATTTGCATACAAGGTAGCGTTTATGTCCAACCCTGTACAAATCAATACTCTTTACTAAATATGTAAAGAGGTTTCTCTACATTTCACAAATTGCTTTAAAATGCAAAGGTATTTACTACGTGAATATTACTAATAATAAGGTGTATAGGGATTGGTATAATAGAGAGTTGAGTTAAGTATAGGAATGAGTTTTAGCAAACGACTCTAGGTATATATTGTAGTAACCTTAAAGACTTTTGCTAATGAGCATATACAGTAATGGTCCTTTTAAGTTTTATATGAATTTGAATCCTTTGAGTCATTAGCTTTGTCCGTCGGTCAAACGGGGAGATGAGACCACATCTTTGTTAGGGGACTCTAACTTCATTATGCCACATTACGTGAACAGGAAACATAATCAATAACAATATTATTTTATTGGATTACACCAAGTAAATTCTTACGAGCTTTCTCATCATAAAAACTAATATTTTCAAAGAAACGGTGCACAGGCATAAATAGCTTGTATAATTTAGTTTGACTTGGTTATGCAATGCAAATTCCAATCACTTCAGTTCCGTCTACTCTTGATTGCAACCTTTGGACTCACTTTTCTGCTCTGAACTACGCACACGAATTCTTTCCATCAAATAAGCTAAAGGAAATGAACGCTTTACTCATTAAGGATAACCTATAGAGAAGAGCTAGAAGAAGTTGGTTGTATCTCTATTGGCTAATGTAAACGAAGATAATGAAGAAAACTGTTTCGCAACTACGTTGTGGCACATTACACACTTTAAGGCAAGTCAGTCAGTGTCCTACCCTGCCCAATCCTATATACCATTCTCCACAAAAGATCCCTTTCAACGAAAAATAAATGCAGAGGCACAAAAAGATAGGGAATAATCAGAGACAGAAGAAATGATAACAAAAGATTTTGTAAAACTGTGTGTGGATAACTCTATTCGATGCTCTTTGCCTTCCTCTTGAACTTAAGATTAGTTCCAGTTCCGATAAATTCAACTGTTTGCCTTCCACTTGTTTTTCCTTTCGACGTTATAAAACTGCTCTTTTCTTCTCGCGTCACTTCTAAAAACACCTACTGCAATTTTCAGTAAATACGTAACAACAGTACAATGCAATCGCATGAACCCTATTTAACGAATAAGGAACGGCGCAATTATAAACCGTTAGTTTTGTGTTTTACTTCGAAGATAGTGTTACAGTGTTCTAGTATGTATTTTATATTTGTTTCTATTTTATGTGCCTAAGTACACTTAAAAACAAAGAAATTTCGCTGTATTATGTTCTAAAGTAAGGTATGGAATAGATACGAGAGGAAAAATGTAGTTCAGTGGAGTTGAGTCAGTTCTGTCTACGTTGATTCACATAGAGTGTGATTCCTAGGAAAGAAGATATAGGGAGATTGCGATAGCTGTAGAGAAAACTAGGGAGATGGCGAAGAAAGAGGAGAAGCGCGAAGGCAGAGAATACAAACAGTATTAGGTTGATCCTAATCCGAAGTAAGCTGAAGATGAGAGCTGGCGTAAGCTCTCATCTCATCTCATGTCTGATGTCATCACTCATTCCCACCATTAGACCATCGTTTACACCAACAAAGACATCATTATTATGATAACTGGAGACACACTGTCACAATAAAGTGTATTTATAGCTGAACAACACGTTTAAGAGAAGAGTAAACTCTTCACTCTGTTTCTTCATACTTTACTTTTACTTAGATACAATGCCATGTAAACTCAGCCTCATAGTTATAGTCACGCCAACTAAACTGAATTTCTCCAGCCATACTAAAAACCAAGAAGACTCTTGTATTTCAGTCTTATCGTCAACTCTTGGAGCTACCACTTATTATTACATGTAAACCAGAGACATATACTGCTGTAGGTACATATTTGTGATATATACTGAGTTTCTATAGCAGAAAATCTTATTACTACATCCTAGACTATGTACTTTGTATCCTTGGTTGCAAAGTGCAACATCTATAATATTAGTTTGCTGGGTCGCGTTCTATTAGCAAGGGTCTTCAGAGTGATGATGTATAAAAAGTAGCCAAGAATTACATTATAATATTTTAGGCGACCCAAGATGCTATGATAGCATAATATGCATGTCTCTAGGTACAAATGTGTGTAAATGCAGCGAGTACGGGAAAGAGAGAGAATATTTGTGAGACTGGCTTTAGTTGGTCGAGTCCAGTGTCCTTTGAGCTCTGAGAAGCGCAAAGTTATTGAAACCTTTTCTCCTTTTACTCTCGTCCTCGTCTCGTCTTGCTCGAACACATAACCATAAACTAAGGAAACTTAAAAGCATACAGGGAGTAGAATAGGAGAAGGAAACTCGAGTACAGACATACACAACAACCAATTCAGCTCTTCCGAAAGAATACAATGAGTTTTAGTTAGGGCCGAAATTCTCGTATCTCATCTTATGAGTTGTTTATCTCTACGCGTTCAAATTTAAACATTATGATTATTACTGCATGTTGGTTCTGTTGGATATGTAACTTACAATAAGTACATATGTATTTATTTATGCAGAAACATCTTTACTTGCATTCATTACAGATAAATAACTTGTCTACATTATATAAGTAGTATATTATTGTACTTTTTTACACACATGCCCCTACTTTAATAGTTATGTGCACGTATACAAAGGAACAAGTAACATAATGCAACAGCAGAAAGATATCCATAAACAAATTCTCACTCAACTAACCCTAACTAAACAATTCAATTCAAAGACTATATTCAAGTCTCCCGTTTTTTTCAATTCCCTATCAACTATTATAAAATATTGATTCACACAAACAAATAAGCGTTTAATACATGTGGTTTTTCTGTTCATCATTTGATAAAACACGTACCAGGGAACATAAGTATAATATATCGATTACAGGGTGATGTCAGTTTCCCTCTCCTCTCTACTCAGATGTAAATGTGGAAAAGATATAGTTTGCTGCTCAGAGGAGAGTGCAGACTGCAGACCAAGAAAAAAGAAATGACATAGCACTATTACCTGTAATCTGTATGTACATAAAGTATTACACGTTCAATATCAGTAGATTTAAGTCTAACCAAGCCTGGCTGTCTCCTTTTGAATGTAACAAGAATAAGTTAGTGAAGTGATACGATTCGATAAGATATGAAATGATTCGAGTGAAACAAGACGAAAGGAGCAAGTCGAATCAAAATCAAAATCCAGCTCCGTCTTTATTAGTTTCCCACAGTCTAGCAGAAGTCTCATCTCATTTTGAGTCAAGTCAGACTTCCAAGTCGCCCACAGCTACAAAACACAAAATACCTTTACCAACTACAAACTACAGTCAAGTCAGAGTCAACTGTCAAGTTTATGTGTAAACAAGATACTTCATACTCAAATTATGTCTCGCTCCCTAATCCCGGATAAGATATACCTAGATATACATTATTTGGCATACAAATCTACCATTTCAGTATTTACGTGGATAAACTAGCTTTTCCGTGAACTGCACAAGGATTCCACATAAAGAGCCACACACAATCTTACAAACATGCTTTCTCAGGCATATTAACTACAGATATCAGATAACTTAAATAACATAAAATGGTATTATATATGTGTGTGCGTATAAAGAAAGTATAGATTTTCTTTGTAAACTGCACCACAAAACAACACAGTGACTTCCATTTAATGTATTACAGGAAAGGATGAGACTAGAAGCACAATAACACAGTGTAGCAATGTTCTAGGAACAAATAGCAAACGATAAGTCAAGTCACTCCTGGTATATGTGGATGATATAAATAAAAATGTTCATAATATGTATCGTGTGTGATGTTAGGAATTGAACTAGAGTAGATTGCACACGTAAGCTCCGCTTATGTTATAAAAGGCATAAATCAATCCTACCCAATCCCAAATGTAAATCACCATTCTGGCTCAACCAAGCCAATAAAGCAAACCAGCGGAGCTAATACTAACAATAAGCTGCGGGGTAAACAGTAAATAGTCAGCAACATTACATTAGGAACTTACGTAGTAGGCCGACACAAACATTTCTCTAATCGTAATCTTCTCTACATTCTATTTCGCAGATAAAGACAGACACAGCAAAGAGTAAACATGGAACAATTTCAACAGAGGACATCGCATCACTATTTATGTCCGTGCATTCGGTTCCTACAAACTCTTTTTCCAACCATTAAGCCGTAGTCATAACTTTATTCTATAACTCAACCTAAGTGTTTGGACTTTGACTCCATCCTTAATCTATTTCTTCTCAATTTTCTCTATTTAAAAAATAGGTAGCCATATAATTGCAAGAATTTTCAGTGTGAAACAGATTTTCAATATGAAATAAATATCTTTTGGGTCTTGAAATTTTGAAATTGCAAGCTGCGTTAAAATTTTCTGGGGAAATCGATGTTTTGTAATTAAAGGAGTATAGAATATAAGTATTAACTTTTGAAAGGCTGAGCGGGTGACTGGAAATGTTTAAAGAGAAGGAAAATACAATTTTCCGGAATAACCTTTTTCCCCTGTGGGGATATTGATGGCTTTACGTTTAGCCATGAAACTTATGAGATCGCCTTAAGAGTGGAGTATACTATGTAGTGAAGAGTGCAGTAGCGACTGTGATTCCTTTTCCAGGACTCAAACTAATCTTTCTTTTCTCACAGTCAATAAAGTTACCTACATTTCCAATTTCAACTTGAAACTTCGATTACTATCAACTTGAGTTGACTCATGACTCCTCATAATCCCGAGAACTAAAGCACAGATGAAACTACCCACCCGAATCGGGTACAGCAGTAATCCGGCTAAATTAAACTGAACTGAACCGTTGTGAACTGAAGACAGATACTTACTTTCGTATCTATTTTATTGTTCTTTAGATGGTTCCTACACTTTCACAGATGTTGCAGAACTTTGATTCGCCCAAATACTTTCTTTAGAAACCTCAGTACATTTAATATGATGTAATTTCTTTTCTCTACATGACATGGCACGCAATATGTAGTGCAAATAAAGGCAGAATTAAACAAATAGTAAGAGAAGTAAGCAATAAAACAAAAGTACTTACACAAAAATAACACACTTTGTTATCTTAGCAAAACCACGTAAACAAGAGTCTGTTAAAGTATTAAAGAGATCGCTTTCGTTCACATTTTACACGAACTTAACGATTTACATACTTCAAAATTGACGGCAATTCCAATTCTTCAACTTCAAATTTGCACTGCATGAAAATCACTCTTTTGCTCACTATTGACAAACACCGAGAGAAAGCAGAGGCGAAATGAATAATCCTGTAAATTGTGTTTGACAGGAATGATAAACACTTTTGTAAAAGGTACTGGGATAGGAGTAATTTAGAGAAGTCATGACTATTAGGACATAAATGCAGAAAAGAGGAAGAAAAGATTCCCGTTTCACGCCAGTCACTCACACGAACTGAGAGTCCCACGCAAAACACAGAGTCCGGTTGTTTCTACTTATCTGAACATAGAAGACAAATGGAAGGAACATATTCAACTAACATAAGTACACTTTCCATTCGTTTGGATAGATCAGTAGAGTCAATAGAATTTTATTACCTCTTGCCATTCAACATTCAAGTTTTATGGATGAGCTGTAGTGTTTTCTATTGTGCTCCTAACTTGGCTCTTCACAGGGTGCACTTTATATTTTAGAGAAATCTTGAAAATATATCCCAACTCATAAAGTCTCATGATCGAGCAATAATGTAGCAACCAAGTGGCACTATCCACTGTAGCCCAGAAATGGAATGACCTTATAGTCCAATGGGTCCCGAATAATAAGAGTCCAGTCATCCTGCCAACCGACGCAGGTCTTAAGAAATTCTCCCAGAATTACACTGGATTATTAGGACTCATCCATCCAAATCAGTTCATATCACACTACCAACACAAACACGCTCAAGTCAAGTCCCAGAGATGGGCAGGGCCAACTCAACTCAATGACAATGAAACCAGACAAAACTAAATCCGACTGCTACGGGTTAAAGAACCAGATTCCTTTCCATTGTATTCCATTAGCACTAATACAAATGGCAGCCCGATTCATGTCATCCCTCACTACAAGTTAACATTTTCATAAATATACAAATATTACACCAGTGAATAATATTTGTATGAACAACACGACGTTGCACAACACAATTTACTTATTTGACGTGACTCAAAGGACAACACACGAAGTCAGCCTCCTAAAGCACTCGCAGATTATTATTATTGCAAACAGCAAGTATGTACAGGGTGTGTATTGGCGAGTTCACGGTGCAGAAACACAAATAAGTCCACCCAGACTAAAAATGTAGCAAATTTACAAGAAAGTAAGTTGAATGGGAGAAGATGAGCGCTTAGATCTTATATTACATCACAACTTTATTTATTTGCAGCGGGGCACTCGGAATGAGACAGAAGTAGAGCGTCCTGCTTGTCGGCACCACACCATCACGCCATGTTACAGATACTATGTATTCGGCACTCGATCCACTGGCCTCTGATCTGCTAGTTTGGATATTCCGAGACGAAATGCAATGCAGTCAACTGTTCTCGACTAAACTCAAGTCAAGTCAAGAGTCAGTCGACAGGAATACTAAAAGAATGAATGGCTAGCTGTTGGGAGTCCCAGTCAACTCACATCTCAGCACACGGGAGGTACCAAGCCCTACAATGAAGATACCCAACTACCCAAACTAGGCCCAGTCCGCTTTCTGTCCTCTCTTTGGGCTGCACCGTGGTATCGCATTCGATCCAAACTATTTCAGTATGCTTGTGTTGAGTATATGTCCTCGTGTGCCGCCACCAAATAAAACTTGTTTAGAGTTAGTGTACTTTTAAGTCCTTGGTAATTTATTTAATAATTCAATTTTACATTTAGTTTTAGTATTAGTCAAATTCTAATCTAAAAATTAAGTTATACTTCACTCCCACTCCGCGCAGAGTATCAACCTCTCAGTTAATCCAACGTGGAGTTCCCAACACGTATAATTGAATAATACTTGATTACAGTTAGAAGGCGCCCGAGCGCAGGTCGGCGAAGCCGACCTGCGACCGCCGAGCGCCTTCTAACCGGATCGCGCACAGGCTGTGTTTAGCACAGCACAAATGTATTCTACACTACGAACCATGGTCTTATCGCTATATCTCCACCGGGGTTCCTCTATCACTTAGTATATCTCACAATCTTCATTACACTCACATATACGACGATGTGCAACAATCTATACTTATACAGTGAGGCCAAGCCACCTTCTATCTATACATCTCTTTACCATTAAATTGGCCCGTCTTCCAATCTCCTCTATTTTCTTATTTATCACATCAGCACTTCGCTACTCCCTCCAACGTCCACTTTTATATCAAACCCTTTCCAGATCTCTGCTACTTTGTCAGCAAAACTTTTCTGCAAATATCAGGCTCAGCTATACAAAAGTATGTGTCCTTATATATTTTATCAAATTCTTATCCGAGGAATATCAATACAGGGTACAAAATTTGTATATCTAAAAATAAATCCCAATTAACATATTTACCAAAGTGGTGATATCTCTGTACTTAAGTTGAGTATTTTTGATTGTAATGAAGATGACCTGGTCAGCAAAGAAGAAAGTAAAACCAGAGATACATTCATTTCCATAAGAAGAAACGAAAAAAGCCTACAAAAGAACAAAGGACCTGGCTGAGAGTGAGAATTTGACTACAATGTCACTTGTCAGTTTGCCCATTTCAACCGGAAAGTGGATGGGAAACCTTTTTGTTATGTGCGAAAGATAGATGAGTCTTGTTTAGATATGTCCTGCTTTGCCTAGCCCGTGAAACCTATTGAAATGGAAGAGGGACACAAGACACAACATAACACTAAACATCTAATGCAATGAAACCAACTAGAGATAAGTGTCCTGTTTTGTGTTACTGTGTCCTTTACCTAGTTGTGCAGTTTTTGGGTATAGTTATAGTGGAGGAGATCTGTGAGCGAGGTGGGAAAAAATCGAAGAGGCTTTATACATAGCCATTTATTTAATATCAGGCACCATTTATTGTAGAATGGTGAGAGAAACTTGGAGAGTGGCGTGGGCAGCAGGAGTGGAGCTCTGGACTTGTATATGGAGTGCATGTCCACTCTACGAAAGTTAGTCTGCGTAATGCTCATAAGAATTACAATTTACAATGGTTCATAGTTCATAGCATAATATTATGTAGCCGAGAGAACTCTGGTAACATTATTACCCTGAAAACAGAGCCTTTGGAGATTACAAATAGCTACTATTACATAACATCTCTGTTATATTACATGTAATTGTACAACTCCCGTCTCTCCGACTTTTTTCACTACTCCCATCGATATTTTTGTTGAAATACTTTGTATTATTAGTTTATTTTAGAGTTGACTCACGGAGGCAGAGGCAGAATAGGGGCAGGGACTTCTGAAAGTGTAAAGGACACTGTAATATTTTAGTTAGGTAGTACCAGACACCAGAATATTCGTATTGGATTTTTGGGTAGTTCAATAACTATACTAATAACACTGGTCGGCTACACTTATATTCAATTACATTTGCCGTACGTAGCACTTAAGTCCTAATGCTAATAGAATAGGTGCATACCGACTGACACCTCAATGCAAACAAACAGAGTTATAGTAAATTCAGTTCAGTGGGAACGAAATGAAGATATCTGAGGAAATGGGAAGGAAGAACTGCCCTGCCTGCCCGTCCTCATCCTGGGCTCAAGAACACACACAAAGGCAACAACAGTCAGCCGAGCTGTCGGTAATTGTTTGGCGATTCCCCATCACACTACCTCAACACCAAGTGGAAACTAACAATAAGTAAAATAAATGAGTGATTTTGAGTGGCATGGCGTGGCATGCCTTGCACTACAGAATCCAATGCCATGAATGAGTCAAAACTCCAAATACCTCCACACAAGAGAGATAGCATTACTTTTACATATCACCGTATACATCTATTATTTCTGTACGGACTCAAAATCCAGAAATCTATAGGAAAGCAAGAAGAAGTATAGAGGAAACGAGTTACTTAGCAGAATACTAACATGGTGAATGACTAAGTTGACTGGTGAGGTATGTTACTTGCTTTGCCACGTTATTCTCTTGCTCAGCTATCTTAAATTCTAAGTGAGTCAAACGAATTCTGTCTCGGTTGATAAATGTTTCTCACTTAAGTCGGCTAAAAGGTATTTCACATCGCTTCATGATGTTCTCACTAACTTACAACATACACATATCCAACTACACCCATAACCGACTCTATGTGGCCGTACTCCGGAGTTACATAAGAAAGCGTGTACCACAGATACCTATATAGTGTTAGTACATTGCATTCATTTCATGTGCAGTTTGTATCTTTCCTCTTTATCTCCAATAATAACACTACCGAGTCACTCTCTCCACTAAAACATGTCCAAGTTGCCATTTCATGCAAAAGCATTGGAAAAACTGGAGTGGATCTATAATGTGCCATTCCTATCTATTGCTCCCCCAACGCGTTTAACCAGTAGTGAGTATTTAAATGGTATGTAAAACTGAACACTTCTATAGGCAGTATTTACCTGGTAATTGTAACATTCTAAGTTAAAGGGCATATCTAAATTCAGGGAACGCTATTTAGTTAGTGAAAACATTGTTCGGAAGATGGACTTAACAGAATTGGTTAATGAAAGCGAGCACTAAAATATTATCCTATAAGATGTGAAAGCATTTCCCGAAATCCCTTGTGAAGCGAAGTAAAAAAATTAGTTAACTCTTTAGGATAGCTACCATTATTTCCAGAACTAGGAGACAGTAGGAAAGTTATTTAGTGCATACGGCATACTACTTGGCTTGGATTAAGCGAAAGAACCATGCGAATGAGAGAAGAACAATTAAACTCTGACTTTCGACATCGCAATTATTTTCTGAAGAAAGTACCTTCATATAATTCGCTTTTTAGTGATGGGCTAATTCTCACTATCAAAAGTTCCTATTCCTTCTTGTTGGACAACGCATCTGGTTCCCGGACAAAATTCCGCGAAGGATTTTATCCGTTTCCGTATTCTGACTTAAAAATTGATCTGAAATGGAATGGTAGAGTTTCGCTACTTTACTATTTCAGAAAAAGTGCACTCGTACAGAAAAGAATTATTAAAAAAGTGTGATTTTCGGTAATAAAAAGTTCTTTGGATTCTAAAATAGGTCTGTTGCAAAACAATTTAAAAAATTCGACATAGAAGAGGAGGATATTTAATAAGTTAGCTAATTCAGGGACTTATTTAATATAAACGGTGACTTGGGAAGTAGGAAAGATGTATATCGGCGGAGAAAAGTGTTTGGCTAACAAAAATCGTGGAAGCGGCTTAGTTTTGGTGTTGTTGAAGGTTGGGTAGGAGTTGAAAAGTAGATTTAGATTTGGTTTGGCTGTGCGAAGTGGATTTGTTGAAGAGGCGAGTGGTGATATAGATAGAGAGATAGAGGAGGATAAGGGAGCAGTTGAGAGTAAGTGGAGGAGTGCTTATTGAACTCGAGGCGTGAGCAGAGAGAGAAACCGTGCTGGAGCAGGCCGAGGAAGCTCCTTGCACACACACTGAGCATTATTTCGCTGGGTTTTATATTATACACATAAAGTAGGAAGAACATGTAGAGAACTGGAGTTGTTCTCCAACTCGAACATAACAACCAACTAAAGGAAACTAAGGCACACACACGAAGCAAGTCTCTTTCTCGCCTCCCCACCATAACGCAACTAACGGGTTAAAGTACAGTCAAGTAAGTAACTAAAGTAAGTAAAGTAAGCAACTGCTAGACTAAAGGAGAGAGACTCGAGGAAAGAGTCTGTGTGTCTTCTATTTATGTGTATGTAGAGATACAGAGGAGAGCAGGAGTTTTGGTTAAAGAGGAGAGAGTGCCTAAGTGAGATGGAAACATATGAGAAAGGAAAAATTGTGTCGTCTTCTTAGTTAGGGACATGTAGAGTATCTGTAGAGCAGAGCTATGCACTGGGAAAGCACTAAACAACTAAACTACATGTTCCATGTCCCATCATCAAATACAATTCCATTATTGCATTGAAATGGTCTGGCCCAACTATCCTTGCCAAAGCCAACCAACCGACGTCACTTGACTTCTCTGAATCTCAACTAAACTCTTCAGCTCAATCTCATATCTCCGAAACTGCTCTACATTGCACACAATGGCATCCCTATGTACTTTTTGCAAACTACATCCCACTACTGACTGTACTTACATAACAAAGTTACTGGGAACTCCGTCGTGTGATGTGGAATAGGGCTATATGGCATGTTAGTCAAATGTACAAGTTTTATCTGATATACGATATTCCGAGTGTATGTACACAGACAGAGCATATGAAGTCAGTATTGCTGTGGAAGTGCATGAGCATCAGGAGTGAGCACAGTACTTACTTATCGTTAGTGCCTCTTCCACTACTGACTGACTGATGGTAAATAGAAATCCTTTCAGTTCAGTAGTACTTACTTTGGTTTGCTTTGCTGGCTGTGTCCGAGGCCCAATGCACAACTCCCGGGTACCAGTTTACTTTTCCTTGCAGAATTGCTGTGTACATATTACTTTTATTTGAATCACGACTAATTCCACAAGTACACAGAATAAGGACAGAGGCCATGCCAGGCAGGAGTACATCACACACAACGCAATTGTACTCGGCACAATTCAATTCAAACCAAAACTCGATAACCCTTTAGACTAGTCCTTTTAAAATAACCATAGTGCAGTAATACTTTACATTACATTACATTACATACTCAAGTATCTTTTTCAATTTGTCTTTCTTCTTCACTTAATATAGCCAACGGCTAAATGGAACCAGACATATATATAGCCACAGCAGATTTACTTAAAAGTCAAGTCTACACTCTGCATCACTTTCCTCCTCTGCTCCACAGAGACATGTACACTATTACTCCTATGTTTATGTTATGGATGGCAATATCCCAACGATCAATTCACCAAAGGTACCTATTTATATGTACTCATAGGAAAAGAGTCCCTATAGGCTTTTGAAAACAAATACTGTCAAATACTAGGGAAATGGCCAAGGTATTCTCCGCAGATATACTCCAGTTTCTGAAAATCTAAATAACAAATGCAGAAAATGCGCTATCTGCATTACAAACGTAACATGAGCCTAGCTACTTGTATACTTGTAATATGCAAAGTGGTTCTAAGTCTGTGTACAATAGTGTGCTATCTGTAAATCAATGGAATACAGGTAAACCTACAATATGTAAATAGATTCCTAGAATAAATTCCGAGGAGTCTGCTAAAGTATGCAGGGAAGCCAAACGAAGCCACTAGACCTCCTTCCTTTCCATTATATATTTATTAGGTTACCACTCAGAAGTAGGAGTAAAAAACTGCACATGCATAATACATAACATATGAGGCACAGATAATAGATTCTTTGGCAATTTGCAATCTTGACGTTGTAAAAAGAGATGCTCGCCCTTCTTAAAATCTCATATTACCTGATGAAAAAACTTTACAATTCAATCCCAATGAATGCGGTCAGGAAGGTAGACCTCATCACAAATCCTACTGACAATTATATAGAAATTACATGCCAAATGAATAAATATAAGCTATCTAATGGCACTATAGTTTCTATCAGGATTTCATGATGGCAATAAAAATGGTGTACTTATTTAGGTAGCGTATGTCATTTGATACATTATTGGTGGATGTTGATAGGTAGGTCGTAGTACAGCTGAGTGCATTAAAAGAAGATTCATGTTACATGGGACTCGCATAATACACAGTATCTCTGTTGTGAACAAATATTAGAATTTCATTCAACCCACGTAGTGAAATAGGTACTTACGTATAAATATGTAATGAGTATAGTAGAGAATGTGAAGTGAAAAATCATTAAATATACGGATTTTTTATAGAAGGGAGATAAGCTATAGGATTTACAATTTGAGAATGTTGAGATGAATAAAGTGAATATTTTTTGGCCACAAGGGATATTTTATCTGCATAAATAAATACAATGGGGAACATCATAATCCATTAAAACTACAGTGTGTTGTATATTACGTATGCTGATGTGAGGTAAGTATGTGCCGTATCATGTGAACGAATGTAGTTTGATAGTTTATGTGATGTAGCAAGCCAAAGCCTTTTTTATACTCTAAAGTTTATTGAATTATTTTGCCTTTCTCTCTTACAATTACAAGTCAATATAAAGAGACACTTGATACGAGGATACCTCAAAAGCTGCAAGTCAAACTACATTAATTGCCATATTGCAAAAGAACAGTACAAAAGATTCGAGACCCACAAAAACCTACATTCACAAGCACCACACACACACTTAGACACAACCGTCGTGTCAACGTATAAAAGGATGAGAGACCTAAATTAAAAATTGATTCTCGCGAAACTTAAAAAGAAATCTGAGCATTAGAGTATAATTGCACGTATATCTCCAACTACACAGCCGAGCATTCTTCAACCAGAAACTAATGCAGCTTTGCCATTACACTGCACACGTATAGTCATCATTATACTGTGTCTGCTCAAATAAAACATTATATTATTATTGCACAAATTATAGTATCCTTTGCTGACTATTAGTGGGCTATAGGGATGTTTAGACTTCCTAAATGTACATTTTATTGCACTTGTACATTTTTACATGCACGTTGAACGTTGCACCTATCTGCTCATTCTGCAATCTACATGAAATTTGAACAAGTATGATTACTTAAGTACATGCAAAATACAAGTACAACTACATTGTATACGAGAATAATTTCTACTTTAAGTATAGCCTCATTACGGCAGAACATAGCAATGCTATTCGAGCGATCTAGAAAGGAAAAAAGGAGAGGATACATTCTTGAATTGATAGTTGAATCAAAAATGATGGAATTTGGTTTCTAAAAGAAATGGCATACCTACCATGTAAATATGTAAAGATAGATAACACACTGCATACGATTACTCTTACTTACAAATGTAGTTCTGCAGAGTATGCGGATGATCATGTTGATGATGATGAGAGTCTCATCCCAAAAAGCAACTCACTCGCAATTCAAGCCAACTAACTAAGGTTGGACGAGAACTGCAAGAAGATGAGTCTGTCTGACTTGGTTTGACAGACTGATGGAATTGACTTTAGTAGCCTAGCCTTCCTTTGACTGTGCTCAGCTAGGCTTCGTCTACGTCTACTGCCATGGCATCGCACAAAAGTTTGTCCAAAGAAAAAAAGTTACGTTATATTGCATTACAGGGCGAGAGAATAGAAAAGTAACAAACTGCACTTTGCTAAACTAAACGAATAAAGCTGTCTATCCCACGGCTCTTCGTTAACAAGAACGACTTTCATCACAGCGGTTGTCTTCTCTTTGATATTTACCTACATAAACATGCCTTTGCATAATTTTTACAACTTCTCCAACAGCATCACCATCACCTATCAACTCACTTTACTCCTCGACTCTCTCTCCAACCACTATCCTCTTATTTATAATACATCCTCACACTTTGTACCACAATATTAACAGTAGTGCTCAGGAATACACGTTTGCAGACTAGACATATCTATTATTGCAAAATATACTTCATCCTAGACCAGGATATCGCAGAGTGCCACCTTACAACCACGTAATATAATCCATACATCTTCCACAAAATACAGATTTGTCTTTTCGGCCTCCGTAGGTATATTCACATGATTGGACTCCAGCCCTACACATTGCACTTCCCCATCACATTTTTTCCTCATAGTTCTTCATTACACAGACAAACTTTCCTGAATTACCATTAGAGAGTCCTATTTTCACGAAATGAAAAACCCGCCAAGTTTCTCCTGGATACTACGCATTTCTTACCCAGGAGCATTTTCCATGCAATTACAATCTGTATTATGTATTCCCTGCATTCGCATTTAATCTCCTGGCGTACTCCACTTCCTATTAAAATGAAAATTACGATGAAATTGGTAATTTCCCCAATCCGAAAACACCCGAACTTGTCTTCCAACATATTTTAAAAGGTCACCACCACAAACATAGCCACGCCAAATTCTCCGCAAATATTACATGGTAACTCAATTTTAAAAATTCCCGTTTTCAGCTCGTTGCGAAAATAAGCGGGTTTTTAATTTCGTGCCCATCTCTATTAGTATACTAGGTTATTTAAGCTGCTATAGAGAATCTGCCTTCTCTTCAATTGACTTTGGTTCAGTTGAGTTTACTCATCTTCGTCTCATCGCATCTCATATTGTATCACATCACATCCCATCATCTCACTTCAGTCAAACTTGGAGAGATGATGCCATGCAGCGCCATGCAAACCCAGCTAATGCTACCGCCAGCACTTTCTGTCCTCTTGTCTTGTCGACATGTCTTCGCTCATCTTCAGACAATCTCTTTCCTTACTTATTCCATTCACCATGCTTTGCCCCACCATAGCATACATTATATAGCAGTGCTTTTAGGGAGATCGTCAGAGACATAATATTATACATACAGGTAGGTTCCTAAATGTACTTTACTTTTTGCAGAATACATGGAACTAGATTCAATTTTGCATTTGTCTACTCAGCTTGATTTTCTTGCTCCAAGATTTTTCTAGAAAATAATGATAAGTATATAAATCATGAGAGAACGACTCTCTTTCCTTCATTGCTCCTATCAATAACTCTCCTATTTCATGTCATCCTTACATTACAACACTAGCACTGTCGTTGCTAATAATTTCTATACATAAATTGTATAGGGTATTGCTTTACCATACGTCAGGTATGTATGTATATACAATCAACTCCATGGTATGCTATCAATTACTGTCTAAGCGAAATTATCAGATAACCTAATTGTAAACCTATCCTCTAATGTACATATAAAAATATTCTTCCCTTCGTTGCAAAGAAACTATCTATAGAAATGTACACCAGAGAGATTTGGTTTGGTTTGGAGAGCTTTGGTTATAGCTAAACCTTCAATTCTAATAATGATGTGTTCAACTCACCTAGCCTTGCTTCATCTTTATAATTATTTTTATTGGCTTGGTTGTTAGAATAACGAATATAAATTGCAATGCATTTTGAATTTCCTAGATTCCCATTGCTGTATTCTTAAAAAATATTTTTGGGATATAATTTAAATGCTTCAGATGGAGAATAGAGTATACGTTGAGGTAGATATATACTAATGAGTTAAAGGTTCATTGAAATAATATTTAATTCCATTTACATTGTCTCGTCTTGCTTTTTATGAAAGATTTGCATACGAGGCTGAGGAAAGTCATGAGAAGGGTTTTTAGGGATTATGAGAAGTCTTGTAACTGCGAGGAGTGAGTAAGTCGCCCTGCTATCTATATCTGCCAAGGTTGACATTGGCTTCATTAGATTAAAAAGAATACAATAGACGTCCGCGTATCTATCTCTGCATGCATTGAAATGAATAGAATTAATGATTGAACTATGCTTAGAGTTCTTTTATTATTTGATTTTGAGTGATTTGAATGAGAGCAACCAATTGAAGTCAACTCTCTCGAATTGGAGTCAAGTCGAGATAAGCAACTCTCCTCGTCTCATCTGCCAGACCAGAGCATTTGAAAAAGTGAAGAAAAGAATTGGAAATAAAAGGTTCAGTGACTAGACACACATATTATCATTACACACACTTTTCAAACTAAACTAACTGAGAATACCAACAGAGAGTATTCATTCAGGTAGTGATTAATTTCAACATTTACCCAATTCAGCATTTCTTCGTAAGTGTAGTGTACTCCATCCACCATACCAGTGCGTTTGAATTTTACTCTTTTTTATTTCACTATCATTGTGCTATACCTATGTGCACATGTTTCTCTACCACGTACTTGAATTGACTCAAGTGACGCTTGTCTGGATGGACTGACAGAGATTCTATACAATTACTACGAAATGAATGCTCTGTCTTTTATTTTCCATTAGATATGCTCATTTCCGCGATAATGCTCATG
Source organism: Yoshiicerus persimilis (assembly GCA_020352615.2). NCBI lineage: Eukaryota > Metazoa > Arthropoda > Collembola > Entomobryomorpha > Tomoceridae > Yoshiicerus > Yoshiicerus persimilis. Next base: position 38,817,303 of record CM060170.1, on the reverse strand, counting down.
AATAGAATGTAATAAGGCTGTAATATAAAACCTGAGTTGATGATTTGCCATCTACACAATTATAAGACGTGAGATGCTCAACATCCTAACTAAGTGAGTGCAAAGCCACGTGAATACCAAAATTCAATGAGATTTTAATGTACTCATGCAAACCATCCTCCTATACGAAACTATATGCCTCAACCTTACCATTCGCTACTAAAAACCAAAAAAAGTGTACTGTGTTTTCATGTGTGCATTATTAAATGGAATATATCACCACGTAACAAATAAGAATACAGTACAGTCTCACATTTTCGTTCTAAAAAGCGTGTACACGTTCCTTTGGACTCGAGCGAGAGTTTCCTTATGTAAACATCTATAGTCGACATTTTATTACAATATGCATAGAAGTACTGAACCACAAAATACAAACGAAAATACATGGGTTTCAATCCCACTATAAGTTTTAACGAGTTTGTATCTCTGCACTCATAAAATATACACCTTTCTAGCAAAGAAGGGAAGGATGCGTGTCTGCAGCGCATATAATACATAAAATGTAAAGATAAAAAGTCCAAGTATACTTAGCAACAATAGTTACGTTGATGGATAGATAGAGAGGGACGAAGAACGAAACCAAAGAATGATCTCGTACTCATTCGTTTGTATTTACTAATGAAAGTCCCTTCACTTCACTCATTCATTTGCAGATTTCATTCATTTTCTCATCACCTAAATGATCAGAGGACAGGCTGACAAGACAAGAAGACACAACTCTTACATTCACACACACAGACAATACGGCAGCCTACCCACATCACTTTACAGTTAAATGGCTTGCAACATCAATAGTTTCTCACTGCTAATTCCTTATAGCCTAGACTCATGGTCGGGTATAGGGAATTTCTTAACGTCCTCTCAAGAATCAGTCTCAGTGCAGTTGCTAAGTAAGAAAAATGCATTAGCTTTTATAAATTGGCATATTTACTGCATTTGTGGCAATATAATATTCAGAAGCCAAGATGTTTCGTGTACCTTACTGTCTGTCACATGAACTGAAGAACTTACTTTAGTTTAGTTAGTGGCAAGACAGATAATCAACCAAATCCACTACTTTATGGAGAACTAACTACCTATTTAAATACTTATTACCCCTATACCTATTAAGTTTAAGACAACGCAGCTATATAAATCCCTAATGTTTATCATAGTGAGTCGTAGACAGTTTTCCAACCAAAACTATTACTTACATGACATAAGCTAATCACACGTAGTCATGACAGAAAAGTAACAAGACCACAAAACACATGCAGTAGTGTGCCAAGGAGAATCGTCGTGATTGCTCTTTCTAAATGGCAGATGTACTTTAGTGATTTTACGTTAAATACGTACTTATTATACTATTATGTTCTTTTCCTTGGATTAGGTATGTAATGATGGCTCTACGTGCACTGTCTACCTTCCACATCACGTCAGCTACACTCTTAACAACGTGAACGAATAACTTACCTAAGTAAACAACAACAAAACCCTAAACGCACACAAGAACATTATGAAGACTATTAAAAACTCATTTAAAACTGTGTAAATGTGTAAAGAAGCTCAAAAAGAATGTCGTCTTCATGTTTTTCTCTATCCTCTCCATTAAAAGTGGTTTTCCTGCCTGGAATTGAAACGATGCTTTTTACAAACTTAAGCAGCTCATTTTCTCTGCCTTCCATTGTAATGCTTTCAAATAAAATGTCATTCACAACACAGCACAACCAACCACTGCATTACAAATACATAAGCACATGGGTACATCTACTACCCACGTACACATTGCATAAGTGCAATTACCCAATATTATACCCTTTAGCATTTCTATACGTCCCAAATACGTTATAAAATATATACATTCACTCTCCTCAACTCAAGTCTCCTCAAGTGTTTATTCAATGCATTAAAATATAGCAGAACGGTATTTAACAAGGAAATTAAATTTTACTTCTAAACCAGCATTACATAAAAAGAACAAATTTTGTGTTCCAGTAGGTTTAAACAAAAATTGTCAAACAGCAGAATACAATTCCCATTTCCTAGGACAATATGGTTGAAAATTCTAGATTTTTAAACCGTCCATTTAAAATTGTGCATTTCCTTATTTGAAACACTTGGCAAAACTGTAAATTCACAAGATCTTAGATTTGAAATACTTCTTAAGCCTTACGGTGTTGAATTTGTAATATGAAGAAGGTGATATGAGAGAACCCAGGATATTTCATTACACACTTGTTAAATGTGTATGTCCTAGAATATATTAGCAGATGCTCCCCATCTCACCTGTAACACATACACTGTATAATATTGCTTTTAAATTCCTTCTCTGCGTACTTATATAATAAGTTTGAAAAGCACACCTAGCCGAGTTGCAATGTAATAGATTGAATTTCCCGTAGCATAACATAAGGAATTCTCATTGAGGCGACCATATTGCATCTTAGAGTCTTCTTGGAAGTATAGTATGTGATGTTAGGATAGGAAACGAAAAGTTGGTTAACAATGAGTAAGATGTAATAATGTAGAATATGATACTGGCATGATATCTGGTTGAATTAATATAGAGAGGGGAGGGTTGGTTATAGGTGGAGTATACAGGTACTTATTAGAGAGTGGGTAGATATAGGGTCCCTATTAGCTACCTACTTGACTGGTTACTTACATAACATTTAGAAGTAAGAGCTCCTCAGCAGGCTTCTCGTAGAGAGTGGAGGAGACAGGCCGAGTGCTCATAAAGTGGGAAATCCAAGGAAACGCTGGAGGAAAACAGTTTGGAGAACTGGAGAGCAGATGAAGGCAGAAAGACATGGTGAGGAAAGGAAAACTGAAAAAGTGGATGGCCTGTGTCTGCCCGGCTGGTTGGTTGGCGTTCGTCTGGCCTACAGGCTGCTATGTTATTCTCTCACTCTATTATTATTACTATTATCATTACTGCTCGTATTACCATTAGCCCTATTATACACGCTAGCCTAGTGAGTGCCATTCAAGTACACTTCCCTTTGTCTTGGTCCTACTACACTACATGTAATGTGGCTCATATAGGTTTCCTAGCAAGAAGGGCCTCTTATTTGCCCATAGGAACCTTTGTCTAACTTGACTAGCATGGCATGCTAATCGCATAGCGTGGCATGGCATAAAATGGTATATTTACTGTGAAAATAATATACTTCCAATCCAAGAGAACAAGGAACCTGGTTAGTAAATGCGATACAAAGTAGATTTACATGATGGCTAGGTTTATTGTTGGATCTGCTCACAAAATCGCCTGTCAAATACCCAAATAGTTCATATCCTAAACATACGCTCAGGGAAACTAGTCTTTATAGATTATAAAATAAATAGTTATTGTAAAAGTAATCGTATAGAATCTAGGATTATGATATAAACAGTATTATTGTATTATTATTTACTATACCTGGGCATGGATGATATGGTATGCCGTGTTCTAAAAGTATTTAGTACCTCCAAGTCTTATTAAGTATGTCCTTCTCCTTCTGAACTCTGAACGGCATACATATGGTAGATACGTACGTGGTGTCACTCAACCACCAAGCAAGAAGCAATGCAAGGCTTCAGTTTACCTTTTCTTTAATTTAATTCCACGCATGCAGTTTGGGTTCTTTGTGTTTCAGTTCATCTGTTCAGCCAGGTTGGAACAAATTGCTAAGTGAACAATGAGGGAAGCCAGCAATGCAAAGAGACAAGTCAAATCAAAGCAATGCAAAGAGAGACGACAAGTCAAAACTAATAAGCATTCAGTTCATTCTAAAGATACACTAGACGATAAGAAAACGATCCAAATCAATGGAAAAATAAAGGAAAGAGAAGAAAAGGTAGAATACAAAGTACACAAAGACCTAAATCGCTATCAGTATTAGTAATGAAAGGTCCTTTCTTCCTTTGTAGCAAAACATATCCGAATAATACGGTGCATAAATACGTATTACTCCAAACAACATACCAAGGGATTTCGTATGCAACTAAAAACTTTAATCCAAATCGTTTGTATGGTAATGGCAGCTTGTTTATTTTTCCGAGTTAGCAGAATGTTCTGTGCATGTAGAATGTAGGTAAGAGCTATAAGACCAAATTATAGGTGCATACGCTGCAGAATTAATTCCCAAAAGTCTATTTCTGTAATACCAATATTATCATACAGTTTACTATATTCCGGGATTCATATAGAGAAATAAAATAACATACCGTTGTCAATATTGTTAATATAGGAAGCTAAGTGTATGCAATCTAGGGAAGTAAAGTGAGCATCCATCCCATCGAAAATAAATTGACTTGACTTTCTTTAGTTTCTTTGACTACAAGAAAAGAGACATGAAGATAGATAGTTTCTGCGTGTATATTTATGTATAGAAAAGACGAGAGACGAAGACCACCTTCAACGATGAATTTTCCTCGACACTCCTCTCTACAAATTATATTATAGATATACACATCTAATATATATGCATAAATACGAAATTAAAGTGGAAAACAACTTCGGAATATGCAGAGAAGAACATCAGTGATGATAATGCTGAATATAGCGAACAACAATAAAGTAAGAAAATGCAGAAGAGGAGAATACGCAAAGAATACAATCTAGGAACGATAATAGCGTTAGAATAATGTGAAAATAAACGAAGTCAAGTCATGTCAAGTCAAAGTGAAGCCAACAGCCAAAAACCATACCAAAAAATGAGCAAGGAAGGCAAGAAAATAACTGACTCGCACAGCACAGCGTCGGCTCGAGCCCAACCATTAAACCATGCACATTATTATACATTCTGACATTACTACCCTTATTATGTGCAATATATCCTTTACCAAGTATACACTTTGTTAGCACACACAATTAATGCAGTATATTTCATTTGAATTCTTCACTCTAGCTAAGGCTACGCTCTCATTTAATCCATTTTCTCTAATAACACATACAAACTGACAATGAGCTGATTGTAGCTGAAATCGTGGCCAACGCCAAATATCGCAAAGAAAAATAAATTGTACTACTAGGTAATCTCAGCATACTCTACTGAGGTAAACCAAAATAAATGAAAGCTTTGCTTGTTGTAGGTTTACAATTTAGAAATACTTTTTCTCTTTTCTGCGAATTAGTTAGAAACCATAAAACATGATTTTCAATGTCCTAATTTTCTTTCTATCTTCAATAAATGTGATATGAAACTGAGAATAGTCTATTTCTGATAGAGTAGCTCAAGTTTATTCTGAACTCTCTAACAAAACGACATTTAGCCACCAGGAATTCGAAAAGGCACTCATAGAATTGTATTATCAGTATATCTGTTCACTGAAAACGTGTTCATACACGAAAGAGAAATAAAATAAGCTTCTCGCTGAAGATACTTATAAATGTCAATATATACCTAGTAAGTATGTAGGAGAATTATAAGGACATGCTGGTAAGGAAATAGATATTGGTTTGTGAGAGGGTAAAGGTATAGAAAAGGTTAAGACATGTACGTTTATAAAGGACAAAGGTTTATCGTAAGTAAATGCCTTGTTCCATCTCTACAGTGCACATAGTTTGGAATTTGAAAATGCAACACCTTTTCTTGGGTTCTTACATGTTCTCGTTCTCCTCGCATAGTTCGGTGATGATGATGTACGAGCTTAACCGGAATGTAATAAACATGATGCAGTGCTCTCTGCTCTCCATCTTTAAACAAGCGGACAGAAACCAAATAACCAAACCAGAGGATAAGATGTTCAGCGCCTGCTATTCTCTACACAGAAAACCGTAAAGCACAGACACACCTAAATTCTATCTGTTCATCTTACAATATATCTTCGGCTACACATAACATAACATAATCTGAGAAAGATGCATCGCTGTGTGTTGTAGGCTTTAATTTTATATTGTCCTGTCCCATGCTATGCTACTGCTGATTTGTACTCTGTACAATGAGCAATGCAATGCACACTACCAACTTCTTGAGAAAATAATAGAATTTAAGTGAACACGTATTATTGCAGATCTGTAGTGCAGTGCAGTTTATTCTGCAGCACACTGTACTGTGGTAAGTGTTTGGTTGTAGTAATAATACGAGAGTTTAGCATATTCGTAGAAATATAAATAAAACACAACCTGTCTTGTCCCATTCCTCATTCACTACTGCAAACGAAACCACATTACACCACTATTACATTGCATTTGTTTATAGGATACCTATTTTATTATATATTAACTAACAGCGCTGACGCTCTCTTCATATAATATTGGGGAATCTTCTTAAAGAGAAACCTTGCCAAGCAACACAAACCGCAGGAGAACAGAAACGAGTACTCAAGATTTGAATTAGTGGCATTTCTATGCAGATGCATGTATATCTCTCGTTGTCAGTATTTATTTACAAACATTGCAAGAGTATCATCATAATATTTATTACCGCTATACACCAACCACACACCATCAACCATATGGGAGGCTCACTTATAAAAACAACCAAGAAAACAAACCAAACTGTACATTAAGATAGTACACTATTTATCGTTAGTAGTAGCATTACATTTGATTAGCTATGCATCTTCTCGTCAACTTTTTATCTCTTTAGGTACAGCCAACAGCTTAGGTTACTCGCAATGCATACCGTGCCGTGTAAAAGCAACACTTACAGCCATACGAGACTGAACAGCGGAAGACAAAGAAAAAGGCAACGTGCCATATGTGTGAATCTATGCAATAATAATATCCAATGCATAATGTAATTGTCCTTTTATCGTAACCATTGTGAAACCATTCAGTTTAGTTACTTGGCTTCATTTTTATACAACAGACTGACTAATAATAATACTAATGCATGAGTAAGTCTGTTTATTCGTCGGTATGCCTTCTTTTGAATTTTTTGAGACAGAAGCCGAGCCGATGGAGATATGACACCTGATATTCGATACTTAAGCACGTACTGCATAATAAAATATCATCCGTATAATATTCCAATGTGCTATTTCTGTCATTTCTCCTGTCAGCATTTTCAATTCACTATCCTTCAATTGTACACTGCAAGAATATATACTCACAAGAGAAAAGCCACAAGACACTACTCAATTTAAATTACACCAAATGATATTAAAATTTGTGATGCAATTTTGTACATGAATACACATAGAGCAGTATGCGATGCTCTTTGTTGTAGTCTTAGTTTCAATTGATAATGTAGGAAAACTTTCATGTAGCATTGTGCAGGGTAAATATGTTTATAAAACATTAATTCAAAGTTTCATGAGTATCCATATGTGAAAAGTATAACAGAATAGCATAACGGTAACTGGTTAAATCCCGTGTTGTTGAAATACGGAATATTGGAACATTGGAAGCACTGAACTAATGTGTATACGTGCATGCAGAACCACAAAAAGAATTACATGTAATGCTGAACTGGTGAAACGAAGTTACTAGATTAACTTTGTCATAATACATGATTGCCACATTATGTATACCAACAAATTGCAAGGCAGCTAATATGCATGACAGTAATCTAATAGAGCACGTTTTGTTTTAGGTAGCCACGCATACATTTAAATGCAATAAAGAATAATGGAACATAAGCCAACACAAATATTGGTTGGAAAGTTTTGCCATTTGTCGGTTTAGTGTTCAGTTCCCTTTATTTTAAAAATATTAACCGAATGGTAGTACAAAGCTGACTATTAATACGGTCTATACTAATTTTGCCGTTTGGTAGAATTTTTTCGGATTCTAATTCTATCACTGTCGGCGAAAACAATTTGCATGCCAAATTGCCAAAGAAAATTAGAATCTAAATTGTGAACATATGATTCATAAGTCTCAAGTAGTGCTTACATTGAAGTTGACAAAGTTATGGTAGAAATTAAATATTAGCATTTTCTTTGAGGAGAAAGTAGATTAGTATGGAATTGAAAAGGGAAATGAGTTTTTGAATGAGTTTTCAGTTGTTTGAGGAATCAAACGAGAAATGGAAATGAAAAGTGAAGTGCCATGGAAAGTAGAAGTAGAGTGATAATAACAATAAAATATTATGTACCGTATTACTTTGGTTTTTACTGCTTTGGCCGGGGTCTACTTGGCTTGGCTCTATCTCTGACCATAGCACACAGAGTTGACAATTGTCATCTGCTTCTTCTCACATTTTATCGACCTATGTTTATGTTGTGTGTGTATTCCTGCCATCCTACGTGTGTTCTACGTAGGCGTATAACATTATTTGGTACTTACAAGGCTATGTTTCTACAGTCGCTATATTTCCACATGAATGCAATGTTCACAATGAATTGAATGCAATTGCGATTTGACATTTTTAGTATTAATCCGAGATATACCCAGAGAAGACACATAGGAAGCATAATAAAGAGATTTAGTAGTGGAAGATAGGAAGTTGGCTTTGGTAGTATCTGATGTTCTGGGTCTGTGGCCCGGCCTGGCCTGGCCTGGCTTGCCCTGCCCTGACTTGGCTTGGTTCTTATTATGCATAAAGTGGCAGTGAAAAGAGACGCGAGATGACTGTGTGACATTTTATTATATGGCAGCCAATCCTTTTCATCAGAGCGCATCGTAACTAAACTAATAGAACACACAGAACAACAACTCTTGAGATTCATTCTATGTAAATAGGTACGTAACGTATGTGCATTTAGGTTTATGTACATATGTGGCTACAACAAGAATCGGTAATAAAGAAGGAGACAGACAGACAGCGAATATGTCCATTCCTTCGCATCTGACACAGAATATTGTTGTATAATTCCCTTCGTCTGTTCTGTCTACTCTAGCTCTGCTCACAGGCTCGATCAGACGAATTCTTTTCCTCGCAGAGCTGTGTACCGGCCGTAATCTAATAATAAATTTATTTATGCAAGCGAGAACTCTTGAAGAGAATTTTTATTTAGCATGCGAGCAATGTCACGCTCAAGTCAAGTTAAACTTAAGTGAGTCAGAGAGTCAATTGAAGTGGACAGAAGAAGGAGACAAAGGCAGATACAAGAGACGCAGAAGATGAGTCTTCCTTGTCATACCTTTCAACTCTCTTCGAGAATAGGCTTCTCTTCCCTATCTATCTCCATTTGCATAGGTATACAGGGCATTGCATGTCTGCTGCTCATTGTTCTCTATAGCTACGTAAGTTACTCTATCCTTATTAATATAATAGATCTCATCGCTTCCTTCCCGACTAAATAATGCCTGTCGACTATTACATGCAATAGAAACGAAAATATATTATTTGATTATGAAATGAACAAGTGCTTCCCTTGACTTCATGCTTCCCAAGAGGAATACTCAATCTGAATGCCAACTCCAAGTCAAACCAACCAGACACTACACACAGCACACTACACCAAACCAGGTTCTTGTTTTTCTTTTGTGAGCACAATAATTGGTGTACAGAGTAATACACTTGTGTTTTCTCTATCCATTGTCTTCCAGTTGTAAACCAGAATGCTGCAGACGCTACCTAACAATAAAACACTGTATAACAAGTAGGGAGAATAAACACAACTTTATTCCTCTCAGGTTCAACTCTTCGTATTATTACATAATAATATGTAATAGCACAGATATCTACGGAAAACTGAATTCTTCGATATTTGCAGCCTTCAGTATTATTGGTATGCATGTAGCACTTATCCCACATAGTGTACTCGGCAGTTATCGTTATATCTGCAAAGTGGAGGGATTAGTGCACCCAGTCAACAAGTTTGTAGTATTCAAGTATATTGCAATGCACGCATTCCTTCTACTTCTACAACAACGGAAATAGTACGTGATAAAAAAGCAATCAAATTGAAGTTTATAGGAATACTAATAGCGACTGGTCATATTGCCTTTGCTTTGCATTGCATGGAAATGTTCAACCAGGACTCATACTTGAACTAACTTCCACTGACAACTGATAGAATAATATTAGTAGGACTTAAAGTATGTACGAATACGTGCATTCAGTATTATTACATTTTACTATATTGTAATAGATAGTTTAGATCATGAATATGACAAAATATTCGCTCTTCATTTATATAAGTTAGTTTGCCCAGATTACTGGGTGTACCTGCTTACTCTATAATACGCAGCTAATAATGTAATAAAGTATTTGTAGGTATAAACCATACTAGTTAAACGCCAGTAAGGTAATTTTCATGGTTGCTTTGAGTTTGCTACGTCCGTGTTTTTTAAAATGCACTAAGTTAATGGATGTACTTATTTGTAATGGTAATATTAGTAATAATAAGGAGATGTAATAACGTAAGAAAGGTAACATACCTTGTATCATGAACGTGGGTGTGCATGGCATGTCATGTCACTATGCTCTCAAAGATCCTCTACTGAGCTGTGACGAATTTTCAGCAGGGGATTTTTTGACGCCCAAAGTATTTACAATTACGAGTAGGAAAAGAATGATTATATTTAGTACCACTTGGTTCCTTACAAGTGTTACAAGTTGTATTATTGTTAGAATCCGATGGGTGACTACTAATTCTGGATTGGACACTTTGGTAATGCGCACTAAACTTTTTTACAGTATCACCTTTGATCAGAAACTCCTCGGAGCAGTAACAGTATAATAGATTGGCTTTTATTAATTCACTGTTGGAGTTGTAACAATAACAAGGGCATTGACAACCATCTGTGAGAAAAATAATCATTCTTTTCGGTATCTTGTCCGCATTTTTCTCATTGTGATGGCAAATGTTTTGGAAACTGAGTTGGTGAAGTTGTGTCAACTTAATCGCTTCTGTACGGAATGATAATCAAGATATTTGAATATCTGATGTGCTGAGGAACACTTGCAGTTGGGTTATTTACGTCGTGTAATGCAATCCAACACTAAAATGCAAATAAGTCAAGTTAACTCAACTTTGTCTGACACTTGTCTGTTAATGTTAACTTAACACGGCTGGACGAAAACAACGGATTTTACTTGTCGTTGACTTTTTTAAGTATAGAGCTGAATGGTTTTGGCTTTGCACTACTGCTCAGTTCAGTGTGCGATGCAAATCGTTTCCTTTTTGTCGGTTTGTGTGAATTCAAGAAGAAAATCAGACAAGAGAATTGTAGCTGTGTTTTTTCTGGAAAGAGCGATAGAAACTGACGGCAATTTTCGAAAGTATTTTGTTGTGAATGGCTGCACTTGAATGTTAAGTAGTATATAGCAATAGCATACTCAATAGATAAATATGTTTGCTAAATGTAGCGTGATTTCTTTGTTTTTCTTTGCGACACTTTTTACTTGATTCTATACTCGTTTTTAGTCCATAACTACCATACAGCAATTTCGTCTAACTCAACCAATGCATAACGCAATGGACATCACACAAGAAAACGTTTTTCACTATACACTTCTAGTTCAGGATTTTTGCGTTGGTTTTCACGTTCAGTTACAATTTCTCACATCGATTTCGGTTCAAGTGGACAAACCCACAGTACTGGTACACCAAGAAATACTAGTGTACATTAAAAATCAATGAAACCTTGGTCGATAGTATAATTAGCCATCACAATGTTAAAAGTTATTTCTTCACTGTTTTCTTTGCTTAGGTGCTTTGATTTGATGAATCCAAACTCAGGAGCTATTCCTAACTTCTTATTCAAATTCAGCAATCAGCAGAAATAAGTTGTACGCTAATGCAGCTCCTGACAAAAAATTTAAACACAATTTGAATTTCCTCAAGCTTATCTCTATTTTACTAGCTACTCTCTATACCCATTTGTTACTGTTACTTAATACTACACTCAAACTAACTGTCAACTGTTCTTCAAACACACTTTAATTTAATGAGAAAGATAAATACGAAGCTATGCAAAAACCTAAGGATCATTGATCTTCAAATGTTCTTCGATAAACAGAAATTATCATAATGACGGACTTGGTAATCTAGCCGTTCATCTCAAAATAAGTTTATCCAGAACTCTCTGCGCTTACTCAAATTCACAACAGTTCCTCGATTCCTGTATTTATAAAACTTATAAATAGAAAAAATTCCCTCAATTCGAATGCTAAAAGCACATGTTAGAAATAGAATTGCTTTTAGCAGTTTAAATATTTGTATCGGGTACATCGGAGAGGAACATCCATGATTTTAGTGCGTGAAGTAACAAATGCATTTAAAATGATAAATGAAATGATTTAATTGTACGATTTGTTTTTACTTTAACGAAAAATAGTTTTTCATCTCTGGACGAGAGCTTAAAGTAATATTTTGTTACAGCTGTTGGAAAATAGAAACGAATATTGCACTGACGGTGATTAACAGTTGACAGTTAACTAGAGTTTGTGAGCGTGTTTGAAACTGAGGAGTAATTTGACTGGAGTTAGTTTGTTTTAGAGTGGAGGACAACGGTATGATTACCTTTGGAAGGAATAAAAATAGGAATTGTGAGTATAGTTGCGGAATCTGTTTTCCGAGAAGAAACTTTTTTCGGTGAGTAGATAGTTCAAAGAAAGTTGCGGCTCCTTGAGTTTCAGAGAGAAAAGACGACAAGAGCTCATTGTCAAAAGGGAGTAGCAATTAAAATTCGTCTAGGAAGAGCTATCAACTTTCGCATGCCTGCAATAAAGTTTTGCTGTCAATTTCCATCTGTTCTACACTTTAGTTAGTGAGTCAGAGCGGAGATATTAGGAGACAGGCGAAGATCGGAGAACTGTTTTAATCTGGTAAACACTACAAATACTGACTGAAAAGCTGTTCTTTACAGTTAGACACAAGAGCTGTTGTCGTTAGTGGTGATGTGACAAAACTGAGAGTGAGTGCCAATATTTCTGTTGGTGAGAACTCACAAGAAGATCACATTTAAATAGCGGATGCACAGATCCCGAATCCCACAGAGAAAAGTCAAAGATTAAATTATAAGAGTTGGTATTTGTGTATGTACTGTGGAATGGCATATACAGTTGTTATTGTGTTCCGCACACGAAACGAGTTGGAAAGACATGTGCCCAGTAGGTATCTTAACTAAATATTGTAAATAATTAAAAATGTATGATGTATAAATAAACGTTGGTGGTTGAAACAGTTCTTCTGTTAGACTACCACGGATATTATATTGACCACATACATAGTTTGGTTTAGTTAGCAAACAAGACAACTTATGGACTGACTCACAATACGGATTATATAACACTTTGCACCTATAGCCGTATACTTGCCACACACAAACAAGATATTATTATAATAGTATCCGAGTTGAACCCACACATACACACACAACACAGTGCGAATAAATGTATATCTCTTCTGGTCGGTAAAGTCAACTTGGTTTGCGATCTCGGTGTTGCTTAGCTCTGGAGTTAACGGGGATTGTTTACGGTGACATGTCAACTTGGGAAATGACACAGGAGGGTTGACACTAGTCGCTAGGTCAAGGGACGATCCTGGAGGATCTTCCTATTTTCAGATATTCAGGGAAAACAAAGGATTTACAGGATAAGATGGCGGAAGCCCGAAAAGAGAAAGGGAACCTAAAGTAGACGATGTTTGAGAACGACGAACAGCTCCGTATAGCTCTCTAGCAAGGAATGGAATGGCAATGGCATAGAGCCTCCGAGAGGAATGGGATGGGATTCTTCTTGTGTACCTTATACAAACCATATAGAGTTACCATATATAAGTTCTAACACCAAAACCCGACTAGCGAGTCTCACTGCCTACCTCTCGCTATACTTCCCTCTCCTCTCCACGCTCAAACTCTCAACTCTACTCAACTCCACTCTTATAACATACAAGTTGTCCATAGCACAGAGCTTTATACCATTATAAACCCAACAGCCAGGCTAAAGTATAAGAAACTAAATAAATATCCAAGAACACAGAGGATGCTTTCCTGCCTAACATTTTTAAGCGTTATGTTAGTTATGTACTATGAATGTGTGTTGTCGATCTGAAATACATACACTCTATAAGGAGAACCGAAGGGGCACCTGGTTCATCATAGTTAGGCATAGCTTCTAAAGTACACAATACTACCTATATGGCAGTAATGACATTCCCCGCGTATAAACCCAACAGCCTAAACTCAAACTTGTATACGAGCAATAGCGCCTTTTTCACTGTAGCTTATTAGGATACACAAGATTATAAGATACTATACAATGTTTGTAGTTTAGTGCGATCGCCGATCGCGAGCATATAAAGAAAATACACTATGTCTACTTTTTCTTCCCTACCATTTGGACCACTACAAGTTTACAGTGCGATTCAAGTACAAGAGCACAAGTAACAAGAGATGAGAGCCAGTGAGACTGTGCGTTCAGTTCACCGTACACAACGAATAAAACTACCCTACACGCTAGTCGCTAGTCTTCTCGCTGTCAAATATTCCACAAATGTGTCAGCCGTTAGGACAAACCGCCGCACCTAGATCCAATTCATGAATACCCCTCTTCCCCAACGAAAATTATTCAAAGTTTTACTCACTTCACACGCAATGCCTTCAGCCAAGAATATCTCACCACAATCTTTTAATTCTATTTCCTTCAACCTCGAAAATGCCTATTTTGCAAATTTATTCCTTTACATACTTCCAGCAAACAAATGAAGCAAGCAATTTAAAGCAAACGTTTTGTGTTTCGGAAAAATTAAAGAATAATAAAATTGCAAAGAAATCAAAGAATTATGTACATAAAGTTTTTTAAAACCTTACCCAGTCAAACTGCAAATTTGCCTGTCTTTTTACTCTTAAAATTTTCGCATTTTGTTAAGAAATTGTGTGCCACGAAAATCAATTGCAAAGTCTCCCACATAAATGTAGTTATACCCTTTGAAATAAAAATATGCAACTACTAAATTATATTTAGATTTTCGATCGCAAGATTCTGTGTCAGAAATCGGTATCGGTTAAATATCAAAATTATTTTTTAAGGCTTTTTTGTATCTCTAAAATAAATTAATACTGAATCGAGTATTAATTTATTATTCTAGCGTTCATTAACTATGTTATTTGAGGAGCATTGCCACTTTGAAAACAAGTAGTTGGATTATCGTAAGAATGCCTTAAATTCCTAAGCGGGTTTACTTCCGTTGTCCGCCGAGGGAAGTGTCGAACAGCTTTCTTGCCTGAAAGTCATTCTATTCGTTATATGAAAGTGGGTTCTTGAGAAGCCGTTCCCGTTGCCTATTCCTTGCGTACATAGTAATGCGGAGTGAATTGTTGAGTGTTCAGATGTTCAGAGTGTTGTATGAGGGAAGCGAGTAGGAAAAACCAGTGTCGGATCTGTTGTGTAATATAGGTTTGGTACGCATACACACGGCTGACGATAGGGTTGTGACTTAAACTTGAAGTGAGTGCATTGGGACTATAGCATCAATATAGCTCCTTGTGCTTAAATCCACTCTTCCTGTGTTATTCCTCCCGTAGAGAGACGCTGGCTGAATTCGTCCAAATTTTCGAATGCATTGACCGCAGGTCCATTCTTCGTGTTTTGAAAATGTGGTGGGGGTCGGGTTAAACGGGATTCGGAGCCGAGCAATGTTATCCGCTCTTACACCATCACTTCGCATTCAGCCCTATTCAATCCAATGTCTTTCTCCTTCTTCGTACGAAAACACAGATACACACAGACTGCAGCTGCTAGCTGGATGGATTCGACTTAGCCGTGCATTCCTTTGACTACTGTGCATGTGTCTCTATATATTGTTGCACTAAAGAGTTACACGATTTCATGATTCCACCTTGTACTCAAACACAGTCAAAACGCAGTCTGCCTCGCTTTTCTCCAACTTTATACTTATAAAACACCAAACACAGCCAAAATAATGCTCACTAATAATACTAGTAAACAGGAACCAAGTTACCTATTATAACGCACTATAACTATACAAATCAGATTGAATATCGAGATTCTTTCATCTTACACGCTGCTACTAGTAATACCGACTTGATTTCTTGTTTCCCTAATGTTTAGCTCAACTAGATCTATACGCACCTATTTATTTACATAAGCTATAGTCGACCTGGCTAATATGACTTATGGGAAAGTACAAACTGATAATAAATACAAGAACTTATTTACGGTATGGTATCACATTTAGCAGTTAAGCCGTCCTCTCGAAATTCAAAAAAACTACCTCTATTATTTAATGCAAACTGAAAAACTTAGGTAATACTACTTTTGCTTTAGACTGTTCCACATGTATTATTTCTAATTACTTCCTGACATAAATAATTTAATATATATCTGTATTAGATGAATTAAGCTTAAAGGATTACCATTCCATTGTGAAAATTTAATTACTTTAATTGTGACGGGTATTTTAAGTAGGAATAAACAATGTGAGAATAACTGATCGGTATTTTGGGAAAAAAATTCTTGTACATAAATAATTTAATGTTTGTATGCGATATTAATAATCTGATACATTATTATATGTATTAAAACTTTGGAAATTATAAAATCAGGACGAATATTCAATAGTTTTGTAAGTTTTACTGTCTGGTAACGTCTTTCAAAACAGGACAAGTAAATGCGTAGTTTTACCAGTCTCATTCATTGTTTTCCAGGGCCAAAACATTAATTAGGGTTAGCACAGAGGAGTAAAACACATACCATCAAACATTTTCTATGAAAAAGATATGCTCGCTATGTATTCATGTTTTCAAATCCATGCTATATTAATTGTTTTAACACATGCAGACCTCTTATTTTATATATACCTTTGCCGTAATTCTGTGTACTGAGCTTTTGTCAAAAGCAAAACTAATCCCACGTTTGATTAAAAGTTTGTAATAATTATAAACTATGTTTTTAGGTAACATGAGATTGTAAATTGAAAGACGGGAAAACAAAACAACAAAAGTATTGCATACACCTAATAATCTAGTACAATAGCGTAGCATCAAAGATAGTTATAAATATCTGCATATGCATATTTGAAAATAGCATTTAGTAGTTAATCATAGATATAGCTTGTCAGAATGCCTCTGCTAAGGCGGAATTAAATTTCCATTAAAAATTGAAAACTCTCCAACAAATTTTGAACATGGCCTCAATGCTTTGTGAACTTTTTCCTTTGATTAAATAAATTATAAAAGTTGGAATAATAATCGTAATTAAAAATACATAATGATATCTTCTCAAAGGACAAAACTACAAGTTATTAAATCTGCTTATGTTGAAAAATTAGATACCGTAGTAAAACTCTTGAGGAACTAAAAATGGGTCACATAAATAAATTCAAAGATTTATTACATTGAAATGATATTCTAGCATAAAATAATTTTTCTCCGTTATGTTGTCTGCTAATAGAAAATTTATAACTTTTTTTGTAGCTGTTAAAATTACAATTTGGTGGGAAAATTGCGAAATATCGCTAGCGATGCAGACAAGGTAAAATATTGACAAAAACATTTTTAATTCTTCAAAGTTGATGAGAAGGACAAAATATTATTTTGCATTTCACTTTGCAGAAAATGTGCCTTGCCCTATACTCTTTAGCGGCGCTCTAACGAGCGTCTGCTTTGGATGTTGTAGTCTAAAATCGCATTTATTATCAGACCTAATTGTGTCAATAGGATCGCAATAATAATGACCTGGGAAATGCTAGATTATGAAATCCTTTCGAATGAACCGTTTCAAGATTTCATTATTTTTGATAAACCATACTTTAGATTGGTTAATAGTGGTACTTTTGTATAACATTGATTGATCGACCATTTATGTGTATAGGCTCTAAGAATCATAATAATGTTAAATGTTTTGTTAACCTCTTTCTACCTTTACTTTTTTGGTCTATGAAAATAAATTTCATATTGTACATTGTGCTTAGGTATCCCACTGTTTGATCTACAGTTAAGGACATCTAATTACACTTTCATCTTTTTGCTCCCATCCCTAGTAACGATAAAACTACAGGGTGGTCGTTAAGGATAAAGCGCCCCCCTGGGGCCAAACCTGGCATAGTTACACCATAGTTATATACATCATTCGAAAGGGTATTTCAAGGAGAATCTATGACACCTTGTCTCATCAAAATCGGTTGTTATTTACTAGGTCAAAAGTTATGTGAAGTGAGAAAAGTCAGAAATTTCATTTAATAAAAATGAGAAATTATTATCTCTGCCTCTCATTAGATATGAAATTGCGCTATGACCTGCGAAGTGCTTTGTTTCATCGGCACTCACTACCGCGTAATTTGTTTTCACTTTTAATCAGTCAGTGATAAATATTAGGACGGTTTAAATCATGACAGGTTATTACGGTGATAACGACGAGAAAAGGGTAATTGATCGCATTCGGTGCATAGCTTACAGAGAAGCTATGGATGACGGAGCTTTATTTATTAATCGAAAATGGATTATGGAAAAAACTGGCCGGTCTAAGAGTTTCATAAAAAAAATTGGAAACGAAAATATAAAGATGTTAAGACTTCTTGGGGAAAAGGCAGACCAGAAATCCTCAGCCAAGATAGCAAGGACATTATTTCTTCGGCGTCAAGTCATAGAAATGAAAGCTGTGCTACGGTTGCTAAACAAATAGCAATGTCGAGGGGCCACAATATTTCGAAAGGAACGGTTTTGCGCTATCGAAAAAGAATGGGAATTAGACCATTTCATGAGATAAGAAAACCATTGAAAACAAGGCTCAATTACGAAGATCGGGTATGGTTCGTTGATTTTTTGCGATTATGGGACCAAGACAGTTTTCTTCTCCTTGCCCCCTCGGATGAATTCTTTATTTATTTAATCAGAAAGCCAAACTTTCAAAATGACAGAATTTGGGCTAGGAATATTGAAGATATTGACGACTGTGAAAGAATAAGAGAGGTTGGACGGAATGTGCAGTGCGTTGGAATATTCTTATGCTTCACAGCTAAATCCCTATTATTTGTTTTGAAGGAGCATGGCCAAAGTTGGGACGGAGAATATTTTCGTAACACAATCTTATTGCAAAATGTTATCCCCTTTTTAAAAAACATGGAAAACACAATGGATCCAGATCAAGTTTGTTTTTTGCACGACAAAGCTCCATGCATGAAAGCATTGGCCACACAGGGACTTCTTAAAGACCACGGAGTAGACTTTTTCAGCAATGCTGAATGGCCTGGAAATTCACCGGATTTGAATCCTTGTGAAAACCTTGGAGCAATTTTGAAGGACAAAGTTGAGAAAAAAATGACTCAAAAGTTTCCAAAGAATAATGGAAACATTTCTGATTTACGAGTAATCTTATTGGAAGCATTGAACGAACTTAAAGAAAACACAGATTTATTCAAGAAGCTACTTAAGTCATTTCCTAACCGTTTAAAAGCAGTAAAGGAGGCACACGGGGGTCATACCCGCTACTAAATAATAAGGTAAGAATAATTTCTCACTTTTCTTAACTGGAATTTCTGACTTTTCTCACTTAACATAACTTTTGACCTAGTAAATATCAACCGATTTTGATGAGACAAGGTGTCATAGATTCTCCTTGAAATACCCTTTCGAATGATGTATATAACTATGGTGTAACTATGCCAGGTTTGGCCCCAGGGGGGGCTTTATCCTTAACGACCACCCTGTACATGAAACGGGAATCAAAATTTGTCCCTTTAAAAGATGCATATATAAGTGAAGAGACTTTATTTTTCGTCGAATAGGCCGTCGATATTTTCAAAGACAAAGTATCTCACTCTATTTAATAGTGCTCCAGTCCAGAGTCAGCTTAAAGCGAAACATTAATTCCAGTTGGTTACCTTTCGAGGCACAAAAATGCAGATTTCATTCAGCTGTAACGGATGAATGCATGAAAAAGATGTCAATATGCCCCATTGATGTAGGTATTGTGTTTGAGAATCAAAAACCGACAACTAGAAAAACACTAACTGGAGAGAATTTATGGATTATAGCAGTAAATCGAATTGAAATTCAAAATATTTACAATTGTAGTTAATTAAAAACAAAAAGCTTCAAGTTAAGACGACATTTAAATAAAGACTTTTTGTGCGGAAGAAAATATATATTCCTTCGTTTTCATCTCACTTGTCAAAGAAGCATAAAAATATCAAAACATCAAACTACGGCCCTCTTGTCCACAAGTTGCAAAACTACACGATGGCTTGAGTTCTCTTCCTTATCAATTGGGTGGAAATCACATAGAGGTGATACTGAGCGCTTCATAGCTTTCGACGACATTTTTTACAATATCTACGCATAGATTGCACCAGATGTACCAATCTTCGTCCTTGCACATATTCTCACTCAGGGCGACAGGGAATGGTTTATGATGATTTCCTAAAGTTGAGATTTTTGGATGAGATAGGATGAGAATATGAGAATATGAGAAATCTATTTTGTCTCAAGTTTGGTTGTAATTCCAATACAACTGAACTGACAGCTACAAAAGAGATGACGGGGTAGTGTTTATTATTTAGTCTTATTGGGGTTTATTTTGTCTGTAAATTCAATAAACGTTCAGAATACAATAGTAAAACTGATCAAAAGATACCACCTATGTATTATCGGCAAATAATATCAATTTAAAAGCAGGGCAACCAGCTTCTGCATAGGTACTGTTTTTCAATATTCTGACTTGCAAACTTTTAATATAATCTTAGATACTTTATAATAGAATGTCCCAAGAGTCATGACTGCTGTGTAAAAACCATGACTCCTATATAAGAATTATGATTATTAAGCAATTACTATATACTACCTCTGTTACACTGGAATTCCATTACCAAAAGAAGTATTGCATGAAAAATAATAATAGTTAACCAGAGATAAAAATAAGAAAAATTATGCGATAGGTTATTTTAATTTAGTAAATAGAACTTAGCTCAAGAAGAAATACATTATGCTAACTTGTGCAACGGTAACAGTGATGGTGAACACAACCATTGGTGGTTGTGGTAGAAGACGCATTTTTACTCATAAATTGAAAATCAGTGATCATTTCTTTCTCAAGTGTAACGTTTATTGTACAAAGTTTGGTCAATATTCATGCTATGCAATTTTTAAGTAATAATCCTTACATTTCCTATGGTTCTTGAACCTGAACTGTACAAAGCTGACCGTCACTTAATATTGATTTTTATTTATTTGTGAGGATTAAGATAACTAAGTGCTGAATATTATCTTCTACTAGTGCAAGTGTCATATTTTGCATTTTCCGCATTTTTCAATTCAAACCCAAGCGTCTTGATTTCTGTTGCCAGCATTTTGAAAAGATTGGCGTCCAAGGCTTTGGGGTCTGTTACAAAAACTGCCCAATCTCGAAATTTCTTCTGAATACACCGTACCATTAAAATCCACCTTTGGTTATCGGTTGCCACGATTGTCCCAACATTGTCAGCTAGTAAATAAAAAACCAGAAATAGTGGCATTGCATGTCCAGTAACTTAAATACAAACAGTCTCTGAAAGCCAACCTCCTCTGTGATAATCAGGAGCACCCTTAACGGCTTCACACGTTTCTGTTTCAAATCCAGTGTCCTTACAAAGCTGCGTTACTGCTAATTGATAACCACCGACAATAACATTGTAGTCTCCACGAGGACGAGTTGGAGCCATGAACAGCCATTTCAAACACAATTTTGATAATTCAGGACCCGCAAGAGAACGATTGATCAAGGCCTCTCCCCAGTGGTAATAAAAATATTTACTCGCCAATGGCACATACCAAACTGGAGAATTATTTATCTACGTTAAAAAATGAGTAAACTTTACGGAAATATTAATTAATTAACTAATTATGGAAATAAAAAACCTTTAGAAATATATATCAGCAGCAAACTTTTATTCAGAATTAAAACTTACAAATGTAGTATTCAAGCCTAAAACTCCTTTCCTTGGAACGCATCCGGGTTCCACAACAGATTTCGAATCCAGAGTGGGTCCAGGAGGGGCAGGTGGCACATTTGCAAATTGCACTTTGGCCCGACGTATGGCAGTAGTTTCTTCGATGAACAAAATAACTCCTGCAAAAAGAAACCAAATGAAATTCATATTTTTAATTTTTTTATTTTAATGCAACCAAAGCACGAGATAAAACAAAAATCATTGAGCTTCTAAGTAGGTGTTACGAATTTTATTTATTAAAGCAGGACAATGGAACAAGGAAGAACCTAGGTAGCAATTGTAGGTGTGCAATTAATCGTTTGAAGTCAATTTATTTATGGTCAATTGTTTAGAAGTGAATGGATCCGCATTGCTGATATTTTCTAGACTGGCCAGAATTCTACAGCATAAAGTTGAGACACTTCTTACAACATTTTACTACCTATTTTGCAATCTAGCTTATAGTTAATTATATAATATTTGGTAAAAATGCAAGTAGATTTATTATCCTCTTTGAAAACTACCAATGCGCAAAGTTCGACAAATGTTTAGAAACGAAATTATGAAAAGCTCCAGTAATCTAGTATAGCCATTCAGAGGAAAACAATTTTTACAGTAAACATTATGAGGAAATTCTCCATCTTGGATAGAAATACTAATATGAAATGAAATCTCTTATGCGATTAGGGAAGCTTATTTCACTGGCGAAATTCGTTCGTTTTTTTAAGTTGGCTACAATAAGAACATAGTTCGAGGCATGTTTTAAACCGAAAACTTTGCTTGTTTGTGTATTCGCTTGTCAGGCTCAAGTGAAAACGCAATATGTAATGCTACGGCATAGCCAAAGCATCGGGCCTCCAACATTAGTTTGTTGTGCAATTTCTTTCACACTTTGTGCGTTCCCAACTTGTGCACCGCAATTGAGATTTCATATTATGCTAAATATACCTATGCAAAGATTATGAATACCCTCATAATGTCAGTTATTGTTATGACTTTACCGCAGTGATTTTTATTCGGTCGTCTGGTCGTCATAATAAATATAGAGAACTAGAACAAAGGCTACTCCTTAAATGTTGTGACATATTATATTGTTAAATATACTTGCTATGTTTTGCTTTGTTGATGTATGCAAATGGTATACTAGTATATTAAAATTATATGTCGCAGGGTTACAATGACCTAATTACTACACCTACTTATGATATATAATTACAAGCTAAATAATAAATTTTAATGTACACCCTGTTTTTAAATTAAAATTTGCAGCATATTTTATTTTACTTGCAAATATCATTTTAGATATCAGATATCAGCTTTCTAGAGGTGTAGGTTCTTTAAGATTTGGAAATCCTTTTACTGGATAATTCACCAATTAAGCTAATGTATTGTTTTCACTATTGCGCTTCCTGAAGCTTATGATAAATTAGATACAATACATAAATACTGAGTTTCTCCTTTATATAGCAAAGTACATACCTAAAAGATATAATATGAAGCAGCCACGACATTAACACCTGTAAAAATACAAAATTAATACATGGCAGAAGAGTTCTTCCACGGATTGTTTGGTCGTTAAAATTATTTCCATGTAATCTCAAGAAACATGACATACTACTCTCTAGAAGAGTTTGTCTGTCAAGAATATGTCAAGCAAAGCAAATTTTTGCTAATAGATTTTACATAAATACTATTTAAGTTAATGACCGCAAGGATTTTGTTTACAGAAATTTTTACAAGGAAGATGGTCCTCACCATTAAATTCGCTGTTGTTGCACGGCATAGGCTACATCAAAATCAGGAATAACACTTAATCCGGTTATTCCTTAATGCGCAAAAACACATTTAAAATACAACAACCGATTAGTGCTAAAAATTCCTGGGGATCAGTGGGGTTTATGGGATTAGCATTTTAAGATGAAGTTACAAGTTGAATTATCGCACTAGAGGATGAGTGTTCAACGTTCAACCTGGCTTGACTTGTAACATGCTGTCTCAGACCTAAGAATCTCAGAAATTCAAATTATTTATGTATAAATATATTCAAGGAAAAATGAGAAGAGGATATTAACAATGTCATACGCCAGTCATAATTTATTATTTAATTTTTAAAGTTTCAGTGGTATTACACTCTCCTAAATTGAAATATGCTGGATTGAGAAACGTAATTTTTTGTAAAGAAATACCTTGTTTTAATTACTTTATGATAGCGAGCAAAATTTGAAATTTTACTTCTTTCTTTCCTAATTAGTTTTTTAAAGTTAAATGTTGATTATTCATTAATTATTATAATTTTAAGCACTATTGACTTGGATGGTCAAAAGAGTTAGTTTTATTTAACATGTTGTGTTGCTGATAGAGCTGGAAATGTAAGAAAAATGCACATGGTGGAGAAATGTAAAGTAATGTTACATCAACTTCAACTTAGCATGTGTTCTTGCCATGGGTGGTAATTCCATATCTCATGTCTCAGGTTTATTAGAATTTCATGTGACCTAGGAACTCACAAAAATCCCTGGATGCGAATAGCATATTATATAAATGACAAGAAATCCGTGACCAAATAAAATTTATATGTTCAGCTATGTTTGCCAAATCTCTTTCTTTAGAATTTCAGTCACAGTCGCAGTACTGATGTAAAATATATGAATAATAGCGTACTGTACATTAGCTTTTGCAGGTGTGTGCAAGTAAGTAGAGATGTGAAAATAATAATGTCTTCTTTGGAAATTCATTTCTTTTCTCTCAATTGCGTAATGTTGTCAAACCGCAGAGTCTGTAATTAACCGGCAACCACGTCCCATTTAAATAATTCTGCAGAGCCATATACAATTCATCTTGAACAAACAAAAAGAAACTAACCATTGCTTAAGCAACTTCTGACATCGAAAGCAGCTTTCTGTTTGAAATGCAGGCTCAGAATACTTTCTTCAGGAAATATTCTACGCATTACAGAAAATGTACAACATCTCTTAAGCATTTGTAATAAACCATTCAACCAATGCACTTAATGAAGTAGCAGAAGCGACACATATGTCCTCTGAACCGTAGCAACACAATATAAAAATTTTAAGTATATGTATCGAAGCTTTCAAGAGTTATAACACCTCAATTCGGTGCTAAAAATGCACCTCAATTTTCCCATGGACAAAAGTTAGATGACATAAGTAGTAAGAATGCACCACTTACGCCACCTATCTTTTCTCTATAGAACTTTCCAGCTACACAACACTTTTAGCCCTGTGTTAAGTTTGAGGACACAGGGTGTAACAAATATTGACAAAAATAAAAATCATCAAAAAAGCAGTTTAACGCAATTATTAATTATACGTCGTTACCGAACATCAGAAAGCGCGCTGGAGCGCTGCAGGCTCCATTCTGACCCATAAAATAACATTAAGCCCTCCACTCTTTATTAAAATTTTTAAAATGCGTTCCCATTAGTAGTCTAAATCTTTTTATTTTTATAAGCCAGAATGGAGCCTATATTGTGTGCGCACGCTTTCTGAGGATCGGTTACACCGTATAATTGCGTTAAAGTCAATTTTAAAATTTTATACGGTGAAGACCGTATTTTAAAATTTTTCAATATTTGGTACACCCTGTGTCCTCAAACTTAACGTTTTTAGTAATACATGGAATTCTAGGCTCTATACTAATCAATTTTTTTAGTGGATGTCATTTATCGATCACACCCATTTTCGCAGGGGACCTTCCTTGGAACTCCAAGAACGTACACAAAAAGTTTTAGCGAATTATATTAAGCCGTTCATGAGTTATAGAGCCAACAGACAGACAGACGGACAGACAGACAGACGGACAGACAGACAGACAGACAGACAGACAGACAGACAGATTGTGAAGGGCATTATTATAAAGTAGCTTCCGCTACTTAATAATCTTCGTTTTGTCATATTGTTTCAAGTTGCATTGTCCGTTTTAACCATTAACTATTGCGTTGCACTGGCATTGCTCCTCTACAGTACTAGATCAATTATAATTAATAGCTGTATAGGATGATATTAGAAGTGGGTGATCACCCACTTCTATTTCCAAGGTTAAATGTCACTCTAATTTAGTAAATCCAAACACAAGTATAAAATATAAATTTGCATTTGAGAAAGAAAATTGTCAGTAAAATCTATGCCAAAAACATTTTAATGCTCACGACTTGAATCGTTCTAATGAATTGCATTTTTTGATTATAATTCTTAATTTTTTTGCTTCTAAAGGATAAAGCAGTTCATCATTCAAGCACTGAAATCTTATATATAAAAATTTTTTCTTACAAATACTAAATGAATGCAATTTTGGATATAAACGCTTTATTTAAATTACTTATCAATTAATGAAAATAAATGAATAAATTATGTTCGAAGCATTATTTTTCTTGCCATTCGTAAAAAGTACAAATTGGATACAAGACGACTTTCTCGAAAGAGACTTTGACGTCTCGAAATGCTTTGCTTGTCCATAAGCAGAAAAAGACTTAAATCCTTGCAATACTTCATAATACCTTTAACATAAAAATATTTTCAAGTGTGATAGTAAACTGACATAAATATAATGCTCCCACAGGATTAACAAAGAGATGAGTGGAGTCTACTCGTCAGCTTCTCCTTTGTCCTTCTTGTCTCATTCTTGAATATCAACTGCCTCGGCAAATTCTCACAACTTGTGTGACAGTCTTTGTACAGCAATAGCAATGCAGAGCTACAACTTTAATAAATTAACTGTCTGCAAAACTTCATCTCATCTGACTTTTCTTGAATGACGTTGTCTGACAGGAAGACAGCTTAGCTATAGACCTTCCTCGCAACAACAACGTCGTATCAGGTTTAACTTCTCGTTTTGATTAGACATCAGACATCATTGTTACCTTAATGTTATATGTGTGCATAAAAATGTGTATTATTTAATATTAATAACTTAACCATCTTTGTACAGTAACATTGTCGGCTGAGACGTCAAGTATCATAAAAATTTCTACTGCTTTGCATATTGATTGTTTTTCTATACTTTGGGGTATACTGTAATGTGGAATTACAGCATATGGAAAACGCTATTGTATAGTACAAGGAAAAAGAAAAACACGTAAATTTTCTATGCAAAAATTGTAAACATAGAATACTGTTATTTAATCAAAATGAAGATGAGTTAGTGTGAAAACTAAATAAAATACCATCACTTATTGAGGCCGAATCACTTATTATGATGAAATGAATTCATTTTAATAGCCAAGTTCCATGAAAATAAAGGAAATTAAAATTTTAGGCTATTGTATACATTTTCGAGATGGGCTTAGGCTGAAAATGCTTTTTAAACTGAAACATCAAAGGCACATTGGAAAATTGGAAAAAGAACAAACAATGCCATAAGTATCAACACTTGATGCTAACCGAAACACAATCATATTCAGTTGTACTATTTTGCTTGTCTGGCAAATGAAATGGCAGTCATGAATTATTAGCGTGAGAACTTTGCATTTACAGCAAGATATCTTGTTTCGAATAATTTTCCTGGTGCACACAATACATCAATAACGCCATGTTGCACTCCTACTAAAGTGTTTCACGAATTGATCTGGTCAGATAATTCATTTATACATATATAGCGCTGTACTCATGTCATTATTAAGTATAGCTGTCATATTCTATGTATTGTGACCATAAAGTAAATTACAAAAACAATTGTGTTCTGATCTGATATCCATTAATTATAACTTTCCTTACTTAAAATTTGCTGAAAAAGAGAATTGAATAACCTTCACTATTGAACTGCTACATTTCATACCTGGATACCAAAGAAAAGTATTTATTTTTCTACCAATGCACTATGCCATTCCATGTAATAAATATTTTTTTTAAATTTCTGCAATGGTAAACACAAATAGCATTTATTTCTGTTGGTCATGGTTATTGGCATCGAAACATAATTGCAGGTAGTTTGTTATGCTGTTTCAAACGTAGTTTATTTTATTCTTATGTGCTCATGTAACCACATTTTAGAAAGGAAAAATCTGTTATTTATTTATTTATTTGCGTTTGCAAAAATGAGATGTATCACATAGATATTAATTATTATACAGTGGTAGTTTGTATAATATATGTATCTGGGATTGTGCTGTCTAGAAAATCTGTGAATGTGAAGTGTAAATTTAGCGATGAAGTACAGTTGGATTTAAAAATCAGACTGCACGAAGGTAAACATTTAATGGAAATTTTCTAATTGATTGAGTGCTCACTGAAGTCAAGCTGTTCGAGTATTAGACATGGAGCAGTCAAGCTGAACCCGATTGCGATCAAGTGTATTGTATGCATGATTTTTTGTAATTTTTTAAGACAACAATATCGTAAAAGAATCTGGTTGATTTCACACCACTATGGTAGAATACATTATGATATAAAGTGAATCTGTAGTGATATAATGCTGTGATAAAACTAAAATACCAGTAGTAGTACAAATACATGTAGCTGTTGCACATTCTAAGTACACACTTAATACCTGTGTTTGTGTTCCGTCGATGTGTACTTGTATTGTTATAAAATTGATATTGCATTGGTACATGCCTTAGCTGTACTGTAATTTGTACATAATAGATGGATTTGCTTCGTGCAAATCGTAAAGCACCTACTTTGAATGAAAAGAAGACCAGCCAGACTAAACTCTATTGTTATATAGTGCATTGCATTTTCCATTTAGATGAACATGAACAACAGATTGAACAATTGCTACATATTACCACAGAAAAAAGGCTGAACATTGATTTTGTGATAAGAACAAAGGAGCCATCCACATTCCAGCATAAGATTCCGTGGTATATACCTTTATTGCCATCAGCTTATTTAACTGCGAACCTAGTCTGTAGTACTTGTATGTGCATGCAGCAATTACCAATTTAAGGGGAAATGCTCTCCTAAAAAAGCACATTTTAATGGCCTAGCCAGGAACTTATATAATACGTACACGGAAAAAACAAAGTTCTGTTCACCAATACAAATGTACTAAAATTTTGGTACATATGTACTTAATTTTGTTACAAGAACGATCCCCACTGTTGTTCGGTACACACTGCGTACTGAAATATTTCAGTACATTATACAATGTGTTAAACGAATTCGTCAACTTGTTGTATGTAACCCGTACATTGTGATTAGTACGTATCCGTACTGAATCGCAGTACATACATACAAAAAAAGTAGGCCTTGCCTGGATTCGATTCCCAGACTTCCCATCTACTGTCTGTCGCTCTACTTACTGAGCTACCACACAGTATGAGTTATACGGGAAAATTTTCATTACATATTGGATCTGTCTGACGTTGCCCCATAAATTATTCAGTACGGAATGTGTACTTAATTTGAACGTAAACTTAGTACTAATAGCCAATACATACTATGTACCAAATTTGAATACACATGTTTTGGTAATTGTACTTATGTTAAGTATATTAGTACTAAATTTTTTTTTAGTACGCATACGTATTCAAAAAATTTTTTCCGTGTAGTACCTAACTGCGAATTCGCGAACCACCAACATTACATATTATTACAACTATAAGACTACCTATAGACCATGATACCTCGTTCCTTAACACTCCTACTCAAACAGTAAATGAACCAAGTGAGTGTTTACCAAGGGCTGTCCAAACGGCACCTCCTCAAAAGCTGAGATTAGTGACCCACCTCTCTTCTCAACATTTTCCATTTTGTTTATCATCATTTTCACAAACTGCATCCATTCCCTAGTTGGCGCAAGAGTTTCTTTAATAGCCGTTTGTACACGATTAG
The DNA here is from genome assembly GCA_020352615.2 of Yoshiicerus persimilis. NCBI lineage: Eukaryota > Metazoa > Arthropoda > Collembola > Entomobryomorpha > Tomoceridae > Yoshiicerus > Yoshiicerus persimilis. The sequence continues at coordinate 38,787,751 of CM060170.1, read as the reverse complement.
CGACTGTGACCAGAATAAATAAGATATTCTAGTCAAAGAATGGCAGGTGGGTCAGGTATTAGGTAGACACTAATATTATTTATTGTTATTTCATTCACAATCAGATCAAGTAGTATTTATCAACTGTAACATAATATGCGTCGTGTATGGATTTCAAGGACATAACCATGAAAATTATTCGAGGAGAACATACTTTAAGATTCATGGAAATGACACCAAACTATCATTTATTTTTTCCAGTAACCACAAATAATCGTAATTACCAAATTTGCCATTTCCTCCCATTTTCTATGTTTTTTAGTTGTATCAATATTATAATAACAATTCAAAGTATTTTGCGCAATTTAAAAAGGCAATTTACATTTCAACTTGCATAAATAAATGTACCTTCCTTGTACTTGCATAGATGGATGCATGTACCTATTTATAACAATTGCAATAAAATAATAATCACATTTTATATTAGTAAAAATTATAATAGAAAACAAATTGGTTTCCAAGAAAATTTCATGGGTTCTAAATAAAGACATAACATTTTTTCTTCCAGCGAAAATATTATCCAGGTGCCAAAATCGTCAAATTGGGAATTGGGAAATATCCTAAACTATGAATTTCGATGTGAATATTTTTTATAGTCGATGGAAACACACTAATCGTGAGTCTTGAGTCGGGTATAAGCTGTAATTTGATTTAGTGCAGCTAGCCTGGAATGATTTAAACTTTGAGGCGTGCATATTGTTTTGCTTTATTCGTGTTTTATTGCTCTCAATCTCAGATCAATCCTTACAGTCTCGTTCACTATTCATCTGATATGATCTTATCTGAAGATCCATAAACATTTCTTATTATCTGACATTTTCAGATCACATTTACTTTATAGTATTCTATGATTTCTCCATTATTTCTAACGTAACTGAGGTACAATAAGTTAAGTTCGTATAATTTATCCCAGGGCATGGAATTTATGTGGTACTAAATCCAATCGATTCGTTGGGGAATTTCCGGCGAAATCATCTATTCATCATTGAATCTTATTGAATTTGTCATGGCCAAATTACCAAGTTTGCAGTCAAGAGTGTGAAGGGAACTTTGAACATGCACGACTAGAGTGACAGATATTTTGATATTCTCTAGAGCGAATAATCACGGGATTCTAAGACGTGCAAGCACAATGCACAATTAGTATAATGGGAAACTTTTACATCAAATTTTTAATGTGTCTTAGATTTGACACAAGATTTTATCAGATGGCAGAATAATGGGAAATGTTTCGATTATAATGTTTTTATCTAGGTAAGATGTCAATAAATAGGAATGCCAAACATTGCAAAAAGTATTAGTGATTTTAGCTTGCTTTTGAAAGTATTTCTTTGCTTATGGCCAAGTTTTGTCAGCATAACCTCCATATTGAATAAAATATATTGCGACTGTCGGCAAATCTATTGAGCAGAATGTTATCCATTATCCGATTTATGACATATGGCATTATCTATAATGTAATAAAACCACAGGGTATCTACAAAATGTGAAAATACACGCAACATAAAATTCAAATCGTGAAGACAGAACTAAGCGGTGTTAGAAGGAGGGTAGAGAAGATATAGAATGTTGCTAACGATGCCGGACTGCTGCAGTACTTATATAGGTACCTATTCTAAGCCCTGAAGTACTGGTCAAAAAGATTTATTTGCTTTATTGCATTTAGATGAAATTTATCGGAAACCATTGAGCATAATTGTATGATGAAATTTCAGATAAAAGCTTCCAAAAGTGCTGTGGCGCTCTGTTGACGGATGGCAAAGCAAACAGCAAAGAATTTTTAAAAACATTGTGCTTAGTGGAGACTTTCATGCCTATTGCGTTGTAAGTATTGGTAGAGAATTATAAAAATAGTTCATCATTCATAGAATTTACGGATACGAACTGAATAGATGATCTCTAAAAGATAGAAAGCACTAATTGGCACTAAATAAAGGATGAAAATGTAATTTAATCACTAACATCTATTTGTGTTATTTTGTCGGATTCTTCTGTGACCTGGAAAAATTTTCACCTCTGATTCATTTGGAACGAGATTTATGTTTTTATCCTGTACAGGGTTTCCAATCAATTAATTTTTTGGAAACCCTGTACAGGATTGGTTGTAATTCGAAAATTTCTGCCATGAGGTGTGCTATCGACGGCAGTCAAATAAGCAAGAGTTCCAGGACAAACGTTTTAGTGTAATTTCGCGTAAGAATGCAATCGAGTGGAATATTGAGTCCTGCTTGGGTTGCCTTCACTTTGTCCTTACCATCGCACCACGTTATAGCGCGTTGTCGATATCGATGAATATTAGAATTTACGACGACATTATTCCAAAAGCATAGCTGAATTACACGACTATTATTGTAATAATATAGAGAAATATGCATTGAGCTTGTATTTTTTATATTGGGAATATTGGGATTAGGTAACGACTCTGCAAAAGACATGAAAATATAAAAATTATTTAGTAATATTAAGTTATACAGTTATGTCTATGTACAGTTTTACTGAAGCGGCTGGATTATTCATTTTGTAAGCAATGTGACATTGGATAAAGAATAAATATGTTGAAAGACTTTCATAATTTGAATATTCCCAAGGTCCAAGAACAGGCACAATGGATCACAGACGGACCGAAGAATATTGAAGACAAATACAGCAGCAGAACTCTTGTTCTTCATTTTACTAAAACTAAAACCAGGGAATTAGGATTTGGAATTTTGTGAGGATTTGTGACACTTTGGCACCTCTGGAAATTTTTCAATTCTATCAATTAAATTGAATATTTTAAAGGGTATGATAGGAATGATTATCTCATGTACTGCTATCGCTATAAAAAAGTGTTTACCAGTTATTGATAAAATAAAGAAATCAACTGGATACTTTAAATATACGTAATGTAAATGTCACATATAATCAAATCCTGATTAATTTTCCACAATAAATATGAAAACGAGCCAATTCCGTTTTTTAGTGAAGCATGATGGATTTCCAAATGTTGGAAAATAAATAATCCGTATCTGTAATTATTGTCGTTTTCGTGAACGTTAAAAGCGAAGCCAAAAGTGCGTTTCTATTACATGACTTCCGATTTTTAGTCCGATGTAAGAATATCACAAAACGAATATATTATATGAGAGATAAAAGAGATTGGTAACCTTATCACAAAGTAGTATTGAGTCTCTGTATTACAACATGAAAGCACGTTGTAAATTCATAGATCGCATCCTTATCTCATCTCTGAGAAAAAGCGCAGTTAAATTTTCTATGCGAAGACGTATGGTATATAGGAGTCAAACAAAACGGAAAGCATGATAAAGTTCTCATTTTCAGTTTGCTCACAATGCAATGCAATAAACCCAAGTTCCTCAAGCTTCTCTGTTGCTATACTTTTCTAATACAACGCGGTCTGTACAAAGAACATGCTTATATGTAATGATATTTATACCAGAGTATTATTACTACGTGAACCTTATAATATCTCTCCTACTACATACGCTACGCTTTGCTACAGCGATCTATATTATTACAATGAGAGGACTATGTTATATTATGCTAGTACCTAGTACCTGTGTATTTTTGCTTTCAACTGAAATTGCATTGCAATTTGAATGGCAATGTAAAATGCAACGCAACTGATCTATGCTGTATGTGTATGTGGGTGAGATGAGAGAGCAGGGGCCTGAAACACAGATAACGTGCCTAGCCACAATACCATTACAGGTATTTTGTTATAGCATAGCCAGGGTCTATTGTGAATTGGTAGTGCAATGGATAGGATAGGACACATGACTGTAATCCAGCAACAAAACTTCTATGGGAACCGAAATAAGACAAAGTTTGATTTCATGTGCGAAGTTAAATCTGCTGGCAATTGTGGCATGGCAGCCTTGCATTGCCTTAGTCTCTCTTCGTACTGGCACACTGTACTTTCATTCTATTGTAGTTCCCACTTCATATAATATCTTCTGCATGTATATGCCAAATTCGTACCCACTCCACACTCTCTCTCATGATTCACAATTATATACAGATATAAAATGAAACCATTTTCTACGTAAGTATAAAACGACTTTGCATTTTTACTCAGCTCTATTATACGGACAGGTAATAAAGGTAGGTGTCCCAGACTTAACTTTCCGTATTTCAGTGCAGTGTATGAGTGTAATATTCAACTGTGTAAGTAACTTGCTATTTATCATAGTCCTTAGTCCAGTGCAGTTCAAGTATGTATAGCTGGATTCACTACGAGGGAGATTTAAAATGTGTACGTTCATAAGTCAGGCAAAGGCTTCCATTTAATGCAAATAGCATTTTTACTCACTGTGCTATATTTTACACATTTTGCAGAAACCAACAGCAAGAATTTTATGCAATGTCCTCACATTTATCCAAAAACAGTGATAAATACAACTCTAAAATACTTCAGGTGTAATTTTTCTGTAAAAGTTATTATCGTACGCCGCAGCAGTAATTGCAGAATATCCAGTAGATAATGCTTTATTTATTTAATGTTTGTGTCTTTAAATTAATGTTTGACATTATTGTCATTAAAGGTCCACAGGAAACATCACACATTTCGACACACATTGCAATGATTGCTAGAGCAACCTTGTCTAAAAAATAAAATTAGAGCTAAACAATAATGTATTTGTATACCATATTTGTCATGACGTTTTGTTTTCTATTTATTGTATTGTATTATATTGTAAAATTTTGAAAAATATGATTGAATTGATTTTTCAACGCATTAATTACACCTACATTAGTATTTAGTATTGCAAACTGTTTAATTCATTGCATAAATGAGAAGAATGGGTACCCTGTGTTGTGATTCTAAGAGTAGTATATTTTAGCAACTCCTCGTAGACCCTATAACAGTTAGGTATGTTGAAACACAATACTAGCTAACTAGTAGTAACTAGAGATTAAAGCCGTGTTAGTGTTGTGAATGTTGTGAGTATGAGACGAGGTATGCGTAAGAAACCCGACTGACTGGTTACCTTATAAAGAGCACTAGTATTATCGTATGCTTTCTTTCAAATGTATTGTCGCTTATAGCATGCGTAGCATACAACTCTCCACTGTGAATTGAAGTAGTAAAGGGGAAGCTGCACATTCTCATGTCATTTACAAACGACCAGATGGCGCCGCTGTTAATCTCATATTTTCATATGCAATTTTGAAATTCATTTAATTAATTTTTTTGAATACAAAATTTGCCACATTGTAAAGTTAATCACGATTTATTCATTATTGAGCATTAGGTTAAAATTTGGTAGAGACTAACTACTTATAAAATGTTGAGATTATTTGAAGGAAATTTACAGCTTAACACATTCTTGTGGATTAATTTTTCGAAAATAAAAAATGCGGCGTAGAGGGGAGGGGTTGAAATATTTATTGTTTTTAGACGCCGTCGCCTATGAATTGTCCTTTAGCTTATCGCAATTTTATTAGTATGGCATGGCAATACACCTTACCCACAAATGAAGACTTGAAGTTGAAATGCTTCATCTTTGATTCCATACGGCTGGGATATGTTTATATTCTTTACTAGCTTGAGAATGAGATTATAGTTTCATTTCTGTTATACAGCATGAATGCACCATGCATGTTTTATCAGTACACCAGATACGTTGAACGTAGAGATAGTACGGATCGCATCTGATAGAGAGGGGAATCGCTCACAATCTATATCCTACCCGACCCGCTCTGAGTAACTATTAATGTTCATCATTTCCCTTTGACATTTGAAATGTGAATATCCATATAAATAAATACTTATTGTCAGTCGATCGTTTAATTTCATTATTTGAAGGGAATGCAATTAAGTTCAGAAGCCATTGGATTTAGAAAATTGATACCCGTCTTTTTTTGTTTGTGCTACAATTATGAGTACATAAATTCTTTACTCTTTTCTTGTGATTTGGAAGAGAACTGTCTGACCTGAAGCGTTTTTGCATTAAAAATAGAGTGTTTCGGAAGAAAAGTGCGATTTGTGAGGCGGGCCGAAGCCCGACAAGGGATACCCGTCTTATGGAAGACTCTAAGCTGAGCATTGAAGTTGGAGCCTGCCTAGTGAATGCTTTTATTTGTACAGTAGTAGTAGAGACTGCATAGTAAAGTGTAGTTATATGATATAAGAGTGTTCGGTGTTCGTGAGTGAGTCGTGAAGTTTAGTGAGCGAGTGAGCTGTGTGCACTAAAGCCTTCAGGATTCAGTTGGGCAAAGAAGCATTCACGGAACACAAGTGAGTGTGGACGAATCCTCAATTCCAAGAATATATCGTGTATAACTAACTCGTCTCTTTAGTTACCACAAGTCCCATTGTACTGCCATAGTAGTTAAATCTGCTCAGTATAATCTACACTTACTAGTAAGAAAAGTAACATAACACAACAGAATCATTCTTTAGTAGTCAAGTAAGTTTGTGTGTAATGTAAGTGTGGAGACTGATAGGTACTACATGGAATTTTGACTGAAAAAACATTTCGTGCTCTGTTTTCGTTCTTAAATACCCTTACACACATTTCACAGGGCAAGGCAAAAAGGGCTCTTTTCTATTTACCTTAGCCTCTCTCCTTTCTGTGCTATATGTGTTAATACCCAGACTGATTGCTATCTATAACTATAACTTAAGAATACTGCCCTACAAAAATTCCATCGCTCCGTCGTCGTACACTTTGCATTTACAAAAAACTCCTGTTCGTTTCCACGTTTGACTAAAGAAAGACCCTTTTCCTTCGCGAAGGTTTTCCTGTCCTCGTCATATGAAAAGAGAACAGCAAACTGTACAAATAATAATAATAAACAAAACAGAAGTCCCTTCAGCCCCTTTTCCTCCCTTGCCTCATTTTGTTATTCCTGTCTTGTCTGTCGCAATGTAACTATAGTTAAGAAGAACCTTTAAAATGGTCACTTAGAAAGGAACAAGTCAAAATCAATACAGACAAAATACAAATACTCTGAGGCACTGTGTAAAAATACTGTGTGCTGGATGTGCCTGTTCATTGCGTTAGTGCGTTGTGACTCTAAATTAGTTTAGTAGTGAATTTACTAAACGTAATTACGGACGTTATAAAGCAACTCTTCTATTTATTATTCAATTATCGTTATGTACGTTGTAAACACGTTATCTGAAGAGTTTCCTAAATGTTTATTGTGACTGTTAAAAAGTATCTTGACAAACAATTCCAATTCCAAGAGTTTTAATGTCGTCAGGAAGCTCTTCAAAGAGAAATAAAGTTTCCTTCGATTTATCGGCACGTGAAATAGTAATCGGAGTGGGAACGAGCTGAAAGTTCAGGCAGGTCAGAGTGGCACGATCTGAATGTGATACGAACTCCTACACCTTCAAGAATGTTTAATAAAAGTCGAAAGCCTGATTTATGCATCTCTCCTCAATTTATTAGCCGTAAATTAAATTATATTGTTTACGTATGACATTATTGATTTGAACTTTGATTTGAACCACAGAAGCAAATAGTAAATATTGCCGAGTACTTGTGTTTGTCTGCGGAGGAGTAATAAACACGACCTGCAGTAGACATTTGACTTATGAGTGCAGACAAATAATTCACAGCAATGAAATAAAGTCGGACAGTAGTGTGTGTAGGCTGTATATAATATTCTCATATTAACTCCGCTGGAAATGTCAACAGTAGTGCAAGATTCCTATTCGGCAGAAGGAAAGAGCAGAGATTTTGTCTCCTATTACCCGCTGTAAGTTCCACCTCCACTTTGCTATTAATTATTGATTGACAACCACATTATTGCTTTTCCATATTACAGTTTTAGCACATGTACCAACCATTTATGCCTTTTACACTTATATGCCCTTTCTTATTCATATTCGTATTAAGAAAATATATAATTACCGAGTTTCTTGCTATTATTTGTAAAAAATGTGTACTATCCAAACAAAAGGTTACAATATTATTGTTCTCTGTCCCAGAAGACAATGGGTTTGAGTAGTGGACACGTTCAAATAGTAAAATTGACTTGGAATGCATAATAGAGTATGTATTGCATTGAACTATGACCTCTCATAGTATAAATAACTTGGAGCAAAACATCCAAATAACAAAAGGGAAAATGCTTTTAGCCATCAGACAACAATTAATATTACGCAGCATGCTTTATTGTCTATTATTACAAGTTTCCTATAAATACAAGCTTTGTCGTATGCACATATAGAAATGAGATTACGTCGTATGTCCAGGTACACGTACCTACGTACAAACATCTGCGTTCAATAAAGGACTGCCTGACTGGAGTAGAGAACAATAGAGTTGAGGACAGTAGTGGAGAAGAGCTATTGATAATATTGACATAGCAAAGTTGATTCACGTCAGCTACTGTTGGCTACGGTAACAACAAACCGAATAACCGGACTGGTCATCCATGATAAAAACCGAATATACGTTAGCAGACTGCCCTATGTACGTCTCAGCCCAAAGCGTTGATTTTAAAAGACCCAGGTAACCGCAGCCAACCCGTTCAGACCTTTCCAGTTCATTTGAGTGGAAAGGATGAGAAACCCAAGCAAAATCTATTATGCTCCGAATGGCCACTCACAACGTGTCCCCTCTCCTTCTCATTTCTAAAAATGTGTTGCAGTTTCAACAACAGTGTCATGTCAGTAGAAATGTCATCGACTGTACTCTAAAGCGTTATTTTGCCATTTGTGCTTTTAAGTTCGAAACTCCATTGAAGTATTCCATTAGAATTCTATTTACATTATTTTCTCTATTTACCTAATAAAAACGACCGTCAATATCATTGGCATTGGTAAAAATGGCAATACAAAAGGAAGTTAGGGGAAAGACAATTAATTAGCTGTGAAGTGAAACTTAGTTTCAATTGGTTTTATTGCCATGTAGACTGAATTTATATGGATGGGGTATAGGAACAGCAAATTTGTGGGTTTTAAGCTGTGTAGGAAATACAAAGAAAAGGAAATTCGGAGGAATTCAATAAATTAAGTTAATTTACGTATAGGAAAAGGTAGAGTGTTTGTGGGATAGGAAGATATAAAGCGTAGTTGACTTGAGGTTGACACTTTGTTACATTATAACCATAACGTTTGCATTTTGACGAAAAAGCGTGTTATTTTTATGCATGCACATAAAAACATAACCCAAAGGAACTACCATGAAGTTTATACGCTCACGTAGGTAAAAAGCAAAGAGTAAAGATACCTTTCTATCAGTGCTTTCAGGAATGCATGTACCTAACACATAGAAATACATTATTTTATATATTATTAAGCATGCGTGTTTGTTTGTACAATGAACACATGTACAGATATAGAAGGCATTAAAAAAAGTATTACATACCATAGTTTACTATGTGCAAAGGTTTGGATGAGTGGATAGAATTTTGGCTTTGAGAATTAAATAAATAAAAGTTGACACTCAGTTGGTCATTACTTATTCATCCAAAGCTGGCTCAGAGTTCACAGAGTTTAAAAAGCTGCTCTGTTCTGCATTTTTAGTATCTGTTATGCTCCTCTGTTGAGTATTCCGTGGGTTGTGTACTCTACTGTAGTTTGGGAATGTCAACCAGGGTAGCTCTGTAGAGTGTCATTGTCAGTTCAGTAGTAGGTATTTATAGGGCAGAAATGCCGTGTGTGCTCAGTATACACATTTGCGATTGCTATTAAGCTTGACAGAACTTTCTTTCCGCTGCCTCTTTGGCTATGCACGGTTTACACACTACAAGCACTAAGCTTTCCAGTTTCATTTACAGTACTTGACTTTTCAATGCTTCTGCGACGATACGACCGGGCCCGAACTCCCGGGTTTCCTTTTCTCTAGTATGTACGCACGTAACTATCTTGTACACAGTTCCCTCACTCTCACTACGCAATTGCTCAATTTGTGATCTAAACTCCAACAAAGTTAAAATACCTTTACGGAGCCCGTCTGCAACATTCCGCAAACATATGGCTTTATTGGCCCCTTTGAGAGAGCTAAAATACCATTGCATATTGCATTTCTCCTCAAACAAAAATTCGGTGAAATGCCTACACTTTCTCGGTAAGAGCTTCCAACTTGACTGCTTTCACTGCCATTCAACACCATGCAAACAATGGAACTTTTAATGGGCAACACTTCAATCCCTTTCTCTAATCTCAAACATATAACACATCAGCGAAATACTTGCAATATTTCAAACCTTTGCCTGTCCTGTCAGCAAAGTTAGGAATTCTTATGTAACTCTACATTATATAGGGCATCAAGAGGTTACACAGTTACATAATACTTTTTATTAGTAAACAACAGGCGAATACTATGAATACTTCACTACGTAATACACATGTAGATCACAATTGAATTCAGCTGAAACATTCTAAATTAATTAAATAATCTTCTATTGTATTTAGTTGATGTAAAAATCATTGAAACACTGATATTATGACAACTTCTATAAGTACTCAGTATTACTACTCTATTATTTACTTTATGACGACGAAAAAGGAAATAGACTTAATATTAAACTGTAATCCTGGTACCATAATGCCTACCTAAGTATTTTAGGTTTTAAGTTCATTAATTTCAAAATGTCAACCTATTTACAGGATTTATTTGAACTCGTTTGAATTCAAATGAGCTAGAGCACAGGCTCCAGCACATAGCGATTAATATTAATGTTGTGTCGCTTTTGAATAATGAAGACTCGAAGAAGATTGATTATACATCTCATTATGTCTATATATAAATGACCTCACTTCCTACATTTGCAGCGAAAATGTTCTTTTAATGCGCTTTATTTTAAATTTAACATTGGAATCAAGCAAAGAATAATATTAAGAACTGAAGATAATATATTCTACAATCCGAATATTTCTGTAAAGTACACCGAAACGGTAGGGATACTTCCAAACTGCATTGCAATGTTTTTTTTTGCGAATTTGCTATTTTCTTAAAAATTTGCACTCTTGCAGCATTACTATTTCCATTGATAGAAAATGTAGAGTAAATAAATTGCTTATTGTTACACTGTGGTGTAGTAAATAATAACTCTTCGGTATACTGCACTCTAATTGAAAGACGTTAGGAGTACATACGATTTTTCTTCTAAATTCAATTTATCCGTTCGAGTTCAAGGAAAGAGATCAAAAGTTAATAACATATTATTACATTGGTAGCTATAAAGAAACTATTAAGTTTAAAAAGTTAGGATATCTGTTATTCATAATTATAAATAGAAAAGAATCACTCTGAGGAGTAGTATCATTAAATCATTATAGAATAAATGGGATCTAAATTGAAGTATTTTTCAGAGTTCTACGAAAATCGTTTAGATCTTCAGCTCTGAAGGGATTAAAGAATTCGCATAAAAATGGGGTACACTATCTTCATAGACTGGAAAATTATAGGACGGAATACGAGGATAGTTATTCATAAATAATAAGATTCGAGTAGAGTAGAAGTTGATTATTTGCTATAGTATTTTAGTTGTGACATTGTGTCTCCTGTCTGGTGATTTGTTACACATGGCTTATTAAGCTGAGGTGTTTTACTGCAGCTGTAACGTAAAGTTTTTTATTTAATTCTATACATCCAATTTGTAACGGCAAGTTGCAATTTTTTTCTGGTCTATAGGGCATCTATAATTTAAACATTAGGTACACGTATTCTAAAGTAAATCGCTACAGGAAAGAAGATCAAAGACTTATAAAAGTCTCTGATGCGAAAACTTAATGTGGAATGTAGTTATGTACTTAATAGGGCCTGTGTAGCACGACTCGGTTTAAGTAGTTAATTTAGTTCTACTAACAAGGTTTATATCTAGAAAGAAATTAACTCTAGGGGCTTAAAGACCTATTAGTATTTCGATGACAAGATTATAACTCACAATAAACTCCAGCACATAGCGATTAATATTAATGTTGTGTCGCTTTTGAATAATGAAGACTCGAAGAAGATTGATTATACATCTCATTATGTCTATATATAAATGACCTCACTTCCTACATTTGCAGCGAAAATGTTCTTTTAATGCGCTTTATTTTAAATTTAACATTGGAATCAAGCAAAGAATAATATTAAGAACTGAAGATAATATATTCTACAATCCGAATATTTCTGTAAAGTACACCGAAACGGTAGGGATACTTCCAAACTGCATTGCAATGTTTTTTTTTGCGAATTTGCTATTTTCTTAAAAATTTGCACTCTTGCAGCATTACTATTTCCATTGATAGAAAATGTAGAGTAAATAAATTGCTTATTGTTACACTGTGGTGTAGTAAATAATAACTCTTCGGTATACTGCACTCTAATTGAAAGACGTTAGGAGTACATACGATTTTTCTTCTAAATTCAATTTATCCGTTCGAGTTCAAGGAAAGAGATCAAAAGTTAATAACATATTATTACATTGGTAGCTATAAAGAAACTATTAAGTTTAAAAAGTTAGGATATCTGTTATTCATAATTATAAATAGAAAAGAATCACTCTGAGGAGTAGTATCATTAAATCATTATAGAATAAATGGGATCTAAATTGAAGTATTTTTCAGAGTTCTACGAAAATCGTTTAGATCTTCAGCTCTGAAGGGATTAAAGAATTCGCATAAAAATGGGGTACACTATCTTCATAGACTGGAAAATTATAGGACGGAATACGAGGATAGTTATTCATAAATAATAAGATTCGAGTAGAGTAGAAGTTGATTATTTGCTATAGTATTTTAGTTGTGACATTGTGTCTCCTGTCTGGTGATTTGTTACACATGGCTTATTAAGCTGAGGTGTTTTACTGCAGCTGTAACGTAAAGTTTTTTATTTAATTCTATACATCCAATTTGTAACGGCAAGTTGCAATTTTTTTCTGGTCTATAGGGCATCTATAATTTAAACATTAGGTACACGTATTCTAAAGTAAATCGCTACAGGAAAGAAGATCAAAGACTTATAAAAGTCTCTGATGCGAAAACTTAATGTGGAATGTAGTTATGTACTTAATAGGGCCTGTGTAGCACGACTCGGTTTAAGTAGTTAATTTAGTTCTACTAACAAGGTTTATATCTAGAAAGAAATTAACTCTAGGGGCTTAAAGACCTATTAGTATTTCGATGACAAGATTATAACTCACAATAAACTCCGGAAGCCCTCACAACTTGTTCCTTAAAGTTTGCCACTTCGCAGGAAAGAAATTCGATTTTCTAGTCGGCCACAAACTTTCCATATAAAAATTACTGTCTCTCAGTAGTTACCATTTTAAGTGTAATAATCCCATTACTTGCAAAGATACTAGTAAATGTGGCACAGTACAGAACTAAGTTGAAATTTATACACATTATAAATGATAATATCGCATAATATTACCTAAATGAACATGTGGATGAACATTTTACAGGATTCATTCATACGAACATGGAAATAGTTTCGCATTAACCTTAATTTAATAGTTTAATCACTCGTGTTCGCAGTATTGACACATAAGTGTCAATGAAACATAAATTCAATGCAATTGCAAGAAAATGTAATTGTACGTATGCAGTATGGAAATTGTTCTTAAGTATATCTTTCGATTTAACAGTGCTACTACAGTAAAGGCAGAAATCCATTCTAGGTATCTGTCTTTAGCAATTCATTGGCTGCATTCATGCCAAGTCTCTAATTATAGCTACATCTCTTTGTTTTAACAAGTATCAATTGAACACAATAAGAGGACTTATAACTTATACTATGCCTAAGCAAAATAACTTATTACAAAGGAGTAGTTAATCACCTGTAATAAGCTTTCAGCTAATTCTACATATTTCGCGGTCAGCAGCAGAGATATTAAAGTCGTACTGTTTTCAAAAGCTATTCAAGAATTACATAGCAACTTGTTAATTAATCTGCAAAATGAAATTAGCTAAAGCTGGACAATGGCGTAGATTGCTAATAAGTAATCATTCGTCGTAATGAATCACATGCGAAAGTTGAGTAGTTAATCTAAAGTATGTATTATGATGTACGTCGTGTACTTCCTCCCTTACTTGGCTTCAATAACAAGTATGCAGTAACTGTTATTAAAGGCCGGCAGCCATTTTACACTAGTTTTAGAAGTGATTGCATATTCGAGCAAATAATTTATATCTTGTATGTACCATAAGATATTATTCTTTGCAATATCGTGACTACCCACTCAAACACAATTATTTTACTTTATAATATTATCCTTTTGTACCAACATAGCATAGGCAACAACGGAACTGTTCTCAAACCGAATGAATTCTTACGTATTTGTATATTTTATTTAAGTAAATTACCACGGACGTTGAAATATAATTATTTCCTTCATGTACGGAGCCTCAACATATACTGGTTACTTTCCTGCTAATAACAACAACCATGTACTGTGTACAAAATGATCTACTAACTTTCTGAAACAGTTAGGTTAAAATTAAAAACCATTCTTCCATTAGGCTATTACCAAGGTTAGAATATTAAGCATTCAACTAGGCACATTTAGTAAATTAATGATTAAATTACATGATGACAGTAAGGTAAATTACATAGTTAGATTCCTGTGAACAACTTGCTCCATTCAGATTTCAATATCACATTTGTATTTATTGCATGCAATATACTTATTATACCTGCATGGGAAATGGCTACCAAGAATTCCAACAAAAAGGAGTTATTTATTCAATGAATCTCTTAGCGTGTAATTCCTTTCCTTCATCTACCCATCTGCAATTACTGAATAGGAGTAGCAAATACAGCATAAACGGTTACAGCAGCAAAAAATGTCAGCAGATAAGGTGAAGGTTGTAAGTAAAGTTGAATATAAGGTAAACAAATGAAACGTATATTTATCTATAAATAGATCCATTCTGCTATTGATAGCAGCATCTTAGTATTTTGCAAAAGCGATTACGTATACTCAATTTCACCGTTTTTCTTAAAAATGAGTATGGCATTCACAAAAATGTAATCTAAGGCACTACGAAGAAATACTCACTACTTATTTTAGTTAGCTACCAAGCCAGAGTCGAACTTGAGCGATAGAAAATTAATACATTCAGATTTGCTAAGAATATTTCGCCACAGTGAAGCATAAAAGCATATTTTATACGCTCGTAGATCCAATTATTTTAGCATAGGCACATGGCACATCTGTCTAGACGGTCTCCCTACGTGAATAACAATCTCTAGGTGTTCTGCCATGAGAGGGAGTTCGATTCTCGGCTTTGGTGACAAGGCCAGAGGTTGTTTTTGCGAGGCAGGAGTGGAAAGACAGATAAGGTGCCTGAAGGGGACTGGTACTGCAGGGCCTAAGGACTTCAAGCCTAGAGCACACTGGCGCAGAGACCCAATTTAGTAGTGAAGCTATGAATATATTCAGATGCCAGCCTTTGACCTCTCCGCATTAACTAACAGCAATGCAAATGTTAAGAGGAGTTCGCAATGTTCCCATCAGTGGAATGCGCACAGATCCTGCACTTCGTAGTGTAGGAAAACCTCATCACGTGCATACATACATAGTTACATAGATCCAATTAAAATACTCTGCTCCTGTACAGAATCTGGAATTGCAAAATATTCTTCAATGAATTCTCTGAGTGGAGAAGATTTTCTGATATATGTGCCCGCACTATACTGCGTCAAACCCATATTATAACATTTCGTTGTGAAACTCATTTCCGGCAGCAGTTACTTTGTGCTTTGTGTCGTTGAAGCCCTGTCTTGTCTTTGTTCTATAGTTTACTTATTATTAGCTTAATAAACCGAGGAGTTCTAAGAGAGGACATTATAGTTTTCTGTAAATAGTAAATATTAGGAGGAGAACATGATACACGGGACACTACGCGGGGATTACCGCCTACTGTAAAGCAGTTTCCATTTCCATCCTATTTGACAATCTGCAGCAATGGCATTTAGAATAAATCCTATCGTCAATATAATCAACAAAGTGTGTCTTTACTTTGTAACAGTAATCACGCTTCTAACCATGGTATTTTATTACAATAAATAACGGTCTTTGAATATATTCTTAAGTAATGGGAAATATTGAATATTTTATTAATATGTAGATTTTATTTTATTATTCAATGTACGTTTTTCTTCTGTGACGCTGCCATTGAGAATTAAAACACAATTTAAATAGACATTTCAAATTAAAATTGCAACGTCTATTCATTTACATTCAAGTTATTTTCCCCAATAAATGTTATATTCAAATTTACATTTCAATCATTAAAACATCTTCAAAGATTCTTTTTTGTAGTAAGAAACCTTTTGTACTCTAAGACATAATTGTATAACTTTTCATCGCAGTTGAATGTACAAAGAAGAAATACACGATAGAACATTATTTTCAAAGATGCTAACAAATATTTTGTGAAAATTTGTACGCGTGTCAAAATGGGGTTTAGATTATTCTACTTGATCACATTTTATATCACGTGCAGAATTTGTATTGGAATTGTTGTCCCAATTAAGTACCACTTAGAATGGCTTACCGCAATACTAGGAATTGCAATCTAATTCTGTATTGATATTTGCATTTAGAGACGTAGTTTCATATTTCCATAAAATTGTCTCGCATTAAACGATTGAATCGATCAGAACTATAAAGATATTGCGTATTCGTTTTCTTTTGTTTTTCCATGGTATTTCCTTTGTTCTGTGACGTGGATTTCGTATTGAAAACAAGAATCTTGTTGGAAATTCTTGTTTAGGTAACCATGACCTATATGCATAGTGTAGTGCAATGCTTGTGAACGCACATTGCAGTTGCTAGGCTGGTTTAACTCTGCTCTATAAAACATGTTTTGTTAGCAGAGTGGTAGGTGGTATGTTCATGTAAAGTAAATATATTCAAAGCATAGCATAATGCATAAGTAACATTGGGTGTGTTATCTATTGTTAGTTCGTCCCATAATAATTTTTGGCAATATATTGCTATTGAAGGTTAAGCTCAATAGAAATAATTTTATTTACACATATTTAGGTAACAAAACTCAAATCATAAGTATTTTAATTCAAAGAAACCATTGTTACAATATTATACATATAAATAAACATACAATAAACACACAATATTCATTTGTGTGTTTTAATTAAAAGGATAAGAATTCCAAATCGGAATATTTGCAATACGTTCAAACTATATTGACTATTCATTAGCAAATATAAGTATTATTTATTTTCTGTCACTTTAAAACTTGTTCATAATAACAAAAGGTTGTGCCGTGCTGTATGTATTTGAACTAGTAATTTGTAAGCATTGATAATAATTACAGTTTTTGGAATTGAGTATTATCTCCGTAAAGCTGAACTGCTGATGAAGTTTATTATCGTAGATAATAATAGAGAAGTTATGAATTAGCGAAAGGATTGTTTAAAATGTTTAATGAAAGAGTCATAATGACGCTTGCAATGAATAGGTGGAGAGGTGTAGCATAATAAGTAACGTAATGGGTAATCTATGTCTGATAAAGTACCGCGGATATGTTGTTTTGGAGTAATACAATAAGCCAGCTAGACGGTTGTAGATAACATGTCAAATCTATGCAAATTTATGTTGATGTAAAGGGCAAGTTTAGTTCGACAGAATTATCTTCAGAAAACTTTCTTCGAATATTAAAATGGAAGAGTAAAAACATCCTTAGGCAACTCTTTTGCATTTAAATAATTCTTTGTTCTGGGAAACTTGAGAAAAGTTGAGTGGCGGAGCAGACCAAGTATTGAAAATGCTGAAAACTGGCTTGGGCTTCATTTCTACGCATACATAAGGTAGTTCTACGAATTCTAATCAAGTGCTGAAGGTCTTGCTGTGTTTGGTGCACTCGGCCGCCGTTGTGTTGTGTTGCTTGTCTGCCCTCATAATCAGTCAGTTTAGCTCATCCGCAGCAAAGCCACATTATTATCTCTCTCCTCATCCTCTCTCAAAGAAGTTGGCAACGCAAATGCAAATGGCGTAATGGCCACTTGGATCTTGGATTACATTGTATCATATTTTACGTTCTTGTTCAGCTCGTAGCTCCGTCTCAAATCCTTCATGTACATTTCCATGTTTATGTACTATGTCAGCAATTTCCAGTTTATGTCCTACGTGTTGTTTACTAAATAAATGCAGATTTAAAGAATTCAGTGCTGACTTCACCCGAGCATTTTATGACTAGTCTACCTTATCTGCTACAGTTGTAACTCTGTAGCTATCAAACAAAATTTTTATCTGCGTGCTGTCTGCGTATTAAACAACAATTACATTGCCACTTATTTTGTGTTAGTTCTTTGTAGGTAATGATATGGTAGGGAGCGGTTAACATAAACAAGTCGTAATGTATTCCATCGTTAAAGCGCGCAAATATCTAATGTCATTCATCTATTACTTGTAATACAAATGTTTTCCCGACATAAGGATAACAATTCCACATTTAAAAATGTTTTACCATAATAGAACCAACAAGAGCACCTTCTGTGAATAACGATTAACTTAAATGTCATATACGAATTGTGATTTTTTAAAGAATATATTGAAGAATAGAAATGATCGATCACTAACGAAGGCAGACGTTACTTTCCATGAAAATTAATACCACCGACAGAAGTAACAGGTGTGCCTGCGTTTATTTATGTCCACCATGAAATGATCGTGAGAAGACACAACGCAGAGATTAAATAAAGTGTTACTAATATTTTTAAGTAAATAGGATTTATTATCAAGTTCCTAATGCAAAGTATTCCAAAATTGCTACCCATAAATCAAAGTTTCCTCGCAATTCTTCTAAATATGAAGAGCACTGGTGCATTACTACTCTCAGTGCTTCAATCACTCAGGATTAATGCTGTGTCTATCTATACTAGCTAGATATTCTAGAATGCCCATAAAGGAGGGCCGAGAACAACATATAATCCTGAAATGAATACTGCTGAGGTTAAATGATCCACGATCTGGGCACCATAACTCTTGTTTGCTTTTGTGCTCGAATCGAGTCACAATTAATTTAACTTTATGAGAAAAGCAGAATATTCTGACAGTGTAAATTTATCAGTTTCCAGTTTTATTTTCTTTGTTTTCTTTAGCAGTTCACCGACCAACCAACACAAAACCTAAAATTTTACAGCATAAACATGAAATACTAGTTCATCACCGAAAGGTACTTTCAAAGCAACATTGTAACACAAATTATAATGAAAACACTCTTTACCATTTGCGTAAGGCCGTCATTTAATGACAGATAAAATAAATCCTTCAGGAAATATTTACTATTTATTTGTGATTACAGTACTTTTTTAGAGTAGTGCGTATCATAAAACGTACAAAATGACATTTAGAATAGAGAATAAGTGTACACATAGTAAATACAGAAAGGTAAAAGTATATCGTAAAAGAAAAAAGTGAAAAGAATATCAGCTCTCCAAGTTAAGATATTTGTTGCATCTAGTTGTAATCTTTGTCAATAATGTAGATATGCCTACCAAGGAATACTGTAAATATTTATTTATTCAGAAAGGAAAATTCAATCCAATAAGCAAGGAGAAGGATAATTAAATACATATAGCGTACGCGGTATTTTGCGTAGGAGGCAATATGTGTTTCTCTGAAAACCGTGATTGTGCTTTAATTTAGGAATTTGGCTAAAATGATAAAGACAAGATAAAAAATGGGAGCAATCATGTAACCAGCAGGACTTTTAGTAGATTTACTCAATGATTGTTTCTACTATCGTTCAAAGCAACACAAATTCTAGGGAAAGAGTTCAATTCGTTGCTTGTATTTGGATGGCGTAGTTTCTGCTGTCATGTCAAGTTACACATGTTATGCTAATAAAGCATTAACCCAGTACGTACGCTTTATTGACTTAATAGAATTTTTCATTACTGCAGCATAGTAAAATGGTTTCATACATTTATAGCAATGGTATAATTAATCAAAATCATCAATGAGGATGACGACACTGTTAACAATTGCGAGATGCAATAAAAATGGGCAAATAATCACATATCGAATAAATTGATTGACAAAAAATGGTTTTCCATAAAATACGAAAATGCTTAAAAATACCTAGGATAGATTTGACTATTTCTATAGTTTATTAGTTGGTTGCAGGTGCTCAAATGGAAGTCCTGAGGATGTAAGGGAATTAGTTACCTGAGTAATTGTGATCCTTTACATCATTAGACTGGCCGTATGCATCCGTTAGTTATTATTAATGACTTGCGCGTTTTGGTTGTTGAATTAGTTTGAATTCCTGATCTTTATTTATTCATAACTCAGTGTAGTGTGCATGATTTAATGAAATCATTCATTTGTAATTATAATTACAATACAGATACTACCTGGTAATGTTTTCTTAAAGAAATGTCAGCCCATAGACCACGTAATGTGATTTTCATCATGTATTGCAGCAAATGCTTGTTAAGTGGCATGGCAAGTGGCATTATACTATTATACACCACATCAATTTAAGTTGAAAGCTTACGTCCGTGCCGTTTCTTGGTAGAGAAGAGAGGAGAGAATAGTAGAGCAACATGAAAACACTTTTGCATAACGTAACCAGAGGCCTGTGCACAGATACATCCATAATAATAAAGTTTCTTTATCACATCACACTGCTCTAATCGTAACAGTCATTGAGATAACATTTTCATATCCTCTATAGGAGCGTCACAATTATCACTCTTCATATTACACAGATTCAAATAAATACATATTTAATAGACATACTTTCCTAGCACTTGCTCATTGTGTACATGTTTATGCATGCAGCTGCTCCATTATATTTTATACATGTAGGCAATAGTGAACACAGAATTTTTATTTAATAATACAAACATATAAACACTCTGTTGCTGTGCTTCACCATTTTGCAACACAGAAACTATAAATGTAAAGCTCTGCATATTATTATAATTTTACGTGTTCTTGATTCATTGATTCTTGTGAACAGTCCAATATCACCATCGCAACATAACCACTAACTCTCTTTAGGGGGTTTTAACCCTTTCTCTCCTCTTTCAAGACTTTGTAAGAAAAACACATTCACCCACCGAAAACGGCGTATTTGAGTAGTCCCTCACCATGTACTGTTGCTGCTGCAACTGCGGAATCTAGCCAGCCATGTGTGATGTCTTATTTGTTTTCTTTTTTGCTAGAATGGATTTATTGTACACTAAATTGGGATTCTTGCATCTACAGATTCTGATTCTATACAGAAAGTGACATGGGGAGGATGTTCAATGTCCATTTCACACAGTTATTTTGCAAGCCTGTAATCTTTCATTTCCTAACTACAGACGCAAAACACTAGCTACTAAACCAATGCTCCACTCGAGTTAACTAAAACTAGTTTTTTAAACTACCAAGTTCAATGGAACACATCTAGTTAGTACTATATTGCTATTAAACTCCATAGTCTCTATTTTTGGAAATGTATAAATCATTGCTACTTAAAATATTTCCAGAGAAACAGTGCTCAAGTGAGGGCAGATAAGTAAGAAAGAGATTCGTTGGTAGGGAACGCATTGCAGGTGTTTCATTACCGGTATTACATGAATACCGGATACAATTCCCATAACACTTCGAACTTTGAAATATGAATAACTAAATGCTTTGATCACTTCTGCAGAACTTGTCTAGCTAAACTAAACCATATTTGCTAAAATCCAAAAGGATTTAGATCGTATTTTAAATTAAAATTGCAAAATGTCTTATACGGCAATATTTTTGATATATCTTAAAAGCTGTAAAGTTTATTGGGAAACCGAAAGATCAGTTTGTTTAAATTTATGCCAAAAATCTGATTTTAGAAACATATTCAGGAAAATATGTAAAGAACTGCAGAAGTTCAGAAAAGGGCTAACAGCCAAGACTGTATACGCCTGCGCTAGAGTGTCAGCCCTGTATTTCGCTACTGATTACCGTTAATTTTTAAATACTCAACATTGTTTTGACATTTCGAATTCCGGTATTGCATGCTCTATTTGTAGATTGAAGGATGATGAAGACAGAACAGTACACTTAGGATACTTTTGCCGATAAGACTTTTTCGCGTTGATCTAATTGCATTAAGCATACTGATGGAGGGCCATAAGGCTGTAAAAGAGATATGTAGAAGACATCTTTAATGTTACTTTACTTTGCATACCTACTAACATAATATTTGCATCTGTATATTATTAAATATCAGTCGTTGTGCTTATAGTGTTACATAGATTTTGATTGTTGCATACCTCTATCAGTATATGAAATTTTGTATATCGCAGGAATCTTATTAGAGTAGTATGCATTTTAATAGTGTATTATTTAGTAACGTAGCATTGCTTATTGTCCTATATTAGATACACTGGCCATATAATACACAAAGACTTATTGTTCGCATTTCGCATACTTTCCATTCATTGGATATTTACGATAGGACACAATTGTACATATAAAGTGATGATAGTAGAAAAGTAGCAACTTTACATGGTAGTATATGATGAAACTGAAACAGTGTTATAGAGTCTACAGAATGAACGTGCAAGCTATAAAGACATTATTAACTAAATCTAGTCGCGTAAATATCTACGCAGAGAAATGCAGCCTAAAAAATTAAATTATGGCCAAGTTCACATTGAAGTTGGATTTAGATTAAAGCGAATTTTGTTAGGTACGTAGCTACACATGGACTGGAGGGATGTACAATGCATAAGCAAACTGCGCAACATTTT
Organism: Yoshiicerus persimilis; assembly: GCA_020352615.2. Taxonomy (NCBI): domain Eukaryota; kingdom Metazoa; phylum Arthropoda; class Collembola; order Entomobryomorpha; family Tomoceridae; genus Yoshiicerus; species Yoshiicerus persimilis. The sequence goes on along the minus strand of CM060170.1, from coordinate 38,765,057 downwards.
AACAATCTATTTGCACTGCTTAAAGTGTACAGTGTGTATATATTACTGGATTACTTTGAACGTTACTTACTGGGAGTGAATCTCTTATTTTATATTTACTTAAGTGAATGGAGTTTGGAGATTATATTTGCCAGTGCAGAAAGTATTTCCAGAGCACTCTGTACTGCAAACAGTGTTCCGTACAAACGGTTGCCTTACTTAATACCATTTGCCCATAGCTGCATTTCGAGCAACACAAATAAAGATTCTAGTATCGCCGTAAATGAAGTAGTACTACAGTACAGGGTAAAGTAAATCATTTGCAACAATATTGCACATTATTATTACATAGTTAGCTGACTATAATATTCACTTATGTGCAATGTAGTATCTGCTTATGAAACAGAGAAATACATTAGTGGATATCCATAGCACATTTAAATCTGTGTTAGAGAGAATGTCGTGTGAATGTGTCCTCGTTTCCTCTGAGGTTATATTCAGCATGGAATGCACTGCAGAGGAATGACAGAGTTTTAAGCTTCATCTCTTTTTGTCAGTTGGTTGGTTTGTTGCATCTGATCCTTTCGTATCTCCTTCAACTCTCTCTCTCTCTCAGGCCAGACGTAATAGCTAGACGGAGGATACAGGACTTGAGAAAGACGGGAGGCCAGATCAAACCAGGGCGTACTGTAATGTGATGTGTAATTCTAATCTGAGAAGCACCTACCTAAATACGTTCATGACATAAAGGCTGTGCTCGTACATCATCATCGCATCGGATGGCAAAGCAGCCGAAAAGAAAAACTCCCATTATATCACTTGCATTTCATCTTCGACATCGACCTATTCCCGTACACCAGAACAGAGGCCCAAATAAAATAACATTCAACTTCTAAAATCCAACGGAATGATCCGACGAAAGACGAGGAGAGTCGCGTTTATGTTACTATTTCCCATCCGCATAAAAAATCACATTTACATACAACTCATCTCCACACTCAAATGCCAAACCAAATTCCTTTATACAGAAGGCAGTAGGTACTTTAATTTCTCATGGCTGCATTCATACAGACCAAAATCCAAAGTACACATGGTCTCCAAAAAGCCACTCCACACTACAGTGCACCGAGATCATTTTATCCGATTTACAAACACAGCTATCTCCATGAATATCAAGGTAGGTCTCCTCTGCCAACTTTGTTATGGTGTCGTCTAGTCTCATCGGCTTCGTCTCTAAATCATCTCACTCACAATTTTAAGTGATTATTGTCACAAGAAGTCGTCTGCCTTACAGTTCGTCTGCCATGTCATGTTATGTCACTCACCGCTCCCTCGCAGTCACTACGTGGATAAGCCACGCCAAAAATGGACGCGCCGCGCCTCCATCCGCATCCACCAAACCTTTTCACTTTTTTAAATCCATTACAGTAAAAACTTTTTTCATAAGTACCTACACATTACCTCAGGCTTAATATTATAAGTACCTAAGCACAAGTATTACTTTCCTAAAGAGAAGGAAAACTCAATGCCTGAAGAATTTTATTGCGTTGAGCAACATTTCAAGATTTACTCAAGTAATTTTAATTTTACGTTCTTGTGTGGGTGGTGTGTGAGAAAGTATTAGTTGGTATTGAGAAGCGATTTCGGAAAAGAAATGAAAGTAGTTTTAAAATTTTTATGTTCTGTCCAGACTACAAACGAGGACCAGAAGCAGAACTCAATCTGTTCATAACCTTGGTAGTCTCATGTGCACGCAGCCTCAGCGACTACGGTTTACAGATAAAATGAAAGTGGGTCCTAATAGAAAAGATGTAGCTAATGTATACATTTACGGTAGACTTGGGAAAACTAGAGAGCTACTACGTGTCTTATTATCGTAGATACCGCAGTAACAATTTTCTGCGACCCAAAAGTGCCATGTCTTTAACCGTTTACGATCAAATGTCACTGAGGCAATGTAGCCAGCTACTAACTTACTTCAGAGCACTTTGTTCTGCCTCTATTCTCCGTACTAAGATATATAGTATGGTAATATGTACTACTTTCGTGTTTTCTTGCCCCTAGGAAAAACGATCTTGACATTTTCCTCTTCATCTCGTCTCAAGCTTTCCACAATACTCTCTGTTGATTTTTCTTTCACTGGAGCATTACGGTAGACTTATCGTGTGCACTATCTATGCATTGACATAAATATACAACAGCAGTCTGTAGTTTATTGCCTCTATGTGCAGACACTATTATTTATCTCACAATCAGTCCTTGTTTCGTCCGGGTACATCGACAATCTACTGTAAAAGTTTGCTTCCACTGTCTTCTGATACTTTATTATGTAACATTGCACAATTACAAAGGACAGGAAGAATATTATTTAAATAGCTCTACGCTTGACTACGAATTACTTTTCGGTTAAGACTTTTGTTGACTATAAATGTAAGTTATGTCAGATGAGTTAGACAAATAAATGCTTTCAAGGGCAAGCCTCTGAATCGAACATAATGTGAATTGCTCAGCTATGAAATCTAATATCTTATGTCTGCTCTTACAAGTTATACACATGGTGCTCACTTGCTTCAATTTAAGATTACTACGTATTTCGGAATTCGGATCTGTACAAATGCATGTGTTTCTTACGAATCCAGAATAGTTTTGCTTGACTTGCAATGTTTACAAGTACCTTTCAGTATTAGCAAAGTCTCATCGCATGCAACGTGGCATTTGAAGATAAAACATTTTCTCGCTTTCATCCTATCCGCTCAAACTATAATTATTTAAAGCGGACTTCACAGTTTACAATTTAAAGACTTGTAATCCGAATCTTGTTATTATGTGGGCAAATGTGTCTGTATGTACTTATGCAAAAATTAAGTTAATATGAAGATGATTCATCGATAACTAACAGGACTACATGGCTTGTTTTGCATTAAAATACACTAATACTTGTCGTCGCTTTATAGAATTCGTCATTCATCTCCTAGCAAAATGAAAATTCTAACTTACCTACCTACTACCTAGGTGGTTGCTGAACTTTAGTGGTGCGCATGTTTTAGTTACTCGTTAAATTCAGGGAACAACGCCCTTAAGTCAAGAAGCCTATAAAATTTTGAATGGAGTTGAAATGATTTCATTTTTAGTATTATAGCTAGAATTGAGAAATGAAAAGATGGGTGAAATGTTTTATTTTACGACTTGTCGTACACATGTGTACATTTATTATGATTTTTCATTTAATAGATAAAGGTTCATAAGCGAAATGATTTTAGTGTAGCATAGAAAATTAGAATGCTCATAACAGTTGATGAACTGGGAGACTAATTGCGTTCTGACGTTTACATGTTTATGACTTAGGACAACAAAGCATAGGAAAACAATGCTGATATCGATTCCACAATTGGCAAGGAAAAATCTAGTCGTTTAGTAGGTATAGGTAACCTTTGAGAACAACTTTTATTCTTCGTCGTAGTAATATGGAAAATATGAGCTGTCAAGCAGTACCTAGTAGAAAAGTTAGAAGAATATGTAGTGTTGTAGCACAAAACACGCAAAAAATTAGCCAGTGAAGGTGAAGTGAAGTGAAGCCAACTCAACTTGAGTTATTCTAAAACTCAAGGCAATTTTACAAGTTAGCTATGGTTGATGTTGGTAATAAATTGAAATCAGCATGAAAAGAATGCAGTAACACAGCACCGTGTAATATTTCTATCTAGTGCATAGAGTCTTGGTTATTTGCATAGGGAACATTTGCTTAATATGTGGCAAAGGAGTTGTACTGACATTACATAACTAGACTTTTTGTTCCTCTTTGTTCTATTTAATCCCTCAAATAATGTCATATTATGCAGGCAATATACTACAGAACAGAGACAATTGACTCTAGTTAAATAGTACAAGTACCTATGTTAAATATAAGACAAGTGAAGGGATATTATCGTGAGAAAACAAATCTTGTACCATTTATCCTTATTAAAACAGCACAGCAGTATAAAAGTGCAGTGCAGAAAAATCCTTTGTAAATTAAAGCACTTTTTTCTGTAATGAGTCTTTTATCTTATTAGTTACAAGTTAAACTCATTACTACTACGTAGCTCACACTGTTGGGATTGAGAAACCAAGAAGGTGTAGCTCTAAAGACAAATAGCAGAGAATGGGTTCTTCGTGAAATGTGCATGAAATACTCCTCCTAGCTTCTGCATTGAATTATTGTCTGTGTATTTTCTGGCTTTTAGTTACTAAATGAGATTACTTAAACTTGTATACGTGAGTAAAAGTATCTCTGGTGATTGTGTCGGGACAATGATGTGATCTGGTGTTGATTGTGTTTAACAAGTAGAGTCTCCGTCCTTTTTGGCTTTTAGTTCAATCTCTGTGTGTATTCATTATACTCCAGCACTAATGTTTACTTTGACTCTACTGTAACGCTAAGTGTTACAGTACAAACTAAGCATTCAATCATCTGGTGTACTGTACTCTACTGTCTGCTGTGCTGAGTCCGAGGTCGTAGTCATGTTGTAGATGACAATGTACCTTGCGTGGGAGCATGATACGGCCGTTTTGTAGCCGGGGGAGCTGAACTGAACAGAATCGCTTCGCCGTCATGATATTTTACCTATATATTTGGATAACTATATACCTAACTTTGTATCTAGGTTATATGGGTGAAATACCTCCACTATATTTCAAATATTGACAACCAAAACATTTAGGTACAAGTTGGTTTCCTCTCTAATGAAATTTTTAAGACTAATTTTACCCAGCGTAATGTTATTATTTCCTACATTGTTTTTCTACTCCATTGAACAAATTAATAGGGAGATTTCAAACCAATGTTCCCTATGCATTATGCAATGAAAGGTACACCACTGAATTTACCCAACAAAAGATACCAAAGAATGGGGTACTTTAATATTTATGTTGTTGCGATACTTGGTAAATTACTATGTTGCTTTTATAGTTGTGAAGTAATGGCGTGTAATTGCTCTGTGTATTTACACGCTTAACCTTCCGCGTTACTTCTGTTTCATCTCTGCATTCACTTCAAGGTCTCTTTTGTTCTTACAACGAAAGTCTGTAAGATCCATATGCATAGGTCCATACAGTACCGTTTTCTATCCAAGGGTTAAAGTACACACAGTGTGCAACACAGTGTGCGTACAATGTACAGTCATTTTACCGTTCAAAATTCAAATTTCAAGAGGAAAGAGTAAAATTACTTCGGCTCAAATTAACGCTGTAAAATACAACGTAGCTTCGACAGATCTACAGCATATTGTAATATTATTTGCAGCCAAGTGTGGACTAACTTAAAAGCACTCGTTTATATACAGACCAGTGTGTTTGTATTTAGTGAGGGCTTTTGAAAGGACAGGAAAGGCTCACGCATAACAGGCAAAATGTAATTATTTTTTGTCAAGCATGCAACAACAAGAAACAAAGAGACCTCTCACTCATAGTGTACAATCAGTTGTGGACAGCAGATGTTACAGATTCATTTACAAATACAATGGTTTGTAAACTTGAGTACCCATTATATTTCTGTAGGCAGAAAGGTCTGCCATTTTTATGGACCTAAATTTTGAATCTCACTTGACTTGACAGTTTTTAGGTGAAACAAAAGGCATTTACTTCAATAGTGACTTGTTAAGCACCAAAGACCAACTATTCTGAAACTGAAATGAAGTAGTTGTAAAACAATAAAAATTCGATTTGATTTTTGCCCCGGAACATTAAATGCATGGTTATAGTACAGATAAAACCTTTTCGGTGTATAGATGTATGTATATCTGAATTTCGGATTCTATGTATAATAAAACAAAGGATTATTAATACTAACCAAGTGCTTTTGTAAGTACTTCACGCATTTAAATTACTTGTTTTTCTTGTCCAATGAAAATTTGAACTAATTTTGCTAGGCTGTTGGTGTATTATTTTCTCCCTTTTTCGTTTCTAGAGCTTGCCTTGAAACTTTTCTGCTGTAGGCTGATATTTTTATGTTTTAGAAGCTTATTCCAACTAAGTTGATTGCTTGTTGAATAAACTTTTATTTCTGACTACCCTGAAGCACACCGGTACCATTTAATTAAGTTCAAACTATAAATTCTGTAAAGTAGTGCTATATTTATTTTAATCACCTACTTATGGCAACTATAATCTAAAATGCTGTTAAATTGTCCTCTAGTGCACAATAGGTAGTACGCAATTAACACGTTTTTTTATCATTTAGAATTAGAAATTCAATTTGCCAGCATATGTAAGTACTTCAGCCGACGTTGTTGAGATTAAAATATAGTAGAGTCAACCGCATACTATGTGTAGTGACATAATACATGGTGACAACAACATTGTAACCATACTAGTAGTTCTAAAGAATGGCATTTAATTTCTTTTGAAGTAACTTTTAATGACAAATTGAAGCCGTGGGCGAAATTTAGTAATAAACCATATTAACTTTAATGGCATTTCGAACACTGGCATCCACCATTAAATGCGGTAGTAATTTAAACATGAATCTTAGGCTACATTACAAATGTAGCCAAGCAGCAAAGAGCTGTCTGAAACATTCATAGACGTTAAGTATTTATGCAGTATGCACCTCAGTAATTAATAATTCGTAACTACTGTTTCCAATCTGCAGGGCAGATGAAATGGAGAGGTGGTGATGATACGTTTGTGAGCACATGTAATAACTTGCATTTCATTTGACTGAAATAAACTACACATCTAAACTCTACGTCCGTAATATTAGACAAAGGATATTATTATTACCTTACGTCACGGAAGTTGATTTAGTCAGGGATCAGTAAACCCGATTTTATGCATATTACTTCCAATACACTTGTTTACATTTGTTTGTTATTTTCTTTGCACCATAAAGTTCACAAGTATTTTGAGAATAATTTCGCTTAGATGCCCTTGCAGCATATTATTTTTTGTGTTTCCAAAGCTTTTAGAAATTTTTTATTCAATAGAATCCCTTGACATGCTCTTTACAGCAATCTCCCAACAAAGTGAAGATTTACAAAAATGGTTATATTTCTGAAATTATTCGATGAGTATTTTGAAATAAAAACACTAATAATGTAGGCATTTATTGTTTTTTCCAGTAATAACCCTATAAATTGTGTTCCAGAAAAGACATTTTCTTGTGGTGTGATATCATAAATAGGGATACACAGTTTTTGGGAAGCAAATACTTCGAATTAAATGATGTGGCAAGTCTAATTAGCACAATTGGAAAGTAAAGGTCAACCATAATGATGAGAATTTGCAGTGGAGTAATTTGCTGCTCGATTGGGTAATAATGCAATTTTCAGAAACCCTAAATATACATCAGGAGAAAAGAAAATGGAAACATGGAAGATGCATAGCATATATCAAGCGAACAAAAAGCATGTTGGTTTTCTACATATACTTACCGTTTAATACACGAACTAATGGATTAAGGCATATCTGTATACATGGTATTATTGATCGTACTGCGAGTCTTTGCGTTGTTCAGAGTTTCTGTTATGTAGCATTCGCCAATAATGTTCCACATACACATAAGGCTTATAAATATAAAATTGTTAGATACAACCAGTCTTGAAACATTGGCCAATTTTTACCTTTGCCTTTCCCGTGTAATACATTCCAAATTAAAGGCTAAATTTGTTCATATACTTCTGAAATGTTTATTAGGACACCAGAAATATAAATACCAGTAAATACACGATTATGTATTTTGTATTGATTCTACCCCTCATACAATGTAATTTGACAAATGGCGAACATTTCTGTTTATTACGTTTACGAATTATTAACTGTAATTCTGGATAGGAAAGGTCATGTACGATTTTTATTGCAATTCACAAGAATTGTTTACTTGCGAGTTAGAGTAATTTTGCAAAATGAAAAAAGTTACGTAAATGTTAAGGCGAAATGTTTGTGGCACATACGTACTGCAATTTATTAGAGCCGCAACTTCCAAGTAATCCAATGTATTCGCCACTATGGACATGTTAGTACATCAACAGTAAATAACTTTTATAAGTAGTTACCCATTGAAGTCAATTCAAATTGGTTAAAAGCTCCCTAATCGCTAATCATATCACACTTCAGTGATAACTATCCATACCATATTATTGCTTTCATGAAGTGTCGTTATCATACTACATTTTACAAATGTTTAACTCGGACATAATGCACAGTTAAGGGTATAACAAGCTAAGTTAGCATATACTTAGGAAGAGCAAACTGTTTTAAATCATTGTTAGTTTTAAAGGGCGACTGAAATAGATGCTCTATTGTGTTGCGGTTGTCAACATTGTTTTCAGCAAGGTCAATTCTCTGAATAAATCAAGCTTTTAAAGTTTTAAGTGATATTTTTTACAAATAAAAAATTCAATTCAAATGTAGAGTTCAAGACAGCTTGGAAACTATCATTGAGATTGAAATAAATGAAATTTGCACTAGTACATTCCAGTTTTAACTTGTAGCAATATTAAGTACCATACGGAATACAAGACCAGTTTTCCTTTCATTGGTATCATGAGAACTTGGGATTTATTGTTAAGAGTTTATATTATACGGTTTAGTCGTGCAGATAAATAATTACAATTACACTATGTATCTTAACACAGAGAAGAGACAGTATGTTAAAATTGAAGTTAATAGCTGGATTACTTCACTTAGTTAAATGAACAATTCATAAATCTAAACGTTACGTAATATTCTATGACATTACACATGCGTGCATCATTCGAAACTTAGTATTTCTAGTAGTGAGTAGGAACCAAGAATAATGTAATAATGTAGTTAGTTCGCCGTAATAACTTATGCAAGGCGTCAGGTAGAAATGTATTTTATTAGCTTTGTCCGCATTTAATATTCGCCAACACACTTGCACGTTTCTTCGAAGTCTTCCTGGCTATTCTCACTTCATTCGAATACGGCAATAATATTAATGGAATGAATTATGTATTAACTTGATAAGGTAATTGTTTATTAACAAACCAGATTGGTGTCTTTCTTGGTGTCAAGTCAAACCGAGTTATACAATATGTTTGGCTTCTCAAAGCTTAGCTTAGTGGTTCTCTTTAATAAATCATACATACTTGTGTTTAGCATAAATTTACAAGCACTGCGATTCGGTGTAGCTCTGTACTTATGTTGTAGTCTTCCAAAGTGCTCCTAATATAATATAAAATTTAACACCAATATTACCTAATTATACTATTTAGTCATTCACTAACCAGTAACCATAAATATTGATAGCACTTGTGGTCTATGATATTCCATTACATTTATTATATTTTAATATTGAGTCTTTGGAACCATAGCGCACTTTGACCGCATAATGAATCATTTTTGTGATGAGTTTGTGTATAGTATGTAATCAACACAACAATATTATCCTGGTAACAGTTCATCTTATGTATGTTACAGATAGTAAACCATATTGGGGAGTATAGTATATTATCTAGATAGTATTACATTATCTAACTGATTTTTAGCCAATATGCAATTATCTAAATACCTATACAATCTAATATTATCTAGATACCATACAACTACACTATTTGTCTATATTTCATGGTTTTTGTAAATATTGGTCGCTAATATCCGGTATTATCCGTTGTAGTTGTTTGATGGCTACAGTGGCTAGAGACTGTTGCACAGTATTTGGATAATATTCATATTAGCTATCTTTTTTAATACTGTAATAGTCTCCAATAGCATATACTAGCTGTAACATATAGAATACTATTGCAGTGCGACATCACACTGAAGTATGGTATAATAGTGTCATTTTACTCTCTGTGCAAAATACTGTTTTAATTTCCGTTTCTCTAAGGGAGTATCAATGTAAAATATTCCGTAATGTATACGGGTATGTTGAATGTTCGAGGAAAACTGTGATTTCGCATCTTCCGTTAATGAATGAATCTCTATTATTAGAGATTCGATGGAGGAGTGGGACTCCGTTTATTAAGAGTCGCGCTAGCGGCTCTTTATAATAATTCCCGATCTCTCTGTCTGTGCATTTCAGTTAGCTGTGAACAGCAACCCGCAATCACACACTCACCGCTGACGACGCGATTCTTTTTTATATACTGTGTTAATCGGTTTATTTTAGGAGTCGAATCACACGAACACGTCACGTTAATGTTATTTAATACCCTTAATGGCTCTTATTACAGTCAGTGACACATTAAACATGTAATCATGACCTATAGTATCTTTTGTTCATGTAATTTTATAAGTAATGCTTGTGTCATCACCTCATCACCACCCAATATATATGTACAATCATTGGATATACAAATTATCTTGTAGAAATGATACAGTGTTTAATAGTTATTATACTAATTGCCAGAGTCAAATCTAATTTCTCATGCATAATGAATTCTGACTAAAAAGGTTACAATAAATAGGTTGTGCTCAATTCTTAATATTGCAACTGGTTGTTATTCCTAGTTTTCAACAGAAATAAAAAATATTTACGGAGCTAGAAGCAACAAAAGGATTCTTGGATGTGATTAAAAATTATACAAAATGATTTTACCATTTAGCGAAATAAAATCAGTAATTTCTTGCTAAAGCAGAGTAGTTGATTCTAAATGATGTTCATAATTCCCAAGTTTTGGTACAATCTGTGTATCTTTGAATTTATAATTAATGTTCCTGTATTGGGTGAAATGTAGTATTGAACATGTATACATTTACACAGGAGTAGACAATTGCGGTTTGGCGGGTGAATGTTGGGAATAATTAGCTGACTAATTGGCTCATAGGAATTTTCATTTGATTACGTTGGAAGGTGTTTAATTTTCGCACAAAGGTTTTAGTCATGTTTTGGAAAGATAAATAGAGAGAGACGGCGTTGTTTTGGTTGACACCCAAGATTAGAATAAAGAGCATAACAAAAACACTGGAGGAGGTTGAACTTGGAAATGAGGCTGACAACATGGGAAGTAAAAGACAGAGGATTGAAAGAGTAGAACAGAGCCGTCAAGGGAAGTGAAGTCGTGCCGGAAAACGTATTTGAAGAGAAACAACTGAAGACGAAGCAGAAAACGGAGATAAGGATGTCTTTGTGTTGTTATTGTCAAAATTTATCTTACTCAATGCACTGCACACAATCTCTGTCTATGAACACAGACTGGGTGCTTATAAAGTACCTATAGGGCGAATAAAGAAGCTTTCCCGTCTATCCATTCATTTTGATCTTAGGACTGAGGATATCCTAAGACTCGAAAGAAATTACTTTCTTCTTCTGTGGCTTGGATTTGAAACCCAAAGAGTTATCTAGTTTCTCTCGGTTCGGCTCACAATGCATGTGGCATCCTACTCTAAAGTTGACTTTCGTTGCGGCTATTCTTCCAGACGCAGTTGACTTTCCTGAACTGTGCCATAAAGAAAAGCTTTCCAACTCGTTTCTACAATCGCGACTGCTCATTTCATCATGCACATTTCAAAACAGTCTCAGTTGTGAGCAGCAACTGTATCCGAATCTACTATGTCTTTATTTATGTTATCTCCACTCAAACTTTAAATCTTTTACACTAAAATTTTATTATGTTCACAAAGCATGTGCTTTACTTGGCTTATCCCATGCGACTTTTATTTAATTTCACGTAAGACAAATAGTGGGAAAATACCAAATTGAAAAAATGTTCAAAGATGGTTCTATGAGGTAATCCTTCTCTAAGCAAGCGAATTCTTATTTTTATACCATACAAAGTACCGTAAAGCTGCTCCTAGTGTGAGTAGGGTCAGTATTTCTGTCACCGTCATCGAGGTAACACGGGCAATGAGGCTCATTGACTAGGTTCTGACGCTCGTGTCGAAATGACCGGTCATCGAGACCGAGACCACAGCAATTCAGTCATCGAAGCACAAATAAAACACGATTGTATTTCATTAGTAATGACAATTTATTGGTTGCAGTTATATATGTGAGTCATAAAGTCAATTAAGAAACATTAGATACATTTATGTAAAAATTCCTGAAAAAATCCATAGTTTAAATAATCAATTATTCATGATACTCCGACATGACATTTAGTGCCGCATGGTATATTATTTTTTTTGCAAACACATTTATTATATTGGCATCCAGATTTGCATTTACAAATCGAAGCAGTACCGTACGATGTAACTGAGCGAATGGCAGTAATATATTTTACAAATGTAGTAGGCCATGACGTTGTAATTAGTGTAATCCCAAGTTCCAACATCCCTTTCTGGGAAAAAGCCTTCTATGATTCCACTGGAGCGCTGCTTCCACCGCTTCCACTGCCGCTGCCATCTCTTCCTCCAGGTCCACCTCAGGCTCACCATGCTCTGTAGCCTCCTGAGTATCCACTTCCATCTCCTCTTGCACATAAACAACCGCTTCCACTGCCGTTGCCACCTCTTCCTCCATCTCCGTCTCATCACCATCCGTTAACTCCGTCTCCTCTTCGTCGTCTTCATCCTGCCTCTCCACATTCACAGTTCTTCCAAAGAATGCACTAAGCGGCGTTGATTTGATGGGTATGCAGTAACTGGTGTTCATTTGTAAAATATATTACTGCCATTCGCTCAGTTACATCGTACGGTACTGCTTCGATTTGTAAATGCAAATCTGGATGCCAAAATAATAAATGTGTTTGCAAAAAAAATAATATACCATGCGGCACTAAATGTCATGTCGGAGTATCATGAATAATTGAATATTTAAACTATGGATTTTTTCAGGAATTTTTACATAAATGTATCTAAAGTTTCTTAATTGACTTTATGACTCACATATATAACTGCAACCAATAAATTGTCATTACTAATGAAATACAATCGTGTTTTATTTGTGCTTCGATGACTGAATTGCTGTGGTCTCGGTCTCGATGACCGGTCATTTCGACACGAGCGTCAGAACCTAGTCAATGAGCCTCATTGCCCGTGTTACCTCGATGACGGTGACATCTATACTCTAAGGTTAAAGTGTAAACTGAGTAGTTAGTATGTTTTAAAGTTAACGATTGATATCTGACCATTTATCCACCTAATAATAATGCACCTATTTAGTAAAACAACGTTTATGAAGTCGATTTTTATAATTCAAAAGTTAAAAAGAAAACATCTGATTATCTCGATTTCTAATTCTACGCTCCTAAAAACAGCACCTAGCATATCCACATTTTTTTAGTCCTAATTATACTAATTGCAATTACTTAAAAGCATGACTAAAGCACAAACAATAAATATATTTGGAAATATAACATCTGTTTACAATAAGAACATAAGATAGGGAAAAAATGTTTGCTATAGAGGATTTTTGAAAAATGATAGAAATGGCTTATCGCATTTTCGTAAATATGAGAGTATGGTGTATCGAGTTTTGGTAGAATACCGACGATATGTCATATTAAAAATTTTTTTAAGAGTTGGGGGTTACTTTACGAAATGAATATTTTATTACAAAATGTAGAGAACAAAACTAGAATTGTAAAATATGGACAGTGTCACCTGCACCAAGTTTTTAACTACAAATGTTAGGTTGCGGCAATTTTCATTTGCTGCTGACATTCCTTTTTGTATATTTTCTCTTAATTTTGGGTTTTTGAGGTTCCTTGGGTTTTCTCCCTCGTATTTTCTTTGCAGCGGGACTTTTATCCTTGTTCTGAATCCCCGATGATATTGTCGGTGGATCCTTTTCACTTTTCGTTGAATCCCCATCTCTTTTGGGTGGGTCGTGTCTTTTGGCTCTGACTCTACCTATCAAATCCGTGATGGATTCGTCATTGTCACATAAGACGGATTGCGCCAGAGCAATTTCTCCCTTGAAGGAAACATCAACCGGAAGTAGAGGGATCACAGGTTTGGAATCATCTTGCATTGAGGCGATAATTCTCTGTCCAACCTTTCCCAATTCACTAGCCTTAATCAATAACGGATGTTCCATCCGAACCCGCGATTTTGAGATGTCATCGATTTCCTGATTCGGGGTAGTCGTCGCATAAACCACTTGAAGGCTCTCAGGATCTACAGATTTTGTTTTACGAATCCCGATCGCTTCCGCTTGCAACAGCCGTAAAGTTTTCGAATCTGACTCACCATCCATTATCGCAGCTGCAGCTGCATAAATCACTTGGACATCTTCTCCTAAAAGCTTTTCAGGGGCAATTATATCGTCATTCCGATCCACAAACTGCACCTTGCTTAATTCTTCACTGATGTCGTCTTCCGATGAAGCTGAAGATATCTCCTCCATTTCTCCTGTTAAAAATAAACAAATCATTCCATTAATAATTAGTGACCAACAGACAGCTGTGGCTGATTGGCACTGACATTATTTACGTCAATATCTATTTTAATTTCAATAATAAAGTATTAAACTGGAAAAAATGTAAGAAAAAAACAATATAATAGATGCTGATCAAAGATAATGTCAGATAACTAATTTATAACGGGCCCTGACACTTTTACAACCACCTCCCAAGGTGGAAAACCTTTGGGAATAATCAAACGGGTGCTTTCTATAATACCGAGTAGCTACCCAATGCAAGCACAATATAAGATAACAATGTTGGATTGTGTAAAGCAGTGATGGGCACATCACATCACCGTTTGATGTGATGTTTGATGTGGTCACGTTAGAGCACTTTTTCGAGCGAAGTTTGGTGATGTGATGTGATGTTTGATGTAAGATCACTTTGGAAAAAAGTGATGTGATGTGATGTTTGATGTGAGATCACTCTGGAAAAAAGTGATGTGATGTGACGTGTGATGTGACATCACTTTGAAAAAAAGTGATGTGATGTGATGTGTGATGTGACATCACTTTGGAAAAGAGTGATGTGATGTTTGATGTGATGTGATGTGTGTCCACATCAAACATCACACATGTCGACATACATTCCAATGATTGCTATTTTATATTAAACGTAAAAGTCTAGAGGCAAGCGCAGTCAGAGCGATTACAAAAGCAATCAGAAAAAGATTATAATCGGGTTTAACCACTTTAGCATAGGAGAATACTCTCTAAATGATTTTTTTTCATATATCGAACGTATTACATATATAAATATTATTTTTTGTCGAGAACTCTGGTGTGATGTGTAATTTGATGTCACATCATTAGTGATGTGGCATCACTCTGGAAAAAAGTGATGTGATGTGATGTGTGATGTGACATCACTTTGGAAAAGAGTGATGTGATGTTTGATGTGATGTGATGTGTGTCCACATCAAACATCACACATGTCGACAAACATTCCAATGATTGCTATTTTATATTAAACGTAAAAGTCTAGAGGCAAGCGCAGTCAGAGCGATTACAAAAGCAATCAGAAAAAGATTATAATCGGGTTTAACCACTTTAGCATAGGAGAATACTCTCTAAATGATTTTTTTTCATATATCGAACGTATTATATATACAAATATTATTTTTTGTCGAGAACTCTGGTGTGATGTGTAATTTGATGTCACATCATTACACATCACATCACATCAACTTGTGATGTGATGTGATGTGTGATGTGGCATCACTCTGGAAAAAAGTGATGTGATGTGATGTGTGATGTGGCATCACTCTGGAAAAAAGTGATGTGATGTGATGTGTGATGTGACATCACTTTGGAAAGAAGTGATGTGATGTGTGATGTGACATCACTTTGGAAAGAAGTGATGTGATGTGTGATGTGACATCACTTTGGAAAGAAGTGATGTGATGTGTGATGTTGATGTGATGTGTGATGTGACGTCACTTTGGAAAGAAGTGATGTGATGTGTGATGTGACATCACTTTGGAAAGAAGTGATGTGATGTGTGATGTGACATCACTTTGGAAAGAAGTGATGTGATGTGTGATGTGACATCACTTTGGAAAGAAGTGATGTGATGTGTGATGTGACATCACTTTGGAAAGAAGTGATGTGATGTGTGATGTGACATCACTTTGGAAAGAAGTGATGTGATGTGTGATGTGACATCACTTTGGAAAGAAGTGATGTGATGTGTGATGTGACATCACTTTGGAAAGAAGTGATGTGATGTGTGATGTGACATCACTTTGGAAAGAAGTGATGTGATGTGTGATGTGACATCACTTTGGAAAGAAGTGATGTGATGTGTGATGTGACATCACTTTGGAAAGAAGTGATGTGATGTGTGATGTGACATCACTTTGGAAAGAAGTGATGTGATGTGTGATGTGACATCACTTTGGAAAGAAGTGATGTGATGTGTGATGTGACATCACTTTGGAAAGAAGTGATGTGATGTGTGATGTGACATCACTTTGGAAAGAAGTGATGTGATGTGTGATGTGACATCACTTTGGAAAGAAGTGATGTGATGTGTGATGTGACATCACTTTGGAAAGAAGTGATGTGATGTGTGATGTGACATCACTTTGGAAAGAAGTGATGTGATGTGTGATGTGACATCACTTTGGAAAGAAGTGATGTGATGTGTGATGTGTAAATCAAATGCAAATTGATGTGGACCACATCACATTTTGATGTGATGTGCCCATCTCTGGTGTAAAGACAATTTGGGAATAGGTTTACGCCGACTTGGTACACTTTGGTAGTGACCACGTATTCCGCCGTGAAGCCGACTACAAATCTATTGTTAAGTATCTTAGACAATAATAGTATACTAATGGTTTTTGTAAACTCTGTTAATTAAAGGATGAGTGGATGGATAAGTGGATCATCTTTCAAAAAATAAACAGTATTCTAATTATAAAATTTAAATTTTTAAACATTACTAATCAGGTTTAATTGGCAATTGCAATATTGCCGCCGCCGATTTTGTACCATGGCGGCTTTAACCACATTCCAATTCCTACGTGTAAATTCGCGTTAAATCCTTTAGACAAGGATTTTTCCCCACTCGATCCCCATTCGTAATCCTTGAATCTCTGTATTTGTGCTTGCATGGCAGCTTGCCTGGAGAAGTTAGAGTCTCCTATTCTACAGGCTATCTATATCTAGCTAATGTAATACTATATCTATATCTGTGGGAATAATAATCCTTTCTTTTAACTGATGATAACAAATAAAAATCTTTCTCTTGGTTCCCGAATCGTGGTTTGAAATGTTGGGAATATTCTATAATCGGTAACGAATAAGGAACGTACTGGGAATCCGTAAAAAACTGACTCTACCTCAAGATGCCTAGACAACGTATTTTCTCTACCTAGGTGATGCCATACTTATAAACATAATTATTATTCGACCAGTGCCAAGACCACAGAAAGGGGATTCATTGAGTAAAATCACTCTATGGTCGAAACTATTACATATTCATCCCCCATAAGTGGTCGAATCCTTTTATGTTTATCAGTATGGCATCACCTAGGTAGAGAAAATACGTTGTCTAGGCATCTTGGTATCTAATGTTTTTTAATTGACTTTATGACTCATATATATGACGGCAACCAATAAATTATCATTACTAATGAAATACAATTTCATTTCCTTTATATCATATCACTAAGCTAACCTATGAATTGCCATTCTTAATGAAATACATAGTATTTCATTTTCATCTGTACTTCGATGACTGAATTGTTGTGGTCTCGATGACCGGTCATTTCAAATGTTGCGTCAGAACCTAGTCAATGAGCCTCATTGCCCGTGTTACTTCGATGACGGTAACATTTACACGTCTTCAAAAATTACTCTCGATTTGGACGAAAAATATTAAGGAAAAATTCACAATGCGAAAAGCAATTCAAACTGGGTTTGACCAAATTTTCAAAAATCCGGACTACAATTGTGGTGTTCCATAAAATTTCAATTCAAACATTGGCTAGCATTTTAAAAGGTTTGAAAAGGTCTCGTTTTTGTATATTCTAGGTAATAGAAAGGTAATGGGTAGGTAATAGGTAGGTTCCACGTGTTTTGATAGTGTAGATAATTTTTCAGTACTTCATGTAACAGCGATTTTTCTCTTAGTTTATTTGGACTACATCTCTTCTGTACAGCAATTTAAGAGTAGTACTTCTTTTGAACAATAGTTATCATAAAGCTTGAAGACAATTTGCTCCGAACTTTGATAGTTTGTTCGCATTTCGCATTGAGTAGTATTTTTTGTGGACAAGCTTCTCCTTAAAAAGTGCATTAAGAAAATTGAGAAGAATCAAAAATGATTTATTAGGATAATCCTTTAGATGGCTGCACTTACTTCGCCTTGAAGGGACATTATAAAGAGAAGGGATATAGAATAGACAGACATTTAATATATGAAGCATTACGAGTAACAGAGGAGGAAACAAAGGAAAAAATATTCAGAAATGTAAAGAAAACAAATCGAGTGTGCTTTGAGAGAAGTCTTTGATCTGGTGGAGTTTAGGCCGTGGATGTTGGATGTTGGTATGTGTGACTTTAGTGTTGAATGCTATTCAGCATTTGGTTTAAGTTGATTGTACTTTCCATGTGCATTGGGTTGGGAAGGCTGGATGAAGAAAGAACTGGATGACATTCATCTACTTATTTTTGAGAGACTTTTGTTGTACGTGAAGGGAAGATGAGATCGCTCTTTGTATTTGTATGACATACCGTGTGTGTGTGACTGTCAGTTTAGTAAGCAGAAGATTTAGGATTTGTGAAAATGTTTGTCGTGGCTATGTCATTAGACGGAGTATTCATTCATCCCTCCTTTTCTGCCATTCATTCAACTCGTTAACTCAACCTAAACTTTGAAATGTCGAAAATCGACTGTGACAACACACATGTCTAAACTTAAACAAATTGAAAATTGTAGCTTTCACGATGCAAGAAATGTACCTTAATCCCTCCATTTCATTCAATCATACCTAAATGAACGACTTCACTCTCGTAATAAGATAATGGCAAGAATGACAACCTAATAGCTACACTAACGACTTCTACACTAATAACTGCGGTCTAAATCTACTTGGTCTCCGTCCACCTTACATTTCTAAACATTCTTATATGGGGCTAACTGTACTATCCGTGCGAATTTAATACACATCTTTAGAAAACATGCTTTGGAGATGATGAAATATTTGTAAGCATCTTTGTCTACTGAAATAATATAATTAAGTACTTAGAAACAATTTTCTTATTATTTACATCAAATTCGTGCTACAGTAAAATTATGCTTCTACAAAACTATTAAACACAAACAATACATTAAAGTCGAAATATTTTCCAAAGAAATTCTGAAATGCAGAAAAAATATTTAAATTAACAGAAGAATTAAAATCCTGAGGAAAAATAGAAATGAATAAATGGACCATATTTTACTTAAAGACAGGACAGTATTTATAAAAGTATCTACTTTTATCTGCTACGTGCAAAGAATATTTACAGACAATATAGATTTTGTGTACTCTCAACTTATAACTGAAAGTAAGTACCATTTATTGGAGAGGCATTATAGTCTATATTAAAAGATTTGTACAGAGTTTATAATTGTATTTTAGTAGAGAGGCAAATTGAATGGAAACTTATGCAAAGTACAAAGATAAGTTTTGAGTAGGTGAGTGCACTTATGAAATACAAAAGGGCATTCGGTGTATATGGATCAGTGAGTTGAATAAGACCGCATGTAAATTCCCAGTAGTAGTAATAGTGAGCCATTAAGAGAAGACAGGTCCAGAGCAGCGCACAAAAGTTTTCCCTATCGAATAATAATTTTGTATCTAGTGGTAGACACTTAGGTTTAAGTACGTACAAGGACTAGTAGCGATGAAAAAGTGGGCATGAAAGTGAAGAGATTCGTTTTTTACAGTACGCGATTGTTGTTTTGTGCTGCTGCACTGCGTTGAGATGAAATTCTATAGAGACGAACTGAATGTTCTTCAGATGAGATAAAAATCTAATGAAATAATGAAAGCGTGGTTCTTTTGCTTCGCTTTGACTTCGGTGTGATGGCAGTACAAATGGAACTCACTCAACTTCAGCTTACTCTGATCGATTCTCAGCTAACGCAACTTGGCAGACGAAAATTCCAAACACTTACTTATGTGTAATTTGGTACAAGTGAGTAGGAATGCTCTTATTGTCTGCATGCAAAGGCATATCCAAGCAACTAAGAAATAGGGCGAATATTAGTAGCAGACTGTATTCACCTCCACTCCCATAATAAATATTTTATATTACTTAATTTGCAGTTATGTAAACACTAAGCCGTTAGCAATCAGAGTGAATAATTCCTCTCGACACTTTACTACAATTGCGTAATTAATTCCTAATGCTCTACTTTCCAAGTTTGAACCCTTGCTCTCCATATTCCAAACAGTTTTCTTGATAATGAGTTGGTTTATTAAATTTAATTGGTATTATGATCTAAATTGTATTTTAAATCCTATATTGTTGTATAACATTTTCAAAACTCAGGTCAGGGATTGGAAAAACTTATAAAGCAAATACATACTAGTGCTTTAGAATGGATAGGGTGTAAATTATGCTATGAAAGTGTGAAGATGAGGAAGACAAAAAAATTCTTTGTGAGTTTAGAATGCCTTTGCAAACAGTGAATTGAACTGACTAATTGTTGTGCAAAATTGGATTGAACTGTTTGAAAGGAAATTCCTGTGATCGCGAATGAGAGCGTCTAATTTTGTTTGTCGTCTTCATTAGATTAAACCAATTGATGTTTATTTTGTTAAGCGTTTGAGTTGAGTGCTTGCCATTCTCCGACTAATTTATCTGGCACTTCACAATAACTAACGAACTTTGTATCTCTGTGTAGGAAGATTGTGGTATTTTATAACAGAGCTCTATATCTGCAAACATTTAGTACATCTGCTTGCGAGAGCTATTGCAAATGTAAGTGCTACTTTAATTACTGCTAATTAAAGTAATCTTTTGAACTAATTCCTTTAAGTAGTTGGAATTGTATGTAAATTTTTCTAATTGTGTGTATTGTGAACATATAAGGGACTTCTGCAGAACCGTTGAGTTGAAAAGTGCAAGACGTCGTTTTTAAAGTTCATTTGGTGGTTAGAATTGTTGTTGTGTAACTGATGTGAAAACAAGTTTTGAAAATGCTAACAATTGTATCTGTACATCAGCATAAGGTTCGCAGATAAGTACAGATACAGAGACATATTTTCAGAACTAACATTTGACGTGACATTAACTTGTTGTATAGAATAGATTAACTTTACAATTGTGACAGTGCTTCCACACAATGTATAAAGTTCATGTCTAGTCTTCTTGTTCTGTGTCTGCCATAGCAGTTGCATTCTGTGTCCTCCGCTCAGCTAAAGCAAATTCTCAGAATTTTCGTTTAATAAAGATCGATTTAATTTAAATCTCTTCTTTCACTCACATCCTACAGTATACTTAGTTGCTGGTTGGCGACAAACATTTAAAAAGTACACTTGACTGGTTTTTCGCAGAGGAGATGATCACATAATACTGCATTATAGTATCTGCTTGGAATCTACTGGATTTCAGTCGTGTCTCACAGCCAACAAGATGATACAACCTTATACTATTATTGTGCTCCTCTTAACCATTGTGTTTGTTGATTCGAAGAAAACATTTTTAACACTATCCCGTATTCTTCATTACTGTGACGATGACAGTGATGGCGTTGTGAGTTTAGTGTGGGACATTCCTTTTCTCATGAATACTTACAATGAATATCCACCACTACTGCTTTGACTCTTGCTAAATACAGTTACCAACTTTTGCAATGTACTGTCCTTACATATTCATGTTCTAGTATTTATAATCCACGTGTGTAGTAATAGTAATGTTACGTTTATGCATTTATTTGCTTTCTCCTTACAAAACGTATTTATACTTAAACTTAACTTAGTCCCTGTACTTACATAAAGTACTTGGACTTTTGTACAATACTACAGATATTTTCTTACTATCTTTCCTAACGAAATATCGCATTACGCTTGCTTAATACTTTATAAGAAGTACAGATTAAGAGAATTGTACGATTGACACCTAAGTTTGTGATGGAGTACTTAAAACCTTTATGCAAAGGAATGTATAGATTTTTTGGCTCACTACTTTTATCGTGTCGTGAATATCAGACATTCTTACCGCTTAGACTCATACAGGGAGTATTATAAGAGGTTCTTTTGTACAATGGATTTGCTGCATTCATATGAATTCTGAATGCGGATAAAAGTCATGTGTAGATTACTTATATAAGCTGTTCTGTCCTTATACATTCGTTCATCAAAACGAAATGTGTGTATCTTGGACAATAAGGGCTAAATAAAGCTGAGAGAACTATTTCTGTTCTGCGATTGTAGTAGTGATGTGTTGGGAAACGTGAGCTTGAGAAACGAAATATTCTGTAATTGTGGTTTTCATTTTTTCTCTATCTTTTATCGACCAGTATAAATTACAGTGTGACATGGTTCATGGAACCTGGAATGTATTTTCGCCTCCATCCCACTGTCATCTGCAATTATTGGAGTAAAATCCGACAGGTGAATAGCAGGGAGAACGGAAATTAAAATGACCTGGAGTCAAGTCATGCCATTTCTCACCAAGGCTAAATGCGAACACACACTCGTCCATTGTGCTGATATCCACGTTTGTGTACAGAGTTTGTTCGCTTCCATTAGTGGAAAAAAGAGTGGAAAGGAAGATTTTGTCTGTGACAGAAGCTTTCAGAGAAATGATTAGCTCTTTGTTTAGCGGAGAGCATGTAGTAGTTGAGAAACTTTGTTTACTAATAGATTTATCTTCCTCACGACTCTAAACTTTTCCATTCTTGCTATTCCTCAGATACACTTTTATGCAACCACTCTTTTATTCTTTCTCATCTCCATTGTTTATACAACAACGCCTTTTCAAAATACGTTCTATGAATGAATGTCCAATCCAAGCCAAGTCATGTATGAATGCTTCCAGTGTTTACGCAAAAATACATTTGCATCAATGTATTTGCAATACGCGTTAAATTAATGATGATAAATGCATTTTTTAACACAAGTATTTCTGGAGTGCTCACTTATTAGTACAAGAACACACACACAGTGTTTTAATAGAAGGATCAAAACGTCTCCTTACGTTTGTCATTTAATAATAAATCAACAAGCTACAGTCAAACTATCATTCATGTTCTAATGTAAATGAATGACAAAGTAGGTTTTAGCTCAGTGATGATTACTAGTTTCTCGGAGATAAGAATTATTATTATGTGCTACCTTTCAAAACAAAGCCAAGCATTCAACTTTGTTGAGTAGGGAAAAAGAGAAGTAGTCAGCCACTACAATTTCAAAAGTTAAGCAAAGCAATTGAATAGGAAATTCAAGTGTGAATGAATTCGAGTGACTACATTTTCGTACTATGACTATCTCTGTTAAGCTCACGTCTTCTTAAATAGCACGATTAGACGTTCACATGCATTCGCATATCAAAGCAATGCAAGCATATAAAAAATTCTGTATTGAGTAAATACGTATGTACTAATTTTATTGTACATCCTATGTGAAAGTGCTGTGCAACACTACAGATGTATAAAATGGTGGCACTTATAGGTATTGTAGTGTGTACTTAACTTCAGATGAATTATAAATACTGTCTATCTATGCGCTCCTAATTATAGTAAAGGTGGATTACGTATGAACACAGGCCGCTAGCTCTAGCTGTGCAAATGTAATATGAAATGTGAGGCGAAGTAGATAAAGAAGTCAGGAAAGACATTTTATACGAATGAGAGTGAGAATTACCTTACCACTGGCGCATTAGTGTAAAAGATCTGAATGGAAAGAATTTCCTAAAGGATTAGGTTCGTAATGTAATGTAATGAGGGAGTGAGGTTGAATACACATCGTTATTACCGTGTTGGTTTAGCATAATATCGTATTTCTCGCATTAAAAACCCACGGAAAGGAGAGCTTTCACAGATGTCGGTGTTATTTTCTGTCTTTAAATATTTGACCACAGTAAATTCGTTTTGTAATAAATGAAGTGATAATATTACTAATGTAAATACGTGTCTACTCTAATATTGTGCACGGTTTTATTAACTGTGTAATTAAAAGAATGGTTTGTATTGGAGGAAATAGATTCTGAAAGTATGTGGTTAGAATGGAGAATGAAGTTTGTATTTGTGGTCTGTGATTTAGCATGTCAATAGAGAACTACGTAATAAGGGCAGGTTAGCCCATATTGTAGTAAAAGCAGAAATGAGACGTAACATGCACAATTTTTTAACATTCACTTCGGCTGTTGTATGTAAATAGCTGTAGACATGGTCTAACGTAGGAATGTATCTCTTCTGCCTTATCAGACGTGCATACACGGATTCTAGATAGCCTAATGGATTTGGATTGTTGCTGGGGTTGCTGCTAATGCATATGGAAAGCCATGTGTGGATATATGTATGGATGAGGAGGGAGTGATAGTAAAACGATCCTTGGCGCTTATGTGTTGGCCTAAGAATGAATTTGAGAAAAAAGAGAGGATTAGCTTAACTTTGGCTTAAGAGTTGAGTGAGTGAGCAAATGTTTTTGTGAGTGAGCACCTTGAGTGATTTCGTATTCACACGAACGTGGATAAAGAGGAGAAGCAGTCTGGAAAATGGCTTTCATCATTTGACGCTTTTCTACGAAATAGTTCTTTTTGTGCATTAAGATGGATGACTTGTTTCTTTTTCCAGTGTTGATGAGCATCACTACTCGTGTTTGAGTTGCCACAAGGACCCCGTCTACAGGAACAGAGTTGGGAGCAGCCAAAGCGAAGCGACCGACCTGGCCACAGTGAGAGTCTCGACTGAACAGAGACGGAGAACAGAAGAATTGGCTGAAGGAAGGAAAAGACCCGCGGAGAGGAGGAATTCTTTGGAGGAGCAGAAGAAAACACTCGGGAAGATGACCGACAGGAGGGAAGTCTGACGAAAAGCAAAGTACTGTACAAATAGAACTTTCCTCATCGCATTTGATAAGAGAGCGAGAGAGATGTCATGCCTACTCGCCTAGCGCTCCTAATAACCAAACCACTTAAGGACTCTATAGGAATTTATATAAACACTTATTCTGCCATCAACCTATAAGTAACGAAAGCAGCAAAGGATGTAAAGTGACGAGCAACAGGACTCTGTTAAGAACCTATTCATCTGTCTGACTGCACCGAGTGTTTCTGCGTGGACTCCACACATCCAGTGCCACTAGTCACATCCAGCCATGCCACCACACAAAACACTGAACACAGTTTTATCGCTCTGCACCAACCTCGTACTTAGCAGTGTGCCCCTGCTGTACATCAGAACTGGATAAGCAAAGTGATGTTCCAAGACCATACGCCTATAAATAGTAATCCGTGAGTGCAATCGTAGCAGGGAGACGTTCATAAATAATAACAAGATATAATGGTAATTGTTTAATAGGTAGCTCTCGGAGCCTAGCCTGCGGCGTGGCTGGGATAGCTCTTACGGTCTGCACAGTCTGCGAGCGAACGAGAACTCTTACGCTCTCGCCTATTCTGTGTACATATTGAATTGTGACATTGTGTGCGATGTGATGTGAGTGAGAAGAATTCAAAGATGAATTGATGTGAAGGCACATGAATAGAAATACTAATACCGATAACACAGACCTACTCGAGTTATTTATACGCTCCACGAACCAACTTCTCTCTCACTTGCTCTTTGGTTGACGTCCAGAGATTTCCTTCCTTTCAGTCCATCCTCATCAACATCAAGTCAGCGTGCACCGTCCTCCCTTCAGCTCGCTCCGCTGCCTCAACAATATTTCTTCGACTCCAACGAGTTTCACTTATTAAACTCACTCACCAGCTCCAAATTGCTCGGCTAACACAACAGCTCAACTACACTGCCGACAATCACGACAACCTTCCTCTCCACGCCTAACACAAAAACGACCTATTATTGCTCCAAGTAGTCAGCCGTGAGCTGACTTACTTTTTGATCGCTTCCTTTCTATCTCTTCTCTGAACTTGGCCAACCGGAAGTTATTTTCACCCTCCAACGACCACCATCTAGCTTAACTAATCATAATCCCACGACGTACAACGTAGACAACTAATTAGTCCCAAACTCATCCCAGCACACGAAAACAACACGTTCATCAATTTCCTTCCACTTGCCACCACCTACAGATACGTAGTTACGAACCACCATTTCAAGGTGCAAAAAGGCTCTAGTACAAAACAGAAAGAATAAGTCGGAAAACAAGGAAAAGTCTACTTCGGAGTTCGGCAGAAGAATCGTAGCAAAACTAGTTGAGACAGGTGCGGAATCAAATTATCGCTTGATAACCCTTCACAATTGTTATCCGAGACTGAGAATCAGAATTAATCGAAAAATTCAGTTGGAGTAAATCTAATTTGCCTTGCGATCAAATTGCCCGTTAACGAAACTAAGGAAGGTCGCTCTCAGGTGGAATGGTTCTCTAAGCACACTCGTGCGAACTAACCCCTACTCATCTTCCTCTACGCCCAGCGACGAAGAAAGTAGAGAAAATATTATTTCAAAGAAATATACAATTTCTTTGTCGATTCTTTCACCCACGCCTTTCAATTACACCATCAAAATTCATTTCTCTCCGTAAGACATTTCATTTGTGAACTAATAGAAAATAGAAGTGGAAAGGGCCCAGGTTGGAAGAAAGTAGTTGGGTACATGTATGTAAATGGACTGAAACTGTTGTTGTACCCTAGTTGAGAATTGCGTGGTTATTATAAGGATAAACGTATGATCCTGCCTACGCTGCTAAATAATTGTTGGAATTTGTAACAGTGGACTATGATTAGCCATGATGCTGAAGTTGATCAGTGCTGCGTGAAGAAAATAGAGTGAAGAGACTTGTCAAGGAGCAGTTGGAGACAGTCGAGAAGCGAGAATCCCTTTTTGTGTGAGTTGGTTCCCCAGGAAGAAGAAGAGGTGAGCGGAAGTTGTCCAATTATTTACCTTGCTCGTAGATCTGCCGTCCTCTAACGATCACATCAGAGAAGGAAATAAAAGAAAGGAGTTGATAGTACAAAACATTGTTATTTAATTACTTAGAAGAGCGAAAAAAACAAGGAACTCATCTTCATTACGCAGCTCCGATCAAATTAATTGAATCGAGCTGTCCGACCAGACGTGACTAACGAAACTCAGTGGGAGAATAAAAAGTGCTTTGAGCGGGCCGTTGCGTGTGTGAGTAGGTGCCTGCGTCATTATACACTCCTGTGCTTAGGTAGTCGGGAAGGTTTCGTCGGCGCGGTCCTCGTGCACTTCGGTGACTGTCTCGTCTGTGGACAGGAGATCTGATGCGACTTGATCTCGGCTGACTTCCGTGGTGTCGTGTCCTCTCTCGTCAGTCTCTTAGATTTGCTCCCCGCTCCTGGACTCCTTCGCCTTTCTCTTGGATATCAATTTATTTATTTGCTGCGTCTCAAGTTCTAATGGCGCAATCAGAAAACGTCCAGGATCAAGTGGAAGAAAAAACCCGAGTCAGAAGCGACATTTGCCGTTGCCCAAAATGGATCTCACAGTTGTCACAATCCCAATCACAATCAACTCTTGCTGCCTTCGTTCCCATCCTAATGGCATTTCTCATCTCTTTAGCAAACGTCTCCGGTGCCACTGCCTCAGAATTGATTTGTTTAAAAGGTGTCCCCGGCTTTGCGGGTGGTAAGTTCCCTTTAAATCTCTCTTACACTTTCTCTCTCGCAGCTTATGTGACTTTTACATATACACTATCCTAACTTTACACCGGAATGCCATTATATACACGTTTCTTGTATCTAATGCAATATTAACTACAGATATAACCTACCTACTCGCTAATCCTGCATAAAGTAGTAATACCCGGACTTTAATGTCATTATAGTATATGAATCGAGTTAACTTGGGAACTTTGGACTAAGGAAACTGCAAGAAAGTAGACATACCTGTATCCTTACTAAAAGACACGATTTAATATGCACACGCCAACATTTCACGACGACAACGTACTTTCTCCCCTTTCTTCCACTTTTCCTATCAACTTCATTCATAATGTGTCCCCGCAGAGTCAAACGGAACTCTGAACTTAACACAACATGCACCAGGCTATCACGTTCTTTATAACTCACAGTTTCAACTTACATTACGCCCTATATACATTTACATTCGAGATCTACCCCACATTACATAATTTATGTATGGGTAATACTTCGGTAGTCTTCGAAGACTCACTCCAACTAAAACTACGTGCAAACCTCTGTATCAACTACTCTCATCCAATCTACTAACTAAACAAGATGTACATATCCATTCCATTCCAACAGACAAATACACAGCACTGCACTACTTTCCTATGTACAGTGTCATCCTCAATCTTTTTCATCATTTAGATTTCCATTCCCCAACTACAGCCACCGAGGTACCTGTCACTCCATAATAAACTCTCTATATATGTGGCAATTCCCATCTCAATCATCTATACTCACGTACACATACTTCTCTCATCTTTATTTTCTTTCTCAACAATATTTCCAATAGCTATGTAGCTACCCGCACCAGTTAGCCGACCCGCTTACCGTTTCTCCCCAATTTCTCAACGTGACTTTACCGTCAATCATGCAGATTCAATAAATACATATATGCATCGCTTTTCTAAGAAACATTTTACAATTGCTAGGAAATTTAATGCTGAAAATCAGAATAGTAACGATTATAGTTCAAATTCATTTATTTTGTGCTAATAATTGCGTTTCACCAATGATAAATGAATTTTAAGTGACGCAGAACAACTAAAGCAGAAGTGAGTTGCACTTTGTTCACTTTGCTGATATTTGTATTTATAGACTGGGACTACAAAATAATATGGTGAAGTCAGTCTCTGGAAGGTAGCACAAATGATCAAAGAAAATTCATAACGTTTCAGAAGTTAGGGTAATATTTATTTGCATGACTCTAAGCATAAATTGATGACGGTAGTTACATATCCATTATTTATTCTTACACTTTCCATTAGTGTGGTTTCCGAATTACATTCCTACAGCATGTTAAAAATTCTGTCCTTCAAAATCTTATTCTAGCCTCGCCCACGCCATTGCCGACAAAACAAATGCGTGGAGTCGCCTTTTCACATATATACCTTTCTCGAAAGTAAAACTGAGAGCCATGAAAGTTATTATTTTAAAATCTTCGAGTCACTCGGAATTTATTTACATTTAAATGGTAAAACTGACTCTAATGGGCATTCCCTAATGCATGTTGGCTTTCAACTGTAAAAGCCAGGCAATGAGTGCAAATGTACTTTTGATTTAAACAAATCATGATTGACAGTGTGCTTTCACCCATTGTTCATCACAATCACAATCCCATTTCCAGTAGAAATTTGGGAAACAAACTTTTATTTTTGGTATATCTTATATTGCGTAGGAGGTTTTACATATGACCTTTAGTAAGGGAGTTCAAGCTAAGTCGAATAAAGCCACACGTCACACGATAAAACAATAACTACGGCCAACTCACGCATTGTATGTAGAATATTGAAAAGTTTGTTAAAAACTTTCAATTGCATTATTTTCAGTTTTCAAAAAGTCCTTTCTTGTCTTATCGTAAAGTACCTATCGTAGTTACACTAATGCAGAATAAAAATTGCATGTGCCTTAGAAAGAATTGGTATGGATGCTAACGTTAAGGGTCGCAACCGAGTTTTTATCTTTACTTATTTCATTTGCGTCCCAAAAGTAAAAGTCCCAACCTCGAGAAGGAATTTCTGTTTGCCTTGGAGTGTGCACGGTTAGCGGCTTAACTCTAGAAATCCTCCTTAATTCTCTATAGCAGAATTCTATTTGGTGGAATCAATCCTGACTTTTTCATTACGCAGCTCACGATTTTTTCCTAGCAAATTTCCTCCTGTTTCTTTATAATAAAAATGATTGTACGCGCTCTGACTCTTCTATTTATAGGCTATCGTGTATAGTTATAGTAGGTCCTTTCGGTATTTGGGATTATACCTTTATCTAAGTTTTCTGAATGTAGGGGCTCGAAAAACAAGGGAAAGTTTGAATCCCTGTATTGAAGGTGTGGAGTGGAATTACTTAGGAATTACACCAAGTTTCACATTTCCCCAGATTGAAATACGAATGGTTCTAGCATTGGTAACCTTACTATCACGTGGTTCAAAGAAATTAATACCAACAAACACTGATAATACCAATATCATCAGAAAAACACAAAATTTATATGGAAGTTATGAAAACAGATATTCATATGTTTGACACAATGCTGAATCAGACTTATATCTTTTATTGTAAATGTTCCCCTTAGGGAGAATTTACTACCATTTTATAAATTGTGAGAGCTAAGCAATATATTTTCGATTACATATCATTAATAAAACATTAATATAATAGTACAGAGCAAAAAAACAAAGCCCAATGTTTGAATATATGGATTTTAGTTACAATTTGAATGGGAGTCAACATACAAAAAGTCCAGCACATTTAAAGATATGCGCATTTTTTTTAATTTCTTGAATGCAACATTGTCCGGTGATTCAGTGAGCAATGATGCATAAAAAATAGAGGACATTTATGTTTTAATATGGCTTTTGTCAAAAAATGAATACATAGCAAACAAAAAAAAGATTTTTGGATTTTAGACAAATAGTTTCCTATTTCATGTTTCTTTTGACCTGATGCTTGACAGGGGTAAAGAAACTAGTTATGTAAGCAAACTTAGTGTATGGAGAATTGAATCAGATTCTGAGAAAGAGAAGAGTGAAAGAACTTCGATAATATGTTCTCACATTTAAGTAGACCAATAGGGAGGTTGATCTCGATTACCGTACACTTCTTCCCGGCATGCTTCACTGTATTTTTATTCAAAGGACCATTCTACCCGAGAGTGTTGCTGTGTGCATTTTCCGTAGCGCTGTAGCACTTGATAGTTTCTATATAATGCTGTGAAACGGGATCATGGAGAAAGTGCAGAAAATGATGGAAATTGTTTGTCACTTAAAGCCGCAGAAAGGAGCAAATGTAACAGTTTGAACACTTGGCAGAGCAGTCTTTTCTTTTTCGTGTCCGTATTTATATATATTTCTGTCTGTTGACTGTACAATGACAATCGGCTCACGGCCACCTGCCAGCCTCCTACAATCAAAAGCCATGTTTGCAAACGGACAAAAGTTTCGTGAAGTTTCTGCCGTTCTTGAGATTATTTCTGACACAACTTGACTACGGACAACATACAGTTCAGAACTACTTTCTTCCAAAGCTCTGACGTTCATTAATGTAGTTAGCTACACTTTTATAACAACTGTCTGATAGCCACCTTTTTTCAGTGCAGAAATACGTACTA
Source organism: Yoshiicerus persimilis (assembly GCA_020352615.2). Classification (NCBI taxonomy): domain Eukaryota; kingdom Metazoa; phylum Arthropoda; class Collembola; order Entomobryomorpha; family Tomoceridae; genus Yoshiicerus; species Yoshiicerus persimilis. Next base: position 38,733,858 of record CM060170.1, on the reverse strand, counting down.
TTAAGTAGGCTTACTCAGCACTGATACCACACAGTCGATAAAATAGCAAGAAGTTTGCTCCTAATAATATTAAACGTAGAATGCCAGTTCCTGTAAATATTTACCGTAATTTATATAAAGTTATGTAACATACTAATAAGACAATAGTGATAGGAAATCTGTGTGGCGAGCACTGGGCTTCATAAATGGCTTCTCAGAAATCCCATTTACACAGCATGGTAAATGCAAAATTTAATAAAAGCGATTGCTACAAATTCCAATTTCAAAGGATTTATTGTTACCAATAAGTGCTCCATTCAATCACAGGTAATGTATTTCTATAAAATGTAACAGCTAAAAGGTATACTTATCAATATTCTTAGGTTTGGCCTTAGTATACACAGTACATCGTCCTTAGCGAGCGCCGGTTAATGCACCTGCCTAGACAAAATATTTCTCCGTAAAATGCAATCTGTTCCCTTTAAATTTAAACTACTCACAGACATAAGAATTGCTCTTCGGTTTCAAATAATTTCAATAACCATCAGAATATTTAGAAAAAGGCGACGTAGACACATTTGGCAAATTACATTTTGATTGCTTCCTATGCCTTTGGGAGATAGCAAAGTTCAAAGGGTAATTGTCTTTGATGTGCAGGTACATAACTAATGGGATGCTTTTATTCTGTGCTGACATTGCAAATGCGACACTGCAAGCAGTTCACTACACACAACAGTACTTATTGTAAAAAATATCATTCTAGTAAATAATTTTACGGGGTACGTGCCCTACCAGAAAATTGCTCTCAAATCATTCGTGAAAGCAGGAATTAAATAACGCAAATGATTATGATGTGATAATAGTCTGTTTGATCATCTAAAGAATTCATACCTTTTGTATGCGATACCAATCCAGACGAAAGATTTTTTTTAAGTATCACCGAATGCATCTCCAGTCTAACAATTTGAAAAATTACTTAAATTATAGATCAATGAAACCTTTGACAACTACACCAACGTTGTCCCATTTACTAGTACATGGTATACGAATGTGCATACTCAACGATACTATAAATAGTTTCCCTTCTTATTGAAAGGAAAACTGCTATGGGTGTGCATACTTTTATTTTTTATTTAGGAAGATATATAAGAAGTGCCGTGCATTTTTGCGACAGCAGAAAGCACTAAAAAGCAATTTTTGGCCTGTCTCTGTAATGCGTGTTGTAGAAAATGTATTATTTACAAACAGAATCAATTCAATCGTATGAACTGTTAGCAGAATTTACTTTTAAGTGCACTAAAGAATTTATTTGCATGACCTTATTGTTTGCTGTTCATCAATTCGAAGACATTAGCAATGCATAAAGTAATTGAAACGAAGGCAAATAAAAATAAAGTTTCGAAATTAAAGGAATCCGCACTTATGAAATTTTAATTTAAAGTCTTAATACAATATTATAAAATGCATTTCCGATTAATAAAATCAAAATAGCAGAGTTACAATAAAGATAACAAAACTTCTAAACTACCTATCCATTTAATTTAATGCAATTTGTTGTCAGCAAACGAAGGAAGTAGGATCCGGAATCTAGATTAGCAAATAAATTTCAGGGTTCAGAAAATGGTCGTAATATATTGCACAACAAGAATTCATAAAGATGTCCCATGGTATGAATTTCTCCGCAACAATTTTTTTACTACGGCTTCTGTTATGCGCTTCAACCTTTCAATTATTTTTGCAAAAAGTTTTACAGTTTTACCTTATTTGATGTGCAGTGACTCTTTACCTGCGCTTTCTGTTAACGCTTGAAAGGTATAAACTTGGGCGTCTCCTGTGAGTTTTAATTTAGAATTTATTATATCTTATGTATGTCAGAGTCTGTAAATATAAATTTAAAAAATATTCTGCGTATTTCCGTTGTTTTAGAAATCCTATATTTCGTACAGTTAGATGCCCGTTTTTAGACAGTGTTTTAGTGCACATATGTGGGGTTTAATAAACGAAGCAAGAACATTTCTTGTTTTACATAAACAATTCTGGGTATCTTAGCTATTCTGTGAATGTATGCGCGCTGTATAGAGAACAGTGTTATTTACATGAATACATAAATATATCAGAAAGTTCTATTAAAATTAACGAAGCGTACAATGTAAACATGATATCTGAATCAGATATGTTCTGGTTGTTTGGAAAAGGTGTACGTACTTAGAAGCGTGTTGTATCTGTCTTTCCCCTGCTTGTGTAATGTCTTTTCATAAAATGTATTTGACTGTACTCGTAGAAGCGTGTACACAAAGAGATTGAGTTCTTAGACCATACTTTGTGGTATAACCAATGAATTTTCTTAATTGCAGCTACATTTCCCAGAGGAGACATATTTTTAAAAACCGGAGACACGTTGGAGGTTTTCTGTACTCTTAACCTAACCCACCCGATGGCCAAAGGCTACAACGCCAGTAACATTGAATTTTCATTCAAGAAACATGAGATTCCTAGCGAACTGATTCAGACGACCGTGCTGAATTCGACGACTGCCATGGTACGTGTAGAGAACATGAATGCATCGTCACCGAAACTTGACTGTGAGATTCCAAGGCCAAATGGTCATCCGATTCCCATCTGCGAGAACCGAGTGGATGTTGGATGTAAGTTCTTCCATTTATTTTAATGTAATCCCCTTAAAGAAGAAAATGTTCATAAGGATGCACAAAGATCACTTTTCCCTGCGCCGAGTCCAATATATCATAGAAATTTATTCTGGACTCTTCAATTGAGATTTCTTATCACAAACAAGACATTTGACAGAAGTGCAAAGGAGTCATAGATAAATAATAAATGCACAGAGATAGAGCATCGCTAAGCAATGTTTTGCAACCCTTGATATGATTTTCAGAATTAAGTTATCACTATGACTTACGTCTTGTATATACAAATAAAAACTCCACTTCCAGTAATATCATTCGATTTGCAAGCATTCAGCAACATAGTGCAATGGAGTTTTATAACGTAATTTATATTATAACTGAATTTAAGTTATCAACCATAAATAATTACATTACAGAATAAAGTGTACTTCAACTATACTGTATCTCATAAAACATTTGTATATACCAATCAAAATCCTCTGTATAGAGATATCATACAACGCAACACTCTTACTAGGTCCTAATGTAATACTGTTTTCTATTTGCAAACAACTTGGCACAATATATGTAGGCAATATTGATTGTGAAAAAATAACATGGCCTATCAATGGAAATTCACAAACATTCTTTTCATTATTCAATGGCCCTTTCATTTAGTCTATTTAAAACACATTAGTTATGTATATGACAGCGTTATTGATCGTACCTTTTCTAAAGAAGAGCATTTATTTATTAAACCGAAGACTAGCGTTTTAAATTGAATTCATCTTCACTCAACCTTTCCACAGTATTTAAACTTACGTAACCTGCAAAATTCTTTGAACAAATCAAAATCTATAACTTTCATTTTTAATAAATTCCTTTACATATCTAATTAAGTACTATAGATTTAAAATTTAATACAAAACAGTTTCAGTTTTACCTTGAAGAAATTCAAAAATGTAGAAAATAAAGTTTTCCTGTCAATATTTTGCGAGTTAATTCAGGTATATAAATCCCTTTTTTGCATTTCGGCTTCGGCAGATTCTGTGTTTAGAAAATGAGTTAACCTATATGTTACTGTCTCCTATTAAATTATATGCGAAGGGGATTAGTGGATATGTAAGCATTACCTCTCATTATAGATAAGGATTTTTTCCAGAACGTATAGTGTATAGTGTACTAATCCTTTATACTTTTTATGCTGTCGACGTGGCTGGCATATCTGAGACGACTGTGTGTGTAGGCACTTCTGTCTCATTTCCAAGAAGAGATAATACTATTATTGCATTAGAGTACATTAGCCAACTGAGATTCAGAGTAAAGTGTCTGCTTGGAGGAGGCGATGTGATAAACTCTAAATGAATCAATATGTTGTGACCTTTTCTCTGACAATAAGCAAAATCACTCCTACAGGTTTGTACAGCAAGTACTATGCGCATAATAGGGAAGTACTTTGGGGGCAATGAATCAAGTCAAGGAGTAATTATTTTTATGTAGCAAATTATAGCCTCGCTTATATACTATGAGGGAATTATTTACTCTCCTCTAATTTGTAATCCTAATTAGATTCTCACTTGGCAAACCGCATCACACTTAATGACATACTCAAACGTTTGCATTTAATGGACCAACTTTTCATTGCTCATTTATGTATCCTAGTTTGTTTCCATAAGAAATGGAACTTTCAATTTTCATTCTCTAATGTAATTGCGTACAAAAATTGCCTACCAAAACGACTCAGAACGTAGTACTTATCGGTCAAATAAATTGCCAGTAAGATATAATGGAACAGCATAGAATTTATCGAGAGCAGAATGAATAAAATTGCACTTGACTGAAATGGTTTAAAATTTGTTGTTGATTGGGAGTAGGAGGGAATAGATTGGAACGTGAAACATTGGCTAAATTGTCGAAAGTTTGGCTTTACATTTGAGGGACAATTTTGGGAAAGGAGAAAGTTGAAAGAGGAGGTTGTGACTGAAAATGGAATTCGGGTAGCATAAATGATTCTTGAATGTTGGATGGATCGGAATGCGCGTTGTTATGTATGTGGAATACCTACGGGTATCTTTTGGGGGAAATGTTTATAGTGGATAAAGTCGTATCTGAATCTGTTCTGGATGAGAGCTATAGTGAAAGAGTGCGCAATGTAGTGGAGGACATAACAGTGAAATATTAAAGAAAAGTAAATAATGTAGAGAGGATAGGATAAGAAGTAAGTGTTTGTCCATCCGTCGGCCTATTATGAGCGTATGAGAGTTGGACATAAATAAGTAGGAACGGCCGTAAAGGGAGCAGGGCAGGATGAGTTCGGTTGGTTGTGTTCGGAGATGGAGACCTAATTCGAAGAGAGACACGGATATTCAGCTTATGTGTTATTAGGACATACCTCTGTGTGGGAACGGAGAGCATAATGGAAAGAAGGATGTTAGGGCGGATGCTTTACTCTGTCTGTGGAAAGTAATGCCCGCTTTTACCTCGTTCATGATCATCACTGGGTTCCTCTTAGCTATGATTCCCTCTCCTTTCCCAGAACTGCGGCCTGCCCGACTGACATCAGTTGGAACTCAGTTGGCTCTGACTGACTCCGCGTAAGATCTGATACGAGTAAGCCATAAGCATAGACACTAAGTATTTATTATACTTTCTAAGCCCTCCTGCTCTCACCATTTACCCGATCAACGCTCAAATGAAATATGCTCTGCAGCATGTCCACCTTAATCCTTCTCCTTTCAATGTACCCTAAGTGCACCTATTCTCTCCATCTTAGGCAATCAACAACAAATACCAAGTCACTATTCTATACTTTATCTAACACATCATTTTCCCTTGTCGCTGTCTCCAGTACTCAGCTATCCAAGCTTTTCAAGTTCTACTGATTGACAATTCGGCCGAGAAACATTTCTTGCAAGGAACACTAAAAATAGTTTCACAAAAGTATGGGATATATAAGCAAAGAATATATCCTGCACTACAATTTTTGTGTAAATGTATAATTTTATGTCTGAGGTGATATTATTATGTAAATAGCTGTCAAGTCTGTTGGATTAGGACAAATATTTTATTTGAATTTGAATAGAGGGGATCTTAGGCTCAAGATTTTTAAGTTTACGAGGTCAGCTTTTGAATATGGGCTTTTACATGAAAAAATAATAATTGAATTGTGATATTTATTTGAAAGCACCTTGTATCTGGGCTAGAATGTTGGATTTCGGATACACAGTCATATATAGCTCAGTACTAAATTTGTAAGTTGTGTACAAAGTATCGGAGTTTGCGTTGTATAAGAATTAAAGCAACTTTAATTAAACCTCACATTCTATGATGACGGGTTAAGTTTTTACGGGAATTGTAATTAAACATAGCAATTTAAAGTTAAAACTCTTTGGATTTGCAATTCTTTAATTATAGAGTTTGAATATATGTGCCACGCTCCGATTTACTGCTGCACTTTAACTTGCAATTTTGAGGAGTCTTAACTGAAAAGGTTATACTAATGCTAACTAATGACATTATTAATTAAGTCCACTGACTTAGAGTCAATTTATTAATGGGCTATTGATTATTATCTAACTTTTGTTTGACAACGCAAAAGTCATTTAGATATAATACTTTTGCATAACTTTCTTCATTTCTGGATTGTATACATGTTTTTAATATCATTACAGGTTAATAACTTTAAGTTAACAAGTACTTTGCCATCAGAGATAATTTTGTTGTGATATGTAATAATTAAAACAGACCTTGTGTAAAGTGAGTAGATAATTTGGTAAATGTACTATGTCGGAAAGCTTTTATTAAAGATGTGATTAACATCAGAGAATTTTTACTCTCAAAGCAAACATTAAAGAATTAAAAGTATAACAAACATAAGGGGAACTAACGAAAACAATTCACAGAATTCAACTTGGGAGTATTATTAGTAAAAAGTTTTGGAGTACGCTCGTATTGTTATATCTCATAATTTACCAACTTCAATGCATTGAAATTCGAAAATTTATGCAAATAGAATATTCTAATTTTGTTGGTGAGGTGTAATTACGGTCGTAAACTTCTAATGGAGCACCCTGTATATGTGTCAATTTTTGTAGTCATATATTTACTTTATGTTGTAATGCTACTTTAGAAATCAGGATTTGAGTAGAGAAGGGGAAAGCTGAAGTGTAGAATTGCAAGGAAAGTTCATTTCATAAGAGAAAAGGTTTACAAGTCCATTTATACGATCATAAATCTCTACAGTTAACATGTAATCTTAAGAAACCGTAAGCTACTTACAAACCGTTTACTTACAGAAATTGTACGCATTTGAACAATTCTGTGATATATATATTCTTATGTTGAAACTCTAAACTTTGATAAATCACCAAAAGATGTTGTAGCCCTAGAAAGTACGTACAATTCATTGGACGCTTGCCATATCCCAAAAAGATCAAGTTTTTCCCCTTTAAAATTTTTGGGAAGAAAGTGAGGTAACACGCGATTTACGCCAAACATCTCAAGAGCAATTTTGAAAAAAATTACAAAATTTCAAAATTCGAAGAAATAAATTTTTGAATTTTTTTCAAACTCCTGAGGCCTTGTTTGGTGGAAATCCAGTGTTATCTCTCTTTTCTCCAAAAACTTTTAAAGGGAAAAGGCTTTTTATAGCAAGCGTCTATTGAAACATACTGTATGATGTCTAGGTTAACTGATAATTTCTAAGCAATAATGACTTTGTTGTACTATTACATATTACTTAATCTATACTTTTGTACTTTTGACTACTTTAATCACCACGGAAATTTTTTGTTTGAATTGTATTGTTTTATTGGCTCGCGAATTCATTCCTGAATGTTATTTACAAGACCCTATGTCTCGAGGAAATTTTTGGTTCAATAATAATAATAATAATAATAATAATAATAATAATAATAATAATAATAATAATAATAATAATAATAATAATAATAATAATAATAATAATAATAATAATAATAATAATAATAGGTTTTAGATTCTTTGGAAAATCCAACAGTGCAAAAATGCACACGAAAGAGAGAAATGCCTACAAAAAGAGTTGTCTATGGTAAAAGCTGAAAGCTGTACGTTTGTGTAGACGTTCTAGAGTTACAAAGGGCTTCTGCTATTATAAGTATCGATCCGCTGAGTATCTCTACAAGCTCTGCAGTTTTGAACTTTGGAAAGATTCCTAATGTTTTCTGCAGTAGTTGTATGTGTGGATCCGTCATTGTGTTTTATGCTATTCTACTCTATCCTATAAACGTATGACCATGCCAATTCGACAAATTCTGCCTCCTACGTTATATATGTGAACAGAAAACATGAGTGGGTGTACCTAATGCAATACAAATCCAGAACGTATCTATAGATCTGCAAACGTAATTTAATACCAATGGTTTCGCAAAATTTAATTATACGAATTTTTTCATTTCCAAGTAAATGCGATACGAAAGGGTAAATATTTGCATACAAGAACAACTCTATATTTAGTTAAGAAAGGAAATGATTCCGTTTTTAAATAAGTTCAAACGGCTCAAATTTCTTCGCCTGTTTATCTTGAATTCTGTCATGTGTTGCATAATAGTTTAAAATTTATCGTGTCCTCTGAATTATTCAAAGAGAAATATTCGCACATCATAATTTCTATATTAATCCATCATTATGGCATTATGATGTGAGCTAAAGCAGAGCAGATAAGCAGACTTGCTAAATACCAAAATAATAAATTCAGATGCGTAATACACTTTTCTAGTATGATAAACCAAGAAGAATGAACCTAACAGAGTTTTCTACCTTCGATGAATTTTATTCTGCAATCTAAAAGTGCTTTACGTGTAGTTATAGAAAGCTGTCTATGCTGTAGTTGCGTTTTATTTTTAATAAAACATGTGATAGTAAATTAGCACACGTTGGGAAAAAATGTAAATAGGTAAAATACCTATTTTGAATGCAGAATGCTTGTGTAGCAGAAATATTAGCATCTCATGCATTAATAAATCGCACGTGTCTTGTATTCTAAAACATTCTCCATTGCGCAATATGTTGTATTAAATCCGTCTACAAACATGCCAACGTTAATATGTCACTTACGTAAGCTAAGTGTTTTCAATTTTGTTGTGTCACATGTTTCACTTCTTTATACTTTATTGTTTTAGTGAAGTTTCACAGATTTACATAAAAGGCATTAAAACGCAATATAAAAATATAATCACGCCATAAACGCTCTGGCTAAACCTCTCCAACAGTAAATTAGTAATCCAGCAATGTGCAAAGCAATTCGGCGTTTATTCTAACGTATTTGTTTTTTTCAGTTATTCCTATGGAAGTTGATAATTTCCGCTGTGTCGCAAAGGACTGGCGGAGTATCAGATGCACCTGGGACGCACGGGACAATCCTATTCTTACCACATATAAACTGTACCATGTTTACAAAGGGTGAGTAATTTTGTTTCGTTTAAATCTCGATAGAGTTAAGGAAAAGTCATAATGTAATCAGATAATGGGTAATGATAATTTTATGCGCTGCATTTTAAATGCGAAGTCAGAAACAAGATTACTATAAATTTGTGTGCGTTAAGTATTAAGACATTATTTGTACAAGTATTACGATGTGCATGAGGAAAGCGGAGAGTCAAACTTTAATATTGTAAAGGCACTTCCCTTGTCTTACGTATTTGCAATTTAATAAGGAACTATATTTGTTTTAGACAAAGCGCCCCATCCTTTGATGTACAGTAATTTGACTGCACAGTTAGGCTTCGTTCCGGATTAATTTCCGCTGCTCCTGTACTACCTTCCTCTCCCCTACCGTTTCTTATCAAGGATGCAAAAACCCATGGGTTTTTGAGCAAAAACCCTCGACCCATGGGTTTTTGTGGGTTTTTGGGGTTTTTGGGTTTTTGGGTTATTGGGTTTTTGGTCTACCAAAACAATGTAATACTCTGTGTATATTACTTAATATTTATTCTTTTTTGAGTCATAAAGGAAAAATATGATGAAGAAGGATAGTTCTTAACTATTATTGTCAAGTATATTCATATTTTGCAGGATAAACGGCAATTTGTTAAGAAAATTACGGTGTGTTTTACATTCCCGCCTAGCAAAAACCCAAAAACCCCAAAAACCCATGGGTTTTTGATAAAAAAGTGGGTCGGGTTTTTGCTCAAAAACCCAAAAACCCAAAAACCCAAAAACCCTGGGTCGGCATCCCTGTTTCTTATTCTATTTCCTTCATCTCCTTGCATGGACGAACATCACGGACTCTAATCTACATCCAGTAATGGCTAAGACACCCAAAATCTGAATTCTCTTCTTTAACAGTACCCAACCATTGCACATCAATTATAATTATAACAAGCAGGCGTAGATCCAGTCACCGTAAAGTCGCACTGCTTTTCAAAACTTCTTCTCATGCCTCAAGTACATTTTTCTCTGTATCTATTTTTAATTAAGTTCCCTTGAGTAATAATAAAATAAATACATCTTCCTCCAGTTATAGTATTTAATTTGATAGAAAGGAGACTTCATTTGGAAAGTGCCAGAGAATTTGCAGTATAAAATATGAAACAATAAATTGTAAGGTCAGTCAAATTTAAGACGCCATAGATAATGTTGGATTAGAGAACGTCGAAAAAATATTTTCGACGTAATTGCATCAAATCTCATGTGAAGAATAGTATTTATAAACATAATGGATAGTAATATTTATGGTTTTAAAGCTATTTCGGTAGGCGGTAGAGTTAACATAGATTTATGGCTAATTTAGTTAAATCATTTACCAACACAGGGTTCGGGCTTTTACAACAACACAGGGCTTTTATTGCATTTCGTTTTGTGTTTCAGTCCACCATACTTTTCTCAGATTAATTATTTTACGAAATTCGCATCTATTTTTACAACAGTGGTATGTCTTAGTCTAAGAAATACGGCATGTATTGGTTCGGTAATAGGAGATAGTTCTACAGACAATGCACATCATAATATTCCCAAAATTATTCTCTGGTGCTCATCTTTGTAAAATAATTACGTGTATGTAATGAAATCGACTTTGTATTAATGTGCTAATTTTGTGCTAATTTGTTTACGCTCTGATGATATTTGTATTGCAGTAATTGTCATCATTTTGCTAAAAATGTGTTGAGTTTTTACTTTTCTTTGATTTACAAAATTTTATAATGTGTTTATATAATTGATAGTTATTGCTCTGTGGGGAAAAGTCTACAGGGGTTCCAAATTACTGTTTATTGGGTTTGATATCTGATTTCCTGTAACTAGGCATTCATTGTTTTTCTTGCGTAGATGAGGTTTCTGTTATTCATTATTTGTAGGGTCAAGTTGCATTACCAAATTTCTGATCTAACGAAATGGTAACATATTGCATTGCTTCATACGACGTTATAGGAAAACCCAAAAGAAGGAATATTTTTTAATCAAATGTGTATTACGTAGTTGCGGAGGTACGTTTTATAATATGAGAAATTGGAAAAGGGAAAGTCTGGGAAGGACGTTGTTGACTTATGCAACCATTATCTGCAAATATTGCATTGCCCCTTAAAGAAGGTTCTTATTGTTCATACATGTCTGTGAGTTAATAAATATAATTTAGGATTTGTTGACTTCCATATTATTTAATATTTGCGAGTGGAGATTGGGTATGTAGTATATTAAGTAAGAATTGGGCAATAGCTGAGCGAGCATTGAAATACTGCGCGGAGGGCTTATTATTGTTCGCAAATATCTCCGCATATTACAATGGTTGGATGTTAGTTGTTTGAGAGTAGTTGGAGATTATATTGCCGTTCTTTGAGTTGAGTTAAGAAAGAAGACGCAAACAAGATGTGATATGAGAATAATATAGCTGGTATTGTATTACACTCCTGACAGGGCAAGTTGATATCTGAAGAAAGCACAATACGTACTATTCAGATTTGAGTCCTTGATGTTACATTTACATGGTTTGGCAAAGCCTCTTTCATTTTCCTGACAATCACTAAGCATTTTAGCTGGGTCTGCACCTGGTTATCAGGACAGAGGAGAAAGGAACCTGCCTGGCATGGCTGCATGAGGAGAAAGCAGAGCTCCTTTCCTTTGCTTTCACTTACATACAATTTTCTACTCACTTTTCGTTGTGATATGACACGACGACGCAATGCAAACCGTATTTTATTAAATATAGTGCGATGCTTCCCTTGTAATAACGATGGATGGAACGGGAGACTCTCTTATACCCTAGCCTCTGTTTTTGAGTCTCCGGCAATGCAATGGAATGTTGTGCATATTTGTACTTCACATAACAAAAACCTACATAAATCCACTCTGTTTGTTTACATTAGGCTCAGAGTTACATATGATACTTTTCTTATCGTTAGTTTACATTACATTACATGCTAGCTGCATTTTCCTGTTACAGCCTACAGTTCTCAAAAACTCAAGTACGTATTTCGTATGTATTTGGTTCCTATTACCCTTAGAAAAATACCAGGTGTGCAATAATGAGGTGGTGTAGAATGTGCGGAAACTGAATGAGTACATGGGATGCCTACCTCTGCAGAATTTATTACTTAAATGATAGACGCGAAGTGGAAACCTTGCGAGAATCTTATTTTCATGGATTTAAAAAGTAAACCTCGACTCATCTTTACCAAATACAAAATACAATACTCCTTTGTTTGCATTTACATAAGCATCAAACTAAGGAGAGCTTGCAACATGTAGAAATTCAATTTTACAATCCCTCCTCATACAATTGGAATACCCAATTTCATTTTCCTTAGCTAAAACTAGGTTAGCAGCTCCAAACTATATTATTTCCAGTATTATTACTCTAAATAGAGTACACACCATCTGTAGGTATCCTTGTCTGTAGTTTGCACATGTAAGCTACACGCAACTGGGTAATTTATAGTTTAAGGCTTATTATGCTGAGCACTATGAATACCTCTACTTCGGTTTTATGTATGGATAACTATGTACAGATTTACCACTGCCGACTCATATGCATGCTAACACAACGTAATAATACGTTCGACTGTCTTTCCTCTGAATAATACATGTCTAATCGAAGTAGATTCCCATATAGACTTTCAATGTGTACATAACCTGCACGAAACTCCGATTCAATCAACCTTTCTTCTACTTATCTCTTACTTTTCCTAACTTTTGTTTTCGCTTAATCAAATATTCCATTTGAGTGATAATTTCCACAAAGAAAGAAGCTTTCTTTAACTGTCTGCTCTTCTTTCATATAAGTATTTAACAAACCCAACCAAACGAACGTCAAATTAGTCTCCTTTCTTTTCCTTCCACTTGACAATGTAAAGTAGAAAACCGCTAGTTTGATTTCCCTTACATATATCCACTTAATAATTATGCAGACATACTTTGCATGAACACACATACAGGGCTATTTTTAATTCTGCTCACTTCGATTTTATTGTAAATATTGTAAAATGTTTGTAAACTTCGAAAACTGCAACACGTATTATTACTATTGATACCCATTAACAAAGTATAGCAGACTGAAGTTTTTCAATAAGACCCCTAGTTGTATTTGCTGGTTTTATTTGTGTATATGTTTGAAAATTTGATGTTGAAATTTAGTCCCATAGCACACTACTGCGGAGGTACCCTAATCTTAATCAAAAATTCAATTTACATAGCTACTACAACAAACATTTCAAATGTCTTTGCAGCTGATGTAAGCAATCAAAATGCTTTATTTATTGAATATGGAATTTTAACAGTTTTATATAACAAATATTCCACATTGCCAGAGTAAGTGGAAAAGTTATAAAGGATTTAGTCCGTGGAACTAGATTTTGTTCACTTGAAAGGTTGTTGATGCTGTGTGCATTAGTGACTACTGTGGAATTGGAACAATAAAGTAAAGGTGTACACTATACGGATTGTCGGAAACTTTGGAGGATTGATCGAAACATTTGTTTTCCTAAGCGATAGAAACGGGAATGATTTTAATGAGTAAGTCCGTTGCGCAAGGCGAAGGATGAAATGCTGAGGAATTTAATGCATTCTAACGTCGACTTTCACTAGAATGAAAGTTCACGATTAGCAAAACGATTTCAAAGCCGAGAGTCTTGTCAAACAATCCATCTAGGTCATGGAATGATGAACAGAGATGCCAGGAAACATGAAAAGATAGAATTGACGTAATGCTATTTTATATATTTAATTTAATTTCCCCTGTACTTTTAAAGTAGATGTTACAAATTTCCCGAAATGTAGTTGATGCAATCACTACTTGACAAACTACATTAAATGATCCCAGAAGGAATGCTGTCAATAAATGCATTTCTTTATAGTTCAAAGGAAGTATCCCTCAAAAGGCTTATTAAGTTGCAATTCAAGCAAACGGTTCACAGTTATTTATAGAATTAGAATTCTGAAAATTACCATTACAAATACCTCGTAATAGTTACAGATTGGAGGTTTAAAGGAAATTATTAATAAACAGTGAATAAATCCTCGGAAGACATGGAAAATAGTTAAATTTCTCTTTATTCACCCATGAGCATGTAATAAACGTATTTAATTACTAGGAAACTAATAATAAACAATTTCCTGCTAAGGTAGCCGAATTTGAAATGAGTTTTGTAATATCTTCAAGAAGGAATTAAAAGATTTGATAGTTCATTTGATAACTGCCATTGTCTTGTGTGCACTTCAATAAGCAGTTAATAATTGTGATGTGGAAGCACGAGATCCAGTAAATCAAAATAGGTTTGATAATTAAACATTTGAAATGAATTGAAGTATGTGGATTTAGAATTGTTTTGAATTCGCACATGTTGTTGTCTGATTTGGCAAGCGTAGGGAGTACAGTGAGGAATGAGCTACGTATTTATTGCAAAATAAGGAAATGGCATTAATTAAAAAGAAGACGAGTGTACAAGGACCATATTACAGACCTTGGGCGGTTATTGAGTGTGTCGGTATATTTGCATTTGATATAATATTTACAGAGCACTCCAAATTTCTGGCAAGGGAAGGGAAGGGACTGACTAGGAAGGAAAAGAGGGCAGAGAGACAGAAGCTCAGCAAATATTAATGCATAAATAGCTGCGATGCCATTGGAACAGCATTTAATGCCTCCTTGGTACAAATGCGGACTGTAGTGCAGCAGTATTGCTAACTCTGCCCGAATGGTTGAGCCCGGATTTGCGGTTTGGTATCGGATTCGTTTATTTATCGACTTAAGTGGAATGGCACACAAAGCTCTTGATATTAGCAAAGAGAATGGAAATGGAAGAGAGAGCATTTGTAGCCACTAACAACTTGGGTATATGCAGGTTAGCATGAATAATCTACAGATAAGTAAGGCACAAAAGAGGTAGACCGACTACATTGAATTCTATGGCTAAACTGTGTTTATTGGGATTGGATTTTGATCTGCCACAAAGTTGACAGCAGAATTGATTGAAGAATTTCCCGATTGCGACAGTGTAAATCAAAGCACAAGGAAATTAGATTATTGTTGACATTTGTTTTTCAAAAGAAGTTATTCCGCAGTGCAAATAGGAACAAGGCGCCTACTGGCGCTCTTCATCCTCCTCTGCGCCTCTGTAATTACTTTCTCCTTCTCTCCATTCATCTCCTTTTCAAAAATTTCATACGGCTTTGAAGCGTGATACCCTAAATTATGCTGTTCAAACAAAATCCTCTCTATTATGTTCCCACCAGATCGAATAACCTGTTCTCACTTTAAAGAGACAAAATATAACTGTTTTGAAGTGTGTGTCCAAGCACCGACTAATTTTCTACCATCCTGCAATATTATTATTTTAATGACTTTACTAAATTTCCCAGCAAAGCGTCCGTGTTAATTAAAATGAATATTTACTACTACGCAGTCCTCACTAGGAAAAATAATCTCATTACATTTACTTTAATTATTCTTTGTTTTACAAGTATTTACGCGAGATCTAAAGTATTCCTCTTTCTCAAGTTGTTACGCAGTGTAATCGGACACGTAATCAACTTTCTAGTTACAGCATGAAAAATAACTCTAACTTAACGTTTCATAATTTCAGTATTATCATGAACAAGCCAGTTGGAAAGGTGTACTAAATTATTCATCACTTTAATAGCAAAGAGTCTTCAAACTGTTTCCGCTCTAATTTCATTTTGCCAGAAGTGCAGGCTGCGAAGTATGAGAACTTGTCCAGCCTCCTGGTTTCTTCTTGTTGTTTTAGCATCATTCCTATCCACTTGTGCTGTAATATCTACCCATTGTACTATTTCTCTTAGGACTATAATTAAAAATATATATCAATACCATTTATGCATTTACTCACTAAGAATTAAAGACTAATCAAGGTTTACGATTTTGAATATATATTTACATTTATGTAAGCCATTGGCTACTATTTAGACCTCAGATTAAGAAATTCAATGTTGTTTCTTTCATATCTCAAAATGGTAATGGGTTACATATTAAAAATACTTAAGAAAATTGTACTCGGCAGCATTGCTCAAGTAAATAATTACATAAAGCAGAGATTAGGAAGAGAATGTCGATGCTAAGCGAATGTAATTTAATAAAATGGTTATCTTTGACATACATCTACTTGTCTGTCTTCTACTAATATTTTCTATGCCCTTAATACGGGTGTTGTATGCTGTTTCACAACCATTAATCATTATGTGTCTGGCATTTTTTATGTTGCACAATTTGTCCTGTGCTATTCACAAAAGTAGAAAAAACAGTTAACACATTTTTCCAGGTTTTGGTGGTGCTCTAAAGAAATATGTTTGCACAGTCATAATCATATTTTAGATACTTTAATCCTTTAATACTATGTGTCTTTTAAGTTTTAATACTTTATGTGTCCTTTAAGCTTTAGTACTATATGTGAACAGGTAAACATCCTGTAGACAACTTTAGGATTCTGTGTAAAAGTTGTACATTGCTAGAAGCGCTTTTAGAAAAACAGTGTAAAGAATGTTTCGCTGTGTATTGTACAATTAAATAGATTTAGTGCTGAAGAAATGATAACAATCGTGATAATGAGGTTGGTGAGACAGGAATACAATTAGTAGTTCTAGATGACGGTTGAAGAGTTAGGATCTTCATTTTTGAGTCGCCTTCCCCAACCTCCTCTTTTCTTTCATTTACCCTCATAATGATTACTAGAGCAGAATTGAATTTCTAAAAAGATGTCGCTAACGAAAAGTCCTAATATTAAAATAGACAGATAAAATATAAAGGGCTGTTGCAATACATATATTCTTTAGTCGACTGAGAATGCAAAGTTTGTGTCTGTAAGTAAGAAATAGTAAATTGTATACTGATAGTGTAATTGCATCCCTATTTACTTTTACATTAGTGTGATCTCGGAAATAGTAATTATGTTAGCTGGGATGATACTACATTATTTCACTTGCGTTACAGAAAAGTTTTGATGTATTGATTCAACTCCTATTGTGAGATGACTATGCAATTTACAAAGGAAAGAAAAACTGGGTAAATTAAAGGCTAGATTCGAAATAAAATAGTATTCAAACGGAACTCTGTTGGGTTAGGCCAAGATTCAATAGAAATCGAGATAGAAAGGTAACTTTAATAAGCTGACTGCCTGACTACACCGTTTGAGAGACAATAAACACAATGATAGTACTGTCCCACAAAAGACTTTGCAAAGAAAACGTGTACGTCTCTACTCCCTCATCTCTCTACGTGGACTTAATGAATTGAACATCTTTTTCCATTCTAGGAACTTGCTCGCTGTATGTGCATTCGAGATTTCCTATCCTTTCCTTACTTTAAATAATGACTTTGAAGACAACTCTATATTATTTGTATTAACTCTGTTTATACATTCCCTTTTCACATTACCCATGAATCCAGCAATTCTATGCTATGGTTGTACATGTACTGAACACAAGTCTATAATGTTGACGTTTTCAGTAAAATTAGTTCCTAATTGAAGTTGGAGGAGAATGGAAAAATATCTGATAATAATAAAATGAAAGAATGACAAACACAGAGATAGGTTTACTGGTATTAAGTAACACATTGTGAATGAGCATCATTATAATTTTATTAATACACTGCGTACCTTGCCAGGGGACTTTGTAACTTTGGTACTTATTATAAAGCGATGTAGGAATATTGAATAGTATCAAGAATTAACGGCGCTGTTTGGGATTATATTTTATAGTAGATTTGAATGACAAGGACTAAATTCTAAATAAGTATTAATGATGTACATGTCTAATGTATTTTTTACAGAGGCATTATACCGTGTCCTAATGAGACGGTGAATTCTTGTCAGTGGGGTCCCTACACGGATCCTCATTATTTACAAAACGTAGCGATTTACAATCTTCGTCTTAATGGTACAAATCCGTTGAACCCAACGGGAAGAACGTGGGATTATCGTGTTAACCATTTCTCAATAGGTAAGTTTTTATTTACCATGTAGATATTTTGTTGAAAATTCTAAACTGCGTAGTTTCCTGTGTTACACGTGTAATGAGGAGTGATGTTTCATGTTGCTTCTAGGAAACTAAGTAGCGTTAGCAATATGCATTACTCTGTGAACGGATCAACTGTTTCCCAATATCATTTCTTTCCTGTACTCCACTTTGGTTGTTGGTTTATTTAAATGACTCGGTGTATTTCCTGATTGATTTACTCCGTAGCAACCCTGGAGTATGCACACAGGGAATAATTTATCTGGGGTGAAAGTGGAGACAGTTGGGAATGACTCGGGGAATAATTGCATGTCATTGATTTGATTTTTGTGAACGGTGCAGTGGTTCCTGAGACGCCAAAAACCATAGATGCCGAAGCTACCTCAGCCAAAACGATAAAGCTGAACTGGACCTTTCCTTTGTTTGACCGATTCGAGCCAGGTCTTTTTCACCGAGTCACTGTTTGCGCAGAAGGGGGATTCTGGTGCAACACCACGGTTAGTAACTATATAGATCCACAGAAATCACTTGACTTTATCGAACCGACTCTCTTTCTTCAAAAGCCAACAAGATACAGTCGCTTGTGGCTAGTCAAGAATTCCAGCCAACCTTATTTTTATGTTATCATCTTCTCTAACCGTAATGAAAATACTCTTAGGTGTCTATGTTCCCTAATCATTTCTACAGCCATACTCTCTAGACAGTGTATACCTTCTATAACTAGAGTATAAATGCGTCTAATGCTTTCAGTTACCTCAGGTGACGATCAAAACTGTGTTAACTATGTTTTCCACGCTGGCACACTGCCGTAGATGATAAAACGACTTTAGTATATACCGTATAAATCAAATGGACCTGGGGCATTATGTTTTCGGATATAAAATTTAAGTAAAATATTAAAGTAGTGTATTTTCGATATTTCAATTACTTAAGTAGGGGGTTTGAACCCCTTTTCAAAATATCGAAATAGTGCCCCCGTAGGGGATCGGTTTTTGGATTGGGAGTTTTATTTTGATTTATACGGTAACCACGAAAGAGGTTTAAGACGTTTTAGGTATTGTGGGTGACGTGGAAATAAGAGCATCTGAAGAGAATCTTGAATTTAGACTGCAATAAGGGAATTGGAAGAATCTTTCAAGTTCAGTTTCAAGAATATGCTTTGTGAATCTGTGTAGTTTCACTAAACATGAAAAGAGCACCCACTTGTACTACTTATCAGTAAACTAACTTAGGTATGTATTTGGATACCATGTGCTACAGCCGTATATTTATTGACTAGTTATACCTCGGAGATAATATAGCTGTGCATTTTCGCCATGGAAGTTATAAGGAAGGAAAATTAGGTTGACTTGGCTTTGGCTGGCTACTGATGAACTTTGGTAGCCAACTAAAAGATTACTTAAAAGTATGAGTACATAGTGAGTGGGATATAGTGAATGGCTAGAGATAGAGTTCTATGGTACCTGCATCTTCTCAAGTGTCGAAATATCATTAGGATTCCGAGCCAATTCCACTGGCAATGCAGAGTTCAACCCACTAGACTGCCGACTGGAGCCACTAATTTCTCCTTTGAATGCAAAGGTATGGTTCGGCTCTCGGTCTTTGTCTACTCCTCCGAGACTGCACTTTTTCCCTTTAACTAAGCCTGCAACTAATAAACAGTTAGGAGTACATGTCTGATTTACTATATGTGTGTCTATGAATGCATAGCAAATTGATTCTAGATAACTCAAGTGGGGATTGTAATTTAAATGATTGACGATCATGTGTGTTTCTTTTCAAGGGTTTGTTAGCTAATAATGTTATTGTTATGTTTTGTCTAGGTTATAATTATAGCACCTAGTCTCTACTTTCTTGTACACGACGCTATGTTACTAGTATGTTCGAAAAACATGGGAATACGATGATTGAGTGTAGAAACACATGCAGACGTCTGTTTTCTGTTATCTAATGCAAATAACAGTTCAGTTCTGTCCAGGAATAGGTTAAAAGTAGAATTTTGGTGTTGTTCAGAACATTGAAAGGAAAAATTTGTGGGGAACAAAAACAATAAAATTCATCGAATGTTTTATTTTTACGTTTAAAAGTCAGTTTTAGGTAATGTCGTGTTCTATGTTTGTATCCACTATATAAATATGTTATGAATGTAGCAGTGTAGAGAGTATAGACAGTATAGAGTGAGGGAATAGTGAAAGAAGTGTATAGCGTGTAGTAGTAGGGTATAATGTGATAGAAATGGTACTACTTAATGAACGTTGTTTTTACGATGTTTGTTTATTACTTTTACTGAGAAATGTTCAGCATGCGACTCATTCTGTTTTTTGTATACAATTGAAGATATTAGAAACTACGAAGAAAGAGCAGAAGGCTTATTTGGCGAGCCAAATAGAAGTTCCGTTTGCTTTCGTAAGTTACTCCGTCAACATCAGCATGCGGTCTCAAACTGCTCTTGACACAGAGGAATTCTGGTCCGCACCCGCTACGGCTTCTGTTACCACTTGGGCTGCAAGTAAGTCATCTTCAACTCTTTAATTATTCTACACACAATATTTATACGTCTACGTCAACAAATCGCTAAACTACTGCTAAATACTATCCAAATTATATAAATGGAAAGCATCTCCTATAAATCATCCTACTTCCTATAGGTACCTCCTATAAATCTTCCTTTCCTTCACTTCCCTGTATATGCCTATCTATGTATTTAATTAGAGTCACAGTCAATAATGCTCCAATTTATTTACCAACTCTGAATCTTTCCATTCTAACCTTTCAAACCCAAAATGGTCGACGGGAAATTCCGTGTTTGCGGAAATTTAATGCTGAGTCCATGATGAGTTGATGAGTAACATTTTAAAGTATCCAGAATATTGAAAACTCTTTCAAATTTCCAGTTCAGTATTTTCTGTATTAATGTTTAGATTAGTGCTTAGGTAAATTACTTTTGGGAACGTTTCCAGGTTTTAATTGAATATATACTGGCTGAGAGACATTATTTCCTCTAGGGAGAAATTATAACTTAATACCGTCAAGTTGTAACTAAATTATATAGTCGTATGCAACTGTAATCGTAGTAGCAACAGTCTCTAAATGCCACAGACTTAAGTTGGATTTTAGAGCATCATTAACTTTTAAATCCCGACTAAAATCCCCTCATTACTAAACGGTTTAAAATTTTACAATAAAACACATTTGCATGCGAGAAAGGATGAAATTAATAAGAATTATGTTTCTTTTATAACTAAAACAATTAATTCTGTGTCAAAACGTGTAGAGTAGAAGTTCTATTTTAATGACCACCTGAATCCAAGAATAGTTTTCTGTTTTGAGTAAAAATTCTGAAAATCACCTTTTTATGGATGATGTAATTGTGATTATAGTACAGATTCAGAAGAAGGTAATGTTCATTGAGTAATTAGGTATTCTGACTAAATAGACAGACAGGTATATTAGAGAGAACTCTTTTCTTTGAAAACCCCACATCCTAATTAGATGAATGGAAGCAGAATGATGATAAGAGGAATCTGAGATATTATTATGAGGCATTATTGTCATTGTCATTATATCTCAATAGGATGTGGGAAGTAGAAAAAGCATATGTATAGCATATGTTTTTGAAAAGATTCAGTTGAACAAGAACACAAAGTAGCACTGAAAATCTAATTTCCGTATAATTGGGATCTACTGTATGTGTTATTGTAGGTAAAAGCAATTTAGTACTGAGAAATTATAAAGAAAAAAGCCTAGATTTAATTTGGTTGGATGCCATATTAGATTGACTTGCGTAAAATTGAAAGAGTACTTAAGTAAACATAAACAATGATCATAGAGAGGTTATTATTGGCATTGGTTTGTTTGTGTTTGAATGGCTACATGGAAATGAAGTCAAGTTGAGTCATGGTTCAGTATAGAGCAGGACTTTTATTTGTTGGTTATGCTTCTGTGTACTTCCTTATAAATTGTGTTAGCTGGTATATTGACAAACGCCGTGGCATGATTTATTCTGGAAGACATTTTAAAAGAGAGAATAAACATGCCACATAGGGATAAATAGGACCGTTAATTTTCATTTGGTAAAGTCTTAAAATGAAATAGTTTGCATGAGAAGAAATATCTTTCGGCATATTAAATCAGCCGGGGAAGGTAGATTCGGCACAGGATTGAAGTTAAACAGCAATTATTGGGAATGTGATAAATTGAGAACGGAAATTGTTTTGATTCAGGGCCAGAATTTCCACCTAAGACTGACATTGGGAGCTTTGAGAGTTTATTAACCTCCTCCCTACAAGAACGCGATGTATACATCTACTGGGAGCAAGTTCCCCGGACACATCATAACGGACCGAAATTTCGTTACGAGTTTACAGTCTTCGAAGAGGATCAATTGAGAAAGTATGTATAATAACATAAATATTCGCTCTGCTCTTCTCTCTCTACTAACTTTCTGATAATATGATTTTCTGCTATCCCTCCATGCAATTTCCAACGACCTTGTTTTCCCTATTCCATTCCCTATCTCTTGCTTTCTTTGTCTGGAACCTTGTTTTCACTTTACTTGTCATTTCCAAACATCAGAAATCCAGTTGAAATATAATATAGTAGTTGTATAACTTTTTCCTTTTCTTCCTCCGTGGACCCCACGGTGCACGTTGTACTACAAGAGGTGGCCCAGAAATGTGCGCACTAATCTTGTATTAATGTTTTAACTTTTCCGCTATCTATGCAGTTATACTTACGCTTACTGTGTTTTCTACGTATTTAGATGCTACGTCCCTGTAATGTACAAATTATAATTTATGGAAGAGAGCTGACAGAGATTTTTTGCCAAAGTTTCCCTATATTTTGTTGTCTTGCTTATTTCTGTACTTTGTGAAGATACCTTTTAGGGTTTCGCAATCATGTAACAATTTTAACGCGGGATACATAACCGGGAGTATATACATTTACGTAGTAACATTATATTGGAAGACTTTTAGTTATGCTTGGTAATTCATTACTTTGTTCTTCTCTAGTGATATTCGTCCGGTGGAGATCACACAAAGCTACGCCAAGTTTGTGAAGCTAAAACTCATGAAAACATATCGATTCGCCATCCATTCTGAGAATGCTAATGGCACAAGTCTACAAAAGTCCGAAGTTTTTGTACCTAGGAACACTAAAGGTTCGTGCAAGATTGATTGTTTAACTTTACATTTCACTTTATTTAGGAGTTGGCTAAGAAATAAAACTTAATAGTTCCTTTTCCTTTCCATTTCTTCTTTTTATTTAAGTGTAAAAGTAGTAAACGTCTGAGAAACTATTTGCTTTATGCAGAATATGTTAATATTTTCCAAATTTTGAATATATCATACAAGAAACAAACGTCTTTATATGCAGTCGTCAGATTCCCCTAAATTTCGAATTTAGAAATGTACAAAAAGATACAACTGTTGTGTTGCAGACAACTGGGGCTTTCTTAAACTTTAGTTGGGCTTGGGCTGTCATTGAAAGGAATGTTAGCCCTTGTTCTTCATGCCATTGAGATTTTAATCCCCGTAGCACTATCTAAGCTTGAATTCACTAAACTTCTACTTAGTGTCAAGACAGAATGAAATTGTAAAAAAGATTAGATGGCAGATATGCTACAATAAGCTTTCTTGATAGTTCTCTAAGGGCGAGGGCAACAGTCCGGAAATTTTCGTAGGGTAATCGTACGAATTATGTTATTCTCGCCAAAATTCTACCTCCTTTCTACATGCAATCCAATTTTTCTACATATTTAGTGCCTTCATTGCAGTTTTCCACAACTCTGTACTTGGCTTACTTGGCGTCGCTCAGTTGAAATAATCCTGGCTCTTGTACTCTATTTTTTGCAGCTGTAGGCGAACCGAGGAGTGTTTCCAAGATAGATTTTACCAATGGAACTTTCGAAATATCGTGGCAGCCACCAAAAAACTCAAACTCAATCGTATCCTACACAGTTTTCAAATGCAACAGTACCAAGCCGCGACCTTACCAATGCGAGGTATGAAAATCAGTTTTCTCTCATGAATCACTTATCTATCTCCACTTTATTTATGTCATTCAAATATTCTCCCATTTACATATGGATGAGAAAACTTTAGTACAGCTACTTCCAATATCTTTGTAATCCACAACTGCACCACAACTACACCAGCTGCTTAGCGTAAAATTCCCACAGTACCCAACGGCCGCCGGCCACTATTTATGCCTATAAAATCCGCATTTTATGGCTCACTCTCACTACTACTACTTCTATTTTTTTGTTCATCTCTCATTACGTACTTCCACCCCCAAATATCTTGCTTAAATATTTCATCATCTGATTTTTATGCATAACAATTCCGCCCCCAACCAAAATAATAAACTTTCAAATAAATAAAGATTTTACAACTAAATATTTTAATATCGCAATAAGATTTGCATTACAATACATTTTTTAGGTTTTAAGCAAACCATATAGAGTAAGGGGTACATTTTTTCAAACAAAATTGTTTCTCATTTCTGTCAGGTTACTAGAGAAGGAAAAAGATTTTTAAAACTTCTTTTATATCTTCGCCTCAATAAAGAAAAACCACATGAAATCTATGTACCCGACATTGGGTCTGTATTGTACGTTGTACAAAGTAACCAGAGCAGAAGAGGAAGGGTTTTAGGGAAAGGAAATCAGGGATGGTAGTGAGGATCCCGATTTGTATCAGTTGTGGACCATCAGGTGATATTTGAAATTCGATGGCACCCAACTGGCTGAGTTTGAGCACGGTAGTGAAATCTGGTTTCCGATCAGGAATATCAGTATTGAAATGAATCGTTGATGTTGTTGATGTATACTTTACATAACTGCATTACAATTTCGATTTGTGATACAGCGATACTTTAAATATCGATATAAAAGGGAAATATTTCAGAGCAGCATAATATTTTCGTTTCAGGGTTTATTGGAGTGGTACACTGTTCCAGTTGAAGTGAGACGTAAATTGTTCCATTACCTTCCACATCATGAAAATAGATTGGATCAGTTTGCTGTGTCGGCAAACACAGAACATTTTAGTAGCGGAATGCTATGGGCCAGTTGCACCCTCATACATAACAAAGGTGAGTTCTCCATTGCCTTTTGTATAAGACACTGCGTAATATTCAAGCATGTTTTGAAGTATAAACTGGAATATATAAATATGTAATATCCTATTGTTTTTCATTTTCATGTTCCAGTACCGGAGAAACTTAAAAATGTCAAGAAAGTGAATGCTACAATGGACTCCATAACTATAGAGTGGCTTCTAGACTGTTCATATCAGGCTGGAACTGTGACAGGATTTAAAGTTGCGTATTGCTTAGTCAGCGGACCTTCAGCTGACAACTGCATAGGTAAATACAAGATATTGAATGGTCATCGGATTGACATTTCCTAATTTCTCAATTGAATTTTCTAAATATTTTGTTTGTATTTCAGGGAATGAGAATTACACAGCAGTGCAAGGGGCAGACAAAATTTCCTACCGATTAAAAGAACTGAATCCCTATTCTACGTACATGATATCCGTATCCGTGCAAACACTGGCAGGGGAGAGTCAGAAGAGTGACCCAATTTTTGAGCGAACGGCGGAAGGAATTCCCGCTGTGCCGCCCACGCCGTCAACTCATTTCGTGACGAACACAACAGCAACAATTACTGTTCAGCCGCCGTTGGTTGTAAATGGGAAACTGGCGGATTACATAGTTTATTACGAGCCAGTTAATTTCAAAGGAATCTCAAAAGAAAAGAAGCAGATAGTTAGTGAAAATGTAGCAGTCAGTTTCAATGTAAGATCTTACTTATCATTGAATTCGTCGAGCACATTTTAGTGCACATTTGATCGTTACCAATTAAATGACAATAATAACAAGTTGGTTAATGTGCTTGTGATTTCCTTCATTTTACAGTTGACGGATTTAGTCAGCAATACAAACTATTCCTTGGTTGCAAAAGCATGTACTCGAAGTGGTTGTTCGACAAATTCTAGTCAAATATTCTTCATGACAGCAATCGGAGGTAAAACATCTAAATATAATTAATATAACACATATTTCACCCAAGTTCATGTGATAGATTCGTAAACTATGAACAAACCATTCCCTTCGGCTCTAAAAACCTATTGTACTAAAGGATATTAATTCACTGTGGTTTTATAATCATTAGCTACAAATATTGCAACTTCGCCATCCCTAGTAAATAGGAAAGGAAATTTCGTTTTGACTTGGGGCAAACTGACTCATGTTGGTGGACGTGTGAAATATTTTGAGGTTAGGCTTCGAGAAAATGGAGAAATTGTTGACAAACCTCTTAAAATTCAATATAACGAAGGTAAAACTAATTTCCCTAAGAAAAGTTTTCCTGATTTTTACAACTTCAATTAAATCTACATTTGGGAAAAGGGGAAAGTAATAATATTATATCTTTCTAGATACTGTGGAGTATGAGACAGATTTGTCTACAAGTTGCGATGTTGACAAAAACTTGACTGCTCAGATTCGGGCTGCCACACTGCTTGGGAATGGTGATGATGTCATATTAGGGGACTGGAGTCCGGAAGGGAAATACAGTTGCGGAGGTAATTGTTATTTTGACTATGTTATTTGTTTTTAATTTGCAAGAGAAAATTAAGAACTTGATTGAATATTTATTGTAATTTGTTTAAGGTGGGGCAGTATGGTTCGTGTGGTTGTCCGTTGTCATTGGGGCAATCGTCGTTATAGCGGTGATTAGTCTCGGCTCTATTAAGTAAGTTTATTTATGAATCTCCGATTTCCCTATTTGCAATCATAACTCATTAACATCAAAGCACCAACGAAGAAAACAAGTGGAAAGCGTCCTGCCACGTTTTGTAACTGTTGATTCCTCGTTGACGCTTGAACAGTGAACAAAATAATGCAATCGATTTTCTCATTTAGTTGAAGAATATTCATTTCTTAACCTAATTTAGTTTGATAGCAGTAATTTATGGAAATTTATTAATTAATTTGCAGACTATATCATTACATTAAGGATTCTTCGAAAATTGAAGTTAAATTGCCACCTGGTCTGGCTGTATCTGATGTAAGTTCTTTGTTCTCTTCCAACGTAATATGATTTCATCACAACTACGCAATTGTTCCTACTTAACAGGAGCGAATAGAAATTAGGGCATCGTAGAATATTAAACAATTTTTCATTGAAGAAAATCTAATTGGTTTTTTTGAACAGTTGAACGGTTTCTCAAACAAACACAATACGAAACGTGTTCGCAAGAGTTCCGGGGGTGACATGGAGCCATATGGTAAGGAGAATCTGACTTACCAACTACAAATGACATCGAGTCACACAGATGAGTCAAAAGACTTTTTATCCTCCGACTCAAATCCTAGAGAGGTATGAAATATTTTTCTTTATTGCTATTCTCACCTTTCATATCTTTGATAACCCACTTACACTAGTATTACATTAGAGCAAAGATAAGTAGTATAATTTAAACATGACTAACTATAAGGAAAGTACAGTAAGCGCTCTGCATGCACGGTGTGGTAATTTAATTAATACGGTGAAATTCATGGCTTTAAAATTTCCATTTGATTTAACAGAATAAATTATGTAGTAGTCTGTCCTAATTTGTCCGTATACGCAACGCATAATATATTATTACTGTATTGAGCATTTTCGAATGTACTCATGAATATATGGTGAAACAATTGGTTTTTAAGTTAACTACTTACTACTGCATGACTTTTGTGGATTCTTAGAAGAAAATAGTATTTGGTGTGATGACAAGTAAAGCGTAAAAGTATTTAACATTTTGCTGGGAAATGGCGAAAGTAAAGTTTGCATTTTGACTAAAACTGATAGTTTTATTACATGATCCATATTGAATAAATTCAACTTTAAAGTCATCTTGAAAGATTGAAGGCAGAAATAAAATTTTCTTAAGGTAGATGAAGAAATACAATTGGACTGACTGAGCAAATAATGTGGCAAGGGAAATGCTTTGGTACTACTATACTCTACGGGTTTGGGATTGCTACTACTGTAATCTTGAATTCTTGGAAAGATGCACATGCCTTCATCTAATAGGCGGATTTGGAAATGAAAAAAGTGTAACGAACCGTGTACAGTGATTCATGTGTAAATTGGGAGTATTTTACTTTAAGAGATTGAATTGAAATTGGAATTCGGTTCGTTCGGAGCTAGTAAAAGCAAAATAGATTGTATGTAGACCTTGGTTTAACTCTTACGGGACTATTACTCCGCTATTTTCTGTCAACGACTAAATCTACTGCTTTTTCTACAATACATTCTCTATAGCCGCTCTCTTCTTCATGAGCATATTTTCTATTCAATATTTAAGGCTGCGACTTCAACTGCTCTCCACTAAAATAAACGCCTTCCTGCCTCTTGATGGCCAAATGCAACTAACGTGTTACTACACAATACGGGTGCTACGTTTAGAAATTCATACAGTTACCGAGATATCCAATGCAATAATTTTCAATTACAAACAAACTACTCAGTCTCCAAGTATTTATTAATATAGCCAAGTAGATCTAGAATTATTATTTATTTAAATAGTGGTTGCAATTAATTTCTATTTATTTACTTTGTTTTGTTAGTGTATTATTTGCTGTTAAACATTAGTGATCTAAATAAATAAAAGAAATTATGAAAATTGTCATTCATTTCGCTTCCTCATAGGATTTTTATTTCGGAAAACCAAAAGTCCTGTATCATGAATCACTGTATATATGGTTTTCAGTTATAATTCGTGATCACGTAGATTTCATGATGAAACTTTTCTTTTCCATTGTCATATTGAGGGCGGACTTGTGTGAATATTCCATTTATCCAAGGATATAATCATTCTCTCTGCTGTCCTCGAGTTTCAGACAAGATCCTCGCATTTTTCTTTAAACACTACTTATTATGGTACGACGGACATTTATTTTACCGCTTTAAAGGGTCACTCGCGTATAATACGTTTAGATTACGCTAAACACGTACAATACAATTAATGGTAGCCATAGCCATAGAACCACTATAAAATAAAGAAGAATGATATAAGATACGCTAATCCCTGTAAAATTCGTGACACAAAATTGGATGGCATTTTTCCATGACCAGGCTGAGGAGTGCTTAGGAGTTGGAGAAGATAATTGCACCTCACTCGGACTGAGCACCGAGCTCACAACCCTTGCCATAACGGATCCCGAATCGGTCCACTTAGAACATCAGTCCCTGACTAGTGAGGATGCCGCTTTTTTATTTGAGGCCCAAGGCCTTGATTTGGAGAGCGAGGAGATGATTGTTAGTTCTGAGCAGCCCCCACCTGTCCTAAAGAGTGATGGACCCCCCCTCGCCATCACCGATGAAGAATTGACCCACCTGACCCAAAAAATGGAAAATGCAATTCTAAACAATGGTACCGAGAAGAACGGAACTTTGGCAATGGCGGGAAATACGATTCAGATGAATTCCCTAGCCTATAACAATTACAACCAAAATGAAACGCAAAATGCGAATCTCCACGCCGGATCGATTTGGTGGAAAGCAACCCCAACTAGCGATGGTGACAATACTGCTCTCTCACCAGTCCTTATCAAAACCAGGATTCTTCCCTTGCCCGAGTTAAATTTTGAAAGACGACTTTCACTCATTCATGTACGTGATTGATTAACAACTTGCTAAAATTAACTAATCAATGTCCCCTCTCTCCTTAGATCTTTCTCTCAACTATGTTTCTACTTTCGCTCAGATTTTCTGCTCGTTTCCTGCTACTTGCTCTGCTCTGCATTCTTACTATCAGCATGCATCATGCTTATGATTTAATTGACATGGTTTGGTTTCCATTGGATCGGGATCTGCATGTTATTTAATTATCTCGGTGTTTCAGCTCTCTTACTATGTAAAATTCTCCTGCTCGCAAGTTTTAATTCAGTTACACAACTGGTGCTTCTACAGACTGGTTTTTTCTAGACAAGAATAGGATGAAGTATGTATAACACAGTCAGTATTAATAATCAGTTGCTTTGAAGCTTGCTTATGAATTAAACATAGGTTTTACAGTGCTCTCTTCAAATGTATTACTAATTTTATAGGTATTTACAGTAATTCAATAAGAAATTTGATCTTAAAATGTATGTGAGAGTCTGAACGAATGCCGTTTCTCTTTCTCTCCTAATTTAATGATACTTAATTTAAAACACGTTTTGAAGAATGTTCACTTCACACAGCAATAGTGTGATAAAATAGTTAATAATGTACGAATATTCTTTCTGAATTCTTAATACCCGTCGTGCATGCTCTGAGAATTTAATTCTTTAAACTATTTAATGTGACTGACTGTTTCTCTCACTAGCCGTATAAAAGGAGTCTTGAAATCACTCTGTCGGTGTAAATCAATGCGGGAAGGGAACACATTAGTTACTAGAAACTAGCATTCGTTTGTGTTTTCGTAACTTTCTTGTGTACGGACAAGGATGACGTAAATTAGGAGTTTTGCAATTTAAAATGTTGTCTGTCATTTACAGGAGGATAGCTTTCAAAGATTTTCCCCGTCAGCGTCCAACCCACTTCTTTCCGACATGGATCTGAATGGAGACATGGGAGGTGAAGGGAGCGGGACTGATGACGAAGATCAAATTATTCCTAATTACAAAATGCTGGGCCTGATGGCAAACGGGTCGGCAGTTGTTGTCGACAGTGACACAGAGTCAGAAATGATACAAATGATGAATCCTTCTTCAATGGTGATCTCGATTCCTCCGACGGAGTCGTATTCTCGATCCAATGGGCTGGATGAGTCTGACAGCTCTGATAAACTGAAAACGGTGCCTGGCCGCCATATGACAAATGGTCCTCAATATGTCAAGTGGACACAACTGACTCCTGAACTGAAAAACGGTGACTCCGCAGATAGAAACTCACCTTATTGCCAAGTTGGAATCGTTTAGACTCATCGTAATTAATGCAAATCATGTAAATCAATTTTATGTGAGCGTAAACATACAAATATCGACTGACTGCTTAAATAATTAAGTACATTATTAATTCATACAAATTGTAGTTCGTAGTTAGTTAGAGTTTACCTACCTATAATTGTACTATGAATATTAATTTCGAATACTTCATTTAGTTTGTACATAATTATTAGGTAGAATAAATCTAATTCACATCACTGTATACTCTCGCTGTAAATATGTACAATGTACAATTATTATTTGTTAATTGTGGTAGTAAATTCGAAATTAGCGGATTAAATGATCAAGGCGCTGCTAGTTGTTTTAATTGCGTAGAATTATAATTAAATAGTGACGGAACTGTACGGTCAACAAAGGATCTGAGCTACATATGTCAAGTAAATATAGTCGTCGTTTTCTAACTGCAACATAGGCATTAGTTTGTAAATCGTTAAAGAATGGCATTTCACCTATGTAATAAATTTTAGAATATACGTATATTTATGTAAGATTTCAAATTGATTAGAAACAACATTAACCAACTGTTAATGTTAATACGACTATTATGAGCGATAGTAGTTATATTAGTCTTTATTACAAACTTTTATTATGATTTCTCATTTGTTTTTAATATATGAACCTACCTACCGACATGTCAAGTGGTAAACGACATCATTTCTTCGAATTGTAACGTTGAATATACATTTTTGAATGTAAAATCACTATTTTCTATTTTGAAGGTACTTATTGTAAAGGTATCCACGGTTGATCCATATTTAAATGGTTCCCTTGACTTAACCTAATGTAAGCAGCAAACACTATTGTTAACGATTGTGAAAAAACCAGCTACTCGTACGTAATATTATACAACAAAACTAGCAAATAAATCTCATTCATTCAAGTTTTTCTTAAGATTTACTACTTTGGTTAGTTTATCAGTAACTATTACTATTATTGACGTTTAGTACATGCGTAGTATAATCAATGATAATTACAAGAAAGCAATCCAATCCAAATAAATGGCTATTGAGCGAGAGCTTACATTGTATCAAATGGGTGGGCTTCCGTACAAATCGTTTTTCAAACATTATATTAAGTTTACTATTCGATAATACTTATTTATCAGTTTAATTATTGCAAAGATAGAAGGATTAATTAATATTTTAAGACACATGGAGTATACAACAGTTTCGGCAACTCTTACGGAAGTTTCATTGTTTAGTTTTATTCAAATGTTTCTAATTGCGTCTTTTATAAATATAAGCACCTTATGGCTATATAGAATGTGATTTTTACGTAAATGGAATGCAGCCTAAAATTAATGCGCCTCAAACTTACTTATATAATTTAGTTCTAGTTTTTGAAAACAATACTTTTAAAATTCTTGATTTCTTTTAAGCAGCTGCTTTTGCATAAACTATAACTGAATTGGGGACACAACGAAACGTTTTACAATTACCTATTTATTACTTTTCCAATGCATCAATATAATATGTTCCTTTAGATCATTGCTGTTATTGGTGTAATTAAATTATCGAACAATGGTACCTAAAGTAAAAAGTTATCTAGATTAAAATTTTGGAGATGACCGGAGTATTTCTCAATATTGTTAATGTAGAATACTTAATACTCCGCTGTGAGTAAAGTGTGTCAATTTTATAATATTACTTCCTAAGGAATAAAAAATTGCTTGTACTGTAACTGGGACAAATAATTTTAAATAGACTTTTGTGTCTCTGGTTTTTTAACTTTCTATGTCAATGGCTGAGAAATATCATAACTTAATTGTAACCCTGATTGTTTTTTAGAAATTGATCAAAAGGAAGTGATTTCACGTAATACCTCCCTAAATTAAACGTTACCTACTAGAAATTAGATGATATACCTGGTTGGCACTAACTGCGTGTTACAGAATACTAAAAATGTACCTAAGTATTTATACTAATTTTCTTTTTATTTATAATTAAGGTAAAAGGTAGCATACGTGATAGAAAATCCTTGTGGCCAGGTAATACATTATACTTAGTACCTTTAACTTATTAATATTAACTAGTGGAATGTAATAGCTGTGAATAGCAGACTTACAAATATTTGTTATGAATTTAGGTACTATGTAATCTGTTGGTATTTTATGTCAGGGGCGGGCATTGTTTGTCTATGTGATAGTATTAAAATAAACGAGAAATGCAAAGGATTTTGGATTTTCATTTTTGATTACCTATCTGCTACTATGTGAGTACTGTGCAAAAAGTTTGCATTCACATTCGATATTAGAATGTTAAAGTGTCATAAAAATTAAAATGCCTGTATTCATCATTGTTTGTGCCTATTAATTTTATTACATTTGTTTTTAAATGAAATTTGTTATACTAGTGCCTGTAACTGGAATTGTAAGCGAAAATATGTAAATATGTATCATGGTCTGCTGTTTAGTAACTTAAAACTAGTTTATTTCAATCAATTCGAAAACAACAGCTAGGAGCCAAATTTGTGACAGCTATTGTTATGGGTAAGTAATTGTACTAATTACTAACATCAAATACCATGGTAGACAACTTTACATATTTTTATGAAATCCATTGTTTGTATTTTCATGGATTCTTTGACTCCATGTCGGTCAACGGGTAGTTAAAATAAATAATGTTAATAAAGAATACCCGAAAACACTAACATCCATTTCCAACCACATTCTATTTGCATCAGCCACAAAGTACAGTAAAATATTATTTTATTATCCACCTTTTCCCTGTGGTGCAGTATACAAACATATACTCCTTTAACGCAAGCCAATTCATTCAATATTTTTTAATAATAAACATTGCGTATTAGTCGGGTTAAAAACAAATTCAGTGTTCATCTGTAGTAGGTTCATAGATTTATTCTGCATCATTTCATCAAAATATCCAATTACATTGTAAATACGATTGCATACAAGTAAGACTGAATTTTTCGAAAACATTAAGCATACATTACAACTTTTTGTGTTTACTATTCCATTGATTCTCCTGCCAATTCATAATTGACTGTTTCATGAATATTATCCATGACAAAACAAAATTCTCTATTTTCCCATAGTTTTAGAAAAGCAGGTTTATAAATGATTTTGCAAAATAGATTATGAAAATAGTTTGGAAGAAATAATGCCAAAAGTGAACTTTCAATTAAATGCGCAAACAGTTTAGATTAAAGCAGTGGTAGACACGCGCAGCTTGTATTTAGTTAAAAACAAGAGTACAAATGCCTTCTTAAATGTCTGTGAGGTGATTGACAAGTGTTATTGCAGAATTGGTAGAAGCAATTACAGAGTTTATTATGGTGTAGGTAGCCATGATTCTGCTTAACTGCTATCGATATCTGAATCAGCATCGATAAAGTTTATATTTCTAATTCCAAATAGTTGCGATAAAAATATTATTATAAAGCCGTAACTTGGGCAGTAAACACAATTACGATATCGGGTGTGCATTTCTTTTGATAGTTGTTCTCTCTATACACTGTATGATCATTAGAAACAACTACAGTACACAATGCATGCATTACAAGTACGCTATTATCATCACTTACTATTTCTTAACTGGATACTTGTAAGTAATCGCAAAATCGCAATGAAATTAAAAAAATAAGAAGGACAATCAAGTGTAGGTATATAGTTTTAATTGTGTAGAACATGGTAAGTAGTGTGTTTAGTACACAATTGAGCATAATGCAAGCGTATTACATACCTTGACTTGGATGGATGGACTGATGGGGTGTGCTATCATAACATGTTATGTATATTATTATTGGAAAGAGAACAGTCGTTAATGTCAAATGAAGCAGAGATAATGGAAAACTAACAATGAACACTAACAGTCATAAATATCTTACTCAGTCGCTCTGTAATTATGTACATGGAGACTAATCATAAGAAACCACTATTTATTACTATAGGACAATATATCATTTCTAAGAAGATAAGAAGTAATTATTATTTAGATTTCGGTTGATAAATGAACATAAAATAGGATGAGGATGAACACTACTGTGTTTTTTATTTCTCTATACGAATACAATATACGAATCGCAAGTTTATGCATGCACACTCTCTAGTATACGAACAATTAGTGGTCGCTTGTACATGTAGGTCACCCAGACAGACAACTTACTTACATTGCATACTCTGTGTTATAGTTATGTCTATCATCCTTTTATCTCTCCTTTCCACAAATGCTGAAACGAAGCCACCAACAGTTAATACCAGCAGAAAACTTTCATTTATTTATATTTACCTAATTGCAAACCAACTATCATAAAATTATTAAGTCAGTTCGTAATGATATATTGTTTTTACTTTTCACAGTCACTACATTCACAATAAATCTTGCAGAATATCAAATAAATGAATACAACTGATTGATGCCTTGTCTTTCTTGCATGCCATGCTCTCAATAATTTATAGACGGGATAAATTAAATATAATTACAATGAAAACTATTCTTGTATAGAAATAATAGAAATGACTGCCTATTATTATTTAATTCAGACTAGGATCTACAACCTTAGACAACCTTAGCATGACCATATCAGCATCTCAAAACTGTCTCATAAGAAATGTCACTCATGAAATGAAATTCAAAACTAATAATAAGAGATTTTGACTTTAGAAAGGCAATTCTTTAGTTAACTCTTTAAATAAACTTCCTGCCTAACGGAACAGCGGAGAAAAGTTAATGGTTAAATATAAAACAGACAAAAATCATTGATAAAACGAAATACTGAAGCATCACTTCTATGTTGTTCTACTGTTGTACTTTTAATAATCCAATTTCCAATGGATTGATACATCCGAGAGCTACTTTACACCGACTCACCTACACCATTTCTATAGCTACGTAATTAAATGTCGAAAAAAATGACAAATCGCATTGTAGGTTGACGATAAAAGAGACTTTACCAGTTGGAGCTTTTCGTTTTGATAACTCTACCTAGGATAAAGCTACTATGCTTATGTGCGTTATGATTTGTTTAATCCAATGCGAAAGAAGTAGAATAAGCCCGACAAAGGGTGCTCTCTCGTTGTTGCTAAAGATAAAGCAATTAGAATATCCAAATAGTGGGTATTTTGTATCGATATTAATGAAAACTAATTTACTTCTAAATTTGTCCCAGTTGCAGAAGGAGAATATGGAGAAGGTACTTGAGTTAAAGTAATATATTCAATGTGGAACGATAATTATACCAATTTGTGATAAAAGAAAACCTTGTGGTCCATGTAAAGATGCCCTAGTACATGTAATGTCAAGCATTACAATATCTTAAAGTAAACCCTTAAAATGTTAAGATGTTTGTATCATTGAGTGGCTGACCCAAGTGACTACCAGAGTTGACTTACCTATCACTCGTATTCGTGAGCATAGTTTTTTACGTCTCAGGTACTTTATGCACTTAGCGTATGATATCATTATACTTCTACTACATTATCTGTATGAATTTTAGAATGCAATGACTCCAATGCGCAATGCTTAACAATAAGTTTATAATGTTAAAGTGGATTAAATATTGATACTACCTTCTTTGGACATACAAGAAACTATAAGGTTGCATGTACCTATTGCCTGCAATATGAAAACACAGCGATTTGAGGTGGTTTGCTTAAGTTGCTTGAATAAAGATTGAAATGAGACTCTTAAGTCTCAAAGTGAGTGGTTCAGAATTGAGAGTCTAAGTAGACATAATATATAATGTCTTATACGTACAATTATGTGTTTGTGTATAAGCCAAAAAATAGTATACACATTTTGATTTGAGGAGCAGCATAGGGAGGTTGTTGTGTTCCATGCCACATCAGTGCAGTGCAGTGTGGAGGAGTATAATTGTACGTAATGTGTATCAACTTACCTGTACAGAAATAAAAAGACGTAAGGAGGCAGTCTTCTATATAAATCTGTTGAGCACAGTAGTAGGTAGTTCGTAATATGTGCCTACGTACACTTAGATCGTGAATACTCACCTCACATCACCTTAAGTCGAGTTAAGCTCGTATTAAGCTACGTGTATAGTATAAGGATCCTTAAATGTGTGCAACTCATTGTTCTCACGGGTAGTAAGTCGGTTGCGATTCCCACGACGTCTTTTTTTATTTTCCGTCCTTGCGATAATTTCTTGACTTCATGGGAACCAGTTTTCATATCGTTCATACATACTTGCTTTGCCATACTTTACCTATTTGGAGCTACGTATAGCCAAAACGGCCAGGTTTAGCATACCTATATTATTATTATAACCAGCCTAACTGTCAGAAGACTTGTATTTGTATTGATGCACTCATAATGCAGAAGTTATACACTTATTCTATGTTCAGATTCATATTCAATTATGTTGTGCATTGTTCACCTGGTAGTTTTTCACTTAATGTGTTTCTATGCAAATCCTAAATAGTAGTAAGACGAATAGTAATCTTGATCTCCTTACCGTACGACTTAAATGTCATCCCAATTTCGAGGTTTTAATGTACTTTTGTACTACATGATATTGATTACAGAAGAGAATAGAAGAACAAAGAGTAGATACCTTTATAGTTATGCTAATTACATTTATATTCTGTCCCTTGTTAAGTATGCATCAGCTAAAATTTTGAGTTGCTCAAAAAATATTCAGCCCTAAAGAAATTTGTAATTTCTAATTGCTTTTAAATACGTAAGTTGTATTGCTTCCATAGATAGCAATCACGAAATGTAAACACTCAATTTGAATAATTTAATAATCTAATCAAGAAGACTCAAAAATTTACTTTATATTTACCAAAGTAATACCTGTAAACATAAGTTCAAACTATTACAATATTTGGAATCAAGGCATACATTTTAGATATGCTGTAAACAGAAATGAAACTGCACATAATACAAAAGCTCGGCGACACGTGTAAACAAAAGTGTTTAGCACTTCCTCGCTGGGATTCACTAAAAGCATTCCTTAATAAATGAAAAAGCTACGTGGAAAGATTTAAAAAGTTACGTGGAGTATTAATGACATATTTAAGGCTGTATGAAAATTTTGAAAGCATGAAATAAAACCGAAATATTTTCCAATTAAAGTTATGTACGACATTTCTATGAAACATAAAATATCAATTTGCAGGTTCTTGCTCTTTCATACATGAGCCAGGATTCATCTATTCTAGCGATGAAAAGCTGAAGTGCACAAGCTTGACAAGTTGCAAATTTTCTACACGCATAGACATACCTTTTTCCAGGGTTGCAAATAATTCAACACCATTTCAAACATAATTGCGTGAAAAACATTACCACAAATAATCATCTTCCTTAAAAGAAATTCATTTTTTAATATTTAAGGGGAATTCTATAAAATTGCGGCTCGAAATCTGAATATCATATCAATGTTAACATTTTCTTTTTTCTTCAAAGAGCTACACTGAGTACACTTGGACGTCTTTATCGTTATGCTGGACTGACATCCTATTTAATAATGTGTTTTGTTGACGGTGTGAATGGTAAATTAAATTCTTAGTTTTTTTCATATTTTTAAATGCCAATATCATAAGTGGGCATGAAATAAAAAATTGTTTTCTCGATCTGATTACCGATTACTACGTATATTGAATACTCCGTCTCGACATGTCAATGCACGACATTAAATGCAATAAAAATAAATGCAGATGCAGTCATCGCTAATTATTAGTTATTACACATGTACTACAAGAAAACACAATGATTATCTGCCAATACGAATTACAAAAGTATGATTTCTGAATATAGATGTTCTTTTAATAAAGGAAAACGATGTATAGATAATTAATGTTTAATTTGTTTATTAAAGGAATATATATGGGGAACTAATATTATAAAGGCAAATCCTATGTCGTTCCTTTTATAGTCATACTTTATATTATACTTGGAAATTTGCGTTAAATCACTAAAATTACGCTACCTTGAAATTAGTGGTAAGTGGAAAGAAATGTTTGAGAAGAGAATGCATTCACACATTCGGAAAAACGAATTTTGGAAATATGTACCATACGATTCCTTAAGCGAAACTATGGGGAACGAACGGTTTTTTATTATTATTTGCATTTATTGAGTCGTTTTGACGCCATTCAACTTTTAGTATAAATTATATTAAATCGTGAAAATACTATTGCAGATTTCTGGTAGTGGCACCTGCTCAGAATTAGTTGAGAGTTTTTCAAGTAATCGCTAATGGCATAGTTGCAAAATAAGTTGTCTGGTGTGACGTAAAATTCGTAAAGGTTGAATTCCGTAAAACGCATGATTTCATCCAAATGACATATTACTCAAAGTTCCTCAGGAAGAACTAAAGAGGTGATGTTTACATTTTTGGTAAAGTGCAAACAAAATGTGCCCCAATGTTGTATTTTTAATACTTGCAAACTTTTAATAAGGGAAATCTTTATTTGTAATCAAAATGACGTGTTTTCGAAATTCAGAAATATTTACATTTATTTCATATCCCATAAAAATTTCATGGTTTTTCTGTTCATCACAATGATTCTTCTGACAATTAACCTTGTAAACCTAATAAACATCGTAAAGAATGTTATAACAAAGTCGAAAACGATCAAGGCACTATCATGGTGGTTTATAATCAACATCTTTTGAAATTTAAATGAGAAATACACATGATTTAAGAATTATAAAGTGATAAGTTTTACTAATGACGAATACTTCCACACTAGCAAATGTTAATATGGGGGAAATATGTTTCTGATATCCACTTATTAGAAGGTACCTACTGATTATTCATTACTTAATTATTTTAACATGCTTAAAAATCGTAAATTGTGTAAATGATAGTTATGAATTAGAAATGCTTATGTACAGCGATTTACGAACAAAGTTTAAGGGTCAGTAGTTCAGAATTGATTTTCATAGGGATGTCATTATTCGCTCGGGTACTTTTGTTAATAGTCAGATATGATAAAGACAGAGGTGAGTGAAAAATGACACTATTCTCTCCCAGTGAGTCAAAGGTTGAAAAAAGAACATTTAATTAATAGTTTAGAGTTATTGCTCATGTTATTGTTATTACAACGAACATTACAACTCTTATTATTGACGGCACCATTGTTTTTCCATATTTTTCCCTCGTTCTAATTTCAAGGGTATGTAATACATGTACTTATTATTGTCTATGGGGTGGTTTTGCTCTATCGAATAGAAATTGTAAATGATATCAAACATGACGGTTGTTTTCTTCATTGTAATCTCATTTGTTTAGTTAGTTCTTTTATTGAGATTATTTTTTTCTCACGGGCAAACAGAATGCTACATATTAAATGTACGATATTTATGGATGCCATGCGACGACCGCATGGTTTAAGCTTGCGAAGCAAACGCGAAATGCTTTCAAGTAAATCCGAATTTCTAATGCAGAAACTTTAATATTACCTTATAATTTTATACATTTTTGTATTCGCTGCTCTCACCATCGTGTATTATAATTCACAATGCTCACTAGAATTTACATGAGAAAGTACTACTGCGTAGTGCAAAAGTTACGTAGTGCAAAAGAAACTGTATAGGAGTAGTTATATAACTTAGATAACATTACTATAATTTGCCGGATTAAAAGGATTCTAATTGAGTTTTCTAAAAGTTCTATGTGGATAAAATCGCATTTAACTTACTGGCAAATGAAGTTAACGAGCAATGTGCACCCTATAGAGCAAAGTTCTTGTTTTCCATGTTTAAGCTTAATTCCTAATAATAATTATTTTAATTAAATTATATTTTATATTTTCATGTATAGATATGTACCTCTAATTCACCTCAAGAAAAATAATCGCTTTACCTCATGGGACTATACTTGAGCTGAATGTACATTAGCCATTAGCAAATTGCATCAAAACTTAGGGTAAAGGTATCATTTTGGAGTATGGATACTTGAGACTGGATAAACATTTGTTAGTTAAATGTTTTCGTATGAGGCAAACCGATTATTTTTAAGGTGCATATAATTTTCCACCATTCTTTTCCATGCTTTCTGCATTTCATGTTTAAGTTTCATTCCTCATAATAAAAACTATTTTAATTAAATTATATTCTATATTTTTATATATTAGGTTATTTTGTTCCATGATTTTGTATTTCTATGTTTAAGCTTAATTCCTAATAATAATAACCATTTTAGTTAACATATAATTAATATGTTCCTATATGCAGATTAAGTTATCAGTAACTGCTGTGTAATATTGTAAATAAGGTATGATCACTCTGAAAGTTAACTCTAAAATGTATAAAACGTACGGGATAGTTAAATTGTCTTGGGACTTGTGGTTTGGAAACCAACTGTAGCCTGACTACAGATGAAATCATGAAGTATAAACCAAATTTTAATTTTTAATTTCATTTTAATTTTAATTTAATTTTACTAAATGACTCTGGCAAAAATATAACTGCTTTTTACAATTTTACGAATTTGTCTTTTTGTATTCTGAGTATGAGGTATCTAATATTAAATTTATGCTACTAAAATGTCATCGATTGAAAAGCGGACAGGGCAATATACTACTAACTAATAAGTAATATTAGTATTTGTCATTTCAAGAAATATTAAATAGTCCGCAAAGAGTTGGAAAAATACTTAACAATGATCTAGATTATCAAGGACAGAAGGAAAGGACGAAGTTAGGTGACTTAATGTTCATCATTGTAGTCACAGGACTAATTAATTAGTTTGCATATGAATATTATGGTTTCTAGTAAACTGATATACGAGCTGATATGGGAAGAAAACAATTCCAGGCTGCAGGCCACCTCCTGCTTTTAGCTCGTTTCCAATTAACAGAACCTGTCTTTATAGTTTCAATTGCTTGTGAACTGTGCAATATTCAATTATGCTAAAAGTTTAGTCGTGTTGGAATTAGTTAAATGCGGCAAAAGGCTTCCTCAATTAAATTTTTGTTAGTAGGCAAAGTAAAGCTAAGGAAGGAAGTCAACTATCACATTTTTAACACACTCTGTTCTTGTTAGCATGCGCTTACAATTGGCGATGTTGTGGTGTCTTGACTTGTGTGTCGCTTAAATGGGAAACCCACAATCAAATGCACGCGAATGCATGTTTTCCTGAATGCCCTTTGGTGCCTATTTAATTTTGTCAGAGGACTTTAAAATGTTATACTAATAATCGCCCAGTCTATTTATTTGGCTGATAGTGCATGACCTGAACCACTATTTAAAGTAAAACGACAAACCTATATTATGCTTTTTCTCTAAAATGTGTTATCAACAAATCCTACGTTCAAGCATTGCCCGTCTGTGAAATACAGGGAAAACGTCTTGCGGGTTAAAAATGTGAATACCGTATTACTTTGCTGTCGATACAATTATTTGTCATATTATTGTGTACCTACATTGTGTTGAAGACCTCCAGGTAAGGATTTTGTTTTAAGATGCAAATTAAGTATTCAAGAGTCAAAAATCTCTACATAACAACCCATTTGGCTTACAACTTACAAAGATCCTAATTAGGTTTAAGGAGAAGATATTCGCATATTAAAATGTGTCCATGCAACAAGGATGCCGACCCAGGGCTTTGGGTTTGTGGGTTTTTGAAAAAAAACCCGACCCACTTTTTTATCAAACACGTTTTGGTTTTTTGGATTTTTGGGTTGTTGCTAGGTGGGAATGTGAAAAACGCCGCCATTTTCACAATAAATTACAGTTTATCATGTATTATATGAACATATTTGATAATTATACTTAAAAACTACCATTCTTCATATTGTGACTCAAAAAAGCAGGAATATCAATTAATACATGTAGAGAACTTGTCATTTCAACATGTCAACTCTTACTATAAAATGGTGTTAAACTGTGAAAAGAATATTTGCAGATAGGCAATTTTTTCTTCTTCTATTTTGCGAAACTACTTCTGAAATGTATTAAATAGCAAACGATGCTTTCCAAAATTAGTAATATTCTGAAAATTAGTAAAAGTTTAAAAGTGGACAGAATTTATCAAGCACAAGAAAGCAAACAGGGAAAAGCAGACTTTGTCTATTCACCGGAAGAAATATTGCCATCTGTAATATTGTAATATTGAGACAGTCCACGCGACAATTATTTCGTTCCTAAATGAGCCATCCAAGAAAATATAATACTTTACCATCGAAAGAAGGATGACAAGTACTTTGAGTATGAAAAAACTAGTTTCTAATAAGTGGAATAGTTCTCGCTTCCTTTTGCTGCAGGGATTTTAAATAATCTTCGCTTTCAATTGTTAAACAAACTTCTATGAACAATAGACGTGTCCTGTCAAATTGTGACCGAGTAGAGAGGAAGGAAACTAGTCATTCATTGCTAAATACTATTTATTTATGCAGAAACATGCTTATATGTAAATTGAGAAAGGAAATTATGAAACGTAAGCTACATAAACCGTCACAATTTATCTGCACACAATTTTATAGCAAAACGGCTAGATTGAACAATTGATTATAATTTATGATAATAAATCATGCACTGACACCAATAAAAACTGTCACAATTTAATGCATTCAAAATATAACCAAATTTTGATTCTGCGAAGCCAATTATTGCCATTATATTAGTAAATCCAAGAGAATTATGAAAAGCTTATAAAAAACTTGTCTGCATTACTGTATGCAATGTGCATGTTTCCAAATGCAGGAAACTTGACAGGTACTCCCACTATGCATCTTATGTTTAGTAATAAATGAGAAGTTCTTAATCTTATTATTCATGTACATACAATTAAATTAACTCAGATCAAATCATAGATTAAATTCTTTACAATATAGAAGTTATACTTCTATTAAATACGAATAGTCAAAGGAAATATTAATATCCTTCTATACACCTACCAACATGAATTTGCAATTATGTAGTAAAAACAATGTAGTTGATAAAAAATGCATAAATAAAAGACTGATAATTAATAAACTATCTTGTGGCACGTCAAACTTATCAATTCCGTTTGGTTATCCGTTAATCTAGTCCGATTCACTATTCGCAAAAAGGAAAGATGAAAGTCAACTATAATTATCATTGTTCGATTCAAAACCTACCAATGTTCACGTGTAATTTTACATGAGGAGGAATTTTATGTGCTATCCTAATGGTATCAGAGGCAGCATAGTTGTAACTGCTAATTATTTTACCTCGTTTATATCCTTAACAATTTTCTATTGCGTTTATTATCAAGTTCTCTAATAGATTCCTCAGAAAATTAAACCAGCTCTCCTGGAATTGCCTCAGTATTTAAAAGAAAAGACGCTTCATTTTACGTTTAGTTGAAAATGTGTTATGTGGCTATTAAGCATACTGTGAGAGACAATGTGGTCAATTAGGTAATATTTTACAAGGACTTTAATGAGTACAATTAATGCCTCCTTAGAAGTTTTAAAGAATGCATTAAGTTGGTAAATATGAAACTGTAGGATGCCCTCCTGAGAGTATTCCTTTACTACGAGATTCCATACCTACTTGTTCTGAACTTTTCAAATCTTGTTAAAAAATTAAAACACATAGTTCAAAAGTGTTAAAAAATGCCAACTCCAGGTTTACCTAAATGAAATCCTTAAAGTCGTCCACAGTGAGCCACATCCATCTAAAATAATGAAGACGTTTATGTTAAGCTATTACATTGAAGTATGACTTTATTATTTATTATACTGTTCTTATCTCTGTACATTTGTACTAAGCACACATAAATGTACATGTATATGTACCAAGCTGCAAATGTTAGCATTATTATTGAACACGACAGTTATTTATTATGTTACACGCTAAAATTATGTTACCTA
Source organism: Yoshiicerus persimilis (assembly GCA_020352615.2). NCBI lineage: Eukaryota > Metazoa > Arthropoda > Collembola > Entomobryomorpha > Tomoceridae > Yoshiicerus > Yoshiicerus persimilis. Next base: position 38,689,074 of record CM060170.1, on the reverse strand, counting down.
CCAACATACTTAATACTTAACGCTGGTATAGTACAACTAAAATCTTAAGACAATACTTATTGTTCGTATACTGAGAAGTTATAAGAGGTCTTCATGAGAACACTATTAGTCTTAAAACTTAAAGGTACTCTTGTAGCTATTAAAAATGCTAAAAGTACGGCTCTTGTTGCTAATACTCTAAACTAGTTTAACTGCGTATTTACAAATGCTGTATAACTATATTAAATTTAGGAGTTATAGGAGGAGAATATATGATTTTATGTTGTTATATACCTATAATTATTATTATAACGAAAATATTATGCAGTCGAATGTAAGTAAGCTTAATGGTAAGTACTACTTAAAAGGCAGTCGACGTTAAATTGCTAAGTTATCCATGATATACTCCTTTTGATATTTGATATTATAGAATTGGCTCTGATTTCCTGTTTTACAGGGTAGGCATACTGCTATATGTAAATGTATTTAAGTTGTGTAGTATTGTGAGCAAAAGAAGTAAAATAAAATAGAAGATAGGATGGTTAGATACCGTGTCGTTACGTGGGTATTTAAATAAATGGACTTTGAATAATGGCTTAACAATGACTGCATGATACAATCAAACTGTGAATGGAGAACGCAAGTTCGCACGCTCCCTGTTCTCATTGAATTCACAACAGTCCTCTCTTTCGAATCCAAGACTTTTCTTACTTTATCATTTACTTGCTTTTTATTTTATTATTATCAGTTCTTAGTCGCTTTTGCCGTGCTCTCCTCGCTATCTTGCACTAGATTGCTCAAATATTGCCCAGGCTATCTCCACTTACAATACAACTTGAAGGAAAATGAGTGCACAATAGAACAGCTATTGACGAATTTAAAACACAACTCTAGTTGTGGCTGTCAATAATTATTATAAGCAGTAGTCCGTCAGCAGGGACTTTCTAAGCCAAGCCACATTTCACTATTCTGCAAAGTGATACAATGTACATTACAACTATAAAGATGTCTGTGCTATTTAGGATGATAGTTAAACATAAAGCTATTTGTTGTTAGTTGCTATCTTAACATTGGTTATTGCTACTTACGATGAGATAAATTGAAATATTGAAATTCTACATTTACTTGTATCTTGTACTATGTCCTAATACCGACGTATTATTTTTCTATTTCATGTATTTGTATACCAGTTTAAGCCGCAAAACTTGCGGATGTAAGCTTGCATGGAAAATATTAGGATTAGCTAGTACATTTAACAGAATACAATAAAATAAGGCAAAATAAGTAGATTATCCTTATTTCTCATCGTTAGGTTTTCATTATTATGGACAAACGGAACAGACTATGGAAAATCCCAATGAACGAAGAAACTTAGGTGCTGCAGTTGAAGTCTTCTATGCTGCATGGTATAAATTTTATGGGCTATCACTATCTCTACACAAAAGTATACATCTATGTAATTACAATTCTATCTTGAATGCTGAAAACAAGTTAAACTATAACTACAAGTAAATTTTTTATTTGTAGAAATGTAAGTCAATTGTAATTGCAACTCGCAATAATAATTTAATGGCGTGTATTTATACATTTGCCTTCATCGTGTACCTACGTATATATCACTTGGAGTAAGAATTATAGTCTAAGAAAACAAGTACAGGGTTAAATTAAATAGTAAAAAATTCAATGAAACTATTCCAGATAATTTCGATGATAAAAGTATAAGAATATGCGCAATGCCACCACTTATGTAAATACTAAACAAGTACATTTCTATTCCGCTTTTAACCCAAAACAAATTATACAGATTTATGACATACATAAGCAATTTTATTGCTATATTACTGAAAGTAGCTATTTAGACATCGCAAGGTAGCAAGTTATCTCCTGTATTAATATTTTTTCAATACTCACAATGTCTTACATAATAATAACTGTGAGACAGTTTGAAAGTTTGAATCACGTAGAAAATTGCTTTCCTGTTTTACTAAAAACAAGGAGTAGTTTCGTTTTTGAAGAATATTGACCGCAATTGAATATGAATTCGAATGGAAAACTGCATTTTATAATTATTAGAAGAAATGTCTACTAAGAGCATTAAGAAAGGCTCTAAGTAAGCACAACACACAGGAACGAGTTTTAAATAGGAGTATCAATGTCTATAAAGATATTCTATCTGGATAAACATGTTTTTATACTGCTGTTTTATTTTTATAATAACTCTTTGTAAGACAATGTCAATTAGTAGTCATAGGCTAATAATAAGCTTCAATGGATAGTAACTGACGGTGAGGTGTTGCGCGGATACCAGAACAAATGTATAATTGATTTTCCGATAAGCTTCATTGCACAGGTAGGCAGTTGTTTTCAAATGGCTTACTTTAGTAATAATATTCTTATCTACGCTATTATTATATTTTCTTCTGTTTTAATTTGCGAAAAGAAGAGATAATTGCTGTGATAGTTGAGAAACCTTCCAGCAATAAAATTTCTGTAAAGAAATTCTATATTGGCATCAAGTTACATATCAGGTTATGCATTTCCTTTGGTTGAGCAAGAAATCGAGCCAACTCGTAGCAAGTAGTGAATACGGCAATAGCAGGCAGGGAAATTAAAGAGCAAAGTGTAATGGGGCAAAGGAGGGAATCGTAGGAACAACAAAATTAACTTTGTTTTATATACGTCCCTGACTTAGCATAAATTAACAATAATACTTACCGTAATATAATTGGAGTGACGCACTTACGTTAGCCTTAGTGTTACAAATAATGAAGTACTTATAACATACAATTAGATGTTTTTATTGCTATTTTGCATATTTATTTCTATCGTTTCGTTTCATATCTACCATGGAAGTTCTCGTTACAACTGATGAATGTACCCAAAGTATGCTTTATTTATGCAAAGCATTGCATCTTCCATACATTCCTTATTATTCACTAAACGGCGATTTCAACCAAGAGGGAATATGTGTGAATAAAATAGAAAAGTAAGATTGTTGCTGTTACTGGGTGACCTTTGCCGTATTACTTAACACAAAAAATCAAAAGATATTGTAAATACCTGTATTTACCATAATTATGTTGATATTGTTTTCTTTACTTCGTATTATTATGCGTTGTAAGTTGTAACATATAATTAAACATAAATAGATAGGATTGTTTTGAAATACTTTAAAAAAATGAAGTCATAATAATTACAGTTCAATTGAAAAATATTATATCAGTAATGATATATATTCTAGTTATTGATATGACATATAACATTATAACTTTCAAGTTATACTAATTTTAATCAGACTGTAGAGTATTTGTAACATTAGTTAATTTAATTATATGTATTTCTACAATGTCCTTTGTACGCTTCTAATTTTTATTACACTTTGTAGCGTGTCATTTTATGACTATTAGCAATAATAGTCCAATTGAGTAAAAGTTCTTTAGGTTATATAGGTTATTGGTTTAGGCATACTAATATCTTCATTAGTTATCAATTACCAATCGGACTATAAATGAAGTGACAGAAAAAATAAGCATTTTTCATTCACTCGTCATCGGGATTTATGTCGAGAAAGCCCAATTTAAAATGAAGAAATCTCAATTCTATATTATGAGAAAATTTGAGAAAAATTGTAGGGTCAAGCTCAAAGCCATCGGCGAACAATTTGTAATGTTTTTCAAAAAGCCATTGGTCATACAGGAAAAATGTTATAAAATTAATAATGACTAGTGTAACACTTTCTAACAATTTAGTATACGATTTAAATACCATGTTTACTAACAATGCGAACTTGTAAAACAAGGGATTTTTAATTTGGGAAGGGAAGATTCACAAGAAAACTTTGCGCGAAAATTACATTACTGCTAATATGAGATAATTCTAAAATATTTAGTGGCCACGAGAGTACATGTGAACAACCTTGACACTTTGTGGGCTTCCTAATTGCTATATAAAGCAAAACTTTAAAAAATTGAAACAATAGAGGTTACTTGGGGAAATGTGAACCAGTGAGAAACCCGAAGATATTATATGGGAACAAAATATAAAAGAAATATCAGTGTAACTTTTAATATCTAAGCCTTAAAGAAATGTCATTTCAATGTTGTTAATTTCATAAATTTCAACCTTTGCATTAATTTCTGATAAATGACACTATATTTGTAAACAAATAAGCGACAAACTGCCGTACAGCGTATGTGTGAATCGAAAATGTAGCGATTCACCCTTCCTGTAAATTAAAAAAGAGTTCCGTTGCACTTTTCCCAGCCACTAAACGATCCGAATGCATAGTGGATATGATTATGCATTTAAAATAGTGAGACAGTGAGAGTAAAATAATCAATGGAATGAAAATATTCAAAGAATTTCAGAAGGTACGGGAGTTATACGATTTTATATTTCACTTCCATGTAAACCAGACTAGTAGTTTACTAGTGATAAGTACTACAAAGGGTTATACTGTACAGTGGCAGCGGCACTGCGATATTACGTGGATAAGTTGTCTGTGATTATCTGTCAGAATGTCGAGGAGGCTGTCATTTCATGTGTAGGTTATGCGTTTTAAAATGTTTCACTCATCGGAAGGGAAAACTCCGAATCTTCACAGGTGTGTGTAACTTTCCCAGATTGAATAGTCTAAGCACGAGCACGTCTGCTGTATTAACATTGCTGTTCAACTCACTTATCTTTGTGTGCTAGGAAAAACGCACAGTTCAATTACCTATATTTTATTTCATAACCTAGACAGTCAGGTTAGGGTAGGTAATGCTCTAATATTATTACGAATCTGGTATGTCACGTGCTTGTGGATTCATGAATTGATGTGATTCTTTCACAGCCCTCATTCATTACATTACTACAAATATTTGCCTACGTGCCAAGTGAATCCCATCACATGGCAATGGCACTCACACCACACTCGTCCTTTGTCTCCCAGCATAAAACTTATCCGTTTCCTAAAAAGTCGTCCCGTCTGTCCCACAATTACTAATTAATAACTATCGCTCCTCAAAACACATTAAATGTAATGCGCTAAATGTGTTATACGTTAATTAGTATGTCCATTTGTGTAAGTTGTCAGTATTAGCATCAAATGCACATAGCGTCTGCAAGGGATTCATGACTACATATAAATGTCAGATAATTAGGTATATTCTTTTGTGAGAAATAGTATCTATATTTAGGAGTAAGGCAGTGTCTAATTATTGCTCGTAAGTAGAAAACTATGTAAGAAAAGACAAGGAGAGTAAATAGCACTAGGAAAAGTATATTTAAAAATCAGTGTGAACTACCATCGCTGCCCTGTGAAATATTAATGCTAAAGTGGATTGAGTGAGAAAATCCTTTCATAAAGTTTCAGTCGGTCACTAGTCACTAATACTGTTTTGTCTACTAGCGAACATAAGCGAAATGAACAAGGGAACGGCTACACAGTACTTAAGAACATGTCTAGCTCCATATAACTAAATTGGTTCCGTTGTCGTGTGCCTTTGTGAATGGACACGTGCCACAAACAATCTTTCTAATATCTGGCCACCCAAGTTCACTACCTGCCAAATTCTACAACAGATAGTCCCAGGCACATCTCTTTATAGCACTATTATGCAAATTTCTTAAGAATATGTCAGAAAGTTAGTTTTGTTAAGTATAACAATAGATAGTTAATATATATGTATATATAAATGCCTCTTTGGGAGTAATAAAAATAATGTTTTCAAAATCAAGGTTTTTGCCAAAAGCGCTCAATTCTGTCTGCATAGTAAATGCCCTCCTAATATGTGTGCGTACCCTGACTGAATTCCAAAGAAGCACAATTGCACCGTGTCTTGGTGTATTTCATCAGCTTTTACAGATAAGATTGAAAGTTTAAGATTTCATTTGCTTGTTATCCACTATGAAAAGATACCAGAGATGACTTATTTTCTAACTTGACAATATTTTGAACCAGGAAGTAAAATGTAAGCGATTTTAAATCAATTCAACCAAAGAAGAACAGACTTCACCGTTGACCAAAACAGATTTGATTTGTCATGAGAATGTGGGCATGGAAATGAACTGGACGTGAAAGAGTGAAGAGGACAAAAAAGCCAATTAAAGGTTAAGCACTGATAACATATGACTACTCACAGTAAGATTCGTAACTTCATTGTATGCACCGTGGATTTTCTAACCAAACGAAAAATTAATGATCTCTTAACAAACCATTCAAATCATTCAAACGGAAATTCAAAACACAAACTCTTCTGAAGTACATTTACATACATACTCATTCTTATGCATACTTAGACAGAGAATTCTTATTTAACTTGAATCCACTATTTCTAAGCAATCAGGGTTCTTTCATGTATGCAAATAATAATATCATATTAATGTGAAAATATTAAGAATAGCTTTGCTGTAAAATATATTCTATTTTTAAATGTATTGAACAATTTTCCAAACAATTGTCAATGCACACGAATATACTGGAATCATACTAAATACAAATTGTGTCTTGTCATTCAATGAATTTATACGGTTTACAAAGATGTAATAATTCTATATTAATCGGAAAGAATGTTATTCGGTATTGTCCGTTTAGTTAACACATATTTTAATGCCTCTTTATAGATGCCTTGTAAAACATTAATACATTTACATTTACGACAATAATAATATATTAGCACACGAAATATAATCTAAAAGTCTTCAGCAAAATGAATCCTGCATCTACTATTCAAATAAGTAAATGTTTCTTTGCGTTCATTTAATTAAACATTTCGGAATGAATTATGTGAATGTAACAGTAGTATGAGCAAGTGAGTTCCGGAAATTCTGTAGGGAGGGGGCAAATATTTAGTAAACCCTTGCGTACCAATTCATACGAGCAATAATAATATAACTATAAACCTAGTGCAGTATATTTCAGATTTCCGTGTGGTTTTCTGTGTTTTTGACCTTATAGCTACTCAAATTAGACTAAGCCGCATACAAGTATGAGCATTGAGAATACAACATGACAACTACATTCTCAACTTTATCTAGAGTTGTGCTCATGAGATGTGACATTGACAAGTATACTCTTCTAGCAGAGGTCGAAATAGCTACTCACCACTCAATTGAAGAGTGGTGAGGAGCCCTCAACTCACCCCTCACCACTCATTTTGAAGTGAGGGGTGAGTGGTGAGAGTGAGTGGTACGGTCACATGTATTAGAGAGTGGTGAGTGGTGAGTTGAGAGGTGAGGTTTTGAAAAGAGGAGTGGTGAGTGGTGAGTTGAGTGGTGAGGTTTTAGAAAAAGGAGTGGTGAGTGGTGAGTTGAGAGTCATGACGTTGCAGACAAGAGTGGTGAGTGGTGAGTTGAGTGGTGAGGCTTTGAAAAGAGGAGTGGTGAGTGGTGAGTTGAGAGTCATGACGTTGCAGACAAGAGTGGTGAGTGACTACCACTCAACACTCACCTAAATATCGTTCTCTGCATGCCTCCTCTACACCAAAACTCCAAAGCCTTTTATATCGATACCATGGGTCATCTTCGTGCAATGATTTAATGCCTCAGAAATGAAGAAATCATTAGTTTTGATTTGGAGAATTACAACAAGGATATATACAGAAATTCAATTGCTGCATTAATTCAAATATCGACAAAATGCCATGAATGCATATTTAAGATATGGGATACGCACAGGACCTAAAAAAATAATGGAAAATGGAAACGTTTTAAAAGTAGGACTGGGAGCAAGCGAGGATGTTCGTAGTATACAGCGAATCTTCAACATCTACGTGAACCCTCTGATTGACCTACAGGCCGCTGTGTTGTTCTGGCTTAGGATAAATAGAAAAAAATTCATTGTGTGCTACAAAACACCATGTATGCAGCGAAAGGAATGCAGTGAGCTAAGTTTTGAAAAGATTGTGAACCACTTTTATCCTGTACACAGAATAAGCAAAGTTCCACAGAAGGCGGATTTTCCAATCGACCACAGCATCCAGATATACTTCGATATGAATCATTACACACCTCGGCACCAATGAAAATTTGGGAACACATTTCTTTTGGGTTTGGACAGTCCAAACCCATATTTGCTGAATTTGTTTACCACGTTGTGAAACCATTACAAAGGGACTTTCAGCTATTTGTTATTGATTGTAATAAGCAATAGTAAAATCGAACACATACATTTCCAAGTAGTATTTACTTTATTATTTGTCATTTATGCTATCATTTGAAATGCCTGGGGTTGGAAAGTCCAACCCTTTTAGTGTGTCCTTTTGCGTTTATTATTTGTCAATAAAGGTAGTGAAATATTAAACAAAAAGTGGTGTGGTATGCCTTTACTATTCTTAAAGGTCGTCGACATTCATCACATATACAAGTACATAATATGTACAACATACGACTAATTATTTACTCTTCACGCAATGCATGGATTTATAGCATTTAAACTTTGGCGGTTAGAGAGGTGAGAGGTATGGTCACATGTACTTCAGAGTGGTGAGTGGTGAGTTGAGAGTCATGACATTGCAGACAAGAGTGGTGAGTGGTGAGTTGAGTGGTGAGGCTTTGAAAAGAGGAGTGGTGAGTGGTGAGTTGAGTGGTGAGGCTTTGAAAAGAGGAGTGGTGAGTGGTGAGTTGAGTGGTGAGGCTTTGAAAAGAGGAGTGGTGAGTGGTGAGTTGAGTGGTGAGGCTTTGAAAAGAGGAGTGGTGAGTGGTGAGTTGAGTGGTGAGGCTTTGAAAAGAGGAGTGGTGAGTGGTGAGTTGAGTGGTGAGGCTTTGAAAAGAGGAGTGGTGAGTGGTGAGTTGAGTGGTGAGGCTTTGAAAAGAGGAGTGGTGAGTGGTGAGTTGAGTGGTGAGGCTTTGAAAAGAGGAGTGGTGAGTGGTGAGTTGAGAGTCATGACGTTGCAGACAAGAGTGGTGAGTGGTGAGTTGAGTGGTGAGGCTTTGAAAAGAGGAGTGGTGAGTGGTGAGTTGAGAGTCATGACGTTGCAGACAAGAGTGGTGAGTGACTACCACTCAACACTCACCTAAAATTTCGACCTCTGTCTTCTAGTATAGTGCTGTCTCACTGTCACTGCTCATTATCTATCAGTCTAGTCGGTTTTATTAACCATACCTAGTTTCAATTTTGGGTTATGCTCTACTGGTCATTCAACTATTATCAGCATCACTGCTCGTTAATATGCTAATGAAGGGTACATATATCTTCAGTATTATCATGAGATGTGCAATTTGCTCTAGTGAAATTTTATAAAGACGGAGACTTGTGCATATTTTGAACTTTGTAAGCTTTTTTTCTTAAATCAAAGTTCAACAGATCTTAATTAAAGTAACAAAACATCCGTTTACTATTTATGAATATTCCTTCAGTATAATCTTATCAAGTCAATATAGAAATATAGATCACTTTGAACAGGACTTACTGCACTGCATAGTGCATAGTGTGACCTTGAATTCTAAAGGTAGAAGAAATCGGACTCACGTGATGGACATGCGCATTTTTAATTTGCGTCTACATTGAGCTTCTAGAACACTGTGTAGGGAATTCAATACAAAATTATTGATTTCGTAACACTTTACAATACTTGCATCGATCGGTTGAGTGGTTGATTTGCTGATTGATTGATTAATTTTTTCAAGTGACTATATATTAACCTTTGTTACAGATCATCATTGATAATTTGTTTATGTACTGTTTACAGTTGAAGATTGATTGATTTGCTTCGAGTTGAATTTGAATATTGGGTCAACAGGTAAACAATAATTATAATATTTCTTAAGCACTGCAAGTATTTTGAATTCCAACAGGGTTAAAAAACAATATCGAAATGTGTTTCCTTAGTTAAGAGTCTAAACCCATAACACTGTAAATGCAAGTAAATATTTCACTTTCTGTTTAAAATTAATGTTTATTTTATCTGTGAACTCAAGACCTCAGATTTTTTTCCGACTGGAGGAGTGCAAGAAATCTGACCTTTAAAAATTTGATTCAACATGAGTGAGATTAAGTGCTTGACGATTTCCGAAGTTCGGCTTTTAATCAACAACCGGTTTGCCGTTAATGTCAATTCCAACGAAAAGGGGGGCGGAAAAAAGAATTTGAAAAAGAGCGAAGGACTTCAACCCATAACGTTTGAAGTATTACAGTACTGCAATAGATTTGCTAAGGAAAAAACTGAAGAACAGTGTCTGGAAATGAGAAAGTAAAATATTTTGTTCTTTTGATGTGGGAAATTTATCTTAACTTGTTTTGTTTCACCTTGCTATTCACTTATTACTAAATATTATTATTATTACACCTATTTGATTTGAAACCTGATACTATAGACGAACAAGGGGATTAGGATAAGATTTTCTTCTTCTATGTCATGTTTAACAGATTCGATATTTTTCCCCTCAATTGGATATCCCCTGCATTATTTGCAACCCTATGCAGCCAAATTTATGTGAGAGTATGAACAGGGTAAACATTATCAGTACTTCGCTTTAAATTCTGTGTGAAGAAACACTTTTTTCCGTACATTTTGCTTCTAGTAAAACATAGTAGATGTAAGCTACAGAAAATAAGGAAATTACCTCCAATTGCCGGAAACGTAAATGGGATTTGAATTTGGAAGTGTTTTTGGATATTATGTACCAAGAAATACTTTATGAAAATACACAATTCATTTTAAAATAGCCTATTCAATTTATATTTATAAATTAATTACTATAAATTAATTACAGAAAGGCTTCAAAACTACTACTTCCTTCTACGAAGCAAGCTGAATTTATCAATCTGGCTCCCGAGAATCATCAAGAGGCTATTGGATATTTTCCAGAATTAGATATTTACTCTGCGATCGAGGCTACTACAAAGTGTACTAAGTAGTAGTATTGGGGTTTTAATGTTCTGGCAAGATTTTAAATTTAATTCAAAATTATATGTAAAATTCGAATCGGTTGAATTCAAATTCTAATCATCTCACTTTCGTCCTGTATGGAGAATTTATTGTTATAAAATTGTAAGGACATTCCATTTTGATAAATATAAAAATTTCATAGTTGAGTCAGCAGTCAGCAGCATAAAGAAATATTTGTATTTAAAAATGAATTTTCACATGAGACAAAATAATACTACTCTGAATAAATAATTTCTGTTCGAATAGTTAATCCACCTATTTCTATTATAATTTATATCAGAAGAAAAGAAATATAAACGGAAGTTTAGTTTTATATAGGTTTTAGTAAATCATGTTTTACTCTTCCGTAATAGATTACAAGAATCGAAACAATGGAAAGGTTTACAGAAAATGAATCGACTTTGTGTGCTTAGTGCTCCCAAGAAAGGTCCGAAGAATGTTTATCTAACTCTGAAGAAGATTGTAAAATTCACAGTACCTAGCATTTAAAAGGACAAAGACAAAGGATAGAAGTTAAAGCGAAATAGTATATACACCAATTTCGGTTCTGCATGTATATACTAAAACAGTATATCCTTATCCTAAAACATTTAGACTTACTACTTGTATTTGGAGGAGCTATAGTCAGTTGAGTTCATGGAATATAGTTGTAGCAACAAAAGAGTGAAATGGTATGACTGAAATCGTGCTAGGACACAGTGGAGTCATTCACTTGGTTGCTTGACTTAAGATTTCACGGTAAGCATGAACATTAGTACGAATGATGAAATAGAATAGGCACATGCACAGAGAAAAAGACAATGAAATCAGCTTAAGTCTCCTAACACTCAGCAGGACAGAAAAATCTAATCAAATCCTGTGAAAACTTTAAGAACGTGGCTAGGTACAATGAAAGTTTGGCATTCTATTGAATTAGTACACTAGTATTCTCTATAACTATCCTGAATTGTAAAGACCCGAGTACAACCACCCATAAGGATTCTAGGAGTCACATTTTAGCGTCTCCTTCAAAATAAAGCATTAAGGAAAGTCAAGGGGAGCAAAGTAATGCTAACAAGACAATTTCTTAAGTAGAAAGGCTCTTTTGTATGTTTCCGTTAAGTCTTGTCTACAGAATTGTCTTACCTAATTGTAAATCGTTCATTTAGTCGAATGTTATCTTTAAAATTCGTTTTTCTTTTGTTTTCTTTTGATAATCCTATTGCTATTCTCACGTGCAGAATTTTCAAATATTTTAGTTTAGAACCAACTATGTAGTACGTTTGCACTTTCTGCTTTTCATTTGGCTTATTGTCCCGTATTTCAGCTACTACTAAACCATGAGTGGAAAATTAAGGTATAAAAATAAAAGTATCTTCGGAATGATTGCATTACTGAAGTTTAATGTTATAGTAGTCAGGTAGAGAAAACTGAAATCATAATATTGCAATGCCATGAGGGTCGAACAATACTTTCTAATAGCAATTCAGAAAATCCTAAAAAACAACCCTGGAAAATTTCTTCTGTTTGTAAAAGAAAAGCGAAACCATTTGAAAAAATGTTACTAAAAACGAAAAGTATTTTGTGGAGTACAGAGGGCGGACAATAAAATGTAGAAAAGTACCCTTGTCGTTACGGACTTGATGCAAAAGGCCAAGATAACATGATTTGGTTTTGCTCGATCTGATCAGCACATATTCTTTGGTTGCCTGCATCGCATTCTTTCAAAGTATTAGCCTCGACTACGTGTGGTTGTTTTACGAGTGACTTTGCTCAATTGTATCTACGTGATTCGATTTCATGTTATGTAACGTAATGTGATCTAATGAGATGAGATTTGAACTTCCGGTCTTAACTGAACCATTCATCCCTCGCCTCACTTTCTCATTCATTCTTTCTTTCCCAATTCAATCCATTCATTCAGAAAATTTGTTTTCAGTCAGTTTGGAGGTAAGCACCTTTTCCAACAAATGTGAGAATCATCCTTTCAACTTTTCAACCAATTGTTCTTTGAGCACTCGTCCTTTAATGTTATGTTATAAGATTGCTTACTAATTGCATACAAGTAGAGAATATAATAATAATACATATCATTTCTTTTCCTTTGTCTGAATGTGCTTATCAGCTTTTCATTAACTTTCAATTTCTTTGTATATTCTCACATGTTGCGTAATACGTGAATCTAAGACACTATTAACGTTTTTTATTACGGAAATTTTGTCCTAAAAAATTGAATGCTATGAAAACTCCCGATTCTTGTGGAAACTTTATTAAACTTGGAAAACACAGTAGATTTACCGGCATATATGTAAATAAGTTTGCGAAATAAAAATTCCCATGAGGCGATTTGAAAGATACAAAAACTATCCTCAGGGCATGAATGCTTGATATTAAGTAATGAGCCATGTAATCGGTTTTGAAAAGAGCATTGCTGTCATCCAACCATAAATTCCAATCATTCAATAATCCCTGTCAACTGAACTTATGAGCCATACAAAAGGAATCTATTCCTGTAATGAGAAGCTTTTTACTCATTCTAGGAAATAAAATATGAATATCATATAACCTTTGGAAGAGTTATATTTAACATAGAAGAAGAATATTTAACAATAATTCAAAACCCATTTTCTTAAATAAGTACATAAAAATGGCAATAAGAGTGCTGAATTTCAACTTTTGATGCACTAATTCTTTTTGGAACAAAAAAGATTTAAGAAAAACAAATACAATGAATACGCCAATACAAATAGCAGCATTTACTAGACACTTAAATTTAATTTTTATTTACATTGTAAAGCAATGTATTCAGAATTGTGAAAGAGATGCAAAATGACCAAACTGAAAATTCTAATCAAGAGTTATAAATTCTGCTTTCTCCCATCTTAGCAATATCTACTGAAAACTATCAATGAAACTGCAGGCCTACTTTTGAAAACCTAATTTAGTCATTAGTAGCAGTCTAAAGTAAAGATTAGTGTGACATTGTAAATTGCAACTGGGTATGTATTATTTGTGAAAAATAATTGAAGTATTTAAGGAGACCATTGAATTTAATACTGCAATAACCATCAGGATTACAAGATATAAATTACCTTATAATTTTTTTATGTGTGCAATTCTTAATAGTAATATTATTGTCTCTAAGTGAAGGTAGTACTGTCTAATACCTAAGTAAGGTACTAGATATGCGCATTAAGATTTTCGACGTAGGTATATTATCACACCTAAGTATGCAATATTATATCGTCCCCGTTCATCAGAAAGGTGCTAAATCATTTGACTACTAATTCAGATAGGTGCTAAGACACGTGACAGTTAATTCAGAAAGATACTAAACAACGTGATCACTAATTCAGAAAAGTAATCAATTGGTGTGTTTCAATGACACCAATATTTTCATTAGTGTGGTTTATCACGTTTTGTAAATAATGATCGAAGTGGCTTAGAACTTTTCACGAAAATGATAATTTTTGTTTAGCATCTTTCTGAATTATGACCAAGTGGTTTAGCACTTTTCTGACGAAGAGGGACGATATGGTTTGCTCGAAGTGACTCCTTGGATAGAGGCGGAGAAGACTGGTTAGTGGTATCGCAGTTATCGCCAGTTATCTCAAGCTCCCTTCAACGACGAGGACAAAAACAAGAGCAAAGGAAGGACAATGCAAAAGTAATGTAAATGTAATAATTATAGAAATACTTGACTTGGTTTTGTTTTTTCTGTGATAGTGGTATGGACAATTATGATTAGGACTGTGACGTAAAGGAAAGACAAAGCAAACTACAAGTGTGTACTTATAAGGTACACAGGAGAAGGAGATAGGATAACAGTGCTGTTCATAAGAGTCCTCCTTGTTAGTCTACTTGAAAACAGACTTAAAGACAGACTAGTGATAGCAATTTGATGTATTGTGTTTTATTGTCAGCAAAGAGGTTTCTTCTATATTGTCATAAGTATAAATTGCACATTGTAGTGAGTGTGGGGAGAAGTACCTGAGGAAGGCTTAGACAAATCTAACTTAATGCAACCACGTAGCACATTACAATTCAATTTAATGGCTTTTCTATGATGATGTACTAGCTGATGTGAGCTTACTTAACCATTTAAACTATACAGGACTTAACTGAAGTTATTTGCTCTACGATTCTATGCAATTCAACTAACTAAGGCAAATGATAGAACAATAAGACCGGAAAGGTTAATTTTTCCGTAAGGAGCTTTCTGGGGTTGTTACAAATACAGATAATAATGAATGTCTGTCGAGTGACTCTCCTCTGCTCCTAGCCTTTGAAACATTTCAAGCCGTCGGGTCTCTCTTCCCCTATCCCACTGCATCCAAACTCCACTGTCAGCTATTGTTATGTACAAACATTTCTTGCTACTTGCTTTATTTGCTGTTTACTCTACGATTCTACCTATATAGGTGTGTTACGTATTAATGCATTGTAGTAGGAGTAGGTAGTTAGATTGCTTTAATAGCTCTAATGTGTGAGAACGAAGAGAATTAAGGCTTTCCCATTGCTGCACAACTCTAGATAGCTTAAATTGAAGAAGATACACTAAATAAGTGTAAAATCTAGTTAGTTAATTTGTTTAGTGTATGATGGATTTAGAAGTAGTTCTTTCGCCGTTTGTGGCATTTTTCTATTCAAATTATTTTTTAATGAGTTGATTCATTTGAGTTACTAGTTTCACTTTAGTATTAATGTTATTATGTGTACTGTGGTCTATTTCCTGAGAAATTTCCCTCTTTTAAATTTGATGGCGCAAATCAACTCAGCGTCCTAACGGTTAAGTTGTATGTTGTATTCCAAATACTTTAGTTCCTACTCAGCCTCGTGTCTGTAAGCACACATCTAATTTTGTCTGTTGAAATAAAATCTGATAGTTATTAGTTATTGTAATTATCAGTGTTATTGTCAATTTCATTAAACTTAAAACTAACTATATTAGGTCATACTTGAACCAATATAATTATTCAGGGCCATATTTGAGCCAGTCATTTATTTTAGGCCATATTTGAGCCAGTTGTCTGTTTTAGGCCATACTTGAGCCCAGAGGTGCGACTTGTTGT
This sequence comes from Yoshiicerus persimilis, assembly GCA_020352615.2. Taxonomy (NCBI): domain Eukaryota; kingdom Metazoa; phylum Arthropoda; class Collembola; order Entomobryomorpha; family Tomoceridae; genus Yoshiicerus; species Yoshiicerus persimilis. The sequence goes on along the minus strand of CM060170.1, from coordinate 38,673,173 downwards.
AGACAGCGTACCAATATTCATCAGTACTATTTGTTGGAGGAGATTTTAGGAGAACTTACTCTACGCAGCTGTGTCTACATTATTCCGGCTAGGAGTAGTCACTGGACACAAATTAACATTTGGTGACCCCGACGTGATAAACTTTTTGTGACAATTGAAATAAACTGTGAAAACTGAAAAGTGACATTTAACTTTTGTGTTTTGCTGTTGTTATTCAGATAGTGTGAAACTTTAAGTATAAAAATGGCGGGACGTGGAAGTCCACATCAATTTATGCTTGGAAAGCAACGAGGTGACGACAACCCCCTGTGGAGGAGGCCTTCACTTTGGGAAGGAAAGGAGAAACTGTTAAGTGGTCTCGAAAAGGAGCCGTCAGTGCATTCTAAGGTGCCTTCAAAACCATCAAGCCGTAAGTCGAATGCTTCAAGTGTGGGAAAATCGCATAAATCGCAAAGTAGCCACAGTAAAATAAAAGATGTTGAACTGGAGCTGGAAATCGAGTTTGCAGAACTGGAGAAACACAAACGGGCTTACCAACGAGCGATAAAGATGATTGAAAACGAAATTTTCTATCTCGAAAAGAAAAAGGAACATAATATTGAAAAGGCCAGACATATCACGGATCCTCTGGACTCAGAAAATATTGGAAAAGAAATATCAGATGTTCAAGCAAAACTTGAACAGTTATATTATGATAAAAGTGTTCAGTTAATAGAAAATGAAGAAAAGATTCCGGAAATAGAAAAGCAGATGCAACTTCTTGTTAAGAGAGTGAATCGGCATAAAGAGAAAATAGCCGAGGAAAATGACCAAGAGCTTAGCTCTGATGACGAACCTGAAGTGAGAGTGAACCCTTTCGACGTGACAACTGACAAAGGTAACGAAAACTTTGATCGTGTTGAAGAATTTGTGATTTCAACAGTGGCTGAAAGCAAAAGTCGATTGGAGGCTGTCGGGGAGGAACCCAAACCATCGTCGTCAGTGCAACAGATCAAGGAAGAAGACTTAAAACGAGAGACTGAACGCAGAGATCTTCAAAACCAAATCTTGGAACAAGAGGCAAAGTTACAGAGAGCTGCTGAAAAATCAAAACGACTTCTGGAGGAATCTGATCGGAGAATTGCAGAGGAAACCCAGAGAAAACTGGAATTAGAAGAAAAAATGAGAGGACTTGTAATTGGTTCCAGTGCGGATTTCGTTAGTGGCCCCACAGACCGAATTACTAAAAGGGAGGACTCTCAACTGATTTCTATACTGGCTGATAATAACAGTAAGTTTTTAGCCAGACAGTCATATGCTAAAGAGTTACCTTTTTTTAGTGGCAAAGCAGAAGAATGGCCTATTTTTTACGCTGATTTTGAACGATCAACCAAAGACTGTGGCTTCTCAAATTCCGAGAACATGTCACGATTACGTAAGTGTTTGAAAGGTGATGCGGCAAAGTACGTGCAGAGTTTAATGGTATCACCGGATAATGTTCCAGTAGTTATGAAGAAACTAGAAGTGAGATATGGACAGCCTGAGTTGATCATAGAAGCCATGATCAACAAAGCAAAGGAGATTCCACCATTTCAAGTGGAACAACCGGAAGTTTTCATTGATTTTGGGTCTGCAGTGCAAAATGTTATTGCAACTATACAGACATTACACCGACCTGGACATTTGAGTAACCCTCAACTGCTGAAAGAGTTCGAGACAAAACTGCCATGGACTTACAAAATGCAATGGCTGAACTGGATTACTGTAGACAAGACTCGAGCAAAAGATTTAATCAATTTTGCCGAATGGTTGGATGAGCAAACTACGCTGGCATGTCAAGCTTGCCCACCATCAGTGAATATCGCCCCAAGTGTTAAAAATACTAGTGCCCCAGATAAATCGGGAAAAAAGAAAACCACTATGTTAATGGAGAACCTGGAGGATAAAATACCCACTGCTGCTGGATTGCTTGTCGGAGGAAACCACAATGCAAACGACAGAGGAAAGTGTATCTTTTGTGACAAACACTATGACAGTACAGCATGCTATAAAGCTCGAAGCATGACGATTGAAGAGAAGAAGAAGGTCGTTCGTGAGAAGAAGTGTTGTGATTTGTGTTTGAAACCTAATCATTATGCCAAGTCGTGTAAGTCTTTCATCAGTTGTATGATTTGCATGAAAAGACACACTACATTGATGTGTCCAGATTTGCGTCGACCGGAGGTACAACAGAGAGATTTACCACCCGCTCAAGAGGAAGAAAAACAAATCTGTGACCAAATCCAATTCGCAAGTTCTAATCTGGCTTGTACTTCAAAAGTATTTTTGAAAACATTATTGATTCCCATATACGGTCGAAACGGAAAAAGAATAATCAGAGCAATTTTGGACGACGGATCCCAACGCTCTTATATTCTCCAGAAGTTGGCAGAGGAGTTGAATTTGGCTGTGGAAGGAAATGAACAGATTATTCATAAGCTTTTCGGTGGAGTACAGACAGCGGTGAACAATCACAAGAAGTACTGTCTACAATTGAAAAACACAAATGGGACTGGTTACAGCACAATTAAAGTCCTGGGGCAAAATAGAATTTGTGGTGAAATACCTCGTTTGTCACCTGGTGTATGGATGAAAGAACTGAAAATGGCAAACATTTGGGTTAGTGACATTGGAGAAGGTGAACCTGAAATTGAGCTGTTGATTGGAGCAGATGTTTTGGGGAAATTGCTGACTGGAAGGCTTCTCCAACTGAGTAACGGACTCACTGCTCTGGAGACTCTACTGGGATGGGTACTCATGGGAAAACGAGATGGAGATCTACTCCAAGAAAATTCAGTGTCGATGACTGTCACTTCGATGTTAATTTCGGATTCATCTGTATCGCAACTTTGGGAGTTAGAAACTATCGGCATTCGGGATCCCATTGAGAAAAAGACGAAACTGGAGAACGAGCAAATGGCCAAGAAACATTTTTTGGAAACTGTGAAAAGAACAAACGAAGGGAGATATTCTGTTTGCTTACCATGGATTGAAGGTAGAGTGAAAATTCCGGACAACAGAAAAATTGCAGAAAAGCGTTTGGAGTCAACAACTAAGAGACTGATTGCTTTGGAGAAGTTCCATGCATATGACAAGATATTTGAAAGTTGGTGTAAAGAAGACATAATTGAAGAAGTGAAAGACAATGTGTTAGATGTAGATGAACATTACATTCCACACAGAGCCGTGTTCAAGCCTGAAAGCAGTACAACACCAATTCGCCCTGTATTTGACGCCTCGTGTAAGGCCCCCAGAACTCCCTCGTTAAACGAATGCCTTGAAAAGGGACCAAACTTGCTGGAACTGTCTCCATCTATTCTGTTGAAGTTTCGTGAAGGAAAGATTGGAGTTATTGCAGATATACGGAAAGCCTTTCAAATGATAGAAGTAAATGAAAATGATCGAGATTATCTGCGTTTTCTTTGGTGGACGGACGTCGAGAAGAAAATCTACAAGATTTTTCGACACAGAAGAGTTGTCTTTGGGGTGAATTGTAGTCCGTTCCTATTGGCAGCCGTGTTGGAACACCTATTGACTGACGTAAAAGAACATGAGAAGCCTATATCCCAGAAAGTGTTGAAAGCGCTATACGTCGATAACTGTGTGACTTCCGTCAACACCTTGGATGGAGTTGTAGTTTTTAAGAAGTGGTCTACTGAAAAGTTAGCTCAAGCAAAGATGGAACTACGAGAGTGGGAAATTGGTTTTCCAGAAAACTGTGGAATAAGCGTGACTAACGGCATCAGAGGAAGATTGGATTTCGACCCCGCGATTTCTCATGGCTTGAGAAAACCGATGACTTCAGTACTGGGATATAAATGGAACAAGTTAGAAGACTCACTGTCCTGTGACATTGAAACTGAAAACTTGCCTGACCGCTTTACTAAACGGAAGATATTATCTCAACTGCAGAAAATATACGATCCGATTGGATTCACTTGTCCGGTGACGTTACAACCAAAAATTATTCTACAAAAACTGTGGGAAGTGAAGGTTGGATGGGATGAGGAACTGTCTGAAGACTACAGTTCAGGTTTCCGAGATTGGTGCAGCAATCTGGGCGTCCTTAGACAAATAAAAATTCCAAGAAACATGAATGGAGGAAATACTTTACGAGAAAATTGGCAACTCCACACTTTTGGAGATGCAAGTAAGGATGCTTATGCCGCTGTGGTGTTCCTGCGAACTGAAGATGAGAATCAGATCTCCGTTCAATTACTGATGGCGAAATCCAGAGTGGCACCAGTGAACAAACCTACAATCAACAGATTGGAGTTGTTAAGCTGTTGCATTGCAGCTACGCTGACTAACTTTGTTAAGGAATCTTTATCTATTCCAGATTCTGTGCCCACATTTTATTGGAGTGACTCTTCTACCGCATTAGCATGGATTAGAAGAAATGATGAATGGGGCACGTTTGTAGGAAATAGAGTCAGAACTATCAACAGTCTTTCCAATCCAGAAGACTGGAGACATGTTCCAGGAACCCAGAATCCAGCGGACTTACCTTCCCGTGGATGTAACCCATCTCAACTGTTGCTGTCGAACTGGTGGGAGGGTCCTGAATGGTTGAAGAAATCAAGAAACGAGTGGCCCCTAGAAAAATTCGTTACTTTAGAAGATGAGGTGGCAGCTGAAAGAAAGAAAACCTCAGTGACCTGTACGTTATATACAGGAGCTACCCCGGCTGAAAATGTTGAACCTCCGTGGTATTGTAGTAAGTCCACATATAGAAAAAATGTCATATCAATTGCCTGGCTTACTAAATATGTCAAATTCTTGTCAACGTGCCAACCGCAACAAAATCTGGAGAAGTTTTTGTCCGCGAAGGATATCGAAGAAGCAGAAATGGCTTTGCTAAAACTTGTGCAGAGAGATGTCTTTCCGGATAATGTGAGTGTCATCTGTGGGATTCATGTTCACAGCAGAGATGATGGACTTATTCGTGTGAAGACTAAGCTTAATAACCGCGATGATACAGACAGTTTCCGGAATCCTATTCTACTTCCTCATCATCATGTATTAGTGGATCAGATAATTTGGCTGTAATGATTTTTATGTTTCAATCTTGTAATGTTAATTTATGCCAATGTAATTCACTTTTGTTTTTTGTTCCCACAAAAAAGGTGGGAGAATGTAAAATCTAGTTAGTTAATTTGTTTAGTGTATGATGGATTTAGAAGTAGTTCTTTCGCCGTTTGTGGCATTTTTCTATTCAAATTATTTTTTAATGAGTTGATTCATTTGAGTTACTAGTTTCACTTTAGTATTAATGTTATTATGTGTACTGTGGTCTATTTCCTGAGAAATTTCCCTCTTTTAAATTTGATGGCGCAAATCAACTCAGCGTCCTAACGGTTAAGTTGTATGTTGTATTCCAAATACTTTAGTTCCTACTCAGCCTCGTGTCTGTAAGCACACATCTAATTTTGTCTGTTGAAATAAAATCTGATAGTTATTAGTTATTGTAATTATCAGTGTTATTGTCAATTTCATTAAACTTAAAACTAACTATATTAGGTCATACTTGAACCAATATAATTATTCAGGGCCATATTTGAGCCAGTCATTTATTTTAGGCCATATTTGAGCCAGTTGTCTGTTTTAGGCCATACTTGAGCCCAGAGGTGCGACTTGTTGTAGACAGCGTACCAATATTCATCAGTACTATTTGTTGGAGGAGATTTTAGGAGAACTTACTCTACGCAGCTGTGTCTACATTATTCCGGCTAGGAGTAGTCACTGGACACAAATTAACAATAAGAATAATAATGCATTAGATAAAACATATATGGTACAACTAGTACTTAGCAGGTAGGTAGGTATGTTTATGTTTATACTTCTATTGTACTGTATTGGGTCTATACAAAGGGTGGCAACATCTTATGCGACCACTTTGTCGTAGCGTTTTAAAACTATAAATACATTTTTTTGCTATCAATTGTTGGGTCTACGTGATAGCCCTGATTCTTAGCTACACCCCTGTGTCTACTGTTTCAACTTTGGAGTACTTTGTTGGCTACGACAGCGTCCGAAATGCTCAACGCATTGAATAAAGCTTTCCGAAGTCATCTTAAAGTTGTAACTTTTCTTAGAAATGACCTCTGCTATATGCAGCAGAAGCCAAAGGGGTGAAGGGCAGATAAATGTTGTGATTCAACCAGAATATCTTTATTTGCATTGCATATTATTTTATTGATTTCGTTTTCGTTGTAAGTGTATTGACGAGTTTACTAAGCAGTGTGCCTGAATGGTTCGTCATAATGAATGAGAACGCTGTCTTTCCCCATCAGAATTAGGCTTTACCACATAAGTTGTAATTATAGGTTTTAAAATAAGATGAACATATTTCTCAGAGTTTATTTTTTCATTTCGTTGTATTTTGGTCAGGGTAAAACTCTTTTTCTACGGAATGCTCCAGCAAAAACCATTTGCTTTCTATAGCTTTCTCTTGTTTCGCATACCCATCTTTCGGGTACGTTATTTCCTATTTTTACGCAGAGGATTTTTCTTTGGCCCATATAGTCGTCAAGCCTGAAGTGTTCTTCGTCAAATGTGGTCATGCATTCCCACTTTTCTTTTAAAAGATTACCTACGTACAGCTTTATTTCCTTTTTGTGGTCACTATGAATGTGTGAAAGCTGCAGAGCATTATTTTTTCAGAATTTTATAATTGTGTTGACCTGTTATCCTCTCTTGCGATTCTATGGAATGTATTTCACTGTTTTAAAAGCTTTATAATACTTTTTGCGTATTGTTTGTCTGTCATATTAATGAATTTTCTTAAAAAGCCAGAATTTTGTATTTTCTGAGTATACAATTATGGAGGTGTAGAATGTCCGAAAGAGTTTGGTTATCTTTTAATTTCATTGTATTGTGTAATATAATGTGTGACAGTTCTACTGCTGTCATAACCTAATACTTTTACCAGCGTTTCAACCTGTCATTGACTAGAACCTTCCTCGGAAAACATGCTTACGAGCTCCGTCACTACAGATGGGTATTTGGGCGGAACTCCTGAGTTCTGCCATAAAATTTTTTGTACACAAATCAGAAAAGAGTTACTAATCAATAATTCATATTCCAATTGTTTCCAACAATTGTCTGTTTTTCATAATAACAGAAAACAAGGTGGTCGCATAAGATGTTGCCACCCTTTGTATACTCTTCTTTCGTATAATAATATACTTATAGACATATTTACTGCTCTTGTATTATAATCCTTAAGTATGTTGTGCTGGGCTGTGCACTGAATTATTTATATGGTAAACTCTGTTGCATAATTTTATAAGAATATGTATCAACGACTGTACTTATAAGTTTATATGATTACATTGAGCAAATCTTAGGATATTATGGTACTAAGTATATTCTTATAGGAGTTTGATGAGATATGATATTTTATTGGATATGATGTGGAGTTAGATAACCTGTATAGCTATGTGTAATACAATAATGGAATAAAGAAGAATAGTGACAGAACAAGCAAAAGCAAGATACTAAAATATAAATGTAAGTATATTACATTATATTGTTACGTGCCATTTTTGACCCCATAGTGGAGTGTGGGAACTGCTCGACCCGCCCGCATCATTACTTTCTGTATTCTTGAATGTAGCTCAGCTTATTAAATAGCTTCTGAATTATTTGTCTACTTTTTTCATCATCTGGACAATCGTCAATTCACCAACCATTTCAAATGAATTATTACTCACTCTACTTATTGTTACCAGTTAGCCATTTAAAACCCTCGAGCATTGTCCAACGTCAGTACAGTCTTAAATCTCAAGAATAAGTCACATTGTCAATACTTGTATTGCCTTTACATGTCAAAGTACTCTTCTACATTTTTAAATGTTATTGTAATTACTTTTGCGTGTATTACATATACTTCTTGTAAATACCTATCCTAATAGCGAATGTTATCCTAAATTCTTAATACATTATAGTTTTTATAAGAAAATTCAAATGATAAAAATCTTATGCTTGTGAATAATCCTGATTATTATCAAGTAATTCGACAACCTAATTTACTATGATAAAATCAAATTAGTTTGTTTGACAAAATAAAACTTAAATGTATGTTTTACTTAAGTGCAATTGTAGATGCAAGTGATGTGACTGTGATACAGCTTAATACTATGTGGAATATTTACTTAGAGATTGCTTAAGAAATACAGGACAAGATTGACAATGTCATAATTAGAATGCATTTTAGTTATCATAGAGATCGATGTTTTAATTAGCAATCGTACTTGTCTAATGTCTCAAAAAGTTGTCATAAGTTGGAGTTGATATTAATGAACTGTTAATAATAAATGCTAAGGAAACAAACCGGAAGTTATTAATATTAATGATAATTGTAAATTGCAACAGAAATAAGGTTAATAAATAAAAAATTGAAACAAGCAAATTCTACTACCCAATGATTTTGAATGTGTTTTAAGATTTATCTGGGTCCCAGTAATCTGTGAAGGCTGTAACATAATATCTGGCAACCCATAATAAACCCTTTCCCAGAGCCTTCCAATGGTTAACTTCCTGTTAATTTATTGCAGTATTTGAACTGATGCTATTTATGTTCAAATTGGGTTTAAATATCGCATTAAAGTCTAATACTTCAGTTGGGACTTTTAAAATTTTACTAAAATTATTAGTCCACTAGTAAATAAATTATGTATGAGAAATTACTTAAATAAACTACTAATTTAACATTACAAACCACTTTCATTTTGTCAAATCTCCTAAAAGTACAGGTACAACCTATAGACAATCATAGGATATATATTCTGCATTTTAATTAATTGTTTACACAGGCAGTGAACTTCCACATAGAGCCGGTGTGGTTTGATGCAGCACGTTTATGGATTTTCAAGTACTAATAAAATTGCAGTTTAGGGTTTAAATGCACTAAAGTCTATTTGGAAAGACTCATTGTAATTATAAAGCTGATGCATAATTTTAAAATCTTTTTCACTCATCGATAGATAATTTTGGCTAATTATTTATCATTAAGTAAATACTAATTAATTTTGACTTTCTTAGGCTAGGCCAATTCAGAAAGTATATTTGGTGGTATATTGGTGGGTATATTTTTTGGTAATTCTTCAGTAAGTGTTAGTGCATACTTTAAAGAGGTCCCGATCCCTTATTTATTAACTCTATTTTTGTAAACAAATTTCCATGGATAAAAAACTAAAAATCATAGGATTTTTGATGACAGAGTTTATCGAAAAGGAGACATACTTCCAACGGTTAAGAACTAAGAAAAAGTATAAAAAATTAAACTTTATTGAATTTAACTTTTCAAGAACGTTTTTAAAGAAAAGAAATTATTTTGTAGCAGCTATTCTTTGATTATTGGTCTTATGGCCAATTTTCATGGAATCATCAGTATTCTAATTTCATTAGGGAGATCCTTCTCGGCACTATGAATTGACTATCACCAACTTTGATGAAAATTATTGTAGAAATTACACTGATACGTTTAAAATTCTTCGTGAGTTATTATTTCAAAATACAGCCTTTTATAAAAAAAACAATGGAATTCTGGTACAATTTATTGGAAATATTGTGATCAGTTTTGCAAAATTTGTTGTCTTTCACTAATTTAAAATGAATGTACAGAACGATAATGTTTTCAAGTGGGTCCTGCATTATAATGAGAATGAAAAGTAGTGTGTAGAGTGTGTAGGGCAAGTGAAATGCTGATGATTGCAGAGTGTGGAGAGAATAGTAGATATTAGAGTAATATCATTAGGCATGAGATAATGAAAAGGTTGAGTGTCTGTTGCATTGAAGTGATTAAGCCCTGCCGTAGCGTTGAGAGTTGGAAGGAGTCAATTTGCCAAGGTGTGGAAGACACAGCCTCCTGGGCTCTGTGAAACATTGTTTGTCAAGACCAATGACGAGAAGAGATGCGCCTAGTCGCAGCATCCCTGAGTCGAGCCAGCCAGCCTTAGCCACCAACCATCCCAGACAAAAGCTAACCACTAAAGATGTTCAAGTGCAAGTGCAATGTATCCAAAGGTTGTCGACGTGGTCCCTCCTCTCACACAACCAATAATCTCACTACTTTTACTTAACATCCCATGACCATTTCCCTTTGCTCATTTTAACTGCCTCACCGAATTATCCAAATATAAATAGTGCTCGACCCAATGCAGAGCATCTCTTCCTTTGAATACCATTAAGTTCCCCGTGCTTATTCATGTTCTCATAAAAGTACGATTTTTCTCACTAAATTAACCTACTGTAAAAATACAGTGATAATAATTTGCATTATATAATTTGTATTGCGTAGCAATAGATAAGCCCGATGACCAAGTTTTTCTTACGGATTATTAATAATGTTTTCTGTGGTAATTATTTTTTTATCCATGAAAATCATAAAGAGAATTTTCCGCAAATTCCCATTATATTAAATATTAGTGATAGTATGTCTGTTGTAATGGATGATGTACTTCGGTATAGAGTAAGTAATACATAGGAAAATGGAATTAGATTAGAATTTTTAATATTTGTGCAACCTATGTATTGTGGTGTTTCTTTTCATATGGAAAACTAGTAAAGGAATAGAAACAATCGAATAGCTAAGCAAGGCAAACATAATTTACTTGACTGCTTCAGAGTTTAATGAGCATTATGAGATTTCTATCAACTTGCCCAAGTTGCAATTTTTTACGGAAAGAAAGGATCATTAGACAAAGTATTTGTGTTTATTAACTCCTCACATGCATTGCATAGGTACTTTCTATAGTTGCTTGGCTTACAGGTATAGTTTCTAACAAGGGAGCTGGGCATATCACAATATAACTAAAGGTGCAATAAAATTTATCACTATTTAATGGTGAGAAGAAGTGATATTATTGCCTACTTTTGTATAGGGACTTGGCAAACAAAACAAACGTTGCATGACACTCTAAATTTCTGGCATTGCATTTGTATATGGTGTTACATAGCAATAGAACGATACCAGGGAGCACATGCACAACGTGGTGAGCAGCATAAACAGGGGAGTTGAAGCAAACGCGAAACACTACACGAGCAAAGGACTCTGGCAGGATAATAGAACACTCAATTCGCATTTATACAATTATTGCCATAATGCAATGGAATGAAATGTAATGGTAGGGAAATAATAGAGCGTATGCGACTCAATCAAAAGAAAGTATGAGAACGAAAAAGAAAAGATTAAGTAGCTGGGAGCAAGTAGGGAGAAGTGTTCTTCAGTTAGTTGACTTGGTTTGCTTTGGCTTCCTCCCATTCCATCGTTCGCCTCCACAGCAGTCTTCCTGTAAAAATTACATTCAAGAGCTGAATGCACAACTCAGATTGTGTTCCTTGTATGTCCTGCATGTCGTGTTCTGTTTTCTTAACGATTTATTGAGAGTCTGTCATTTAATATATGTGCATGCAATTGCAAAAGCTTATTTCCGACGTCATTCTCACAATCGCACTTTTATCTCCTTGTCCAAAGCTCTCTATTAGCATTTTTACGTCAACTCTTTGCACAATTTATTACCTACAACGAGAGAAAGGCTTTAATTTTTTAAATCTTCTTCTATTGTTAACAATCATTAACTTATAATACTGCCCATTTTATTTTCTATTAACTTGTACTTAAGCTCTGCCTTTGATAACACCCATTCTTTCTAGTACTACAGATGTACGAGTAGCAACCATTTATCTATGTTAGAGTCCTACGGATGGCCTACGTCAGTTTGCATTCACTAGCCTACCCTTTTCATAAAAAGTTAAATTAGTTAACTTCAACTAACTAACAGCAAAATTGTAAGCATTATAGTCTCCCCTTTACCTCTTTCGTAACAAGACAAGTTTTCCGCTTTTTACTTGCGATTAAAGAAAAACGCACAGGTTGCTGTTATCAAGTCGTAAACAATACTCTTGTAAGTGTTTGTATCCTTCCATTAATTCAACTACTCAAAAAATTTTATCTAACTAACAATATGCGTCTTTTCCAACAAATGGGAAACCCACTATCGAGCTACAAACCACTAAAATTAAATTGCCGAACTTAAAATGAGTTTTAGAAAAAACTTCATGCTACCAATATTTTACTAATTAGATAATTTATTAGCTCTGTAGTATTTTATATTTCTTTCAGTGTGCCATTTATGCACGCCCAATAAATGAAAAACAGCGTTTTAGTTCATTTTAAATAAATATCTTTAAGGTTAAACTATTTATCATTTACAAGTCACTACCAATGAAAGTTATATTATAGGATATGCTAACGTGGAGCTACAAATAAATGGCTTTACATATAAAATCATGTAAAGGAATTTTTAAAACTGCTAAGCAATTTGAAAATATTAGTCTTTTATTTTGGTTACGTGGTTACATCAAGAAATTATTATAAAGTATATTATTTTGGCTTCCAATTTTACAGCACGCAAAGGTTAAGATACAGATTTATGAAACATTTTCTAGAAATAGAATGGCAAACGATTTTTTGCAAAATTTCCTGACATGATATCGATCTGTAATCGTGAATTCAACTTGTACAAAATGAGAACATATATAAGAATATATAACATGAATATGCATATTTTGGCAATATTCTGCGTTGATGGGAAATCCACTGTTTACATACTGGAAGACGGTGAGAAAGTAGTCATAACATCGTTTAAAGGGGCTTAGTATTCCAGAAAAGTAATTGTTTCAATTTAAAGCTCTCTGATTTTCTAAGAACTTCTTCGTAGTAATGTAGGTGGACTCTAAAAACGTATGTACACATTTCTCGCTCTAGTGATCTCACATAAACTGTAATTTTTTAATAAGTACAACTGAAGGAGGTAATTTAAAAACTTGTAGAAAATAGGGTAAACATTGGTCATTACCAAAGAGTGGTAGCATTGGTATGAGGATTGCATAATTGTGGAACCACGTAGTAAGCAAGAGTAAAAAAGAATTTAGAGTAAATAATTTAACCCTTTCGTGATTATAAATACTAGCAACTATTACTACGAGACGCCTAATTAAATGGAGAATTCGGGTTCAGTGGCTTCAAAATTGAGATTACTTTGTTGATAAGCAAGGAACATGAAGAGGATCTAGTATTCCCTGCTTTGCTCCATTTCGTGTCAGAATGCAGATGAGAGTATTGTGTCTGCATTTGAATATATACAGACATGAAGCAATAGATAATTTTGCGAAACTTGATTTTAAAAGGTTGTGTGCAGTGACCGTGTCCACGTCCGACAGTAGAGCAGTCGACTCTTAACATAATTCTCAACCTGATTTCACTACGTTTTGTCAGAATATAAATATCTCTCGCTGAACATGGAATAGGGTGGCTTTCAAGTTCACGGCTACACATACGTATTATTTATTTTTGGCTTATAACCTCCTCTGCTCGTATTAATAGTCATGTACTGTAGAAAACGAAAATCTTTAAAAGCCCGATAACAGATGTTTAATTAGGCAGAATTGTAAAGAGTATACTTGACTCGAATATTTTATTAGGCAGTGTGGTTTAACATTTAAGGACTGGTCTTGGCAATTTCCTTCCCCTGCAAATTAAATTCAAGTCTTGTTGTGATTTTTTTTCTTTTAGTGTTATCAGCTTAAAAGTGTACTGCTACGTCACAGATGAGTGACAAAACTCATGAACTCTGTAGTAGAAGTACACATTAGAGGAGGAAGGCACTAAATAACTTACTATCCACAATCAAATCGCAGGTATACTGCTGTGTGGTGTACACCATGTATAATATAATGAATATACTGAAAATGTGTAAGATCTATGCTTATGTAAATAAATAAAGACGGCGACATATATAGATATAAAGCCTTATTACGATTGTGGTCTCTGAAACTGCTTATTAAGAGTTGTTTTGTCTTTTACAACAAAAATTTAAGAGTTGTAATATGTAACACAGAGTATTTTTACATGTGGGGGTGTAGGACTATGAAATACTGTCAGGGTATATCCATATATCCACCATATAAATCAGAGTATACCAAGTAGCTCTTTAACACTTACTAACACGTAAACATGAACTCATACCTGCTTCTTTTCTTACCTTAATATTTTCGTAGTGAGGAGTACAATATTAAGTAGCATGTAGATACTTATGCCATGTGATGTAATTGATGCGGTGTGATGATATGATATTATGATGTGATATGAAACGATGATAGGAGCATTGCCGGAACCGTGGAACAGGTTGTTGCTGAATTTCGATGTGGGAACGCCGGGATGAGCCACTCTCACACTTGGCTTCGCTTTACAGGTTTTTAGGTATTCCATTTCAACTCCTCTATTATATCTGTTATGTAATGTAATGCACTACATACGCACTCTCTATACATTTTGTCACTGTTTACACATTCTCCTGGAACTCTATACCATCTATTTTATGCATAGTATCTGATGGAGTAATGTAATAATAGTATGTTGTAGAATCATTTGTTAGGTGAAACAAATATGTAACTATGTTTGTTTGTGTACACATAGATGATGTTTCACTGTTTCACGTAGTTTGATACTTTCTTTGATATTCTATCTAAGCAGTTATAGTTTGTGCAAATACTTAATGATATGTTAAGTATATTCATTGCTCTACGTGTACTCTATTGTCTTGTGTCATTATGAACACTCATATTAGTAAATAATACGTAAACCAATTTAAAAATATGTTTTCCCTCTACATTTACAAGTCTACACTAATCCTCTCTAATCTTACATAACTTCCTGAACATTTTTTGCAGTTTCCAGTCTGACTGGAATTCATGTATCTGGAATGGACTAAAGAATGGACTCAACTACATTATTGTTCCCTGTAAAATTCTACGGACATGGACACTGACAACCGAACCTCATTATTTATTTATAGCTATAGGGTATTCAGCTATAGCTCACTAATTCTTTGCAGTTGCAATTGAAAAATGTCATTTTTAATGCACTTCTGTACCTTTCACGTGTTATGCCTAGTCAATTGCCTTTGCAGAAACCTATAGCTATTTACGCTTAAAATAGAATGCAAATTAATTTCATTGAAAATTAGAGAACACGTTTCTTGAAAGGTGTGTTAAAAATCTAATTTCCAAAGGAAGATGCCGCTCTTCAATTCCTAATGAGTTTGCATTCAATAATTACACGATTAAGACCACCATATTAAAATAAAAGTGCATTTAATATTTATTCTTGTATTTATTTCTTATTTCTTATTTCAATCCAGATATTTTTCATACAACAGAAACTTATAAATTACGACTAAAGAATAGAAACTATTATGCAGTAGTGAATAAATGCAATAAAATAAACAGCACATGCATAATAGCTAACACAACCAAGGCATGTTAGAGAAGACTAGCAACATTATCTTAACCATTATTATACATACATAGTGCTATTGATATGAACAAAATAATGCTCTAAGAGGCGAGCTTATATTTAGTTTAGCCTTTAGTAATGGACTGCTTAGATTTATATTTATTGTATTCTCATGTAGCCCCTCCATTTTATAAACGTACACTTATAGTTAGTTTATTACAAAGAAGAAATTACTATTCGCAGTATTATAAAATGCTAAGCATTCATAGAACAGCTTAAGCTTAAGCAAAAGTCAAGAAGGTACCTAATTATAAATTATTGCAAGTCAGAAGTTTGTGTGATATGATGTATTGTGGAGTTTACTAAAAAAGATTGCGTTATGATATGATAGACATATCTGTGTAGCTATTAGCTGTGAGGAGCTGTGTACATACTGTCTTAATAAAGGTGGTTAAAAAATGGTGGTGGCTCTGATTGAAGTAAAAAGGAATGGGTGGACAAATAAGAAAAGAGTATTCATAAGTTTCGTAACTGGCAGGACATCGCAATAAAGGAAACCTAGAAATGATAAGTGTAAATGGAATTAGAATAGTAAAAATGGTTGGATCGTAAATAAGTAGACAGTGACGATATAGTGACACTCTGACACTACGAATGCTTACCTTTTGCACTATCAACTACAATTGTTAGATTGATTACAGGTAATGTATACCTGAGCTCTGAGATAATTAATAGATAGACTGTGTGCATGCTAGAACACGTTGCACGATGATACGTCTTAGAAATGCGCAATAACAAACTATTTAAATCATACGTTCATTCCTCATTAAGCCGTCGTCCACTAAGAACAGGGCTGTGGATATTATTATGCCTACGAGAATAGAAACATGGTATAATACATTATAGAGTGAATTCTCCAATGACACGGCACGGCTAGATGAGAGAAGTACTTGAGTATGTCATGTATAATCATACGTAATATATGCAGGGAGACTACGGACAGGTATGCCTTATCTTTTGCTCCTTCGCTATTAGGTATCCTATGCAGTGCTCAAACGCTCATGTTGAATTTTATCGCAAGACTAACAATAAGTAAGACCTAATTAAAATTTTTTTTACAACTTTATTGCAAAAGGCTTTCATTCTTTAACCTCGTGCATAAATAAGCAATGCTTCATTCTCCAACTGAGCAAAAATCTACTTGTGCTTTATTGTATAACATTCTGTAATACGCAAGCAGAGCAATTTCTATTTTCTTTCTATTGTTGTCCACACATATATTTATGTTACCATTATTTCAAACTTGCCAACATAACTTTACTACAATAGAAATACTTATATAAATTATTACCTGTTCATATGTAATACAATGTTTTGCCATTTTTTTTGAATGACAATATGTATCCACACATTCTTGCTCACTTTATTAATTATTGCTTTGTTGTAGTTCTAGTGTTTAGACAAGTCCATTTAAATACTCTACTATATGCATCACTACACTCGTATGCAAATAGATTTACTCCTTCAATCAAATTGATACAGAATTCAGAGTTATTTTGAACATTACAGCCAAGGTAGCTCTATAATTGTAACTAGTTGTTGTCAACCTAAAAATAAACATACAAGACAGGTTCATTTTTTCATGTTTTATATAATCGTCCTTTATGATTGACGTTCTTCTGTTTATTTATACACCTAAACAATAACAACAACAATGATGAGTAGTTTATTCTACATAAATTACTATTACCTACTGTTATTGTAGTTTTATACAAGTTATTTACTTTTTGTTATGCATTTCTGGTAATTGTGTTAAGAACTATGCGTACATAATATTACTGACATACATACATACACTCATGTTCATAAGTACCAATATAAATAGTTAATTATTTTAAGAGTAGCTGCTCTATAGCAACTAATTGCAGCTTCATACTCAATCCCACAGGCAGTAAAAGGGCTTCGGGAAAAAATAAATATAACATGTGCAGAGAACCATGTAATTTTGCCCGGTATTTCTTTATGGTTTTTTAGGGATTTTCCCACTAATAAAACAACAGTCAAGTTTTCCTAGAGCCTTAATACTTATTATATGGCAGATAAGATACTTCTTAACTCCTCAAACTAATAAATTAAATATATATTTTATTGTTAACTCATTTAAAGTACAATTATCACGATTTAGTATATTTATGGACAAGTACACCCTAAGAATAAATTAAAGGGTAGAAATGTAAATACTAATACGTAATACTAAGAATATTGTATTCGCGTTTGCAAAAAAGAAAGACTTAGCAGAGGAGGCCCCGCAGAATAAACTTTTCTTAAATACTTTCAGAATTTCTGTATATTATGATTATGAATCGTCTACACCAACCGGTATGCCTATGTAGTGTATTCCATATTTTCCACTTTGTAAAAATATTATCAAACTCCTATAAAAACCTATTTCTGACTTAACTACAAAAATCAAATCAGGCTTGCACTGCAAAGGCGATACGCCTATAAAGCATAATTAAAAGTCAATTAAAAGCGTTTACCATCCTGAAATATTATTTAATGCAATTATAATAAATAATTATAGTAATTATTGTGTGCAAATGTAGAAGGTAAATGAAAATAGGCAATGCGAATGGAGGATACTTTTGCAATAAGCTAATGTATTACAACAGGTATGTAAATAGCATAGAAAAACAAATTAATTTTTGGTTTGTAATATCGGTTACTATACGTCAATTATTCCCAACACAACAGACAACACTAGCTTTCCAACGAATAGATAAGAAGCCATCAGTAATATTATATTTCCTCGACCTTAATAAATAAATAGACAATATTTGTACTGCTTTCAAAAACTATAGAAAGTATATCAGAGGAGTTAAAATACTTTTTGTTACACCATCATTACAAAAATAATTAAATTGACATTTTAATATTACACGGTAATTGATAATAACTGAAGTAGTTATTACATTCTTATAGTTTTCATAATGCATATGCTAGTAAATGCAGATTATTTATGGAAGATATCAAAAAAGCTTGATATATAAATAGAATACATAACACTATTTGCTTACAAAATATACCTACATCATATTTTTGCATAACATTACACAGTAAACTGTGGTGCACAATAAAAGATAATACTTATTTATATAAGATCTGTACATATTGGTTTGGTTTGTTAGAAAAAGCATGTCTATGTCTCCATGATTGCAAAGGTACAGTAGAGTACACAAAAAAGCGAGTTGATATAAAATAGAGTTACATAGGAAGAGCGGAGGAGGCCAGGCAGGCTTTACTTAGCTGGACAGTTTGTAATGGAATCTCGTACATATATATATGATTGTATGGGCCCTTGTGTATTGCATGTGAAGTAATATTATGAGTGAGCAACAAAAGTCAGAGGAGAGCACAATCGGTCTGATTGTCAGTGAGTTAGTTGGTTTGAGTGAGTTTGAATTACGTTATAGCTGAGACTAGGTCTTTACTTGACTTATTTAGCTGAGGTTTGTGTTTCAGCTTAGGGAGATAGTGTAAGCTATGCTATGTGTGTAGTATAAGAGGAGAGGAGTCGTGACGTATGTCAGTATTCTATCTTTCTTGTCTACCTGTGCTATGCTAAATAAAGCAAAGCCAGAAAGAGGTCTGCTCTGCTGTTCTGTACGTAATGCCTTGTAATATTAATAAGGAGGTAGCTATGTGGCTCTTACTATAGCGTAGGACGTTAGCGTTAACTCATTGTCAGTTTACTTTGTTGCTACTTACTTAGGCTCGGGTTGACTTTTACCACATTTTAAGTTTGACTTATACTTTAGTTCACTACCTACCATAACCACATCAACACAACATCCACGTCGTTCCAATTCTTCTTATACTAACTGAATTACGAGATAATTCCACACACAATACATTCTAATCCATTTCAATCCTTTTTATCCCAGTTAATCCAATGAATAACAAAGTGACACTATTTCTCCATTAGCACCTGTCCAATACTCATGTTTATCTCCAATCTGTGTCATTCTCCACAAAAATTAAACAAATAAATACTCTAATACAACTGTCACTGAGAAGATTTAAGGATTTACTGGATCAATAAATATTTACTTGAGTAAATAGCAAGTCTGTGTAGTAGTAACCCTTTGCCTTCCACCGTTCCTCACTTCAGCTCAGATATCCAGTCCTGCATTACATGGACATTGCTTTTTGTGACTATTCAGTTCAAGTAGATATTCCCCAAACAACAGAGTCAAGATACACCACACACACAGAATATAAATAGACCTATCATAAACAAACGGATTTCTGTCTCGTCTCGTTAAATACTAATCTTATCAATGCATTCCTCGTTTCACGTTGATTGATTTTATCAAAAACCCTCATCAGCCAGAAACTAACGCAACGTAACTTACCACCGATGCAAATTAACCGTTTCCACTAATATGTGTCTACCGTATACAGTTCATCAATTA
This sequence comes from Yoshiicerus persimilis, assembly GCA_020352615.2. Taxonomy (NCBI): domain Eukaryota; kingdom Metazoa; phylum Arthropoda; class Collembola; order Entomobryomorpha; family Tomoceridae; genus Yoshiicerus; species Yoshiicerus persimilis. The sequence goes on along the minus strand of CM060170.1, from coordinate 38,653,379 downwards.
TTTCACCTAGCTCTTTTTTATGTGGAGGTTTGTTTACCCAAGGATTAACACTATCACTGACAATTTGTCAATTCTCACTCAAAATCCCTTGGCTCGTGCGTCTCAATCTATTACTCATTTTTATGCCAAAAGTCAAGTGTTGCTATTTCATTTAACAGTTAGTTACATGTTCAGAAGCTAGAGACTTTGCAATTTCTAGTTTCTATTTATTAATTGTGCCTTTCAATTTCAATTCCGATATTTTCCGTTAATTGAAAGGAAAACAGAAGCGATTCTGTGGAGAAAGCAAGGAGGAGTAAAAGCTAAGCGAATAACTCAATCACAAATCTGTTCTTCAGCTGAAAGCAATTCAGAAAGATAAAAGTAAAGTTCATGCTTTGTTTAACTGATTGTGAGATCAAAGGGTCTATTAAATTCAAGAAGAGTTGTTTTAGGTACGGCCATTGATCACTTATATAGCAAACCTGCCGTATACAGCGTGATACTTTGTTGTGGAGGCACTCGAGGATCAAAGTGTTAACTGGTTTAAAAGAGGAACAATTTATCACATCGCTTGAGCTCCATCCATGCTTCCATGCATACATGGATCCATTATTTGCTTCGTAGCTACACATACATTCTATTTTACGGGTTGTAATTAAGGACAGGCTCCAATGAGTACAAACCTTCTGCAGTCACACTACTTTCACACTCGCAGCAAATGTACAATTCAAATAAATCCTCAACTTTGTAATTTTTAATGCTCTCGAGTCCAATCTAGAGTCACATTACACAAATTTACTATCCCCAAACGATTTCCAATCATATCCGTGATACTTGTTCAGCTTTTCCAAACCAAAAATCCAACTGTTCGTTGCTCAACAAGCCAATTCCGTTGAAATCACAAAAACATTACGTTCCAAATAAACTGCAAACCAATTATAGCATTTCAATTATGGTGTAGCAAATGACTCCGTAATATACAGTGAACTTTTTAAAGTTATTCAATTCAGGAAAAGATAAGTTTTATTAAAATTGTTCCACTAGTGCCAGTTGACTGGATTTAACAGCAAGGCTGGCTCTAGACTACGTTTACATCAGTATGCCAGTGGTGATGGATCCTACGGAAAGAGCTGCTTCGCCTTGGGTAAGATGTATTCCATGCTCTTTACAATTTTTATCAAATTTTTCACACATATTGACTCAATGTATGTTTATCAGTATTTACTATGCAAACATTTTAGTAAAGACGTTGTATAAATCGTTGGTATCCAAATACACGAATTGCACACGGACAATATAAATTGAGGCAGTGCATGCCATGCAAAGGTAACCAAGGCTAGAATAGGGCACAATTTTATGCTGACTACAATATTCCTCTAATCTGCTCATTAGTAACTACATGCAATTAATAAATATTTTTTACTAAAAACTAATCGGCGTTATAGATTGACGTATAAAGTAGATTGTTCACAATTACATTACCTCTGCGGGTAAATGAAACCATAATGCTGAAAAGCCAAACAAAGAGAGAAGTTGTGACGTTTATCTTCAAAAACTAGATCTATGTAACAAACTCTATTGACAAGAGAAGGGATGATAAGGCGTTGAAAAGGAATTGAGTAAAGAATGACAAAGGAAATATTTGTGAATAAGTTGCCCAGCGGGACGCAATTTGAGAGTGGGTGGTTGCCTTAACTCTATTTAATCTTGTTAAATATATCATTTGAGTCATATTGATGTAGATATTATTAGCAATGCATGTGAGCCTACGTTTCAAGTATTTTAATACCTATGTAGCTATAAGGCTTAAAAGACTTTTTGAGCTTTCTTTTGGAAAATGGGTATACGATGCACGGAAATCTGGAGTCGACTGGACAGGACACACACGTTCAATGTTACAGAATAATGATAAAGCGTTTGGCAAAGGAGATCATTCATTCTTTGCAGGACATGCAGAAACCAAACAATCCCATTTATCTAGGTAGTCGTAATCTTTGCTTTTGCATACTTAAATACATATATCGGATTGCTATGTGTACAGGATAGATATACTGTTTCGTATCTGTATCAAATCCAAACCTTATGAACCTGTTAAGCTAGTAACACTGCTTCCGATATAGTATCTTACATTACAGGGTTATGCATAATGCATTCAAAAATAGAAACTATAAAGAACTCTTTCAACATTATTAAAATTCTTGTAAAATTAAATTGAATGCAGATGCCTTGAGTATAAGAGTCGTCTAACCATGATATTATCCATAAACCTGCTAAAGGTTTGTAGTAGCAATGGTTAAACTTTGCAGTATGAACATGTAAACTGAAAAGTAATATTATTTAAACAATATAGGAATATATGGATCAGATTAGTTGTGCAGCATGTCGTTTTTTAAGCATTTGTGATGAGGCCAGACTGTACTGTTGAATGTTTGCACGAGTGTGGTCCTTAGCAAAGCCAGGGAGGCTTTTATGTCTGCTTAACACGATTCACCCTTTCATTATCCGATCATTGTGAGCTCATTGCGTCCTTTCCTTTATTTAAATTATTTTAAATCCACGAAGCATTTCATACATTTCTATTCTCTTTTTACTTACCTTTGGTTGAGTAAATGCAATAAATAAAGCCACTAACTTAAAACTTAGTTAATTTTTTATTGAATGTTATCCATTATGAAACATATTTAGGTCATGCAATGTATCATGTCATATATTAACAATTTCAATATAAGGGTAATTAGGAATTGAGTGAAATTAGCTATTACTTATCACAGGTTCAAAAATTTCTTCAGCACTGTAAACATGTCATTACCAAAAAACAAACACATGCAATTTAGACAGGTACAGTTATATATATGTTACAAAAAATTCACATATTGCATGGAAAGGAGGACGGAAGATAGAAATTACATTACCATCATCACATTAGCGTCACGCCTGACTGCCATAAAGGAGTCAGGCCAAACAAAGTCACATTCTGAAAGGCGAACACTTAGGAATAAACATGAATACATGAATAAAGGGAGAATGTCTTGTTTCTTTCCTTTCCAGAAGAAGATTTGAATGGAAGTTGAAGACCAGGAGGGTCACTTCAGTAGTGCAGCATTCATATTGTAATTGTGGTAGTGTTTCATACATAGTAATACTCCAGTTGATTACAAAAGTTTCCCATGAATTCTACTCTGCGATTTAATATACGTAATAATACAATTATGTACAAGTACCAGTCATCAGTGGATAATTAGGTTCCACGACTCTTTGAGCTTCCTCAAGATTCCTCACAGTTATGATTATCTATTTGTGTGTATATTAATAAGCTGAAAGATCCCTGTTGAGAAACTTTGTTTTCCACTACTTAGCAAGTGATAGAGATGCTTTAGTGCTTTATTTACACATTCACATAGCAATACTATCGTGGTACTTAGTTTTAAACTCAGTCGAGAAAGAAAAAGTCAAATTGAGACTGAAGAGTCTTATAGCATTTCCCTTATAAGGATATTACCTATTCATAAGTATCCATAGAACATGATCAAGGTACTTTGTAATTTTCTAGTGAGCAAGGGTAATAATACCTTTAGTAAGTATTACAGTGATAACAAGATTAAGATATAATAATATACAGTAAGTCTAATCTACAAGAGTGATGATACAAGTAGCATTACTCTGTGCATATTAGTATATTCAATGCTAGTGTATATTATAGAATATTTAATAATTTTATATAGGTAGCTTAGAGAAAACAAACAAATAAATATTAAGGGCTGACAGTGTACTGTGAGATATAGAGTCTGACACTTAAAATTTAATAAGGTTGTATGTATGAAAGAGAAAGAGACAGTTAGTTGGTTAGAGGAAGAAGAAGGGATCTGTAGTGCATGTGAAGAGGAGTAATAAGGAGTATCTAAATATTATATGGAGTAGATAATGGAGTGAGGCCTAGAGTGAGTACAGTAAGTAGTTTTAGGGAGGTAGGAAAGAATAAGGCAGGATTTAACTACATGTGTACTTGTAGTAAGCTTGTAGTGAGGAAGCGTCTTCCTTTCCCACGGTGAAATGCCACAGGAGCGGATATGATGCTACTCAACTCACAATTCTTCTTCAATCCAGTGCGATATAAGAAGAGATGAAATGTATTGCTTAGCTCCTCTAAGTACCTTGGCTTCGCTTCACCCAACTATATCTTCTTAACCTATAAAAACTTTTAGTTAGGCGTATAAAACACAACTAGTCGTAAAGTTCCTCTCCTCTACCTTTCCTATACAGTTTTAAACCAGCCTAATGTTAAACCCTTTTGATGCTTTTCCTATAACATTACTCAGGCGCCTATAATTACTTCAATTTTCTTCTATCTCTTCTCCATCCATTTCCACCTAGTATCTTCTTCTATTGCATTTTAGCAACTCCTATTTAAACCTCTACTTTTCTCTAACTCTTTTGACATTTATAAATATATTTAGTAGTCAGTCGCAATACGCAATTCTTCAATTCCTCTTCCCTATATTCTTTGCGTCATTTGTACTTAATGACCTACAGTTTATTTGATTTGAATGCTTCCAGTTGGCAATTATACATTGTAGTTACACGTAGTTTCACGTTTTGCAATTTCCCCAAGTAACGTGTTTAAAGTCCAGCGTGAAACTTGTTTCGTATGAAAAACTTGCCGTCACTTAATAATTACCTGCGCTCTTTTAATCGCCGAACTATTTACATCTCATGTCAAATCTAAACAGCCATTAAATACAGGTACTACTATTTACTATAGATTTTTAAATAAAACTACAATAAACCAACATTAGAAACCCAGTATATACATTTGTACCTAGGTTACAACAAGTAGCTGGGTACCTTTTAATTTAATGTGCCATTGTACAATGCTACTTGCCTTACACATGCAATTTTCACCTATTTTTGCCCATCATAAGTTATTAAGGTTTTAATTACAAGTTTACCATGGAGTTTAAGTTAAACCATAAACTGATACATTTGGTGGAATTGCTATATTTAGTGTAAAGAATGATCCAAGTAAAAAAGTAATAATTTTGTTATACTTAGGTACATGAGTTACTGAGAAGTAACTTTGCGTAAGAGAATTTTTGCAAATGCTGAAAATAAAATTAGAATGCGCGAACTGGAAACCTTTTTCTGCTTTTAGTGTCTTGCATTGCGGAAGACTGAAAGTACCACAGAAGAATAGAATAATAATATAAGGAAATTTAAGACATTTACTGATCAGGTAGTAAAGTGCCAAACCTCTGCAGAGGTTCCCACGAAAATTCCTAATTCAAATCAAGTCGTTGGCTTAACTTAGGTAGTGGATTGTCTAATATTAGTGATATTGGGTTTTGGTTATTCCACGAAGAGACGTTTGAGCATAAGCTGTGATCCGTGCATATGAACCACCAAACTAGACTAGAAGCGAAAGGAAACCAGCTACTAATACGCAGTTTTTGCCTACCTTGAAGTCAGAACTTTGCATTTGGAGGCTGAGATTGTATTACACAGCATGTTTAGTGTGTAGAGGAATAAATATAGTAAGACTGTGTTATTAGATTAGATAGATCTCTGATCGACTGTAAACTGATGTTTGAAAAGTTAAAAGAAAATGATTTTGGGTATTTTGTTGGTTGGTGGTGCTGATCTAATGGTGTGGTCATCCGAAAGACAATAAGTCGTCCAGCATAAAGGCCACACGGCAGCAACTATCAGCAGAATGTTTCGCTTTTAAACAATTTATCCGAAAGTCATCATCCTCTCTTTACGTTACGTAATTCAGAAGTTCCCTTTCAAAGAGCAGCTACCAAGACAGAAAGGTAGCTCCCCACTGCATCTTACATATCACGATCCTCTTCGGTCTGTCTGACACAACTCTTTGTGGTTTCTTTCTCACCGAAACCTAAAATTGACCCTTGTGTTATGGCCACACAGTACGCTACGTAACTTACTATGCTTTCTGCTTATCTCAATACTATAATACTCCTCTAAACAACAGCACACACTATCAACAATATTCTATTTAGTGATGCTGCTCAAGAAAAATCCTTTGGTGCTCTATTGGAATTACTCTATACACTGTTTTTACGGTGTTTGAACTTATATAGTCTTTACTGTATAGTGCAGTATTATTATCCGTCCCTATAAGTTTCTTATGGAGACAAATATTACGACTTTACATGGATCTGCTGTTATTACCTAACCAGCAATATTTAGGCATGCACGTTTCTACGGAAAATCTTTTGATTGGGCCATGAAAATTCAATGAGCTGCTAAGCTGGAGATATTTCTTTCAAATTTGCCGAGTTAGTAAGTAGAAAATAGCATGTATCATTCCAAAGGCATTAAATTACAATATATCTGGTGAACACTTTTTACTTTGCATTTTGACCATTGCCATCGTCAAGTGAGTACCTATTCGGTATTAAATCCTTAAAAGATATACTCCCAATAGATAACATTGTACATTCAACTAGGTAGATAGAAAGGGTAGTATAGGATTTCCTCTATTGTAGAAAAGACATTTCAGTAGGCACGAATTAATTCTCTTTGCTCCTTTTTGCTCAACTTTGGCTTAAGGCTCTTTTTTGCTAGGGGAATTATTTTGTCGACTTCTCGATATGTAAGCCGGTCAGGCAAATAATCAAATAAATCGAATAGAATATCCTCATGTATGGTACACGAGTTACACATCTTAAAATATTGTAACCTCAACTCAATTCACGGCTCCTTTCTGCTTTTTAGTCTAGCCTCTCTTCTCTTTCACACACACTTCTAAGACATAATCACTTTATTTACCGCTCTTTTTCTCACTATCAATTTTCATTTATTATCCGCAGTTGTAACATATTTTCATCTGCCTTAAAGTTATTTCAATTTGTACCTTGGACTTTATCTTTCTAAACATTAACTTGGTGTGCATTCACAATTAAATAACAAAGTATATGAAAAGGGTAGGCGCATCTTTCCCCGTTTTTCTGTTTAAACAACCTCACATTTCAACTTGCTGTTGCTGGTATACATGCCTATATACAAATAATAATCATACTCAGTGTATCTTAAAAAATTATGTGAAAAAGCACATGTATGCACTTCAAATGGCTGTCAAATGAAATCACATGAACCAGCAAAGTTTTGATTTCGCAATTTGCAATGACACTAAGCACCTGGTTTGTAATACTTGATCGTTATGTTATGTAAACTTGTTATGTTATGTAAACCTTGTTTGCACCTGTCTACTTGTCATTCATTTTATCCAGATTAGAAACAATGTTATATTTCTAATGTCTATAAATACATTTACTTGCAGAAAATAATATATTTTCCGTATATTTACAAGTTTCTGGGGTATGTCAATAGTTTCTGGTATAAAATGATATCTGCACATATAATACAACACTTTATCTCCGTAAAGCTGTATGTTTAACATCATCATATACATGGAAAAAGATGCACTTATGTACCAAATCACATGAACTTATGAATGTACACGATTTACGGTGATTTTTAAACATCACTAATTAGTAAACTGCAATGTGCACTTATTGTACAATCAAGCAAATTGAATTGACTTAATGTCAAAAACAACAATTCTTTTCCTACAAGTCGAGGCATACAATTCTTAATTCTTGTTCGTTCGTGTACAAAAGTAATGATATTGCGTTTTTTCAATGCAAACACGATACCTATCTATTCTGTACAAAATAAAAATTCACTTAGAGCTTGTTGCTCAATTTCATTAATTTTTGTTGATCATAACTGCTATAATTCTTTTAAATGTCTTTCCACCGAATATTTATAATTACTTCAGTTCGATGCATTAATTATACGTTACATGCAGTTTTCTTTAAAAAATAAAATTTTTAGTTAACACTTACAATTAATCTATTTATTTTTAAAAATATAGTGACAATACATAGCCTTGAATAATACGTAAAAATCCCAAACGAGTAATCAACCACTTTTGTAGTTGATTTACATTTTAATTGCATAATGCATTGTAGTTATTGTATTTTTAGTATGGACTCAAAACAAAATACAAGTATAAGAAATAAGATGGTAAAAACTATGGATTGTATAATGCACTACGTGTACATGAATATTAATGACAAATTAAAATTAGAAACGCTTTTTCGCTTTTGAAAACAGGGCACTGGTCTTACTCCCTTTAAAAAGATTACATTGAGAAATGTCATATCAAAAATGAGTTGAAAGAAGCCCTACTATTAAATTCATATTGATAGTTTGTTCAGTTTGTTGTGAGTAATCTAGGGTAGATTAAATGTGGTATTGAAAGAACAAAGAATTAGAGGCCAGGAAAGCTGAAATTGTTTGCATTGAGCGAATCGGGATAATGGAGAATGCACCCTTTCTTTGTTTCGATTAGGATTAGTAGGCCATCGGATTTGAATGTGGACATGTGAATGGATGAGCTTCACCTTAAATATTAGATGGCATGTCAATTGTTGAGAGTGGCGAGGAGGAGACGCAAACACATGACACAAAAGATGAGCAATCGAATTTTTGATTGCGAGAGAAATGTTCAGTAGTGTTTATTCGTTTGTCTTTTCAGGGCCAATATCATTTCGGACTCGGAAGCTCATACGAAGGGGGTGAGCCCTCTGGTCCTAACAATGCCACACCTGCAGACAGCTGGGACACCACACCGCTACAGGATCATCAATTGACCCCTTTTAGTAGTACAACTACAGACTCACCTAATACTCCTGCAAGTGTCAGTCAATACTATTTACAACAGGTAAATTTATTCACATTGTCTCTTTTTCCTAAATCACAAATAATTCTTCTTTGGGCCATCTCAAGAATTTACAAACAATTAGTGCATGATGCATATATTTTAATTCTCAGTTATTACTATTAGTATCTCTCAAATATCTATTATTACCATTAGAAATATTGCCAATGAAATCCCGAAAAGAAAACCTTGAAGAGCGAGTCCTTTTCTGTATGTTATACTTATACCGGACGGATGATTGTCCTTATTAATTACTGATACTCACTATTACTAGTTTTTATATTTTGTATCGTCGAGGATAGATTTCCCTGTGCTCTATAAAAACATAAAAGAAGGGACAAATAAACCATGGTCAGACAGTTCGTATCCTTCCCTTAGCACAACAAATGCAATAATTAACACATGTTGTTTTGAAAAGTTATGTTCTCAACTTCCCCTTTGAATGCGTAAGTGGAGTTCCTAATACCACCTATGTTGTACTCACAACTCACAAGTACATACATAAGTTCCCTATCTGAAAAAAGCAATAAGGTTCTGATAAGTATTAAAAAATGTTGGAAAATTCGTATACAACTTATCATGTGGTTTTCAGTCTGGAGCATTTGCTTACTTTTCGTACTTGAAGTGAGTTAAGTAGAATAGAAAAGTGTTGCAAGAGTTCTTAGTGTAAAATAATAAATACCTAGTATATGTAACTACTTTTCAGAACTGAGAATTTTATAACAATATTATTGAATACAGTATTAAGAATAATTTTACGTTATCCGATGCAAAAACCGAATCGGTCCCTCCTCTCCTACTCTAGTAGGTACTTAATAAACACTAGGTAGAGCAACTACTTATTTTCAGATATGTCATTAGAGACGATGAAGAGCGTTTCCTTAATTGTTTTTGCAGTGTACGTGTGTGCAATACCGTATGCTTGTAGTTTGGTGCATTTAATTTATGTAATATTGTTTAGTGCCCGTAGAGACCCAACCGGATATGTTGGTTAGGACTGAATTGAGAACTAGTCTTGATATGGTGTGTTATTTCTTGTGGACGGTGAAGTGATGGTGTGTGATGTCTCTGTAATGATATATGAGGATGCACCCCACAATTTATCACCGAAATCCATGTAAAACTAATACAGTTATTGCATGAATGCAACTCATTTATTTAGCTCGATTTTGTTGCGCAGAGTGATATGTGCGTGCAATCGGATCAGCAGCAGCAGCAACAGCAACAGCAACAAAATCAGCATTCAGAGATGAGTCCGAATCCGGGGAACTGCGGGCCTCCGCAGCCCAACCAGCCACAACAGCTGAATTTGAATGGCCACATTGACTTCGGTCAGGGCGGCGGTGGGCAGGTTCCAGTGCCCGTTTCCGGATCGGGGCTAATTGCAACACCTGGTGGTGGATTGGTTCCTAACAATCCTGTGGACTTGTCTAACCCGACCAGACATCCCGCCTTGGACCCACATGACCGTAGACATCATCACTTTAAACATCACCACACTCTACAGCCCATCGGCACCATTCTACACAATCTCGGTGAGTCATCCTTACTCCTTCTCGTGTCTCCCACACTTATCTCGCTTACAAAAAGACACTTCTCACAACAAAACGCTTTCTTTTCAAGATGTGCATAATGCGTCTAGATTTAAGGAATGGTCATCAAAGAACAAAAATCCATGCATTTCACTTCATATTAAATGTATAATCTAATGGACTGCTTTAAAAATTGCAAGATAGTGTATGGAGGATTGCACGTTTTCATAAGTTTTATAACGTCGAAAGAACCGAGACAAGGCAAATGTTATGCATATTAGATTCGTAATGCATGGTAACGATACGTACTTTGGTATTCGTGCCAATGAATGTTTCATTGACTCAATGTTTATCTACAAATGTTTACATATCACTACATTAGTAGTACTTATTAGTGTATGCTAATTAGTACACTTCAGCCGACTGCAGTTGTAGTAAAAGGTCCTGAGCATTCCTGAGTCGTCCCCTCGTAAAGTGTTTGTATAGCTGCAGCCGACCCAACCACAAAGATTATTTGGAAGTATGTCAGCATGATTATCTTAACATGAAATCTGACACCATTATCTACAATCTATTACTGTCGCTTCAATAACTAGAAGATTGAAGGATGAAATCTATGCAAACAATAAGCAGTAATGACACCATGTTGTACATTTCTACAATTGATTAATTGAGTTACCAGAGATAATCGTAAAAATAATTCCTACTGTTCTCTGACAGGAATTATATAATGAGTGAACTAGTGTTTCATCTAAAAATAGAAATTGCTAATTCACTTGTAAATGATTGATGAATTAAATTTTAAAATGAATTTTAAAAACTTTGTATGCTGCATTGCTGAAGAAAATGGTAAGGTACGTTATTGGAAATGGAATTTTTTATGTAAGGAATGTATGTGGTAGCTTAGATATTCCCGGTGGAAGTGTGCACGTACTTAGCACCTAATGTAATGTAGCCTGGACAGGCTGTTCATATTGTGAGTGCATGATGCACATAGTTATGTTTACGCATCTTTAAGTAGCCATATAAAATGAATGGAGATGAATGTAAGGAAAACAAAGAGTAGCAAATAGGCAATATAAAGTGAAGTAAATTGAGAAGGGAATTTGGTTTGTTTGTAGTTTGTACTGTACTCTTATCACCATCAGCAATTGTATGGATTTGGTTGGGACGGATAATGTGAGCAAGTAAATGTCTGATTGTGCATAGCAATAGGAGTGTAGTAGTTGTAGCACGTATAATATTGGAGAGGCAGAGTTAACGAGAGGATTTTATAGGAGTGTATGGAGTATAGAGACTTTAGAGGAGAAGGCGAGATCCCCATTCCAATTCCATGTCAAGGGAGATAGAAGTGTGGGAAAATACCCGTGTAGTCCAGGTGTTGCTGATAATTAAGAGCACTGTAAACAGAGAATGATAGACTCACTCACTCTTGGCTCATTCCGCCTCCTCCATATCCAGAATTCTCTCCAGCCTAACCTTAGTCACTGGAGTGCAGTCTTCCGACACTCTCTTCCTCTCTGCTCTGCTCCACAAACTCCTGCACTGCTCAGTTCACCAGTCCACAATCCATTACGGACTATGTCTATCTATCTCCTCATTGTCAGTCACTTGGACTTTACACTCCGCTTTCCTCCACTCCAGCCTCCCTTCATTGTCCTCTCCACTGCCACAACTATGCCCACTCAATTTTATCTTGTCTCTTTAAATACCATCTAATTTCCTATAAATTACACTCGAAAACAGGCATATACGCCTAGATACGCTAAATTACATCAGTCCTAACACCATCTACAATATTATCAATGCATGTAATTGCCTATCATATTTCAGTCGTAAATTCAATTTTAATGCATTCCTAGTAAATACAGTCAAATCGCCAATACTTGGGTATTTTCGTTTTAATATCTAAATCTACACCTTCCTTTTAAAATGTATTTTCCTTTCAAGAATTTCGCTTAAGTGAATAATGTAATGAAAAACCCATGTTGGGGCCTCATTATTCAAAATACCTCTTCCGGAAAATTTCAGAAATTATAATATGCTTAGACTAAAAGTTTATTTCAACTCTTTTCGGAGATTTTTGCACATCCGTTTACATAACATCATTTCAAATGGATTGGCAATGTATACCGGTTTTTAGGTTAAAATTGTTTTCTGGTATAAATTTGGTCCCTTTATTTCAATGTGTTTGCTGATATTTAGCTGCAAGTTTGAGTTGTAAAAAGAGGAGTAAGCAACGATTTCGGGCAAGATAATTTTAAACACATGTATATGGTTATAATAAGTATAACAATATTAAAATGTCTTTAGTGATATTGAGCATTGAGCATCGGTTGTTGGATCAATGTATTTTCTAATGCGAGGCGATTAAATCTCCCTTTTCGCTGCACCTGTGACAGAATTATTAGTAGAGAGAGACTGCATAGAGAAGAGAGTATGGTTTTGTACTCTCGTAGCGTATGTGCCTAAATATATAATTGCCTTTGCTATACACATTTTGTGTATACAGTGCACTTGCAAACACTTGAGCATTAGAATTGCACTCGAGTGTCGAGGAACTGTTACTCTGACATTCGATATTGATTGTGAGGTCACATTATATTTTATAGATGGATGAGCACAGCTGATGATGACTATGATGAGTTTCTATTCCTATCAAAAACCCTTACAACGTAACAATCAACAATCATAGTACACGACCAAAAATGCATCAATGAATCCAGTGTAATTCTGAAGTTATAAATAATATATTAACTCTAAGCTATATTCGTAGGTAGGCCGAAATTTAAATCGGTATAGTATCAAGTGTTTATGAGGAAACTTACTATAGAAAACATAAATAAAATTATACAGTATCTACAGTTTGCATCCTGCCCCATTAGAGCAATAAAATGCTACAGATACCATTCATTCATATTTGCAGCATTTTTACACTTTTGTCGAATAATAAATATGGATAAGGTACCCAAAAGAATATATTTATCAAATGGCGAACTGCAGAGCTAAGTTTTAATGAAACCCAGATGATGTGGATTTTTATAAGTTTTGTCTACAGACGATGTAATAAACTTCGAATCTTCCTTCTTAATTATTAATCTATCATTATTATTGTTTTGACTATATTAGGACTGATTGCACATTCTTAATAAATTACGCACAGGAAAACAGTAAAATTTCTTGTTAAGTTTATCATCAGTGAACATTTCTATCTAGTTTACTTAAAATTGACATGTATCAGTTAAACATTAATCTTTAGGCTCTCAGAAATATGGCCCAATTTCTTCCCTTGTTTGTTGTTACTAGTGTTTATTTAATGTGACTTGGGATGATTGTCCAGGTAAGGGTTAAGCAAGGGAAGTGGGAGTTTGCAGAAAAGTTTAAATTGGGCTTAAGGTGGTTGTGGAGAGTGAGTGAGTGCAATACATAAGTCAAAGCACTTGAGAGAGAAAACACTCGAAGTTCCTTAGAGCTCCTCTCATTACAAGAGGTTTTCGAGGTTGAGTTTGGTTGGATTGCGCCTTGGAGTCGAAAGACCGAATCCGGGCAAGTTGCCTCCCAATCACTCCGAAATGCCATGTGCAATGCAATACCGTGCCCTGCCTTTGTTCAGTCCAATTCCATCCTTCTGGGTTTTCGGAAATTAGCTTTGGTCTTCTTCAGCATATAAAGTAGAAGAGACGGCATAAAGCTTAGAAGGTAAGGAACAGACAAGTGAAAACAAGTCATCCTTTCCCAGTCCAAATTCCTGCAAACCAAATTGCACTATATCAACCATGAACCTCTTCTTTGAAGGCGATCTGGAAAAGTATAAATCTAATTAATATATATTATTTTAAACTTCTTCTTTAATTTTTTTATTATCGTCGTTGAAATAGGGTTTAAAATATTAATATCATCCGTAACTGTTTAATTAATGCAAAATGCACTAAAAGTCTTGAAAGAAACGATGAATACATCTACTTAAGATGTTTTATTTTAAATATCCCCTTAAAATTCTTTATTACCGTCATTGACGACGCAGTTGTTCCCATTGTCGTACCATAGCCATCAGAAATTTTGTTAAATGGTCCTGTTACTGGCAGTGCCATGATATTAACACACATTGATGATACTACAGATACGTTACGTACAGTAACATAAATTTAAACGCAAACAATGACATTGTGACTTTCCATTTGTTTCCTATGGTCATGTTTAGTCGTCGATAAAGCTAGGAATGGTTTTTTAAGGTAGCAAGGTGAATACACATTTTCCTACAGCAGATATTTACTAGGCCAGGGGCAGGGTCCAGTTGTTTTCGGAATTGTATTTATTATGGGGATACCTTCAACAGTACAGCACAACACTTATTTTGTAGAATAGCTACTACAGTGTTACAGTTACATGCAATGAGCCTTTAGCTTCGGTGTGTCTGTGCATGTGCATGTTCTACTGTGCAAGTGTAACGTGTTAAACACGGTACAAATAGGGAAGCAAATCACCTAGCCTGCTATTCCCTTTCCAGTTTCACTGCCATTCGGATGAAACGAACCTCTCGGGTCACGTCACCGAAAGCACACTGGAACCATACACCAAAATGCTATTGAGTACTGCTGTGAACAATGTGCTGCTCATCTAATAACTATTTGCGGATAGAATTTTACAGGCACACATTGAATTATATTTATTTTCCACAATTATCTGCTTTGCTGAACTTTTATTCTAAAATGCGTTCCATTTACTAAGAGATTATTCAGTGAACTCGTATAATAAACACAAGTGAGTGAAACTGAAAACTTAAACTTAAGTGCTACTATTAATTCATAACATCGGCATTTTGTTAGATAATTACTTAAGTGTTCTTCATCAACGTACGCACTTTACCATTTAGCCAGCATTATGTAATACCGAGTGAGTGTTACTTTGCTCCTAGCGAACAAATATTAGTTTTCGTTTAAAACTCAATCAGAAACTCATTTTGTATTATTCTTGTATGTGATACTGTTACTTTCATCTTCTCAAGCACAGCCACAGAAAATACACATCGTGCAATATAAAGAAAGATGCGCTACATTTGTCAGGTAAAATTTACATGTCAGTATAACACAAATAAGCTATAAAAATTTTGCAATACTCTCACCATAGTACAATTTCTATACAATTCTTTGTCATAGAATTCGTTATTTTATGATTTTCAAATGAACTGCAAGTACAAAACATAAGCACTACTGTATAAAAAGTGACTGGCATTAAGAACACTGGTAAAATATGGCTTGATGTTGCAGGAAGTTATTAAATAACTTTAATTGAACTCTGGAAAAACAATAAAATTTATAGTAGTGAAGTGAAGTGGATTACTTTATTATAAATAGGAAATAATTGTTCTACACGTATGATGCGATATTTGCATTGGGTTTTGCAGTTAGATAGAATGCATAGAAAATAGAAACAGTTGTCTACAGCAAATCCAAAGATAGCACAGAAGCGCTCTATAAAAGCATCTTACTTTGCTAAACAACTAAGTTCTGAGTAAATCTTTTGTGTAACACTCAGAAGAAATTTAACACGACTCTCACCCAGATAAATCTCGCAATCACCACTTTTTGCTTAGCCATCACTACGGCGTTTTATAATTGCATAATCTGCGCTCCCCGGCTTATTGTGTTGTAAACAAGTGTGAACTGCAAACGTGTCTCTTTGAAAAATCTTTTGACTCAGGATGTATTGTACTATTTACATAGGTCTAAGTGTCTAATAAGCAGTCAACTGTTGTCATTCGATATATTCGATAATGTCGATAAAGTAAACATTTAACAGCCGACAAACATTCATTACGTCACGCACAGATTGCGTATACATTTAGGTACAACTTCAATCTTGCATTCATTTGAGTGTTTTCTGAATCAGAGTCTGTCCCAATTTCCAGTGAGTGTTTATGCGAATTAGTCGAATTCTCAAATAGAGTAGTGTCGTACATTTCATTTGCTAATGGAGAGACATTAGAAATACTTGTAGTGAATTGTACGTTGGTGTTCACAACAAAAATCCTCGCTCCGTACTTCTTTGTCTACATAAATAAAACCAGGAATGCTCAAAATAATTTCAAGAGAAAAATTGGAAAGGACTTTTTATTGTTCCTGCAGTACTCGTACTTCTTTTGTAAAATCGAGTAGAAGTTTCCCAAACTCAATGTCCCAACGAGATTTAGATTTCTCAAGACGAGTCAGCAGAACTAGAATAAACAGAAGTGAACGGATTGCGGAACAAGTGAGAGAACTAAGGAAATCGGCTGAATTTGTGCGACATTTGGCGTTAGGATTGTTTCGGGTGTCGGATAAATTGGGGACGGGAGGGAGCAGCCCACTATGAACTATATGTCCTTAAGCTCCTCCACACATGGTCATCATCACCGGACAGCCACGCAACTCAACAATCACTACCATGCCCACAACTCCAGTGTCCATTCACATTACTACAACTACAGCAACAACAATAACGTCAGTCACTCTTCTGCTTCTTCCTCCTCAGCCTCCTCAGTGTCGCCTCCTCCGCACCCACCGCCCCCGCCACACCCCCTCTACAACCACCACCACCTCAACCACCTCCACCACCACCACCACCACAACGCATTTGCTGCCGCAGCCGCTTTCTCCAGCTTATCCGCCGCAGCAACCGTCGCTCTCTCCGCAGCCGCTCACCACCAAAACCATTCCTCCACCTCCAATTCTCCAGCCTTGTCCAGCAGTCCCGTCGTTTCCGGCCGAGGCTCTTCTATGACTTTGTCCGCACCCTCCTCTTCTTCCCCAGCAGATACAACAGACACAACTTCCGCGACCCAAAACAAAAGTGGCACACACACCATTAACAATACCAACAATAACAATCATCCCCACATCAGTTTTAATCGAATTTCCTCGGAAATCGCTGCACACGGCTTAGCAATTGAGGATCTTCCTCCTGTGCCTTCTTTTCTTGACCCGAGCTCCCTTCATCATTTCCCCTCAGCATTCGTTTCACACCATCATTCCCATTTGAGCAGTCATCCGCCACATCACCACCATTCAGCATTGCCCACCTTTGGCAAATCCGGCTCAGGTATTTTAATTAAGTATTTTCAGTACACACATGAAAAACCTTTTCAAGAGTTACAATTCTGTGACAAGATTTTAGAATATTTATAGAAAACCGCATATGCTGAATTATTAGTGGTCTTTTTCTAATGTCTCATTTTACAATTGGTGGCTCTCCTGCAAGTAGTTCGGTAAAATATTATAGCCTTGGCCTTACTACGTTTTAGTCTAAGACTAATGTTGAGGCGTTTGGAGAAGGTTTACTTTGAAATTTTGGCCTTCATAAGGCAACATTATTTTTCGCAAATAGTTTTCGGCATAAAACTAGTTACAACAGCAACTTATGTATTTTACTATGTTGAGGTTTTGTATTATTCTTAAAAATATATAATTTGGAGTAATACAGAATTGTTTTTCCGCTTACTCGCAATCATGAGAAGTTTATGGTAAATTGTTTGGTAGATTTGGAGGAATACAATTTTGGTACACATTAACTCTCGTGTGCTCTAAGAAATATGCCTTGCATGAATTATGTGCCGAGGCAGACAGACAGGAAGTAAAGAATGGAAGACTCTTGAGCAAACTCACATCTAATGATATAGGTAGGTAACATTACAAATTGTTTGCCATGCCATGCGATGCCATGGTAAGGCAACATGAAGAAAGTAAATCCAGTTGATAAATGGACGCTACAGTAATATTTCGCATTGTTTGACACTTGGATTTCAAACTTGTCTGTACAATGGTTAACATGTCTTCCTCAAATACCAAAGTCTTCATCTTCCAAGCACTTGGTAACAAAACTAGCGACTTACAAGGTAAACCCTTTACATGCCCATCGTACCCAGGTTTGAAATAATTTTTTGACCAAATCGGCAAATCTGATTTCAGAAATGAAGAAATCCGTCGGTAAAAATTATAACTTTCGGAGATACGAACCGAAAAATCCAAAAAAATCGAATTTATCCGGGTGGATGGAATTGCATTGTTTTCTACTCTTAATACATATTCCTATCTTATTCAATATAAAATGAGCTCGCGATATTTCAAAAAGGGGTGGATTGTCCACGCCCATTTTAAATAGTGTTCTAAACTAGGTCGAGATAAGTTCAAATCCCAGGTCTCATCCAAATCAGTCAATTCGGTCGGAAGTTCACGGACGTATATATGGACAGACAACACGGTTCCATAAGTGAGCCGCTGGCTGACTAAAATGCCTAGATAGGGACTCTGACTAGACAAGAATTGCTGCTTTCACTTTGGATTTTTATTCTACTTTGTGTAGTAGGCGGTGGCTATCTTTACAAAATTTGGTATATTAATGCATAGTTATTAAGTCTGTTTTTACTCATGCACGAACAGTCCTAAAAATTAGGGCAACATATCTATTTATAAGAAAGGTCAAAGGAAAACATAATTATTTGTTATTTGTAACAGTAGTTTTGTGCAATTCAGAAATACTTTCCAAATGTTGCCTGCTGCATTACTGTATTTATCTATGCAGAGGAAGTACTTTTGCATTTACCCTTAAGTACTTTTACGTGACTGCAAGACTGATGTCAGCAGAAGTTTGATATAAAGTCATGAATTGTTGAGCAATGCATTTGGAAGATATTGTAAAGAAAGTTGAGTGAAACTGACTGGTTGTGATATATACGTAAAAGTTATGGAGCCAGAAGAGCTGAAGTAAGCTAAAGAAGCCTTGGTTTAATAGTCAGTACATTTTGACTATAATATTGCACATTACGTATTATATAAGTGATAGTAGTTCTTGTACTCTGTAGTAAGGTATACTCCTATCTGTAAGTATTCTTGCTTTTCTTTTCTGAAGTATGGGGTACTTAGGTACATTGTAAGATATAATAGTAAGTATTTTATGTTCTGTTCTAATGGATTGCACTGGGAAGTGTGTTGGAAGAGCCAAGAGGAAGAAGGGAGGCTCAAGACTTAAACTCAAGTCAGCTAAGGTTAGCTTTACGTAGCTTTCTTCTGTTTTGTAGTAGTAAATACATTTGTCTATGTGATGTGATGTACTATTGTGTATAAGGAGTGCAGAAAAGATAAAAGTGCTCTAATGTGTCTCTTATAACGTTGAGGAGGACTTTTAGTATAGAAAACTAGCTGAAAGTGTTTGAGAAATGCTCAAAGTCGGTCTGCTCTGGTCTTCCACCATGGGAATCGCCAGCTGCCGTCATAGAGAAAGAAGAGAGTATGCGATGCAATGCAAGACATCTAGACTCCACACCCTTACAACACACTGAAGGCTGCAACGCTCTAGATCTAACTGTTATAAGTATTGTAAATACAGGAAAGTAAACTTAACAAATCCTTCTACTTTCTACTAGGAGCAGTAAAAACCATGCAAGACATTTCATAGTCGAGTCACAAGACAGTATACACACAGTTTTGTCTTCCAAAAGTTCCTTTTCTTTATATAAATACCATACCTACTCAATCGACTATTTTCTTCAACATACCATCGAGTAACTATTTAAGTCAACAACCAATAGTGACGTCCTCCTCCTCTTATACATTGCAAAATGTAGACTGTCTACATTTTTTCAATTATACACGGAAGACTTTATTATCTGGTACATGATATGCATAATCTAAGGTTGCATTCGCAAAATATAGCAATGAAACAAAAACACTGATTTACAAATTATGTGGATATAAATGTTTCATTGTTTGCCATTTTTCATTGCAAGTTTCTACCTAATCTCAAGTATATTCCAAATTCAGATGTAAAAATTAAAATTTTAATTTATTATATTTAAGAATAACACTTTAAATATATATACTTACTTTCTCTCGTTTATCTTGTAAATATTTTCACATTTTAGTACAATGGTTTTCATTTTAATGTAATGAATAGAATGTTAAAATGTATTTTTTGCCTATAAATTTCCCTGCTAGATATCGGTAAATTAAAAAAGGTTGTAGTCGCACTTAGCCTTTAGAGGGACTTTAACCCAAGCACATCTGGCTAGACGGTCTGCGTGATTAATGAATCTCTAGGTCTATTGCCATGAGAGTGAGTTCGATTCTCGGCTTGGGTGACAAAGCCAGAGGGTGTTTGTGGGAGCGAGGCAGCAGAGACCCAATTTAGTAGTGAAGCTATGAATCTATTCAGATGCCAGCCTTTGACCTCTCTGCATTAGCTAACAGCAATGCCAAATGTTAAGAGGAGTTTGCAATGTTCCCATTAATAGAATGCGCACAGATCCTGCACTCCATAGTGTATGGGAACCTCATATAACATACATACATACATAGGGGGGCTCAGCCTTGCAGTATTTAGGAGTTTTGTGAAAGGGTCTTTAACTTACGATATTTCGATTCGAAAAATGTGTTAACAGAAAGAGAAAAGTTGAACTGAGTTGGGTCGCAATTGGAAATACTAAACGTCAATATCACCTTTGGTCTTTATTTGTTGCTAAAGGACTAACGTCTGGTTTTCTCGCAATATTTCTATCTGGATACCCGTGACACTCACATAAAGAACAGTACATGAGAGCTAGGAGGAAGAGTTAGTGGCAATATCGGGTTCTCAGAATAGATAGTCTCCGAACATACAGTTCTACGGCCAAACTTCTTGAAAACTTTGTTGTTTTTTCTAACTAAATCATTTAGGACAAGACAGAAGACAGGATCTATGTAGTTGAATGGTTGTGTTCTACTCCTCTACTCCTGCCTTGGCTTCACTTAAATTCAGCTCAGCCACTCTTTTCTCACATCAATACTGAAACTTTCACCTGGCATGACAGCAAGGAAAATTTAAGACCTATGTTGCCTCCTACATAATTCGCTCCATGTTTATCTATCCAAAGTTGGCTAACTACACATATAAAATTTAAAACAACTGTTCTACCAAAGAGGAAGTCTTTGTAATTGCTTACCAGTTGTAAACACAAATTAAACCACATAGGTTAACTCGTGGGGTAACCTAATAATAAATTGGCAGGAGGTCCAGAAATTGCATAACTTGATATTTATTTGACTTTATTATATGCTAGAGAAGTTTTTCTATCCTTGTTTTGATTAAAATGCAGTAAGTATGTAAATTTCCTGTTTAAAAGTTTTCATTTTATTACACGAGAAAAACAATAAATAGATTTTCTGACTCACAATAAATTATACAGGCATTCTTTCCATTGGGAATATGAAAACATTTTATATTTCAATAGGAATGCCGTAGATTTCTTCTTAAATACTTAAATTGTAGCAAAGGGGTTTGTGTCTGCCAAAAAATGATATTTTTCAGAAATGTCCAACTTCAAAAAGGTATTTCATTTTTAAAGAAAGTAGAAAAGTTCTTGGAATGCATATACACTTAATTCCTAGCAAGAATATATCCGCAATAAGCAGATTAAAGCTTATTCTAAAAAGTATTACTTGGAAATAATAGATACTTATGCTTTAGAATTGTTATCCTTAAAGATTGAGTTCAACAGGAAACAGCAACGAAATGTAAATAAAATAATGCAGTTATGATACACTTTAAATTGTTGTGAGCAAGCAGGAGGTAAGATTCTAAGCGATAAGCTAATCATTATAATATCTATTAAATGCATTATGCTTTAATCAGACATGACATGTCATGTCACGGCATATATTTTACAATCATGCATGCTTTTGGCAATAAATCAACTGTCTTATGATTCTATTACGTTTAAGTACAGACAACTATATACTGCATTGGATTTGCAGAGTTATATATATTATAATTTCACAATTGCAAAGTGCAATTGAAAACTGTGTAGCTGGTGTGTTGTACTTATCAGTTTACCTTTCCTGTGACTACTTACTGTAAGTAGACATAAGTATTTATCAATCTGTCGTTAACTGCCAATATCTATACAAAAGTACATATAAAGTAGTTAAAGTGCTTATAGTTATATCGTGTAGTCTTTGTAGAACAAGTACTTGGGTTATTCAGGTGCACACGTAGAAAGTTATGTGCTACACTGATATTCCTCTATTACTGTGTCACAGACAAGACAACAAATGCATAACGAATTAAGTTATGTATGTTTTAAGAAGTAGCTCACTCTTATCTTTGAATAAGAATGTTCAACAGAAGTTGTCCTTTTAATAAACCCTAGTAACAAAACTTTCTTAGGAGTCACAATGTATTTCCTATGTAATGTTATAAAAACCGTTATGTAGTTACATTTCTATTACGTTGATTTAAATCAGTAATACATTGTACCAGCATTTTATTTTGTTAAAATATTTGCAACGACAGTCATTTTAGTCTTTAATGGTGATAGACATAAAGAACTATTACTATATAGAGAAATAAAAAGTATTTTGCAGTACTAACTAGCTATACTCACGGCAATAGAGAAGTAATTACACAGACGTAATAGGTAGACTAAAATATTAAATCCGCTACTTACAGTGAGCATTTGACTTATCGGTTTCCCTTCGCAATAGACAATTACGGGTTTTCCTCCAGTTGAAGCAGTACTAAAATAAACAGGCTTCTTACAAGAAAATACTAAGTCAAAGAAGTAGCCTTGAGCAAGAAGAAATGTAGTGAAATGGGTAAATCCATAGCATTTATGTAAATGATGTTGTTAAATAAAGAATGGCAGTATTACTTACACAGTTTGTAGATTAGAATAGATTAGACAGTGCAATAAAAACAAGCAGGGCAAGTTTCTCCTATTTAGTAGTGAGCTATAAATGTACTGATAGGAGTCTGTAACTAGTACGTGTGTTTTCGACATTTGCTCAAGTGCAAATCAATTGCAAGTTGGACGAAGAG
The DNA here is from genome assembly GCA_020352615.2 of Yoshiicerus persimilis. Lineage (NCBI taxonomy): Eukaryota > Metazoa > Arthropoda > Collembola > Entomobryomorpha > Tomoceridae > Yoshiicerus > Yoshiicerus persimilis. Next base: position 38,630,297 of record CM060170.1, on the reverse strand, counting down.
AGGAAAAATAGACTGAACATGCTCTTAGTCATTATATGTATGTATATGTATTTCCTGTATCTACATTACTTACATGAAACTGGACTGGAACTGCTTGATAGGCAACTTTCCATCATTCACTTTTTTATTTCCAGTTGGACGGTGACGTTGTTGTTGGCGATTTGATTACGACGCTAATACAAAGAGAGTTTAGTTTCATTCAATAATTTTTATGTTGCAATAGTAATCATAAATTGAAAAAGTGGCTGACTACGAAGTAACTCTGTGGCTAATATGGGATTACAGGAAATAAACAAGTAGGTAGTTAATTATTTAGTTTTAACATGAAAAACTAAGAAAATTGTGGTGGGGGAGGAGTGGAAAATAAGACAAGGCAACGCAATGTTCTACTTATGACTTTAATTGGTAGGTTCGTAAGTATATACAATGTATAGGTACGTATCAGATGCATGATACTGTCGGGTTGGTCATTATGAGAATATTTTCACACTATTAGATTTCATTTGCATGTAAGACGAGAGTAAGCACTAGCATTAGCAGCTAAGGTTACAGGTTACACCTATAAGGGTAAGACTAGTAGTGCTAGAGAATGATAAGGCGAAACCTTTAAGTGAAATGGATGTCCATCCCAGGTACCTAAGTATATCAGAATTTGCCCACAACTTAAAATGATACTTTAACAGCAGCACAAATCTTTATCTCGACTAATTAAATACTAATGTTAGTTCGTATTTGTATTTACTCATGGTTACATTAGTACTGTATTATGTAGTATTATGTTTATTGAGGTAAACCCCAAAACACTTTATTGCCTCTTTGCCCTTCTTCTCTCAGTTTCCTTAAGTTTCGCAATTCCATCAACAACAAGAACTTCTCAATGCGCATTTCTCTCTTTTCATAACTTATAACTTTCAAGCTCAACTTCCACGGTTATAAAGATAGCGTCGTCTTCAGACCATTCATGTATGCTAAACGTTGAAATGTGTCCGTTTTTCTATTCAATGCCTTTCGTCAACATGCTCTTTCCAAATCAGCTCCATTGAGCAATGGCTCACTTTTTGCTTTTCGAACACATTTAACTTTACCTGACATTGTAGGTTGTCCAGATATCGCAAGCTAATCGGCAAACACTTTTAGACTTTTTTGGTGTGAAAAGAATATTACTGACGTCATCTTTCTTGCCGTTTACGTTAAGCAATAAAACAGATAAAATCTTAACGCAAGGGAAAATCGACAGTTTAGTAGTAATTATTGCCATTGAAAGTATTCTTTGCAACCTAAAAGGTAACGAAGTATGTATTACGTTTATGACATGTAATTTGCAGTTAATAATTACCTGCTATTTATTTGTACTGTAAGTATGAACATCACGGATTACTTTTGACACTAGTGTGTCAGAGTCAGCCAAACCTACTACTCTGAATTTTTACATATATCACTTTCGTATGTAACTAAGTTCCTCCCAAATTGCATTCTACTAGATATATTTTTCTTATTTCTGTCACAAAAGCGACTTTATTTAGTGCATAAATGCACTACTAAAATAATTGGTGCAATTTTTCGAGTAATATTAAATTCCTCGTGAATAAAAATTGTTTGTCTCTAAGAATTACAAGATTTTAAAACAATGTGGTAGAGAAGAAATTATCAAACTAATAATTAAATTACAAATCTTTATTATTATAGTTGTTGTACTGGCGTGATGTCTGTATTTAGCTGTGACACGTGTATGTCGAAGGGGACCTAAGAAGCTAAGCTAGTAGTTACTTATATGTCTATTTGTTTCCAAAAGAAAATCCACTTAAAAGCTCAATTTTGGTAAGATGGGAAAGGGGCAAGGTTTTAAATGTGTGAGAGAGAACAAATGTTTCATTTTTTCATATAAACATCAGTGTCTGTGTGTAAACAAGCTCGTAGCATGTAGAAAGGACTACAGAACGTCTGAAACAACGAAAAGGACTTGAATTACTAATTCCTCACTTTGTATTGAAATTGGTGTAGGAGTTGAATTGAGGGTGAAGGCAGGAAGGAAGGGGTTACTCACATCTTCCATCCGTTATTTGCCATCTAACCAACTAATACTAAACGTTATAGTAGGGGATGTATGGAAACACGTTACAAGGAAGTCTTTGTGTGCCCCACATAGAGTAATATGAGAGTTGTATTTTAAAACCTTACTCTTATCTCTCTCCACTCGATGTATGCATTATATAGTAGTGATTGAATATGAAACTGTCAATGGGATAGTTCAGATTTTGTGAATGCTCAAACATTTCAGTGCGGATTGCCACTTACAGAATAATTGAATATCCACTGCATACTTAGGCACTTAAAATGTAAACTTATGGAAAGTTGTATTATTAGGTATTCAGGATCTATACATACATATTAGGAGAAATACGTTTCACTATGATATTGCATTACCAACGTATTAATTTTCCCTCTGTGTACACAACTCAAAAGTGTTTACATTTCTTCGCACTTTAGCCTTGGGTTACTTATGTATGTCTCACTGAATCAATCTACAAATATACTCAAGTATCGCTCAAACTTATACCTTTAAGTATGCATTCTCTTAATAATCTGACAAAAGGGTGTCATAGTTTTACAAACTCTACGCAAATAAAAGAAAAGTATTTATTAACTATTATTTTACTACTAAGAATTAATTTCTATATTTTCTTTATGATAAATAAATGTATTTTTGCATTCAACATGTATTTTTCGGGCAAAACTAGAAAATTATCACAATGTATAATAGAAGCTGCTGCAGGTTAGCGGTAAGCAATCAATGGTAAATTCTTGTTGTGTAAAATGCGTTAAAATATCTTAGGAAAGCAAAGATGAGATCGTCCGGCCATAGAGAGAGAGGAGCTAAAGGGTTCATTGTATCCGTGTTTGCAGTGAGGGATTATTGTACACTGTTGAGTTGCAGTAAATAGATTAGGGGATTGTGTGCAGAAGAAGTGCAAAGTCCAGAGGAGCCCAATCATTTGGACACTACAGGGAAATACATTTATGTATACGTAAGAGATGCACAATAGATGTTTGCTACACTTTTGAGTGTCTATAGTTTGTGTATACTTTATGGATGATGATAACCCGCTGTGAATAATTGCCATTCTAAAATGCTTCGTCATGCAACGTAAAAGGATACAAAAACTTTACACTCATCTTTTGTCCATAGTTTCTACGTACTACTATAGACTGTTTTTACATAAGGTACGCTGAAACACTTGCATTGGGTTTCCAGTTCATTATCTACGTTGCTACTTTACAAACAACAGGATACTACGAATTTTATTATTAACTTGTATCTTACTTTGTGCAGTATGCAAATAGCAAACCTCATTTGCACACATGCAATGCACAACAGATGCCTATTACATTTTTTGAACTGCGATTTTTATTTGGCAATAAATAGATAACAAAGTAAAAATATTTCGCCATTAAGATACAAAATCAGGATTAGGTGCACCTACTTAAACCTGTAAGTTGCTGCAATACAATGTAGCAGCAAGGTTTTAAAAAAAGGGTACTTAAGCGGTAGCACTAAGTAATACAAGGAGCTGTAAGGGATAATTATGGGTAAAATGCATAACCAGTCTAGATAATGATTCGTAGGCAATCGTATAGATAGAAAAACTGTTCTTGACTGCTAAAACAGGAAGATCAACTCTGATTGGCCTTCGTAGGTACGCCGGTTCTAATACTATAGTAGTTTCTAGTTAAATACTCGTGATCTTTATCCTTTTAGCAGTGTTTGACTTGTACTATAAAAGACGGGTTTTTAGTATGAGTCAAAGAAAAGACATGAACGAACAGAAAATGAATGAAAACATTGATATATTATAGCAGTTTTAAATTAGATTTACGCATTTGACTAACAATAATGCAACACGCGATTTCTAGCCTTAGGAAAACAAAAGTTTAGTTTTCACGTGAAGGTAGAGTGAACATCTCGGGTAAGCCTTGCGGTAGTCTTTAAGCATTTCGTATTGCGTGATCCTGGGAACTTGGGACGAGAAATTAAGTCTACGCGATGCCTCCAAATATTTACGACTGCTCTATAATTATCCATTACAAAATCATTTACACACTCATTGTAGATCAAAGGATAAAACAATCACTTTTGAAGTAATTTGCGTAATTGCATTCAAATGAATTGCAATAAAAGTTTCCAAGTTTCCAGAAAGGGAATTTAAACCTTTCTAAAATTTAAAAAAAGCTGAAAATTTGAAATTGCATATTATTATTGCAAAAATGGATGTTTATTCACGGTTAATTTTCCTGAGTTGTGAAATCTTTGGTAATAAAATAATGTTTAAAAGGTTTAAAAGTTTAGTGGAGGTCAAGCCCCACATTTTGCACTCTACTGTGGATGAAGAAAGGAGATTTGGGAGGCACTCATATTTGGTCGATTGAAATTCATTCATTGAAAACATTAAAACTGCATATAAAAGTGTTCGATACGTGAGTGACAATAGAGAAAAGGTATTGTAATATAGTTGTAGTGTAGTTGGAGAGGAAAAAAGGAAATCGGAGTGCAGACAGTGGATTGAACATTTGTAGTATTTGGCCATCCGGTTTAGTGCTATCTGTAGTGATACTTACTCGTTAGGAAAGTAGAGTTGGAGTAGAGTCAGGATTTTTAGTGTAGAGACAAAATGGATATCGAACGGAAAGTTGGTGAAGGAGTTAGGTGGGTGTAGAGAGAGTAGGTAGACTATTGTGGAGGGAGACGGAAGAGATAGGAGAATTGTATCAGTTCAGCTGAGTGAGTCGGTAATACGGACTGTGTTAGGGATGTGATGAATTTTCGGGTTTCGTGGGAAGAGAGCACCTGCCACATCCTTCCCTTCTTTTCTTCTTTCTCTCCGCTTGCCCGTCGACTCGTCCTGCAAATCCTGCAACTGGCTTTCCTTCCCGGCATTCCTCCTCTCCATTGGTTCCTCCACCACCCAACTTTCCACTCCGCTATTTCCTTCTCTAATCCACACACCGCGGATACGCAGGCAAATTACACTATTTCTCCAAATTCTAACACAGTTACAACTTCAACTAATATTTCCGTCCCTGGGCTCCCTTTACAATTAATATTATTACTGATTACAGTCACTAATATTTATTTTCATCAAAACTTTTCCAAAAAAATTATCTAATTTAGTCTTCCTTTACTGTTTTAATACAAATTCAAGTAAAAAATACAAAAATACAAAAACACGAAACTAGAAGAACACGCTGTAGATGTTGATTTTGGGAATTTTTTCGTTATTCCTAGTTTTATAAGCACTTCACTAATTTTACGCCTAATAATTTGAAAAAAATTTGTGCCAATATTATTTTGTGAGATTTATGACTCTAATTTTCCATTTTTATCCATTTCTGGGTCACCGTATAAAAGCTAAAAGACAAAATGTGCGAAGTCCTACTTTTCCGAACTTTAGTAATGCATTACTGAATAGCTACACATTTCCATTTCCGAGTATGTTCAACTCAACTGAACGCTTATGAAGGAATATACATGACGAAATGTTACCAAGTCGTTTCTTTGATTTTGATATAGTATTACAACCTATTTTAGCAGTTTCACAGTGTATTAAATACACCTCATGTGACGCTATAAATGAAATCGGTTGTAATTACGAAAATGAAATTAGATATTTATTGCAAACAGAGTTTACATCTCATATTTACTATCCGCAAAAGGTAATCCACAGGTGAAATAACAAGAGCTGTCATATTTTCAGTCAAGTCGACCCTTAAAATTATTTAGAGTTGACGAATTACTCTGTCAACGTTGATAAATCCGTTTTACGTGTACTCGCGAGTCTACCATTCTTATCTTCACATTCACCTATAGTAACAAAAAGGTATGCTATAATTCCGAATGAAAAATTGGTTAAGCGTGCATTTCCGAAACGATTTTCTGATTTGTGCAAACCATATTGCACAACGTGGAAATTATAATCCAGTAAAGAGAAATTGAAAATATTTTGAATTAGTAGCTACTGAGCACAGTACCATGAATAAATTCTGATGTACAAAATGAAATGAATGAAATGTAATAAAGAATCACTGCGTACTAGAAATAGTAGGAATTCCTGTAACAAGGATCGGTCAATGAAGTATGAACATCGCTTTAAATCTTAAATGCATGGATGGGTATTTAAATACGTCAGAGTGCAGGCAGGTACTTAGACCTGAGTTAGAGGGATGTCTTTTTTTCAGGTAGAGATTGTTAGCCGTTGGTAATGAAAGAGATTAATTTTTTTGTATAAAAATGCTGAGTGTTTGTTATATTGTGTTGCAGATCACCCACACAGCAGTAGCTTTGTTGCGGGTTCTCTCACACCTCCAGAGAAGATGAATGGAGGTGACCCAGGAATGCTTCATGGTCATCAGCACCACTTGACTCATATGACGAATTCTCCAACTGCTCTACCTCCGCATTTCAGTCTATCTCATGGAGGATTGATGCCGCATCCCATCCACACTCCGCCGTCTCCTCTCCCCACGCCGTCACCTCCAGTTCCTTTCGAAAGATTCAGGTGACTTTTTCATTTCCTCCTCCTCCTATTCTATTTGCTCCACCGCTAATCCACATTGACCACTCCGGTCGATAATTAGGTAGAAATACGGAACTCTGTATATAACAATTTCTACGGGCTGAGGACAATAGTGAAGAAGAGACCAGGTCTGTATACTAGAGTACAGTTGTTGGCTGGCATTCCTCGCTAGTACTAATTTGAAGGAGGTGGACTGCAAAAGAACAATGAAAAAAGAGATTATGGTGAAACAATATGCTTGGAAACCTATAAGTTGGGTTTAGTGAGTTATCTACTACGTAATATCAAGCAATAAATTAATATCATGGCATGCTACGAACAATGGATAAAATAAAGAGCACAAATAAGAATAATTCAAGGAAATTCCAATTAAAGGAAATGGTTGGTGTTCTGTGTTCTAACACAACACATTAGTAAAAGGACTGAGCTCTGCTCCGCAAATATGCTATATAGCTCCTTATTTGCGGTATCTTGACTTGCATTCATTTCAGTAAACCATAAATTAAAGAACTCTCATTAAATGTCGTAACAATAAGTTTTAATAGTTATGTGGAAATACTTTTGCTTCCAATTTACTTGGTATTTGTTATGTACAACACAGGTATGCTCAGATACGAGTACGTGTACTGTATTACAATATTTACCTAGTTAGTCTTAATACCGTGCATACTTAATAGGGCAAATGAAAGTTCTTATTATGCTGCCTAGTTAAAATGGAAGAAAAATTCGTAGAGTTTCTTAAAGCTAACTCAATACAAGTCTTAAGCATTAGGTAATTAACAAACAAACCAGTAACTCTTTCTTGTCTAGATTTGTCTGCACCACTATGCTAGTTTAAAAGCCACTGTGTGGAAGAATTATTAGTGAGGGTACAAAGAATTTAAAAGTATTGAACGCAGTAATGCTGTAATGATAGAGTGCATTAGGATTAGCACAGGAAGGAGAGAAGAGAAACCTGTATTTTACTCAGACGAGTCTGTTTAATTCATTTCTTGTATAAAAGTGCAGCAAAATGAATGAATTCATCGTCAAGTGTCGATGGTGGGAGAGATATATGGAGGAAGGTGTCATTCATGTCTCCCTGGATTATAATCAGCATTTCGATCGTGACTCTTCTGCATTGCTGTGTTAGAACATGACATGACTAATCATTTCTGCTCTCCTTACAGCTCTCCAGTCAGGCAATATGCATTATTGCAACTAGAAACTAACTTTAAACCATAGGAAAACTATTATATATATATAAGCCAGGAAAAGTATATTCCACTCAAATTTATTTATTTTAAATCCAAAAATTTATGTAGGCATCTATGTTTCCAGTATGTATTATATGCTACCATGATCTTTATTGTGTTCTTGTTACGTGTGTTCCTAGTTCCCCAGTATTGTATTTTCCCATTGTCATTGAATTCGAACGTTAACTTTGTTCCTCTTACTCCTTACTTTATTTTAATTCATGTATATAATATCTAGAATTTATGAAGAAGTATTAAAAAATACAGCAAAGCGATATTCTGAAACCAGACAAAAGGTCCTCAAAGTAACGAAATGGTTTTTTCTTCCGTAGCATGGATACGCCAGCGTTCCCACAAAAGTTTATTGTTGAAGCTGATTAAAACAATAAGCCTAGTTGACAGCAACTAAACTGTTTTGTTATTAACTGTATTGTCGGTATTCCTTTTTTGGGTTCCCAAAAACTAGAGGCGTAGGTAAATACTGAGTAAAAGAAGTAGAATGACTGAAAAGAACATTGTAGAATTAAGAATAATGGGAAAGGATTAGAATGAATTTCATTGAGGGCAGTTCCTTGTAAATGTTGGAGGAAGTTGAGTTGTATGGATTTGAACTTACATTGTATGATGTTAATTGTTGTAAAATACAGTTCGTCTATATACCGGGGAAAAGAGCAACGACTCACACGAGATGCAATGAAGAGGTACCTTCGGGACAGAGGGGACATGGTGCTCGTGATACAACATGCCAAAGTGGCTCAAAAGTCATACGGAAACGAAAAGAGGTTCTTTTGTCCACCGCCCTGCATTTATTTATATGGCGACGGTTGGAGACGAAAACGAGATCAACTTCTGAAGGAAGGAGAAAGCGAGCAGGGCTCTCAACTCTGTGCCTTCATTGGCATCGGCAATTCGGACCAAGACATGCAGCAACTAGATCTGAATGGAAAGGTTCGTCTTCGTCACCCTGTATTTACTTTCTTATGCTTCATTTACTAGCGATAAACAAATGTACGTATTTACTGTATCCCAAGGCTCCGCTTCAATTCAAGAATTCCGTTGAACAGTTTAATAATAGTGACTATCAGTTAGGGAAGGAAGATACAGATACTACTCTGTACTATAATTGTATATTTATTATTGGCAGATATACAATTGTGTGCACAGGGGATCGAAGAAAAGAAACTTCTTTTACATGTGAATGAGGGTATCCATGATACTTGCATTTTAGAGATTGACAGTTAATTCTTAGGCAAATATGATCAGAGGAGCCTAATCTACCCCTATTCGGATTGTGTACTCATGAGTTAGCAGTAAGACTTGAATAAGAGCCACGGCTCGAGGACATTCACGTACAGTGTGTTTTGTTAAAACATAATAGACAGGGAGCACAACTGCTACACTTGAATTCAGAAAGAACAGAATAATATAGTAGCTACTGTGTACAATACTCAATGTTTACATTTCATTACAATACAGTTTGCTCATGACTGCTTCCTATTCCATTTCTTTTGATCGCCGATAGTAAATAAATAGCCGACAATTACAAATTACATTTCCACCCCGTATTCACTGACATACTCCCATTCCTATTATTACCTCCTCAAAATACAATAATAATTACCTTCGATTTAACATTATGATTGCAAAGATAAACAGACATTGCCGTTGACAATCATCTACAATCAAACATTTGTTTTTAATATTTAAATGAATAAACAAAGTAATACATGGTAGCGATACTACCAGAAAACTAGAATAACATTGCATTCCTATTGTTGTTGCGTAATATTTTTTTAACATCTATTGACATGTATAATTGTTAAGTTTGATGCTTTGATATTGACATAAAATGTGCTTTTTTGCATGAATTGAGTATAGAAGTGCCAAATACTATTTGGCACTCTTGAGAGTAGTGAATTTATTATGGAAATACAATGCAAGTGAAAATGAAAAGGCAAAGCAAAGAAAGATGGAGCTTGGAAGTATAATGTAAATGTAGTTTCCAGTGTTCACTGCATTACAAAAGCCTTTTAGCCTACAGCTCGAGTTCACACGCTTCTCATTTCACATCACAACATAACAAAAACATAAAAGTTTTTGTTTTTGTCTTGATTTGCCCATAAGCTTCATATTATTATGTTGTACTAATGCTTTCTTACATCATACATAAATACACATCACAGAAACACAGCAGGATAGGTTTAAAGCTCCAACGGATATGTGTAACAAACGAAAATCAGTTACAATAGTCAGCATGCGACTTAATCGCCCCTACATAAGGCTATTGGCAATAAATATCTTGCCTACTCCTTCGTTGAAGCAACTAAAAATATGTACCTTTAATATTGAGACATGCTCACATGTGCGTAACGATTGCTGTCCGTATTTTTGTAGCAAATAATGGTAATAATTGGCTTTTATTTTTATTTTTAGCAATATTGTGCCGCAAAAACTCTTTACATATCGGATTCAGATAAGAGGAAGCACTTTATGCTCTCTGTCAAAATGTTTTACGGTAACGGACAGGACATTGGACTTTTCCACAGCAAGCGAATCAAAGTGATATCTAAGCCATCGAAGAAAAAGCAATCTCTGAAAAATGCCGACTGTGAGTACAAACAATTTTCATTTATATTAAATTCTAAGTTAAAATTCAGTTTTCCATTATACTTGGGTAAGCTTTTCCCAGGGGGATAGAGGTGACAGTTAAGTGTTCCTGTGGCTGTATTTATTGCAACCACAAAATAAAAATGCGTGTATCTACACACATATAGTGTTTACTAATCTAAGATAATTATAGTGTGAAAGAAACCATTAATACAAATAAGTATTGAGCTCTAAGTTGAGCATAATAATTGGCTTAACCGTGTCTCACTTAAAAGGATGCTTTGAACAGTAATAAAATCAGTTTCTGTTTAACCTTAGTTCTCGCAATCCTTCACTTACGGTCTAGTTCATTTGTTATATTTTAAACCTTAATCTATGAAATAGAGTGTATTTGGGAAGCCTTAAGCAAATAGTAAGATGCCATTGTAGTTATTATACTATATGAAAGTGGAACAAAAATTCTTTAGTCTTAGGCAGCAGATCATTAAATTTATTTTGTTATCTGTCTGTATTTTAAAAATTGTTTTAAACAAGGACTGAAACAAATTTGAGTGTTACTCATTATTAGGTTCACAAAGCTGCAGAGTCTTTGGATACGGTTAAAAGGGTTTGAATATGGCAGCCCTAGAATATTCTTTCCCATTTCCATTTTCTTGAAAGGGTGTTATCGTTAAAATGCAACGCATACAAATACAATGACAAATTTATGTCCCGAGTGAAATTGATGTGTTGGAATAGAATATTAGCAGTCAATCTAATTACATTACTTAATTTTTATGAGTGACCTTTACCATTTAGTGATACTGCTGAGCTTGTAAATTTACATTTACCTAAATGCGTGTAACGTAACAAGGCGAGGGAAAATAAGAACAACGATAACTCCAATCTGGCTGTGATTTCTTGGTTAAATAAGCATGACATGAAAGGAGGTGCAGTCTGGATTCCAGGCTGGATAATATCTAGACAATTGAGTCCTGTAATAAAGAAGTCTACTGTCTGTGACGTAAATTTTACGGCGTAGTATTTCCAGACACTATTGAGATATTAAAAATCACAGAGTGTACCGATTAACAAAGAAACGAACATCTCATATAAATAGAGCTCTTCCAATGTCATTGCTATCATTTAGAATCGAGTATTGGCATTGAGGAGAATCGGCTCATAGAAAGTTAAAGTTGTCACTGTATTTTAAAAGCTCACAAAAGTACAAAGAATTTACAATAGCGTCGTAAAAGTGGTTTAAGTGCAACAGAATACCAAGGAGACATTTTCTGTGGAGTTTTAGTTTAGTGAATAGATTACTGCAAGGAAAATACGCAACAGATACACTTATTTGCATTATTAATACTTATTTCCTCATTTCCATTGCTGCTCCAGTCTTATTTCAGTTCTAATTGTTTACCGTATTGTTGTTTTTCAATTTTCGTGATCTATGGCCATCTCGGGTGCAGTGTGTATTGCAAGTGGTACAAAAGTTGCCTTGTTCAATCGTTTGCGTTCTCAAACTGTGAGCACTCGCTATTTGCATGTGGAGAATGGGAATTTCCATGCATCTTCAACTCAGTGGGGTGCTTTCACCATTCATTTGCGTAAGTCATTAAATTTATCGTTGTCTTTGAGGGGTGCTCAATATTAAGTGTAAATTAACGCCTTCAACAACTGTAGTACTTGTATCACTATCGTTGTTATCATTAGCACGTAGCTCACCTTACCCCACAATATCAAATCAAAAAGTATAAACATCCACTTCCGATACACTTAAAGAAACATTTTAATTAAAATGCGTCCTCCTTCCGAAATGATTATAATAATAATTTTGAATGTAAATAGTGGATGACAATGAATCAGAGTCCGAAGAGTTTACCGTAAGGGATGGTTACATTCATTACGGCAGTACCGTGAAGTTGGTTTGTAGTGTGACTGGAATGGCTTTACCTCGTTTGATCATCAGAAAGGTAAATTTTCACAGCACACATCATTATTAAGTACCTAAAAATAAAAATAGCTTACGTAAGCAGAGCCCCGTTTATTTGGCTAAATAATAGGAGAAAAAGTATTGACATGTAAAAATGGTTGGTTTTCCGTGGTGGTTGGATGTCTACATGATTTTGTTTTTGTGTACCTCAGGTGGATAAACAAATGGCCCTTTTGGATGCCGACGACCCGGTTTCCCAACTTCACAAATGTGCTTTCTACATGAAAGATACGGAGCGAATGTACCTTTGCTTGTCACAAGAGCGTATTATTCAGTTTCAGGTAAGATTACATTGATTATTAATAGTTTCTTTTGTGATTAGAATGACATGTGCGGGAATAGAACTGCGGAATAGTAAATTGAAGGGAATTAGTACAATTCATGCATAAAACAAAATGTGGATTTGATTTGTGTTCCATTTGAGACTGGGATTTTGTGAAAAAGTGGAGGGAGGGTAGGTCTGCGGATATCAGGTACGTGGCACATTGGCAATATTGCTGACCTGCCTGGTTGCTGCCTTATTGTCAGTTAGTATGGGCATTAGCCACATGAGCAACCTGCACAGGGAACAAAAGTCAAGCATAATAAATGTTTTTTGTGGTGAGCTAAGGCGACGAGATGACAGGAAGACAGACATTGCATGTCCAGCGAATGTGTGGCTTGCGGTCCTTGTTTTCACAACGAATAAATATTTAATCAATTGAGGTTTGGATCATGCAGGCGGTTCCGGCAATCAGTCACTTTTTGTTGTAACTTTATAACTCACAACTAACTCAACTGACTGATCATGTCGCAAACAAACGCTGAAACGTCCGGCGAGAACACATTCGCTCCAAATGACGAAAATAATCGAATTCCACTGGAATCCAAATTAGCCAAGCAACCAAGGACTTGCAATCAATGAAATTGTCATACCAAATTAAATCAAGTCAAGCAGGGATTTCAGCATTGCATTATCCTTCCTCTCTGACAGACAAATAAACCAACCCGTAATATCCTCTGCCTTCTCCAAACACAGACCTATGCAATCAATATTAAATCATCCAAAGTCGCTTATTGTGCTCAATATCACTGCGGTCCTTTCAATTCCCAGTTTTCTAACAAAAGAGACTTGATTGACTCAAGATGATTCAAATATAAGGTAGTTTTAGGTAACAACGCAAGCTTCACTATAATAATGCCATATATCACTATACATTGCAATACTACACTCTTAGGCTGCTGATTACAGAAAGAAAACGTTTTCATTACTTTTTCTGTGGGTATGCATTATCAGCCACATTCTAGAAAATTACCCTCCGCAGTGCTATACTGTTTTCTATCAGGGAGGTTTTTGCATAAAGGATAAAGTGCTTTGAATTCTTTAGAATGCCCAAGTATTATAGCTTACCTCTCATATCCATAACTTTATTAATAGTTTATTAGGAAGACTTTACTTTCATAATATACCTGGTCTTGTTTTGCATAACGTCTTTGAGAGTTGTGCTCATAGTACTAACATTTGCAATACTCGTAATATTATAGTTTTCGTAAGAGCAGTTTATTTAGCTTTTGAGCTATACTTTGGTCACATTTTCTAGTAATAATTTTGTTATTAGAATAATATTATGTAATTCTCGTGTTTATTTTGCATAGAACGAGAAAGTAATAAAAATACATAAATGTGAGCATGTTCAATCGTATAGTACATAAATAAAAAGAAAGGGTGATCCTGTTTACATGCAAGTCTGAAGTAAATAAAAATATTATGCATTTGTTAACACGTGAGTTTTAAGAATATTTTCTTGTTTTTATCAATGATCTTTTAATAGTCTCAGAGTTGACTTTATGTATTAACGGAGGAGCTGAAACCACTCTAGCTGCAAGTTGATTTCTTAGAAAGCTTGTTTATTCTTTGGGAATGGCAACGCATTAGAACTAATTAATGTAATCGAGATGTTTATGACATGGAGGAAGTAGTTACCCACATTATTACGTTTAAAGGCTAGCATAAAATAAATGATGCCAATTACCGTTTCCCCTTTCTATTGTGTTATCCTCCACTCACGTATTGTGCTTACTCGATTTTTATTTTAGCCGCCAGATAATATGTACACATCGTAATAATAATATTATTTCTAAATGCTCCAACTATACTCAACAAGCATTTACCAGTTTATTGCAACTGTCTGCGTTATTGCAATAATAATTCAGATAACACTGTAGTCGATTGCTCATTCATCAGAGCAGGCCAGGCACTAGAAAACAAGTAACTCTCTTACTACAAATGAATAAGTAGGTACTAGTGTAGTCTTCGTTTAAGGTACATTTGCAAATTTACTGTGTAACTCAACGAATACGTCATTTAAACTCTGCTATAGTAAATTGAGGTACATATGTAAATGTTAAATCGCTTTTTTATGTTGCAAGGTAGGATTTGAGAGAAACGCCAATGAAAAATTGCGTAGGCACATATTGCTACAATTATTAGCGTAAATAGTCAACCTTCATATTGTTTTTGTACTAGTTCGTCTAACATTTAAGTAGAAATTCAGTCTTCCTCATTGCTATTTAAAATTGTTAGTTATAACGAATTTATGCACGTTGAAAATAGACTACAATTAGATGATTCATGTTTAAATACTAGTTGTCACAGACTAAGGTAAAAATTGGAATGGAAAATGGAATTTTCTAGTATGCTATTTATTGTTGGGCAATGTCTTGTCACTAGCAGAAATTCTTCTTGTCAGGTTAAGATAGACATCGAATGGTTGTTAGTCAGTTAAGTAATCTCAAGTATGAAAGGGGACATGCATGCTACTTATAAATGTGTAATAAATGTGTAACATGACCTAAGTAGTCTTGTCGGTATACTTATGCAGAGTGACTGTACTCCACTTTATATTATTATGACTAGTACACATTACATAATCTTGATAGAGAGACATTGTTATTGCTGCTAAGTCAGCGCGACTGAATTTCTAATTCAAATTACATTACTGACAGCTGAGAATAAAATACGAGGAGGATGTCTGAATTTTCTCACATTACCTTACCTAGTTGACCATAACATACCATGGATATTTGGTTCCAATGCAATATCTCCCCTTAAACATCATTAGTTCCTCAGTAATAATTTTTTAATAAGTATCAGCATTAACGGCCCCAATGACTATAAGCGGACATTAACTGACGTGATGTAGTTCTAATCAGATTTATAATTTAAATTCCAATACCTATTTTCCTAAAACCATTGGAATTCAATTTTGCAGTCACTGCATCCGCATTCTCAATATACCCCGCAAACTGACCATTACAGCCGGAGTAGATAATTCTTAATATCTTGTACGTAGGGAACATACTAAGACATGTCTAAAAATAAATGGGTAAAACAGACTGCAATTATTTAAATGATATTTTTGGTCAATGAAAGAAATGACCATTAGGGAAATGTTATCCTACCCGTCGTCCTCTCACTGTGTCCTGTGTCCGTAGTAGAATTGTGAATTGCTTTATAGTAGACTATAACTTAAAGTTACTTGTTTTTTATGCAAGCTCTTCTTTGTAAGAGATTCGAAAGGATTTTAACACACTAGTACTTGGAATAATACTCCTGGCGTACATTGCTCTCATCTCAAATCCCTGAATCCCCTTTACAATTTACATCCCAATGCAGTAATGCGTCGACTGAGACTTGATATTTGTTTGCAATTATAGATATAATGTTTCTTACATTTTTTTAAATCAAGGGATTGGATTTGGACTTGAAAATGACTAATTGGAATGGAGAAAAATCAATTGTTCAGAAGTAGTTGCAATCCACTTAAAAGTTCTTTTGTATGCATTGCGTGCGGAAAATGTTAAAAAATAGCTAAACAAGTTGAATGATGTTACAAACTTAAAATGTGTACGAATAAAAAGCCCGGTAGGACGACCGCCTGAGAAAAATTTCGATGACTTAAGATGCTATACAGCGTTGCACAGGGAAACTATAGTATATAAAATGCAATTTAAAGGGTAAAATACAAAAGGAAGATTTTAAGTAATACCTATAGAATATCAGAACAGTGTTATAAAAAGTGTATTAAGTATAACAAGTGATATTTATAAGTAGTCAGGCCTATAGATATAACAGATTGAAGTTTTTCACGTAGTAAGTTGATATGTAGGTAGTTTACTTACAATTAGAGTATAGCAGTGGCCGAATTGAGTGCTTTGTACTTGTGCTCTTGAAATGAGTTTTACTTTCCCAGGCTCATTCACCTCGTCTCATGCATATATATTCGCAAAAAATATGTACTATTACTACTGCTGTGCTGGTATTATATGATAGTAGTCTAAAGATACATGTACTAAAAGAATGAATTGTAGTATCTTCCTATAGTATTTCTTAGCTTTAGTCAAAGTCAACTGACTCAGACAGACTATTGAAAGAAGTTGGATACATTAGCTGTGCATTGAACTGTGCTACAACACAGCACGAAGAAAACGAATGTACATTTTGTAGTATACACTTTCAAATGCTCATATTAAATCTATCCAACAATGCAGCCAACATCACTATCTTATTTGCTAGCACAATGCAATGCAAACTTTACTTTTTATAATAGTCGCATTTTTTGCAGAGATGAAAAAAGTACATTATTTTCTGTATCCTATGTATAGTTTGTGGTGTTAGTAGACAGAAGTAGACGCCTCGGAAGAATTATAGAGTAGATTACTCCCTTTTTATGCTAAAATAGTACTGTAATAGGTATATGGTGATATTAATGACGGAGATTCCCTAAAAACTGAATAAGAGCACATGTCTGTTAAATATTTTTGTGTTTTTTAATAAGGAATTTCCATAAACCTAATTTTTAGCCACTTATATAATTTAAAATTGTACATTTGAATATTTAGGCAACACCCTGTCCTAAAGAACCAAACAAAGAGATGATAAATGATGGAGCCTCGTGGACAATAATCAGTACTGATAAAGCAGAGTATCAATTTTTCGAAGGAATGGGTCCAGTTCGAAGTCCGATAACTCCAGTGCCCGTTGTTCACAGCCTACATGTAAGACTTTTACTTTCTGTCCAAAGCATTCCGGGGTACTTAAAGAAGCAGGGCTATTTACTCTGAGAAGGAGTACTATGAGTGGCATAATTGCATTTGTATTGAGTGCACTGTTGAGGGGAAGTACAAACAAAGAGCAGACAGAGAGCAGACACCTTGTTTTGTGTATTAATAATATTGTCGTTGTTCGAGTGTGTTGAGGACACGCGTGAAAAGTGTGTCTGTACTTAGGCGCACGTGCACTTTGCAATGTCAGGGGAATTGCCCTGCTCTGCTTTTGGATGCACCAAAGAATATGTCAGTAGATAATAAAGATATACACAGGACGGGTCATAGGGAAGCGTAGCTGTTATAACGTGGCCACAAAGTACATATTTATATACACTTGAGAGATTTACCTACATTTTGTAAACAAAGTAACTGGAAGTGGGTAAGTGAATAATGTTAGCATTTCCTTAGCCACGGTTTTGATGAATGAAAAACCGTTTTGAGACGGGCGACTGCTGGGATGGGAATATTTTTCGGAATTTTCAGCTGCTCTGAGAAAATTCCGAGGAATCTTCACCAGGAGCTTCACGTCTACGAATCTCCCATCTTCCTGTATTAATAATACGTGCACACAGATATGTCTCTATTACCTAACAGCATTCATTTCCTACACAACACACAGATTACATACATACATTCATAACAAAACACGATTTATGAAATCTCTCACTGCCTCTCCTCACTGTGTCATGTCAGCACCCAAGCAATGACAGTGACAATGACACTCAAAATACAAATAATGCAGCAATCCCTACTTCCAACCAATTTACAAGATTGCAACTACGTTTCGCAACTTTAGTACTACAATAGTGAATGTTCCTTTGCCAACTGTTAGCAATAGAACGAAAAGGGATTTAAATAATTCACTCACAATTTATTGTTTGTAATTGCAGCTGAACGGAGGAGGAGATGTAGCCATGTTAGAGCTAACTGGAGAAAACTTTTCTCCAAATCTTCGAGTGTGGTTCGGAGACGTGGAGGCGGAAACAATGTTTCGGTGTCAGGAGAGTATGCTCTGCGTCGTTCCGGACATTTCTGCTTTTCGGGGCGAGTGGCTGTGGGTCCGTCAGCCGACGCAGGTGCCCGTGTCCCTTGTCCGAAGCGACGGAATCATTTATGCCACCGGACTCACTTTCACCTACACTCCGGAACCCGGACCGCGGCCCCACTGCACCACGGCCGACGACATCATGAGAAGTTCTTTGTGTCCGCCGCCTCCGCACCACCCGTCGGCTCATCTCCACCAGCACCCGCAGCATCTGCCGCCACCCAGACCGCATCACATGCAACTCCTCCACGACACTCCGACTCCGCTCCACTACGACTTGTCTCCGCCAACTGCACTTTGACTCCAACACTCCAACTCCACTCTCAAAGCTCAACACTCCCATTAATTATTCAAGGCAGAAATTTAACAGAACCTCTAACTAATATTAAATACAACAGTTCCAGTCGGCAGGCGATCCTCCCAGTCCCCGAATCCGCCGGAGACTATAGGAACTTCAATTACTACTAAAGATGTTGTGGAACATGGCCCTGTTGAATTTACGTGCAGAATTAGATATCACTTGATAGCACTTACGAGGGGTACAGTGTGAATGATAAAATAATGGATATACCTATGTACATAAATGTATGATAGTCAGGTTAGTTATAAGATTACGGATGTAGTGTTACTAGTTAGAAGTGCATTAATGTTGGTTGGTTGTATGAGAACTGGAGAACAAGGATACTAATTGCGAGTAATGTAAAATGTAAACCTAGATGCGTAATTTATTAGGCTATAGGTTATGTGTATAAGCATACTTACTACTACTAAATAATACGAATCTTGTGAATTCGTAATTACCAGAAATTGTAGTCTCAGGATGAAATGTACTAGTTTACTACTTACAATCCTATATACTATTCCATATGCATCCAGGAACTACTGAATGAAATGCTAGAGATATTATGTAATATTATTCTTAGGGTGCATAGACTTGTACATTCGTAAATGTGAAGATGTGGTACTTTTATTAGCGTATGTCGTGTACATACCTAAAATTACATAGCGGTACAATACACTTAACATACCATGATGAAATTCATCAGTTAGCGTGCGATATTTTTAAATGTACAATAGTTGAGATCATCAGTAATACTATTCTAGGTATTCTTAATGCTAGTGAATACAACAATACTGTTAAACAGATTTAAAGGACGAAGTTGCTTATGCAAAAGAAACACACATGTATATTAATATCAGATTTATTGCTCGAGTGGATCGAATAAGTGAGAAAGCTTTTTAATCAAGTATGGGAAGATCGACAACGAAAACATTGCCTGAGTTTTTCATCAGAAGATTATTTCTGAAAACAGTTTAAGGAAACATACGTTTTAATAGACACAATCAAATTCCAGATAAAGTGCAATATTTTATTTTCAGGTGTACCTGTGTTTTGTGTTGGGTAGTCCTAATATTTTAATCTATAATACGTTATGAATGTTATCCTCAGTTAGGCTTCTCAAAATTACGGAACTGCTTAGTACCTTTGAAAACTAATCTGAATAAATAGATAAGGCATACAGTGTTCTTGTACTCTACTATTCAAATTTGAAAACTATGTAACCTGTTTCCACTACATTCCAACCAATTTAAGGAAACATTATGAAAATGGTAGAACTAGCAATAGTTGAACTGAAATTGATATGAATAACTAAAGAAGACGGTTTCTTTAATTCAACAACAGATAATTATATTCATATTCACCTGATAATTAATCTAGGCAGTATCTTTATCCAAGTTAAATAAAATACAGATTTTCCTCCCAAAGATAATATTGTAATTCCAAAAGTGAAATGGGAACGGAGAACTATGTGCTGATATTTAACTTGGTATTTATGGTGACAAGCGTAATCCTGGGTACTTGCCTTTACGTTTTCAGTGCAGGTTAACTAATTGTAAGCATATATCCTACGCTCAACAATTTAAACTTATTTTACTTTTATTTTTAAATGTTGCATTAAATGTGTATTTGGAATAGGTTTACATTAGGTAATTTCCCGCATTATGATTAGCATATTATACATTTTCCTAGAATATCATATATATGTTTGCATGTTTATTCGTTTTAATTTGTATGCTATGTGTTAACTATAGTTGTATGAATTCACTCACAATGACAGATGATCCTTTCATTCTGCAGAAGAGATTCTTCTGCGATACTGTTACTACTCACTATTACTGGAGTTTTGAGGAGAATTGCACGGGCAGCAAACCTAATTAATGTAACTAACTAAACTAAATAGATGATCTACCTCTTTCATGTGCACTGCACTGATTAAGCAAATAATGCTGTTCTCCGGAAGCCTCCTTATTGCCTAGTTGTTAGATTTTAGAATTATTAACACTTACACAGTCTATTTTGAATGACTGAAAACTGCCATTATATTGTTTTACTGCTGGATATAAACTTAACACTTACGAAGAACTCACTGTCTCTAATTATAAGATTAATAAATAAAACTAAAAAATAGAGGTACCAATACCAACACTAAATATGTATTTGTTTATGTCAGTAGTCAGTAATTACGTGGTATCAATAGTTAATTATTTTTCCCTTATCATAATATTGTGGGTTTAGGTATACTTTAGGTAGATATTTACTTGAGTACTATTATTACCTAAATACTTAAAGAATTTCCTACGTTTTGATTAGTGCACCAAGTGTATTAGTATGTAGATCATGTAAATAGAATATAGAAATGTATACCTAGTTAACGTAGGTAATTAAAGGATATTTCTGTTTCCCATTTAATAATTATGTATTTCTAGTAGGTATGTGTAGATAATTTTAGTGTTATTGTCCTAAAGTACATCAGATTCTTGTCACAAATGTTAGCCACCGTTGTATAACTGTAAACAGCTCTCTGTCGATAAATCCTACTAGTGAAGTTAAACATCCTTATGGTAAATATCCATGATTTCAACGAATCTCTGTTGCCTTTCAGTAAGGTAGAGAGAACTCCTAACACTAATACATTCCTAAAAGGAAATCATCGAGAATGGAAAATTGTCTCCAGATCTGATTGACTTGTTTTCTTTAGAGTAAAATAACAGGGCCGTGATTTAATGCGTCCTAGCAAATGAGTATTATCCGCAGGAGGAGTCCTTTCTGTTGACTGAGTGAAAGTCGCAACGGGGAAGTCTGTGGATAGATGAAAATAGCAGTAAATGTATTAAATTAGCATGAATTTTGTAATTTATATGTTATATCATTAAATTTTTGAATAGTTCTCCGCAGCCTCAATAAATTGTCAAAAAGTGTGGTAATGGTGTAATTGGAAAAGTAAAACAAATAAAAGCAAAATTAGTCAGTCTGTAGTAAATATAGAAATGGGTAAATATAGTTGAGAGTGCATTATAGTTGTTTCAAAAGACTTTTCAGTGCATGTTTTTCTTTATTTTAGATAAATGCTTTAAACATAAGTGGACGAAGCGGCCCCTACTGAAGCCTACTACTTGTATTGAAGTAATTAATTAAAATTAATTCCTTGTGATGTAGAGGGCAGCACGACTGACATAAAATTGCTCTTATGAAGTCCCTTCTTTCTCTTAGGGCCTTATATATATTATGATTTTCTTTTCCAATTACACTATTACAACAGTTTTTGATAATTATTGAGGAGGGGAACTATTCAATGACAAATTTAATGATTAAACATATACATTACAAAATTCATAGTAATTTAGAAAATTAAAGGTTTTTTTCATCTATCCGCAGACTTCCACCCTGCGACTTTCAATCAGTTCACAGAAAGGACTCCTCCTGCGAATAATACATTTGCGTGGAGGCTTTAAATTTAAGTCAAATAACAGTAAATATGATATTTATGAATACGTAGTAGGTTACAAAATGATAATTAAGCATTTATAGTAATATATTTGCTGAGCCTAAAACCTTTTAGCATAAATTTTCAAGGAATACATAAGAACGCATATAGGTACCTACTAGAATATGGTAATTGTGCTTTGTAGATACACGTAAACTTTATGTTTCCAAATGTATATGAAATCTGTTAAGGAGTAATGAGGGCTCCTCCTAGAGTTAGACTACCGTTTTCGTGACGGTACTAAAACGCTAAAAAACCAAAGTTGCAGATGACACAACCCTACTTTAAAAGTATGCAGCTTTACAAAATGAGAATACAGCTAAAGTAGGTTGTGATTGTAATGTAATTTCCATTCTATTCATTTGTTAAATAAGTCACTCTTTCACAAGTAATGTAAAATGTATACTAATATTACTTTTATTTATGGGATATTTTTTGTATGAAAATGTGTAACGTAAACTACTCACTGTTAGTTTACTAATAGGCAGGCTTTGTGCAATCAGTTTTCTTATTGCTAGTGAAACAATAAATATATATGTATCTACCTACGTAACGTGTAATTTACTACAGAAAGAGTAGGTAACGTATTTAGTAAATTAGACTGTTTCCATATCATATAATTTTTTGCAAGCTATCTATTAATTTAAGCTTTGAGTGGTATATCGATGAAAACTATACATAGCTGGATTATTCAAGCTTATCGTTCTTTACTTTTGAGAACTGCTTTTGCTTACTTTTCCAAAGATGAAACAAATTACTGTCAGTGTCAACAGTGGTATGGGGTAGACTTTGTATAAACAAGACTTAAAAATAAACTGATATGACAGATTATCTTCATGGTGCACTTTTATTCCGATTTGCATTTATGTCATACACTGAGTCCCTTATTTAACACCTTTACTGAATTTTCCACACGGCAATGGTAGACTTGCACTGTAATAATTTAAATGTATTTTTAGGGTTGAAGTCTGTTTAGAATTATGCGACTGGCATCATAATGAGGAAGACCGATATATATTATTATTAAAAAATGATTTAACATTTTTGATCAGTCAATTGCGAATTGGGACCAATTTTCTTCCCTTTTTTCATTAAACAAGCGCCAAACCGATAGTGGGATTGTTAGAGTAGTAAGCCATCTAGACATAGTATTTCCTAAATCTTCAGTAGCAATACATATTCGATTGTCATTATACAATAAGTTAATAAGTATGCGAACGATGGCAATAAACAGACAACATTTAAGTTCAATATTTCTTCAGACTTGCAATATATTCCGTAAGGACTAATTTATTAATTTGCAGCATATCTATACTACATATATTTAAATTTTTGGCAAATTATTATTCCATCAATCGTATATATTTTCTCTGTAGCTAAATAGGTACTGATATAACTTTTGTGTATTTATTGTTCACTTTGCCTTTCCTTGGGCAGCAACAGCTTCAATGGCTTTCTTGACGGTTTCTTCGTCGCCTAGAAATTGCATTGAGACAACAGGCTTCAAATCAGCATCTAATTCGTAGACAAAGGGTATTCCAGTTGGCAAGTTTAAAAGCATTATTGCTTCGTCGCTCATATTGTCCAAATGTTTCACAACCCCGCGCAAGCTATTCCCGTGAGCTGCAATCAGAATCTGTTTTCCAGCCTTTATTTCCGGTACAATTACGTCATTCCAAAACGGTAACGTACGCTCAATCGTCAGTTTCAATGACTCGTATTTAGGAAACTCGTCTCCTTTAGGACCGTCACTGTAGCGAGGGTCTTCTACAATTCCTTTATAGTACGGATTTTCAGCATCAATTGGTGGCGGTGGAACATCAAAACTTCTTCTCCAAATCTGAACTTGTGCTTCTCCATATTTTGCAGCGGTTTCTGCCTTATTGAGACCAGTTAGTCCTCCGTAATGCCTCTCATTTAGACGCCAAGTTTTCTGGACCGGTAAGTCGCTCTGTCCGATTTCTCCCAGAATCGTATCCAATGTTTTCTGGGCTCTAGTTAAAACTGAAGTAAATGCCAGATCGAACTTATAATTGGCTTCTTTAAGAGCTTTCCCAGCTGCGTTTGCCTCTTGTGTACCTAAAATTGGATAATCAAATGCATTCCATCAAACAATGTATCCCGATGAAGATGAAAGAGCACAACAAACTAGTTTGTAGTTTGTAATATAAAATAAAAATATGTTGTTCTTCACTCACTAGAAATAAATTAAACATATTTTATTCCTTTATAACGATTCCCCCACTGATTGAAAAAAATATTTTACATAAGAACGCTATTTATTTATTTCATTCGTTAAGTAAACTAATAATTTACGACTACAAACAAAATATCATATATTTCAATCATTATAAAATTTATTTCATTCGTTTTATGTTACGGACAACAATTTTTGTGTGTATAACGTTTAAATAGGACAAAGCATTGAAATTCAATTTTGATATCCTTTAGTCTCTGTGCACAACCCTGTAAATTTTTTAATTTTTTCTTTGTCTACTAATATTCAACAATACAATATTTCTTAAATCAAGAATTCCTGATGCAACAAGTAAGAAGTAGGTATACATACACACAGATACAAACAGATATAGATGGATAGAAGCCGAACATTCTAATTGGACAGTAATGTAAACAATAAACTTACATAAATATATCCTGACATTTGCATTGGAAACTATTTCATAATTTTCTGCTGCCAATAAAACTTTTTCTTAACACTTAAACTGTGAACTTGAAATAAAATAATTTCCGGGATACATCCCGTCCACATAAAAGGATAAAAAATATGAAATGAAATTTGGGAGACATCATGATACAATATTGTAAAGGAACCAGTAATTAGAATGCTAAATTAGAAAGGATGAGCAGGAAAGTGACTTTATTGAAGTATTGACAACGAAGGACGAAGACTTATACCGGGAGGGATGACGGGAAGTTTGCATTGTATGTTATTGTGATTATAATTGTAATTATATTTGTGTGGTTTACCTTTTTCACTAAGGTTAGCGTCATACCAGCCACAGAAAAGATTCTTCTGGTTCCATTCACTCTCCCCGTGACGAACCATGACAATTTTGTATGTGGCCATCCTGGAAACTGAAAAAAATCGGTTGGCTAAAGTTTTGGAAAGAATGATGTCGGCGTGTTGAAGTCTCTGCCTACTATGGCAAGTAAAACACAGTGAAGCGACAAGGACAGAAGAATTTCGCCTATTCAGCAGATACTACATTTAACCTACAGTTTAATTTACCCTGGTTTACACAACATCTTAATACAGGCAAAGACTAGATAGGAATAGATAGATTATTTCAAATGTATCCACTACTAATGTCCCTGTATTTAGCATGTCCTGAAGACTACTCCTATATCATATACTCACACCAAGTGTGCAAACAAACTCAAACAGACGGCGATTATTATTTTCTATCATCTCTATCTATTTTCATTGTCATAATATTGTACTCACAGTACTCAGCCAGTTTATGCTACCCAATGAAGCTTTTAGCTTTGGCGCATTTAGGTCATTTCCAAATAGGCATACCAAATCGTGGACGACAAGGTCTTTAGATCGCTACCCATTTAAAAGGATAGCGGATTGATAGCTGTCATTCTGGAATATCTGGAATCTGGATATAGTCATACAATTTTAATGTAAATACAATGCATAATTCGGAATACTGGGAGTCGGAAGGGCATGCACTTTAAATCTCAGAGTGATCCGGCAAATAAATAAGACTATAACGTTTTGTTGACATTGATTTTAAATATGTAAGGTTCTTCGATCATAATAGGAGCTTTGAAGATTATTTTATTACCTGTGGATTATTTACCGTCAAAGTATTTTGTAATTATATTAGGGGGAAAAGGTCACAATGGTTTTGGATATTTATTTATGCTGCTTCTTTTCCTATGAAGGTATCAGTTCTCTTTTACCTTATTTAGGGGTCTTTGCACGAACATTTCATTATATCTATTGGGTCTACTTGTGACCATGGTATTTATTTTGGTTAGCTTATCCGTCATTTACAGAGACTAGCTGTCGTGAATATTCTGATTGCCAACATGTACATGTGTGTCAACCATAAACTTCTTTGTTTCATTGTGTGGGTATAATAAATACACTAACTACCAACATTCATGGATACTTGCTACTATAAATAAACCGGTCAAGCGATGTGGACGAAGGGTAGCAATAACAGTGCGGTTACTAAACAATAGAAAATGCGTATATTCGAACAGGAAGGTGCTATTTCGGTGCTCGATTTATTAAAAATAATTCGAACGATTTATCCTAATGCATTCAGCATTCTTGAGTTGTGGAATACTCGTTCTTACTCACTCACAGACAGACAGACAAACAAACCAAAAGTATAAAGTAGACTTCATCCACTTAATAACAAAAGGTTATTCTATTCTACTCATAACACATCCGTTTTAAAATACTAATACATACAATGCGTGAATAACTGCACGCCAGTAGACTACAACTATGCGTACAAAAAGTGCGTAATACGCACACGCATAATTTGCATTAGGTTTGTGTGAGAGAACTCGGGTGGGCATTCGAAACTGCTGCGGCTGTCTACAGAGCGCACCGCATCAAGTCATACAGAGTATGTCTAAATTACAATTGCATTGCAGTATACAACTTCACTTCTAGGTACTTTCAAACTTTCAGTAGTGCATAGTGTAATGCAATAGAATAGAAATATCGTGAAAGAATGCTTTTGTGACTACATTGTACATGTTGTATGTAATAATAATACTGCATCAAAAATCAAAACTATAGACAATTGTAGTGTATGTAGGTATTTAATTCATTCTCTCTACCTATATATGTAATTTAGGTGGACTTCTTCAGTTCAGTATAGTAGGTAGGTAGTGTGCTTCACTCAAACTTCAGCAGCAGACCATCAACGCGTTCGTAGGTCGAAAGTTATATTCAATTCAACATTGAGAACGTAAACAATGGACAACTTTTAAGGTTAGTACTAAACTATCAATCTCACATTAAATGTACTACATTTATCTTTTAAAATACTAATTATGTTAGTTATAGTTCGTGTACATTTTAAAGATATAAAATTTTGGGGCAGCAAATGTGCATTTGTAATATTCTAATAATCACCCTGGACATTTTCAAAGTAATTCTTGACTAATAGAAACCACAAAAGGTTTTCTAAGATCTTTAATGTGAACTAACCTAAAATTTCAATTTTATAATTTGAAGAAATATATTTTTCCGTCGATCGAAAAGTGTGAAAAGCTGCTTTGTAATTTAAACAAACCCAGAAAATGCAATTACAAAAATTGTTTTTCTAGGTTATATTGACACATTCTTTGTTTCTTTGTTTGATCGAACTTGCTAATTAATTAAAGTACAGTAATCCATATATGGATTTACAATTATAACCATTACTGAACCATTACTCACAGTTTTCTCACATTTCTACATTTGTCATTATACGCACGTGTCTCTTGGTTAGTAGAGACAATTAATAATTCTGTGATCCTTGTCAAATTAACTTTTTGGGTTATACCTCAACTAATACTAGCATCTTGCAATGATTCGTATTAATAACCAGATAGTACTTTCCTTACATTAATTACTTAGTTTTTGTTTGTAAAAGTATTTTATAATGCCTATATATTTTGTTATTTGCAAAGTGATTGTTGGCAATTATTTACCACAGTTACAAATGTACCACTAGTCTACTGACACTGTTACACAGCAGTGTCATATTCACATTGTGATTAATGGAGTATTTAAGCTTTACTTGTAAATGTAAACACTCGTCGAATTGAGTTTAGTGTGTAGGGAATTGGGTTTTGTAAGAATGTTATATTAATGCTACATAACTGGGCTGATAAAAAGTCAATAATGATATACGATTAAATTGCAAGCGAAGAAATGTTTACGTTGACTTTACTGATTGATATACGAGTAGTTTGCCATTTTCGCGTAGACTGTCTTTATTAGATGCTAGAGTTAAAACGGCAATTGTACTATTTTCATTTGTTATCTAAGGTTTAAAAATTTCTCTTTCGTCTTAATAGCGTAACGCTAATTAATGCCTCACTGAACGCAATTAAACACGTAAGCATTGAATACTTCGTATTTCAAGCTTGCGAAAACATTTACCATTATACACTGTGAAGTACCGTGTGCTCACTTCCCTGCAGAATTAACTTCACTTCGTCTTATCTCTAAATATGTCATTCGATGTTATCATATTTGTACACTGTCATTTTGCACTTGCCATGCAAATATATTTCAATCTTCTGTATATATGATATTATTTGTCATCTTGTTTAACTATGCAAATATTATAGCAACTAAGAACACTTACCGTTGCAGTTCAAATAGCCTTATCCTAATTTTTGTCGAAATGGTAATACCATTTATATATTTTTGCTGCGTTTTTATGTCTATTCATGGCAAGTTTGAATTGGAAAACGTGAGTCATCACGTAATCAATATTTACATGAATGGAAGAGTACAAAATACTTCATTGTCCTGTCAATTTTAATTAATAATGAATATTATCTCTTCCTTATTGCAAATCTTTCCTTAATACAACCATTGACGTCTACGTAGTATAGAGATAATTAATTATGGTTCTGTAATTCAGCAGGAAGGAATTATGAATGACCTAATTTCTGTAGTTAGTCACTAAAGTCTGAAAAGCGTACTAAGTAAAATATTGATTTTGGCCAAATATTTCTTCGTGGTTCTAACAATAGTTAATTGTCAGTTTACTCTTGTTATCATATCAAAGTACGTTTGTTCCTATTGTTGACACATACTGGATACATGTGTGCATTTAAGTATTTGTTCATTTAAACGTTTACACGGAAAGTCAAATGAACTGACTTAAGTCTAAAGCAGTGGCTGTGGTACTTTACAATGAATGTATCTCAATTATCCGTTTCTATCGTGAAATCGGCGGATGCATTTAGGTTGATGTGCAAATAAGTCTCGTCAGGAGAGATGGCAGTTAGTTCTAACAATCCTAATATTGCTTTTGTGAGTCATCAAGGAGCATGATTGTGAAAGGGAGTCTAACTTTAACCAACTTTCCTTATTTTATTTTAATTTGTTAATTAGATGTGCTTGCGACATGCTAAGTGAGTTTTACAGCTTTTGTTTTGCATAATGTGCTGGATTCGCAGAAAGATAGGTAGCCTGTTATTGACTCCCTCGTCCCTCTCCTTTCCAAATAGCTCTATGACATTTTAACCAATGTAGATGTGTGACATGTTCTGGGAACGCTAACGATTCATCAAAAAGACAGCACTGACAGATAAGATTAGTTAGCATTTATATTGTTTTACGTTTCCATATCATGAAACGGGATTTCTACCCTGTATTCATTTTCTTGTTTAATAAAAGCGGAGTTTTGGCTAAAAATAATTCAAAACACGGTATTCATTCGGCTAATACATGTGAAAACAGCAGCAATGGGTGCATTTTAAGGAAAGAATGACATTTAAATGAAAATGGACGTGCTTCGTGGTATACCACTAAGATTTTCGTGTGTGCTCTGTTAACGTACTATAATTGACACGAATGTATTCTAAAAATAGTCCGGAACGCGTAAGGTCAAATTAAACACCGTCATGTTTCCACTGAAATGTGAGATTAGTAAGGAGTAAAGTGAAAGCACCATTTCAAGTTCATTTGGGAATTCCAGACCCAAAGTACTGACCCTATGACATTGTTTCTTTCTAATGACGCATTTTGATATTTTAATGCTAAATACCTCATCAGTAGTGAGATATGGGTACATTCCCCCTTCATTTCCGCATATCTCATAATCTCTTTGTCTTAATGTTAGACAAGGTTTGCTGAAATCTGAAACTTTTTACCGTTTTCCTACTTGAGCAGGAGTGTCTGTAGTCAACAAGTTTTATTGCTTCGCCAGATTATGCAATAGCAAACGCATAGCCAACAGATTTCTATACTTATCTATCTTTTCCTCTTCCTTTTGTTAACTGAACCAATATAATACTGATATACTTTATATTTGGCGACGTCAATTGACCCTTCAACCGTTACAGTTCCAGTCTAGACTTTCAGTCGTGTTGTGCTGTAGTTCTATGAAGTCAGTAAAAACTGAATCGCACTGCAATAAAGAGTCAACAGACAGACAGACTGGTGACACGTCATAAAATACACTAAGCGTTCATCAACTGCAATTCGAATCCATAACGGTAGAATTTGTACCATTGTTGAAGCATTTTCAATTTTAATTTATAGCTAGCATTAGTAGGTATGTAAGTTAAAGGTTACCATAAATGGATCAAATGTAATATTTTATAATCTGAACTTTCTGGTTCAATTTTTGTCAAACTTAATTACTTGAATATTTTTTCATTATTAGCGCACTTGCAGAATGACTTTGTACAATTGAATACCTGAATCATGAAACAGAAATATTTCTTCGATACTCGATTTAGGAAAGCTATAATGTGTTGCAAGGACTTCAGATAAATATTTAGTACAGTTGAAACACGGTAACGACCATCCTTATTATTTTAAGGACAAAATGGGGGTCATGTCAGGTAGCAATAAATTATTTAGTTTCTTGGACATATTTAATAGAACCTAGGCACACTACGTTGTATTTTGTGGGGTACCTGAGTCAGATTCTTGGATTATTAATTTCCTTAATCAAACAGATCAGATTATCTCAAAGCACAACTATTTATTATTAATTCTGATTATCATAGGTAGAGTTAGAGAGGAGATTGAATGATTGAATGGAGTATACGCAGACTGGACGAATAGAGACGAATACACAGACATGTTCATCGTATCTTGCAATGTTACCGTATTTATATTATTATAAAAGTGTTATGTGCATACATAATAGAACATACTCTTTATAAGTGTCTGACTACTATAATCATAGCTTAGAGTATACACACAATATTGCATTAAAACCTTCAGAGAGAAATTGCTTGGCTGCGACTGTGAAAATGTTGGCTTCTATGGCATTGGCACTACATTCGTCGTGGGAGTTAACATACCAAAGAATATCTGTTACATAGCTGTAGGTACTTACTAAGCGTACATACTGTAGATAAAAGCTCATTATTATTCCCTAACATCTGATTACGTTAAATGGCTTTAGGAATAAAGGATTCAAAAATAATCATCTAGATTTTAGATCCAGATTTTGTGGAAAGGGACTTTTTTAGAATCGATTACTCAGAATACTAAGAGAAACCGTTGAATACATTGATCGTCATGATCGTATAAATATAGAGTACTTCTCTCAGTGTCTCTCCTTTACTAAATCTTGGTTTATCTTATCTTTGAAGATGTGAAGAAGAGTCGTAGTTTATTTTGGCTTGATTTAAACTTACTTTACATGCTGTTGATACGCAGATTAATTTAGCAGAGCATTCAAGAAATTTTAGCTTTATCTCAAGCCATGAGCATAATATTGACAAACCATTTATTCGAACTGTTTTTATTTACCATTGCAGATTTTAAACTGTGCTACTATATTAAAGTTTAACCATTGTTTCTCAATTGAAAGCCGACGTTACACACGGAAAGGTCTGCAAATCATTTTACCTGGGTCCTCAAATTACGTAAGTGACTTTTATATTTATTTCATATTTCATTACAAATGTACTAATCATACAACAACTTTCAAAAATTGTTTTTCCTTTTAAAAAATCTTGTATTGATTTGTGAAATTGAATTTGAATTATCCATAGTGAAAATTCGATTGTAGTTTTTGTTACCCGGCATTTTTTTTAAATGAAAATAACGTTTCGTGTCTTGTTAAAGCTTACCCCTTAATATTTTATGTTCTTATGTATTATGCACATTGTTTGCAAAAATAGAAGAATAATTATATCATTCCTCATTTTTAAGACCGTTTTTGATCTTGTTTGACAAGACTTTTTGCGTAGTCTAATGACAATGACAACGAGGATTCATTGAATTGAAATGCATTTCTAATTCATTATGAATCCTATATAGTAAAATTCCAAACGGAAACTATGACATGAAAAATGGCTACTAAATCACCATATAACTGACGAAATATGTACTCTGTCTAACAAGAAGATATATTAATGTCTAATGGATATATATGTGTCCTTCAGGAATGTTAGTGAAAAGGATAGCATTGCAGTATTTACGGTGCACTGAGCATATGTAACAAAACTGGAGTTAATTGAAATATTTTTTGTGCATTCAACTATGGATGACTCATGGTGGCTAGTTAGGACTCCTGGGACTGGCACATTGCGTTGTAAGAAATTCACAGCATACAATAAATGTCAGTGAGTTAGAATAGGAAAACGTAACCAGTCACGTCCTTGGTATTTGTGCTATTGCCGAAGTATGAGTAAGACTAGTTCAGCAGTTCAGGAACGAACAGTCTACCCCTAAGAGTTATTTTATTATCCATTGTGTGAAAATGTAAGATCGAGGTTAGCATTAAAAATGGAAGTTTGACAGGGGACGTTTGTTTAATCCTCAGTTAAATTCAATCGTTCTATAAAATGTTCCCCTCACACACCACTTACTCATACATTGTCAAAATGGCCAGTACGCTCTTAGTTTTCCAGTTGCCTTTAACTAAATGACATACTACTGTTACACTACTGAAATAACTAGTAATATGAAAAGTACGGCTATTAAAGTATGGAATTACTTTTTGTAGCCTGACATAGTTCGGTTTGGTATATACCTCGTTTGGCAGTTATTATGGCCAGAGACAGTAATCATGAATATTTACAATATGATTAATTTGTCAACTTGCAAAAACTTTATGGAAATGTGCCCTTAAATGCAATAAAACTGTTACATTAAGTTTTATTGCACCATTTCTATTAATTTTGTATTTAGTCCCTAATCCCATAGTTATATGTAATAATAATACTTTAGCAAGCAAGCGTCATTTATAAGTAATACGAACCTAAAACGCTAAGTAATTATGTTATAAGCATTAATATATGTTTAAATATGTTTAATTTTTGATTACATATGTTTGTAATAAGAAATTTGTTTGCCTTTATGCGTAGAAATTACATTATGATTTTGTTTTGTGCTTGTAGATTGACTGTAAAGTTGTAGCATTGGGTTTTGCATTGAAGAGAAGAGTGAAGACCAGATGCTCTGACATTTCGGCACATTAAATATTCGCAAAGTGATTCAGGATATCCTCTGCGGATGTATTACAACTATGTCCAAGGAAGTGTGTCGCAGTACTTAAAACCGTGTTTACCAATTAATAAAACAGAACTGGATTGAGGTTGAGTTTTCAAGCTACTGCAACGTATGAATTTAGAATTTCAAATGGTAGCAGACCTTTAACTTCATTGCAAAACCACAACCAAGTGTCATCTCATATCTGCTCACCTTGGGTAAACAACGCAATCAAGATTCAAGGAAAAAAAGAAGAAAAGCAACGGAATGATTTTATTTAAAAGATGAGCTCAAGCCATGAAAGGGAAAGACAAACTGTGGTACCTCCTCCAGCACCCGGTATGAACTTCATACTTGCAATGAACTTTATGACGTTTTCTCTCTTTATATTTTTTACAGAGAATTCTTTTCATGAATATAATCAGAAATGAAAAATAAAGTTATACCAGAAAGGGGATTTTCTAAATAGAATCTAAATACAGAGGTCAGGTTCAGGTTGTGCATAAAATAGCGCCCACATGAAATTCCAATATAATAATTAATATTTTTGAATTTCAGATGTTCCTCGGAGGGTGCCACGAATACAGAACCAAACAAATGCAAATGGACATCATCATCCGGCCGTACGAGAGATTCACAAAAATGCCTGGTTAAAACGTCTTTCATCAAGTGAGAAGAAGGGGACGCCTTTTGTAAAGAAGTGCGACAAATCCTGGGTCGTATTTTGTGTTCATGACGATGTGGAAGCATATTTGGAATTTTATACTGAACCGAAAATGGGTGCTGCTCATAAACCCATATCTGCCGTTTCTCTAAATAGTTGTTTGCACGTTTCTCCCTCTATTATTGGCCAGGACAATGAGTATCAGTTCGCTGTCACACTTCAGAATCAAGTCATTCGCCTTGTAGCTGCTAATTGGTACTAATCAATTTATTACATGCAACTAGGTCACATTAACACATTTACATAAAGGGGCCAAAGTTCTAAAACGTTGTAGTATTCCACATATTGTACGATGGAGAATGCTTTTACGAATCAGAGGCGCTTCACGTGTAATGTTTACACTGTATCGTTTTATGTGTTTAGGGACCAAATGATTGAATGGGTTGAGTCACTGCAAGGAAAACTCCGTGAGATGAATATACTCAGCCCCAAAGACAATCTCTACAGCAAGTTACCAGAAAGCAGAGGCCAAGGTCAAGGCTTTGGTCATTATTGCACAAGCACATCACTACTGCTTCCATTATCTGCTTACGGATTGGGATTGGTATCAACAAGAGATCCTAATTCACCGCTGCCCCCAACTCCAAATGGTTTCGTATCTCCAGTTCTTGGGACTGAAGTTCCTCGTGTTCCTGTCGTTTCTTCTAACAGAGGTAAATTATACATTTATTTGTGAATGTGCACCATTATTGCAAGTTTCGCAATTTTTGCTAGGGATGCCCATCTTAAGATATAATGATTTATTAATTCGGAAATGTATTAACTAAATTTTTGTATTTCAGGCAGTAGTGATGATAGCTCTGGTGGGGCTTACGTAGAAAATGCAGATCGCCAAACGCCAGCTTTTTCTAGAAGTCGCAATCATTCTGACGGTAATGTATCCCATTCGTCAAGACGAAACGGAGAACAGTCAAATTCAGGGCCTAATGCAGAATCAACTCAAACTTCATCAATTTACGTACTACCGTCCACGATATTAAACTGCTCTTCAAGGTAATCATTCAAAATGCTGCGAAATATCAATATTGTGTGCCGCTGATGTGAATATGATATGCACTTTTGAATTGTATTAATAATTTAGCTACTATTTTATTTTAATTGCAGTAGAGATGCGAGTTGTAGTGGAAGTGACAGCGGAAGTGGAGGGAGTATAGACTGTTCAAGGATATGTGTCCCTGTGCCGATTGTACGAAGAAATAATACTGTAAATGTAAGCGTTAATGTGAATATTAGTGGAGTTGGAAATGGACACTTGGATTCAGCTCCTCCGCCTATTCCTGTTCATTGCGGCACTTCGACTACGACTATTGTAAATGGAATCCAAGTAGGAAACAATAATTCAACTGTTGTAACGGTTGGCGATGAAGACAAAGTAATACTACCAAATGTGTCTAGTTCAGAGTGTTCGGTGAATAGTGGGGATTCGTGCTCTCAGTCGACTAATGCGACGAATTCTAATACTTCTCTCTCATTTTCCCTTCATCACAAATCTGGACACGGTGCTAGTAGTGTGAATGGCAGTTTTTCTGGCAACTTAATTAGTAACACTCAAATCAAATCCAGTGCTGTGGCAAGTATAGGCACCAATAACTGTTGCATTTCTAATGTAGTGACCTCGGGACCTCACACGGAGTCCACAGTAGTTTTATCCTCTTCACCTGGAGGCTTTAATAGATTGTCTGTCTCTTCTGGACCAATTCAACGCTCATCTTCCTCCGAAAATATCTACGAACATTTATTTGTTCCAGATAGCTCGGCTCCGCCTTCTACCCGCTCTAAGACATCTAATACCCAATTAAATCATTCTCATACCATAAGAATTGCTTCTAACTCACTCAATAATTCAGCAAATGTAGCACCTACTAGCAGTAAGAATTGTCGCAGCTCTACTGACGAACATACTCCTCCTGTTATACCTCGTCGCAACCCCCAAGCAAAAAGACTTCATAAGTAAGTTCAACTTTTACTGCTAATATGGTTATTCATACCCAATTTTTCATAAAAATTCCCAAGCTATCTACGGAAAGGCTTTGTCATCGTCAGAAATAATAAAAATTAATAAACTAGATTTACCACTGATTTTTTGTCGACGTATAAATTATCATTGAAGCATCAGAAATGGATTATTGCCAAATAAGAAGCTAAAATCGTGAAACAGCTTTATTAATAACTATTTGCCTTACAAAGAAATTTCTATTTATTGCAGAGGAAACAGTTCCATGTCTACTCGATCATCCAGTTTAAGCAGATTAGAATCCCCTAGTTCCAGTGGGAGTAATAGTGAGCCCAGGATAGGAGAACCTGCGAATTCTGCAGCACATACAAACGGAACTCATCACCACAGTCGCCACGCTCACCGTCAAGATGTGATACGCTCTTTCAACGGTTCTGCTTTCCAAGAGATACCCAATCAGTTTCCAGTTCTTCAGGTATTTTGAAATAAACATGCAATATAGAGGATATAATATGTCCTATATATCAAACTTTTCTTTTCTGCCATTTTTTTGGCATTCATTTTCATTATTTTGTTTGTCTATTGCAGGGTCGTCCAATGGAAGCCATGATAGGCGTGCGTAGCGGAGAATATCGGATTCGTCGTGATGATAATCACGTAACTGGAAATACTCCATTAACTGTACGGACAGTAGAGACAGATTGTCAAACTAATTCTCAATCGCAGTCGTCTCAGCAAACTCCTGTAGTGAATCAGGCCCAAACAAATGGTGCAACTCACGTTCCTCTCAAAGAGCAGCAAGTCATGAGACTCCGAATGGAAATTAATCATCCTGGGGGTGTTAGAGTCGTTTTAAGAAAGAAAGATTGTGTCAACTGCATCGCCTTTGTTGACTTTCTTGGGGCTGTTTGGTAATTTAACTAAATAATTTTCAGTATTCTAGTTATTATATTTAAAAATTTCTTTAATGCAAAATAAAAATAAGTTCGGTATTCCGGTTTTAGTATTTATTTGGATATTTCCTGTTTATAATAGGATTGCAGGTTGGAAACAGCAACAACATCCTGTTCTGTATTACGCCTTCCATGTAGGGGACCAGATTCTTAAGGTGGCAGGAGTGACAGTTCAGACAAGCGTTGAGGCAAACAGGGCAATCAAAATGGTATCGTCCATGCAAGTAGAATTTATCATCCGACGTCTACCATTTGGAAGAGTTTTAGTGCTAAAGCGCTCCAAAGAAGGGGAAGCCCTGGGATTAGTTGGTGAGGGAAATTCTGGAGAAATCGGAGATGTTGTACCTAATGGATTGGCAGCGAGTCACGGCTTGCCAAGGAAGGGCCCTTCCACGGATGGTCACTCGACTTGTAATTGGTTCCTAACCGAAATAAATAATCGTCCATTAAGTCTACTGGCTCGGGAGAACGAAGTGAAGGAACGCCTTAATGCAGTAGGGAAAGAGATTTCCATTTTGGTACAACCGGCAGACTTAATTAAACATTTCAAAAAAAATCTGAAGTCTATGAAGGGATTCAAGGACTACTTGGTTGTTTAGCGGCTAATTTTCATTTATGCTACGTTTTATGATTTTACGACTGGGATAAGGCCTTAGTGTACCCTTTATAATACACAACCATTCATTTACAAGTACAATTGTAAGCTTGTATCTTACGACTCTAATGCATAATAAGACAAAGCTCAGGAGCAGACCGTTATGACCTCTTTTCCATTTTTATCAAAATATGGCCTTGTTCTTGAGGATAAGAGTGATGTCACCTTGAAGTCTAATATGAGGAAGACTTAATTTTTGCAGTATTTTCAAATTTTCGATAATTATTTCTTATAATAATATTTACTTAAACGAATTGCATTTACACAAAATACTATTAATTCAGTCAGTGTGAATCAATCTCCACACTTTTATCTGGTGGAACTCACCTTTGTATTTTTTTGATTATAACAATAGTAATAATTCGGTCAAATTTTAGAGCTGGATGATTTTTTCGCTTGAAGAGATCCTTACTTGTTTATTATATCGTAGTTCCTCAAGAACACGAACTTTAAATTCTTCCATTCTCGTCACATTTATCAGACTCTCCATACGTATTTGCCTCTTAGTTCGCTTATTTTTTTGATTCTTTGTGGTCACAGGACTTTCAGTTCACTGAGGAGTTTGTGAAATGCATTTCTTCGGCAGATAAAAGACGAAACAAATCCAATGGATGCATTTTTAAGGAGAAGCTTATAAACGACGGAAAAGAGGAAAATAATAGAAGAGTAAGAAAAGATACAAGTCTTCACAGTTTACATTATATTTCGGTATTAATATTAGTTGGTAAATCTTAATATTTGCTAATACCTTTTTTAGTAATTTTCTAATAAGTTTTTCTTTTTAACTACAGAATCGTTATTTTTATTACTAGTGAACCGTATTCCTAAGAATTAGTCATTGGGAAATGGATACATAATTTGGCATTGCTAATTGCCAACCAATCCTAATATAGTGAGTTAAATGTTTCCAAACTAATTGCTATTATTGTCCTGCTAAGCAATCAATTTGTTGTACAGTCAAGCTGTGTTTTGGTTTTATCCAAAAGACTAATTAGACTGAAAATAGAGTTTTATCAGTGTGATTGCAAAACTGCAAATCTGTACTGTACTACTGAAAACCGTTATAGCTATTAAAGTAAGCTACCTAAATACTTAGGAAAGGCCTTGAATAGTTTACGTGTTATGTAAATGTGAAGCAAATAATCTCACTGTTTTGCTAGAGTAGGTCCAGGGGAATTTTTGTGATCTTGTTCAACTACAGCTACTATGTAAATTACAGTTTCATTTTTAAGTGTTGTAGCGTAATGTAAAAGATGAAATGCAGTACTATTTTTAATAAATAATTTCGCTTTAGTTATCCGCATATAATTTGCTACAAGGGGCAATTAGTTTTCCATACAAGTTCGTATAATTATTCTTTAGTCATGTCGTACCCCAATAACATCACTTTTTGTCACCTTTTGAGTTAGTCATGTAAATGATAAAGTTGCAGTTAAGTGTTCATAAAATAATTACTATACATCACAAGTTACAATATTGATTAGTAACTGTAACATATGCAGATAAATAATTGTCGGTAAACTTTATATCGTAACAAATATTTATTTACTACTGCGAATTCGACTGTTGATGGTTAATAAATCAAAATTTTCTCACGTTTACTATTAACTGCCTTGTTCTCCATTTAAATCTTATTTATTTAATGCATACTTCCAATGGTTAAGAAAGACGAACCGTGTTAGGAAATCGTCCTTTTTATACAAATATAAATACTGCTTTGAAAACATGCGTTTTTCTATCCTTCCAAGTTTTTGCGCTAGGTGTATTTTACAATACATATTATTGTTACTGAAAACTTTCATATGATGGACATAAAAATGATTTTTAACCCAAAAACATATATATGTGTTTCATGATATTTTGCAAATGCCGTTCCCTGGTACATATTCATTTTCAATGTAAAAAATAATTAAAGATGCACTGAACAAAGCTTTTGTTAATTTTCCTGTTATTTATTTATTGCTTGCGAATACCTTGCAAATTAATTTACATTAGCTACCAAGAAATAAATTATACTTTTGAATGTCTACCTTGGAAGCTAATTCAGTAGCAACCATTTATGGTAAACGATTTTCAGGGTTTGTGATAGGGAAACGCTGTGAAGCAGGACAACAAATATCATGAGAATAATATTAGGGAATGGGCACCAATTCAATTTTAGTAATAGTGGCATAATTTTATTATTACCATAGGATAATGTTTCGTACAACTTCCTAAATATTTTTGAAATCCCATGAACCGGATTTAAAGAGGGTCTATAGTTACATAAACGCTAACAATTTTTCTTTTAAGCTCATTAAATTTGTTAACACTCCTAATCTTATTCTTATAACGTGATTTTTCTGTCCATTTTCATATAATTTTGTTTTCAGCTTTTTCTTTTCATAATTTTATGTACTTTAAAGGGTTGAATTCATAATTTTCTTACGAATTCTAGATAAATATTCTCACCTTTGCGATAGGAGTCAAGGGGGACAAAAGTGGGCTAGGAAAACATTTAATTGAAGTGGTACAACAGCATTGGGGATTGCGGTACAATGATCAATCTGTTATGTTATGTATGTTATCAATGTTAGTCTACTTTGACGAATATTTTTACTATCATGGGCAAGTAATTTTCGAAAGCGAGGATAAGCTACGACTTGCATTGCGAGCTAAATTTTGCTCCATAAGATTAAAACATCATAGATTGGTGTGATATGAAACGACATTAAAGGTAAGCAAATGTGTAATTTTCAACACAGATAACTGACGTAACTAATGAAAACAAGTGGCAGATTTTCCTGGAAATATGCTACTATGGCCTCAATAAGGGTGTCTTTTATAGGTGTCGGATTGAAAGTAGAAAGGACAATCTTTTGAGCACAAACTTAAAATTAATTAACGCATTTCAATTTACTAATGGGAGTTCTTTTTGTAAAATGGATCTTGTGTGACTGTAAACATACTAGGACATAATTATCTTTTTTAATTTGCACTTATTGCTTTTTTACATATTACATTATTAATTCAAAATACTGAAACAGTTGCATGATTATATGTCAAATTAGGTTAATAATTTTTTTGCAACTTAATGCTTTTGCTTCAAATTAATTATTTATATTTCGGCAATCGATTTTTCAGAGTAATTGAACTATAATAATGTGAAAACGGAGTTCGGAC
This sequence comes from Yoshiicerus persimilis, assembly GCA_020352615.2. NCBI lineage: Eukaryota > Metazoa > Arthropoda > Collembola > Entomobryomorpha > Tomoceridae > Yoshiicerus > Yoshiicerus persimilis. Next base: position 38,589,330 of record CM060170.1, on the reverse strand, counting down.
AAAGGTTTGTACAATATTCAATATTCCCAACCACCGAAAATACAGCTAGCAAAATAAAAACGGATTAAAGCGAACGGCATTCCTAAACTCGTAATTAACTTAGGGTAAAGAATAACAAATGACTGGGTTAAATGAGACTAAAATGAATTAAATAATGGTAAACATAAATATAGGTAGATAGTGTACATATTTATTTAACGTGCACAGATTACTCAACTCAAGTACTCACAACGAACGTAAGTACCTCTGAAGCAGCAGTCAAGGGTTCAGAACAATAACACAATAGTAATAAAGGGTTATTAAGTAGGCAAGATACTTATAGGTATGTGCTAGCTAGACATATATAAAAGCGAATATGTAATACTGAAATGATTGTAAGTCATAATAAATGCTTTTCCAAATGCTATTTAGTATTTAGATTCGCAAAATACAGTAATTCGAAATAAACTTTAAGATAGGAGATTCACAAAATAAATAACCATGTTTTGAATAAATAAAACAACCCATCCCTAAATTAGGCACCCTGAATCAATATAAGTCAATATTTAAAATAAGATTGTAATCGAATATTATAATCGAATATTATAATATTATAACAGAATATTACCTACATAATCGATTACTACATTTAAGGTTTCTTATTTTTGATATTCAGTTACTAAATACAAAGAGAAAGTCATGTTGTATAAAATAATTCCTACAGGAAACTAAATGTCGTTAAACAATTAAAAAATGTTAAATTATAAACTAAGCAATATATTTTATTATGCTTTTAGTTAGAATATATATACGGTTTTTACCGGTGTGTCTATTTCACTAAATTAATATTCAATCTATGAAAATATACAACATACATACATATAGTATGAATAAGCAAATAGTAAGATTAAATCAAGAGAAGGATGTATAATATTTATATCTAATACCTGAAGTAACTTGAAGTAGAAGTTATTTTGTTTCGATCTGAGAAGACATTAGTGGCACACTACACGTAGGTAATTGATAGTCTATATGGGTAAGAAACCATACTGAATTTACACAGATATTCTACTACTTTAGGAACGTGTGTAACAACTCAGAGATGAATTGCTGTCAATTCATTGATAATTAAAATTTACTGTCGAGTCATTTAATTCTTCCCGGCAATAATTGTTAAGATAAGTTAAGATCTTAGGATTTTAAAATGTTGTTACACTTATATACACTGTTCACCATTCCCCTCAGAAAACATTAAAATCAAAAACGTAAATGAACGGTTACAAGTAGTGATAATTTGGAATGATGCTGCTTTCATCAAAAAAATCTATTTATATTCATCAATATTATTTTTTGATTCCACTTTGTGTCCGTGAATGTAATCAGCAAAGAACCTGTTGACTCTGAATGTCTTATTAAACGGCTTCGGCAGGACTCTGGAATTCACTCAAAGCTTGGATCGGATTTTGTGGTTTCTTCTGCGAACCACGGCGTACCTTTGCACGAACTTCCTCCGGCTTCTCTCTACGCACGAGTGGTTTCTTTTCAGGAGCTTTCATTTTCCAGACAACAATAGGCAACTGAAAACACAGAGGAGCAAATACTGTACTTTTCATTCACACCAACTTTGTCTGGCTTAAATTATTTAAATAGTTCATTCCATTTAGTAAATCGGTATTAAAAGGGTTTTAATTTGCAGTACAGTAGTAGTAAATCCTTATCTTAAGCTGAAAAGCAATTCGTACGTGTAGCGTTAGTTATGGTTCGACTCTGTTCGACTTTGATAATCACAGTAACTTCGATTTTAACAAGAGATGCAAATAATTACTAAAAGCGAGTCAGTACAATATGATAAGTGTTGTCGTAATTAGTTTAGTTTAGTCTTTAGAGTAAGTACGTTAAAAGGAGTTCTGAACGACCTATGTCATCTAGTATTAAACACGGTCTACAATACGAACCAATTAATATGGTCACATTCTAGACGACAACTAATGTTGAATTATTGAAGGAGAGTACCAGATTGACCCCGTATAGAATCGAATACTTCTTTGTGATAGGAAAATAGAAGCAAGATGGATCAAGATTGTCAAACCCTGTCTCTGTCACTTCCTAATAAGTAGAAACACAAATTCAGCCCACTCAAAAATCATTTCTCTCCCTTTCGTCCATTTCTAGACCTTAATCTTCTACAAACACTTTTTCTCAATCTCAACAATTACAAAGAAATCATTGTCATGTATAGATATACACAATCCATTTGAACTTAATAAGCTCATAATATTCTCTTACCGAAACAGTTCCTTGTCTTGGATATTTGGTAGAAGCAACATAAGACGCTTTCACAGTTAAGACGACAGCATTCATTAAATTCTTCGCTGCTTGAATCAATGAAGTCGCAGAATCCAACTATATAACACAGTATACATATTTTATCATTTGTCATTGATGTAGATAACCAAACGCTGATAAACTGAATTTAGGCCAAGAAAGAATAGTAAATAAAAGTTTGCCTTAAAAAATTATACCTCAATGCGTTTCATTTTATATAAGATACTTTTCTAATTAAACCTAACCTCAATATTTGAGTAGTAAAATTAGAATATAATGATAGCAATAAAATAATAAATTGAAAGTCTTACTCCAGAAACAATTAGCTCTCCACTAATATTCTGCACATCAGCTTTGACTTTTGAAGTAATATTCAACTGATGGCAGTATAATGCAATTCTTTGAAGATAAGCCAGCAAATCTTTTTTGGTTGAAGATTCGGGGCACTGGTCCGCGATTTGTCGTGCCAATTTGTCCAATTTTGTTCCTGCTTCAGAGATTTTCTTAGCAGCGTTGATGACATCCATTGTTGTTTTTAATGGACCTCGTCCCCTGTAATTCAAATACAGCATTTAATTTATCGTCAACCAAATTTTATACTAAAATAGTTTAATTTTAAGTACAATCAATCCATAAGACGAGTTCTTACATAATAGCTCTTAGTCGAATTCTCAATAACAATTACAATTTTGAATAATTATTGAAAAGTGATATTTCTGATAATGTTTTAGTTGCTTACCTTGTAAAATCAGTCATTTCCATCATGATCATGCACATATGCTTAGCTAATACAATGATATCGTTGCCAGTGTCATCCCACTTTGCAACCTCTCTATCGAACTTCAATTTTTCTGTTCTAAAGCTTTCCACTTGCTGAGCGATTCTTTGCTTGTCTTCCTCTGTCATTTTCCTCATTGCCTCCTAAAATTTGGACATCACGACATTAATATACGGTATTATTATAAATTGCCATAATAATATTTCTGGTTGAGCGTTATGTACCCTAGCAGTTGTGATTCCGCTAATATCGGGGTATTCATCAACAATGTGGTCACCGGTGTGAGCGCTCGCTACAAGTAAAAGAATATCATTTAAAAGATAATTCTCAGCGTTAAATAATAACCAATTGAATAAATTAAGGAAACCTACATTTACTGCGTGTGTCAGTGTAATGCTCATCGAATTCCACATCTTCTGGATCTAATTCGTCGTCGGCCTACATAAAAAGGTATAAATTTAGTTATAAATAATATGGTAAAAAACGAAATTTACTAAAAATTGATTGCTCACTCTATTCATGAGAACAGCTCGGCGAATTTCCCTAACACCATCGTAGACCAATCGTGAAGCGTCAATAAACTCATTTTCATCAACATCTTTGGACGGGTTTGAAGACAGTGCTTCCACAGCGACTTCAACCCTTTGTGCAAAATTGGGCATAACTATTGACAAATGCACAAAGTTAGGAGCAGTTTCATTTAATATTAGTGCTACAGAATTGCTAATTGGAACTAATGAACCTTGATCTCGGAGTACTTTGACAGCCTCAAGAACTCTCTCAGTGTAAATTCCAGGTTCATAATTACTCATCTCAGCTGTGACAACATTAGCAACTCTAGAAGCTCTTCCACGAATAGCTCCTGCTGTTCTGTCCAAAGAATCCGCATCTCCTTCTTGTAAAGCCAGGACACACTTATTCACATCCTCCAAAATATGGTTTTCTGCAACAAATAGTAACCTCTTTGTAGATATTTACCGGTAAATGTTTTAGAACCTTAAAAAATTAATGGGTACCTGATACAGCCAAGAAATCGTCAATAGTTGTTATATCATCAACTGCTTCTGTTAAAATTCGCACTTGATTTTCCCAAGCTTCACGGAAAACATCCATGTTTTCCAATGCAACCTACAATCGTAAGACGTCAGCATTAAGAAACATAAAAATGAACCACATGTATTAACGAGGCACATGTAAGCACATGAGGTATTTATGTGCTTACTGTTCTTAAAATACAATTAAGTTTTCTTTTAGAAATATTAGAAATTACTTTAGACTTCGGGCGAGCAGCCAGAATTCTTGCGGCATTAATCACTTGTGGGCACAAATTCTCGATCTGTGAAGCTGCGTAGCGAACCATCTTGACGCCATCCTCATTTCCCGACATACTGCATGCCAAATTAGCTACCTATAACCACACATAATGCTGTTATTGTGATACTACGGAAAACAATATATGTAAAATATCAAAACACATGGTTAAGCAATATCATCAATAACCATAATTTATCTCGCCGTAGTGAACATACCTCGACGAGTTTGTTAGCGTGCTCTGTGAAAACTTGCGCGTAATCTTCGACTTCCTTCTCATTGCCAGCTTTGGCTGCTTCAATGAGAACCAAGAGCGGAACACTCGTTTCGAGGAAACTAAGATTGAGAAAATAAATATAATGATATTCAGCATGAAAAGGCAGTATACATTAATAGATTACAAGAAAGAATTATTGCTGGAAACGTTTCTTGGAATAAATAGGACGCATGTTAAATTAAAGACGGAGCACCACAGCATGTTTTGAGGAAAAAGTGCAATATTGATTTGTATTGATTGTAAGTGAATGTATAAATAACCAGGAAAGACAGAATACCTATCAGACACATGATCAACGACTGCCTTCCTCAGCTGCCTTCGCAAATCTCTGGTCTTGCGACACATGTGTTCTATGGCTCGCTCCAAGTTTTCACTCCTGTCCTTCTTGCCAATCTGTGCAACAGAAATACAATAATCCATTACACAATGCATTAGGTATGCATGAAGGAGGTTGCGATAATCTGATCTAGAGACATATTCGGTTCACCTACATCATTAAAACATCGCTCTGTCTCTTGTCAGACACATAAACTCATTTTAATGGGAAAAGTAGAATATTTATCAAGTAACGGGATCGTTTGAGAATTCCAAGAGAAGAACTTACGTTCGCCATATACTCTGATAGCAAATCCTGAAGTGCTTGACGCACTGCATTGCATTCAGCAACTATTCGTTCTCGTCTTTCGTCTCGAGTGCATGAAGAGTCTGCCATTAGAGCCGCTCCACTGATGATCGACTCGAGTCTCTCTTCCAGTGAGGGTCGAGTACGAACTTCATTGTAAGCCAACGGTTCCATTATAATCCGCTCCTGAAATCCAACCAGATAGTAATATTTTACATAAATAACCACTGAATATGACAACTCGTAACTTCACAACTCTCCTCATCCACGATTAATGCAAAGAACCCCTACAGATCCCATATTTCACAGAATGATATAGATCTCCTTTGGATTTCTAAGTTCGATACAAAGATGTCAATTCAGAACTGGTGCATAAATTCCAGAAACTTTAATATTGGAATAAGCTGAGTAGACGAATATTTTAATCGACATCGGTGGAGACTGAAAAAATCAAAGGGAATAATTGATTTGTAAGAGCATACATCAAAGTCGTCGAGGGCTGCAGCGAGTTCTCCAGGGCCATCGTAGGGGTGGCCACCGACTCCAGAGCGCCCTTGAGCTACGTCAGAAATTGTGTTGACGGCCTCACAAACTTGTCGGAAAACAAAGTCCCTGTTGGCTTTTGCAGCTGCCAGTTCGGGATGACGAACATATACTTTTGACGCTGTAAGAAGCATCGTGGAATGTTTTTTAAGTAGGGCACGTGCAGCAGCCAAATCATCTCTAAGTTGAGGATCTTTTAGTTCCTGCTGTCGCTTAGCAGCTGCCTGCATCAATTCCGTCGCGTTTCGTCCAAAAGCTCTGATGCTGTCCATGAGTTCTCCTTGACTTGAAGCATTTTTCAATTTTTCCAAGTCGTCCTCCACCACACGCAGAGATTTCAACAAAAGATGTACATCCACCATATCAGCTAAAATTAGGAGACGAGTCACCGCAGAAAGAAGGTTTCTCGCCGCTCGAACCATGTTACCCCGCTTTAGTGATGAACAAGGATCATCTGCAAATTCTCGGGCTGCCAAACTCATCGCTTCTCCTATGTATCCGTCAATGAAAATTATTTTAACAAAGGCAGTCTAATTCTAAGTATGAATGTGCAAATATTATTTTGTAAAGAGCCAACAATCAATTTAGCACTTAATAACAAAATGAGTTTGGCTTTCTAATAACAAACGGAGCATACATTGAAAAAAATCTTACCAGTTTTGCGAACTTCATCCACGGCAGCAAGCATTTCTTGTTTGATATCTGGATTTTCGTGGGCAATTTGTTCCCCCTTTTCGATAAAGTTTTCCGTCGCTTTTTCTACAGCGGCAACCAAGACATGAGCTCTTTTGGAGCGACCCTTTTTCTTTTTTGATGGACCCTTTGTATTGACCAGAGTGGTCACCTGTGAAGCATTTTAAATGTCAAATATTAATTTAAAAAGAAAGAAAATCGTCCCTATAAGCATATGGTCCATTGTAGTCCTGCTAGGAAAAGTGTTACAGCCTGTAAAGGTTTTAATAGCTTTTTAGTTGTTATTACTGGTTGTGATTACAGATAGATTAGGTACAAACAAATAATACAAATTCTCAGAGACGAAAATTAAAATGATAGAATTTGGCAAGTATTTACACCAGCGTATTGAGAAGAATTGCAGTCAGTGCATCGTAGAAAATCGTCATGAATTCTATTATTTATTTGTACAGTGCAAACTTACTTTTCGAGTAAAACAATATAAGTATATTGTGAAAAAGCAATACCTTTATAGGGAACATAAGAATTTCAAATAGAGTCAATTATAAAATATATTTAAGAACAATAGAATAGATTAGACAATTTGTTTTGTACGTATAATGTAAAGTACAATATTTAGCTTCTATATCATGCGTGACATAAAACATGCTTTATTAATAAAACCAAGCAACAATAACATAAGTATCGAAAGCATTTTCATGCGTGTTCACAATTAAACAAGAGAAGTATCAGCTATGAGATATAACACACTTAGCCCAAAGAAAGAGAAGACATATCACTAGAGTACTTGTGCTGTTGCCAGGGTCAAAGCTTATAGAGAAAGGACTATGTTATTTGTAAAATTGTCATTTGCATACATGTATTGATTTGATACACTATTAGGTGTACTGCTGCAAATACTTGCAGAAAAGAAATAAAGAGATCAGTCAGACTGAGACTACAGAATAGTATAACGACGGAGTACCTAAGAATTTAGGTAAAACGTAGAAAGAAAGGATAGGTAATATCAATTGATTGTAAACGGTGGAAATACCTGCATAACCAAAGGCTCAAGTGTCAGTTCAACGGAGCGGGTACGGATCTCTAGATTTTTAGGATCCCATTTGAGTACAATTTGTCCCGTTTCAGTTTCACCAAGTGCCATTTTGTTTGAGGTGATCAGGAATTGAAAAATCAGTTAAGCCACTAATGAATTGATTTGCTTGATTCAATGAAATCAAAGGCGGGTGTAACTTTACAGGAGTATTTTGGCAGTTAGCAAGTTAGTGTGGGAAATGTTGTAGTGAAGTGTGGCCAAGGCAGGGGCTGGTAATTTCAGTAAGCTACAGCACGCACTTAGATAATTCGGCAAGTCCAACGTCCAATTAATGTTTTAGTGTTCAGTGTTCTATTTCAGTTTGTTTTACGCGGGAGGTTCAGTCGAGCCACAGAAAAACGTGAACAAAAGAAAAACACCAAATCAATAGACGCTCTGTTACTGGTGCATGGCCAATTTTTTAATTGGATGGTTGTGCGGGGAATTTCGGAGAATTGTTTCCAATTTCCAAATGCAATGTCATTTCCTATTTCTTTTCCAGAGCAGTAGCAGATCTTTCCAGTAGGATTTTAAGAAGAAATGGCGTTCTACAACTGGGAAGACATTACATACTTCCAGACATGATTTACGTAAACAAATTTTTTTCGTTGTCACTAATCTTAAAATGTTTGGCTATTTTTTATTGCGATATTTAAATATCTATCTTACTTAAGTTCATATAATATGTGAGCTAAAACCATACTAACTGTTCCTCTTCACAATTGTAAGGATTTTACTACCTAATAATAAAAGATAACCAATGACAGTTAAGTAATGAAGTGGTTTAACCTATGTTAACTATTAACTTGAGCTAACCTATTAAGTGTAATCTACGCAAGTCGAACCAGATTCAATTAATTTTGTTCGTTGAGCACACAGTGTAGTTTTCAATGGCAAAATACCTTTCGGATTTCTCAAGGTTACGAGTTTCCTATTTAGCAATTATAAATATTAGGCTACGTCCATGAAAAATATATTCTTTTGAAATTCTAGGAACACAAAAAACTTAAAAACTTTGACTGGTGCATTTTGTCGGAGCAGGAAATTGGGCGCATTTTACTTAATTGAAATTTACACTCCTGTAAGATAAAATATAATGTGCCTGGATTACGGAGGGTGATTGCTTTATAATTTGTATTTAATTATTTAATTTGTAATTTGCAACTTTTAATGAACTTTGAGGATGTCTTCTATTTAATATAGTAATATGTCTACCATATATTTCTTGCTGACGCTGTGTTCTAAGAAATATTTATTGCATATTCAAGTGCATAGCGTAACACATTACAGCAAGGGATGGATGGCTGGGATTGCAAAGTGATATTATATATTTAACTTGTGCATTGTGCAATTTAGCATGTGAAGGTTAACAACGTTAATACAAACAATAATTGAATAACAATCTAATAAATGTATGCATGAACGTATTACCAGAATGTTCACATGGGTTAATGAAATAAAAACACTTTAAAACACTGAAATTGGTATATTAATATTAACTAGTATCAACATTGACATCAAAAGTAAGTAGCAAAAAGGCATCATTTTCAGAAAAGTCACATTACCTGGATGACCAATGGCTCCAACGTCTTTTCTACTGACATGGTGCGAATCTCCAGATTTTTTGGATCCCATTTTAAAGTAACGTGTCCAAAATGGTCCATTGACATTTTCAATTTTATTAGTTTTGCTTTGAAATGTTCGTAACTCTTTCTGTGCACAAAATGAGAAAAAATTAGTGAATTGTAATATAAATAAATCAGACGCATGTTAAAAATAGTAAAAATGTAAAATTAACGCCCAAATTCTTTACAGGTTAAATAGTACGAATGAACTGTATTTAAGGCAATTAAAACAAGCTGTAGATAGATATGTAAAAATAAAGTATACCTTTTTTATTTAATAATACGATATATCAGTAGCTTATTCTTCTTTTAATTCACTAATGCGTACTTCAGATATTTGTTAATATAGTAGTCATAGACAATTGCACATTTACTACACACGACTTAAAGTTATCTTTGTTTACCCTTAACTGAACTTCACACGTTCGAACTACACTTCAGAGTTTTGACACTTTCGTAGTCAGCATCCTATTCTTCCTGTTATCTCATCAGCTGTGCTGTCCGGCCAATATCAATATTTTCGTGATTCGTGTTTATGACAGCATACACTGATAGTAACACAAACAATAATAAACGAGAGTTTTTCTTTATAAGTACTGTCAAGTCTACAAAAGCTCCTTTTTAACACTTGACATCAATCTTCGATTTACCTGATAAATACAAACAAATAAATAATAAGTTATTGCTATTTTTATTGTCTATTGATATTGTAGTCCCTTAATTGAACGCCTCATTATCCACTAGTCTGTAATTCTCATGCGATTTCGATTTTCAAATTGATTTCAAATACTATTTTCAATATTGCATTTTTATTCGGCGAATATTGAAGATGGCATTGAATAAAACCCCGAGAAAGAAGGTATATTTTAACAGCTCGAATATATTGCCTTTAAAAAATGTTAACAGTTATGGCGATAAGATATTAAAATCATTTTGAATTTACTAAAAAATAGGCTTTATATTTGAATAATGAATAGTCTGACATCGCTAAACTGTTAACTTTGCAAATAGTTCCCTAATAACGCTGTGATTTGCGAAATGACACGAAACTCTCAGAAATAATTGAGATTTTTAATTATGGGAAACTTTTCAAAGCACCGAATTAACTCATTAACTGTTGGGTTCGTTAGTTCAGTTGAAGTTCAAAATAACCCCACTAGACTGGATATTACAGAATAGTCAAAAATATCAGCCACAAACTTAAAGGAAAAAGTAATGAAAATTAAATTGTGATTGTAAATTGTAAATAATGTGTACCTACCTATTTCTCCTATAGTTAAAAGCATTGGTATAGCCAGTTGATGTTAGCAGATAAAAAGTCCGTGATTTCCGATTTAAATAACACAATTAAGAGTGTAGAGCCACGAAGACTTGACTGGATAGCTGGAAGATTGTGTCGTCCTTTTATCGCAAGTATGGTCTGCCTGATTTCGTTCCGACGACTCTTCCAGTTAGTGTCTTACTGTAATAGGCATCTGTATCTGTCTCTTGTCTCTTGCAATTTTGCACTCACTGCCGTAGTAGTAGAAATGTATACAGTACAAGTACAATATATCTATATATGTCTATAAGTGCTTGTATAACACACAATATATATGACTTATTTTCTGTTTTGTATTCTATTAGTAGCTACAGTAGGTAAAGTAGTTTTTAAGAAGCCAGGCGAGGCTACTACTATAAGTGAGTGAGTGAACACGACTGTGGGTTTTCTCTTCTGCTTTTGCTATAGAGCTTGTACAGTGCATTTCTTAAGTTAAGAAGAAGCCAAGCACCAGAGGCTAAATCAAGGTATTATGAACGGCCGATATTCTATTGACCTTTAAATTTGCGCTCAACAAATTTTTAGGCTATGTAGAGAACCCAAATATAAATAACATTTTTTAAGGGAAATGCCTTTTGGAAATTTTTAATCGGGGAAACGTACTGAGCACTGACGCTACTGCTCAGTGATCGGTTTTCAACCAATGTATGCATTTAACCCCCCTTCCAAAACATTTGAGAAGCGATTCCTCCGAAACTAGCAGCTTCTCGGCAAAAAGTGTAGAATCGAAATCGGTAGAGAATTCTTCGAAGGTGTGCGCTTTCAGGTTTCTAGACCTGTCAGAGGTCAACTTTAGCCGTAGCAACCCGAAGAATCGATTTTGAATTTGTTTGGTCACTAAATTTCGATTTCCTTAGTTACAGTGTACTATTTGAGCTATTTTATTCCTTTTTTCTTTATACCATTTAATAGGTGAACAAACCAAGGTTACTCAATGTGCGTACTGCTACTTTTATAGTCAGGTGGTAAAATTTGCAACTTTTGGTGACAATGTTGTACTATTAGTGCACACAATGCTAAATTGACTTTTTACCTTTACAACAATGATGGCTAACAGTCTGCGGGGGTCCAAGGGGGCGGCAGCCCCCTTGAAAAAAAAATTTAGTTCTGTTACTACCCTTAATAAAATAATTTGAAGAACGAAACATAAAAGCTACTATTCAAACCAAGGTGTTTAAAACTTATTTTAAAACCTTAATACACAGGTGAAGAAGATTTTGATTGTAATCAACCGCATTTAATCTATTGCCAGTCGCTATTCTATTCTCAAGAGTGAACCAAATTAACTACCTGCCACTATCATTTAAATTATAAATTCAAATATTTTGCAAACAAATTAAACTTTTTCGAATAAATCAAGGATTTTTACGAACACATTAAATTTTTTCTAGTAAATCAAACATTTTGCGAACAAATTAAACTTTTTCGAATAAATCAAGAATTTTTACGAACCCATTAAATTTTTTCTAGTAAATCAAACATTTTGCGAACAAATTAAACTTTTTCGAATAAATCAAGAATTTTTACGAACCCATTAAATTTTTTCTAGTAAATCAAACATTTTGCGAACAAATTAAACTTTTTCGAATAAACCAAACGTTTTGAACTACAGATTTTAACTTTTTCAAATGAATACAAGCTTTCCTGAATAAATTAAGAGTTTAGGAATAACTTCAAACTTTTACAAACAAATGACAGCATTTACGGCTACATTCATATACATAATAATTACGTTCTAAAATATTTAAAGTAAAACTATAAAATAAAATCAATCAGTTAAAAACTGGACAAAAATAATCGGGGAAACCTCTGTGAACTGCCAGTAAAACTATAAAACAAGAACATTATTATTATTATTTTGAAAGCTAGTGTTTTATAGTGCCATTTTAAAATCTTTTACAAAATTAGATTATATATTTTGAACGCATTTTCTACTGTTTCCCCGTTATGCGGACAAAGACAAAGTGCAAGGATTTTTAAAAATTAATATAGCAACCAAGTGTCGTAGTACCAACCTGATACCTATGTATTCTTCAATAAAAATGGTGATGGGATTATGGAGTTTTACATTTACTTACCTCACGTTGAAAATAAATGAACCACGCTGTTTTCGTAATCTATTAGTAACTCTTATCCACTTTTCCCCACACTTTTGGGTTCTCCGTAATGGTCATGTTATGTGCCATAAACAATTTCTTCATTTCTCAAAGTAAAGAATTTAGTCAGTAATTAAAATATGTTAAGCAGATAAGTAAAATACTAATTTGATTAGCCTACTTTTGTAGCTTATAAGACCGATAAAATACAAATGTTGCACTCAGGTTGAGGTATCTGTCATGGGAAATTCGGTATATATTAGGTCCGCCTGAATAGTACATTTTCATCATGTCAGCACCTTGTAGGTTATTTGCCAGAACAACTCGAGTTACTTTTTACAATACAATACTACAAAATTACTACAGGCATTCGTCACTTAAATAGCTCGTGGTGGTCTCCACGCCTCCACGGGCAAATGGCTGCGTAAGCAGTAAATGAAGATCTAGAATTTTCTACGGACTTTGAAATAGACCACGGGACGGTTCAGAAGGAAAACTGATCGAAGGGGTTTTTGGTTGCCTCGTTACAGACCGGTAGCCTATTTTGCAGACCCAGTGCCAAAGAACGCCAATCTTCACCACCTCTAAATCTATAGCGTAGCCCTAGAAACACCTTGGTATTAGCTCTTTGTCATTGTCTGCATAACGGGGAAACAGTAGAAAATGCGTTCAAAATATATAATCTAATTTAGTAAAAGATTTTAAAATGGCACTATAAAACACTAGCTTTCAAAATAGTAATAATAATGTTCTTGTTTTATAGTTTTACTGGCAGTTCACAGAGGTTTCCCCGATTATTTTTGTCCAGTTTTTAACTGATTGATTTTTCACTACTGAAAGTATAAAACCTTTCTTACCATAATTTTAATTTTGAAAAAGATTTTCAAGCATCAATTATTTTAAATCGTGACCCGACCTGTAAGAAAGACAACTTTTAAAAAATTTCCTCTTATTAGTGTCTTTGGCATCAAGTGGGATATTTTTAGTGTAATAATATGGGAGCCGTTAAGCGTTGCGTGTTTGTTATACTTGTGACTTTCCCTGTAGAATGATAGAGCCCACCTAGAAGGATTGGATGGGGCTTAGTGTGTTGTTGGTTTGCAATATTGCAATGCAATGGTAGGTTTATAGATCTGTATTTGTGTTGGGTTGTTTGGGAGTTTGGGAGAGACGGAGAGAGTGATTGCGCCTTCTGGTGAGGAGGCATTTGACAGAGCAGAGTTTTTGAGTCTGGTTTTCGTAATAATGTAGTTTTGTGGAGAAACTGCGACGGTAGCGACAGTGATGCGTCCGTGAGAACAGAAGCAGAGCACAGAGAGTATCCGAACCGTTTGCTGTGGAGGAGGGCAACTCTGGAAATCCGAAGGACTCACAGATTCTCCACGACCACCAGAAGCGAGGCCTCACACTTCCAGCGCCACACCCCAAACGCTCTCCCCACTCTACCCACTCTCTAACACCTCTACCACCTATCTCCACACACAACTATCTTCGCCTTCGTCCACCCATATAACAATCTTCCCAGAAACACACTCAGTTATGGATCCACTACCTCATTCTATCTCTACTTCATTCGCAGGCACGCAGTCCCAGTCCTCACACTCACACCTCTGCCTGTCCATATCCAGTCAAAAATATTTCAGTTTTTCGCCTCTCCATAACCACTAATTCATAATACACATAATATGCGTCTTCAGGTCCAAAATTGATACAAACCTAGTTTACTCAATTTGCAACGACCCTTCTTGACATCTTCAGCAAATGCTTTTCTATTAAAGTATCTCAACAAGCTTAAAAGCAATGCTCATTGAGGCCAGGGAATTTTTATATCTCTGATAGATGAATAGGAAAAAAATTGTTGACTACTTTACATAATGTTATCTTAAAATCATCCATCGCCAATTTATGTCACATATTATATGTATTATTTATATACCCATATATTTGGAAACTATCACATTTTCCATTTATTGGAGGATTTCAATAGCTATAATAATAATCATTTCTATAATACCATAAATTACATTCTCATATGAATTCTTTATTTTTGCAAGATTTCTTATTTAACAGTACACCTTAAATACCATATTTTGGCAATTTTAAATTACCGATAGTAAGTTTCAACTTTTAAGGGTTAAATACATTTTCAAGGCAAAAATACTATTGATAATCATATCAGAATCACTTTACTGAGGAAGCATTTTACTTGATTTTACACTTTCAAATCCTTCGTCAAGCAGTTGCATATTGATTTGGACGTAATTATGCTCATTCCATGAGAAAATCAAGTATATTAGCTAAATCGCACTGGTGTGGGTACATAAATCGCAGCTAGAGATCAAATCATCATGATTTATTTTTGGGATGAACATTTTTTGGAATAAATACCGCTTGTCACTAGTTAGTGTGAATGGTAATTTCTACAGGGATATATAATAACTTATGCGCAATGCTTCTCTTAAGTTAAATGAAGAACATTTAAATTGAAGGCACGTTGAACAAATACGTTTTGCACAAAGTATGGAATGTGCTTTTCACCATTTTAGCAAGGTTCTTCAATTACCTGCTAATTCCGGCAACCTAGAGATTGACACTACATGCCATAACATCCTTTTCAATCACAGAGAATCCAATCTCAGATAAAATTCGTCTTTTATAAATGTAGAGCGCAGACAATGTTATTAAGTTCAGTAAAATGTAATAGTTTTCTATTAGTCAGTATACGTGGTAAAGTATTGTAGAAGGAGCTTTCCTTGATTTTCCATACGCATAAATAAATAATCATGCAAATGTAATACTTAAGTAGGAAATCAAGAATATACAAATGGAAAATAAATTTTCAGTGTTGTTGATATGGCCTCAGTGGACTAAACTAAAAAAAACTTCACAAAGCCAATTTGAGCAATATCGAGGAGTATACCCCTTCATTTATACCACAGGTATTTAATAAAGCATTACTGTTAAGAATTACCGATCATAAAAAATGCTTTTGTACTATTATACTGTTTTTAGCGAAATTATTATGAATTCTTCTTTGGAGTCAGTGAAAAGTTTACTCGGCCTGGCGCATCGGTTTGACTGGCCGGAATACTTGGTTTTCGCTTCAGTTTTATTGGTATCTGCCGGCATCGGTGTATTTTATGGATGTTTTGGCAGCAAACAAAGTTCAAATGAAGAATATTTAATGGGAAATCGGCAAATGTCTGCCTTTCCAGTTGCGTTGTCCCTTTTGTGCAGGTTTATTTCCATTCAATGCAGTAGAAATTCAAACCTTCCAAAATATTAATTTTCATTCATTGTACTTACATAAATATTATTTGCAGTTTCATATCAGCTATCGCGTTACTAGGTAAGTTCTCAATAAAACAAGATATCGTATTTTTACAAATCAATACAATTACAACATTTTTTTTAAATCTGCAGGTTATCCAGCAGAAATATATTTATACGGGTCAGCTTTTCTCTTATATCCTATTTTTCTGATGAACAGGAAGTGATATTTAGCTTAGTAGTGGAACCTAATTAAAAATGATGCAGCATAATATAAAGAGAAGTTTTCTTTAAAAGTTGCAGAAATAACCACATTTGAAATGATCAAAAATTAGAATTAATACTTATTTTTTTACTTTATATACATGTACATATCCTGAATGATTTGTGTACCTATGAATGAACGCAATGAAAACTTTCACGTAATGCAATTTATCTCTCATTGTCTCATTATGAATGATGGATCAACTTTATTTTGGTAGAACACAGGTGAGATTTGTTTGTTTTAACTCGATAGCAATTTAATTGTGAAATCATGGGTATGAAAGTTATCATGAATATTGAAAAACATTTATAATAAATATTAAATATATTTAATTCAATAAATCCATTAATTTAATTTAATTAATTTTCCAAACAGTTTATGGTGGTTATGCTGGGCTTCATACCATTTACTTTGGCCCTCAACTACCTCTATATACCTGTATATTTCAATTTGCAACTTACTTCCGCTTATGAGGTAATAATTACAAACTACTATTTATGAAAATTCAGATTTGAGAATAGAATTTCAATATGATTCATTTCGATATCAATAAAGAAATTTCGTTATGGAATATCATAACTTTTCAAGTTTCTATCAAAAATTGCTCTAAATTGTTTCCAAATTCATAATACATTAATCTTCTGCAGGGTAATTTATATGTGAGTTTTGTCACCCAAATGAGATTTTATCTTTTAGTATTTCGAGATGAGATTCAGTAGGGCGGTTCGTGTTACCGTTTCAATAGTGTCAATAACATATTTGGTAAGCAGTATCTATATATATTTGAACATACTTTATTATTGTTATGCTTACGAAGTGCAAAACTTCAAAAATGAAATAGTTGCTAAATTTACTCATCAAAATTTTATATGCAGATCTTGTACATGGCAATTGTAGTATTTGGCCCGTCAATTGCACTAAATCAAGGTATTTGAATATAGTATGCCCACATTTTAGTCTTAGTAATTACATGTTATGTAATTTCTCGGAAAAACTGCGTTACCTACAAAGATATTGGTATTGCGTTGTGATTTAATGCCATAAAGAGTTTTTCTGTTTCATAAAGTGACTGGAGTCAACAGACGTCTACTCTCTGCAATAATCTTTTTAGTTTGCATTTTCTACTCTACTTTGGTACAAACTATTTGTTTTGGTTGTCTGAACTTTTACTTTTATGCAATGACAAATTACACGTATACTGTGAAATGTCGTTTAGATTAAAAATAATGTATGGAAATAATTGATCTCTATTTTCACAGGGAGGCTTTAAAGCAGTTCTCTGGACAGACACGCTGCAAGCAATAGTAATGATTGGTTCTTTGTCAGCAGTTGTAATAAAAGGTGTCATTGATATTGGTGGCTTGGATGTCGTTTGGTCCAGAGCAGAAATAGGAGGAAGAGTAGAGTTTTTGAAGTGATAATAGCTACCACTAGTTTTAAAATAATATTTACTCATTTAATACAAATATTTAACTTCTCCTAGCTTTGATTTTGATCCAAGAGCTCGTTATACAGTTTGGAGTGCTTTGATAGGAGGTTATTTCGCTTGGATACCCATGTATGCTGCAACACAAGCAAATATTCAGCGATTTGTTTCCATGCCTAATCTGGAAACTGTACGCAGGTAGAAATTATTAATTTTTTTATCAATTATTTTTTTAGTATGATATTACAGCAATAGGATTATTGTACTTAAAACAAATAGAGCTTTGGCGATTAATTTGATTGGATTGTTCGTCTTGATGAGTTTTTGCTTTTTCTCTGGAGTAGTCATCTTTGCGAAATATCATGATTGCGATCCTATTAGGTCAGGGGTGAGTGAATCTGTTAGCATCTCCTACAGGGCATGAAATGTGTAATTGCAATAATGTAAAGTGGTGAAATTGTCAGAGCGTAGATACATCAGATAAATTGCTACCCTATTTTGTTATGGATATCCTGGGAGGATACAAAGGGTTGCCTGGATTATTTGTAGCAGGAATAACATGTGCAGGATTAAGGTCTCTTGAAATTATTTATCCCTTTACTACATAATAATTAACTATATTTTCATTAAATGGTTTTATTGTTCTTACATATAGTTCAGTGTCCAGTGGTCTAAATGCACTAGCGGCAATAATTACGGAAGACTATATTAGAAAATGGAAGCCAGATTTATCGGACAAAACATTATCGAACCTGTCAAAATCCATTTGCGTCATAACCGGGTTTATATCATTCGGATTTGTTTTCTTGGCTGAATTCCTTGGAAACATTTTCCCAGTATGAACTGTAAACCTTTAGCTTTACTACGGTTTAGAAAAGATTGCTAAATAAAGTTTTAATTCATGGAGTGATTTGTGTTTACTATTACAACTAGGCAGCAATAGCTCTTCTTGGAATGATCATGGGACCAACGTTTGGAATGTTTTCGTTAGGCATGTTTTTCCCATGGGCAAATGCAAAGGTAAGTGACAAACTCAAATAAAAGTAAATTACGTACTCAGTATCTCCAGATATCCAGAGTGTATCTTGGGAAAACAGAGTTTTATCCAGGCAAACTACTGCCTCTTGTTTTTATGCTGTCTACTCAGAGCATAATAAATATTAAGTAGACATTTCCGACCGTGTACGTCATCGAAACGTAAATTGCATTGCAACTAGCAGAAGTTTAAAGCAAACTGACTTTTATTCCGTGTTTTACGACGCTTCTCTAAAATTACAGGGAGCTCTTTTGGGTTTGGCTGCAGCATTCGGCCTAATGACATTTTTCGGAATTGGTTCAATGCTTGCAAGAGCTCAAGGACTAATTCCAGATCAGCGACTTCCTGTAACAACCAATGGTTGTTATGCAACACCAACCTTTAATTTTACCATGGAGCACAGCGCTTTTATGGAGGAGTATACTGCAGTTAAGGAGTCATGGAAGGATAAACATGAGAGCATTTTAGTTTGGGTGTTATCGATTTCTTATCTGTGGACTCCATTCATCGGCTGCATATCCACAATTTTATTTGGACTCACGTTCAGTCTCCTATTCGCATCATTTGGGAAGTCACACAAAGTTAATGTTAAATGCATAAGTCCGCCGTTTCTGTGGCTCTGGAGGAATATGTTTCCCAAACAAATGGATAAACTAATTAAATGTGACCAAGATGCATAGTTTCGATACTAGTGCTAATGCAAATACTAATGATACGTAAAGTACGACATGAAAAATGAACCTCTTAATAAATCATATGCGTTATAAGTTCCTAAATATCATTGTTGACCTGAAAATACTATTGCCTACACAATGTATTTATGTGAACAACTTTTGCATATATTATTTTAGCAAATTATTTCCAGAAGGAAAGGAAACTATATTTTACAAGTTAAACTGTAAAGCTGTTCAGAAAAATATATGCTTTTTAAGATGTGCTAGCATGTAACTGTTATAATTAATTTAGTTTTTGATTTCAGTATGCTTAAAAAATTCGTAGGTAGTATAATTTTTATGTGTAAAAGTAAATCCATCACTTAGCGGCAAGTACAACTAGGAGGTCAAAAATGCTAACCTGCTTAATCTGTTAAGCATTCGTAAATATTTGAAATCGACAGTCAAAGTGGACCGTGTAAATAATAATGATAAAATACAATGAGTATTGTATATTGTACGGAAATTAAAGATCCATTCTAAAATCTAAACAAGGTACATCTTTGTAGTCTACTGTATGGAGACTAGTGTCATAAAACTATCACAGGGTTTATCTTTCATTTTATGGCTTAAAAGTCATCCTAATCCAATGATAAATAAATTCTAAAAGGATTTTCAAGCTTATTCGCTGTAATAAGACTATCTTTCCCAGTCGGATTAAAGAGGACTCACTAGTGACCCTTTTAAATTCTGCAGACTAGTCACTACACTTTTCTATTTCCTGTTGCACAGACTGAAACTAATTACTTTTTGAAGTTGGGATCTTTCAAGTTAATTTAGCTGTTTCATCTTTTGAAAATGGAGACTTCCACTGAAGAAGCTTATATTACTTCAAAACCAGATTTTTCTGATAAATTTAAGTGGCCTGAATATGCTGTGTTTTCATTTGTTTTGGCCATCTCAGCAGCTATTGGAGTATTTTATGGCTGCTTCGGAAGCAAGCAGAACTCTAATGAAGAATATCTCATGGGAAATAGAAAGATGTCTGCGTTTCCCGTTGCCCTGTCCTTATTATGCAGGTATAAGAAGCTTAATAATGGTTTTGTAGTAAAAATAGAATTTTTAATAACTCCAACAATTAAATTTTGGTAAAATTTTGAACCAATTTAAAATATCTTTACAGTTTCATTTCAGCCATTGCGCTACTCGGTTTTCCCAGTGAACGTTAGTTGATTCTTCTTGTTCCACACAAAGCAAGCTGTCACCCAAAAATCTGTTCTTCAATGACTAAGATTTATTAGATGAAAGGACTACATATATATTTTTAAAAGGGTTTCTATGCATCTGATAGTTAGCTGTAAACCATAACCCAAACTAGGTAAGCCTGTAATGATTATTTTCTGGGTATTTTATGCAATTATGGAAATTTAGACAATTTTTCCGTAGAACCTAAAAAATGGATTTTGTGGTTGATACGATTTTGTGTATAATATGTTAATGAAATTAATCTGTGTATTTATCTTTGAAATTAATTTACATAGTACATGTGTGATTCTTTTGATACAAATTTCGAATTTTGTTCCTCTGTTTGGAAGGAATTTTATTGTTTTCTATTAACGGAAAGAAATATTATTTGCACTTTATATATCTTTTTATATACACATCTTAAAATAATTAAACAGTATTACTAAATGTAATGTTTATGGTGGGACCCTCCATACACTCTGATAGGCCACGTAAATCTCGTTAGCATTTGGTAAGTGTACTTTTTATCGAAGGCTTTGCTAATATCAGTAGTGCTGAGAAATCTTTTGTCACGTTTACAAGCCACGGTCTTGCCCATTTACTTTTTAAATAAATGAAACCTTTTAGCCCCAAATCATATTTGTATCCCATTGTGATATATTTTCAAGTACTTTTGTGACATCAAAGTAGGGTCTCATTTTCAAATCTTTTCAAGTAGTCCTTCCATCAGATAAATCTTAATTTTTCATCGAAAGTTTACCTCTACGGGTAAGAATGTAATTCTATTTGTACATCATGCCTTTAAATTTAAATGAACATTATTGTATAAACAGTGTGCCATACCTTGCATTTTTTCAATTTTAAATATTTTATCGTATGATTGTACAGATAACTTTGTTTCATATTATAGCACGCAACAAATTATTTCAATGATTGTATTCATTCCTTTAACGTTGGTGTTAATATACTTCTACGTTCCGGTATACTTCAACTTGCAACTTACATCTGCATATGAGGTATTTAATAGTATTTAATTGATTTAATATATTTGTGTTAGACGTAATTAAATATTTTTTAGCAATTGCGTTTTGCATTGTCATTTTATGGTACCCAACAGACAGGGATTGAATTTTGAAACGCTTTTAAAAACAGGATATTTAAGCTTAAAGTAACCACATTCTTTACTGAATTGCAAAATAATATGATTTCACATATTTCACAGTAACTTTATTCCTCTTACTGATTCAGTTCAGTTAAGTATAATACTGAACATTTTAAGTTGGAAAAGAATTTCTGTCCCAGTAATAATTCCTATGTACATATTTTCCAGTAATCTCAGTGAAATAAGAAATCCTATAATATCAGAAATCTGTTATTGTGAAATTAGAAATGATAGATATACCCATTTATTATTTATCTACAATAAGTCTAAACATTTCACCCGATGACGTCATAAAATGCGCAATTGTGTGCAACACAATGTTAATAACTATTAACGTTTTATGGATAAAATCATCTTAATTGGTAATACTATTTGACATAAGCCGATCAACCCCAATGAGCGTTCACTTAAATCTAGCCCGCAAAACAAATCTAAGATTTTCAGAAAGGAATCTAGCTTTCAATTTTTATCAATGCGGTTGAACTTTGTCAAAACTAAAATTTTTAAAAGTCTGCACTCTTTCTGCTCTAACCCAATGAGCATTTCTGCTGCACAGAAGACAAAATTGGGCATACAGAAGACAAATAAACAAACGCCCTCACGTATAATATTGCATTATACTAATATTACATTAATTTATATTTCAGTACTTTGAACTGAGATTTAACAGGGCCATTCGAATCCTAATTTCTGTAATCTCCATAGCGTATCTGGTAAGTCGACTTTTTCAATATTTCGTAATATTAGTAAAAAGGTAATTTTGCAATTCTCCGTATGAGTTTAACCATTTTCATGAATATTTGTGAGAAGAAATGTATCGTGTAAATAAACAAAAATAGCCTACAACATTCTAAGCTCTCTTAATTGGAACCTAAAACCATATATATAGCTGGATGTTCACTTTGAGAGTGAACGTGAATTCTACGTGGACGAATTACATTTCGATTTCAATCTCGTTAATTTTTAAATAATTTAGAACTCGTATTGAATAATTTAGAAACTCAGCTGGAGCTTAAAAATTCTTACCTGACTTCATTTAGCAAGTCAATTTATGTTTTTCAAAGAAACTGCTCTGCTCTCTTCATTTATATACCAAATCTAACTCCATTTTTCTAAGAATTTTTTGGAATTTGTATTGTATATCACAATTAGGAAAAAGCTTTTATTGTTTCTCTAAGTTTAGTTAACGCGGCAAGCAACCAAACTTTCCAATTGTTCACTAATGAAATGTGCATTGACAATTGTTGTTACGATTGAAAACTGGGAGTTGGAGCATAGTGCACAACTTCTTTTTTGAAGTATTCTTCAGTCTCTAAAGTATTGGGAAAATGTTTAAAAGTGAAAACTTCATACTTATTGCTTGTAAAATGTTCAGAGCACTGAAGTTGAAAGAAAGAGACCGGTTCATTTTTATCGTCTTGCCGACACCTATTTAAAAATAAATGGATACTGCGGTGAAATATTTGCGCTTTTGAGGAAACATAGAAAAACAATTTTAATGATCAGTGTTGGCGTATGATCGAATGGTCTTACGAATTAAGTTTGCTAACCTTTGTTAATTATTTAGTTATTTACCAGTATCTAGTTTTTCCTTCATTTACTTCAAGCTTTTACATAATCTTTATTATTGGTTACAAAACACAAACCGATGTTTATGCAATTGCTGGAACAAACTGCCACAAAAACAATGTAAATGCTTTGACGATTGTTGTAAAACTAACGATTTATATAATTAAGAATTAACTAACTAAGAACTATATACATTATGTAAGACAAAAATTTACTCACAATCCGATTTTTAGCAATTATGTCTTGCTATAAACTTGTGACGTAGATAACTGTATTATGTAATTCTATTGCGAGTAAGAAATTCTATCCAGCCGATGCCAAGACTTTAATTACGACCTTTTACACATTTTATTTACGCAGTACTTTGTTGTTCTTATTAATTATATAGTACACGTACACATTAATTTACTAGATGAATTGACGCAAATATTTGAAAGGGGAATAATTCCATGTCCTTTAACAAAATAATTGCCCAAGTAATTTAAATTGAAAACAAAGGCATAAAGCGGTGACTTCCTGCTACTACGTAAGGACTGCTAATAAGCTGAAGGTCTTCAAAATACAATAATTAGAAAGCAAATAGAATTTTCAATGTAATTGTAGTACTCCGCGCGCTGCGTATTTATTATAAATGTATCTATGAATGAATGTGAATAGTGAATGATGACTTAATGACTATGTAATGTAAGTATCTGTACTGATGAAAACTACCTATATGTAATAGTAGGATTACTTGTGCAAATGTGGATTTTTATTAATGTTGTCGAAAACCCTTTGAAGATTAAACAATTCACGAATTAGCCATTTTAATCTAATTTATTTCTTTATTACATATAATACAAGCTCGTTTATATGTCCATTGTTGTTTATGGTCCATCCTTGGCTTTAAATCAAGGTAACTGTGTTTTTACTATTTATTTACTGATAGTAGAAAATAAAAGTTAATTATATTAACATACTCAAATAGACTATTTTGTGTCAGATTGAACCAAACATTTCTGACCTCTGCAAATTCAATCCCAAATGAAAATGACTTTTTATTTGAATATTGATTTGTTTGTTTGATTTGAGTTTCCTGAATGCAAAATGAAATTAATATGCCAGCATACGCTATGTATACGCATGACAAACTGAAGTTACTAATTAGTATATTGTTGAAAAATTATAGTTACTGGATTAGACCGCAGGATGCTTTGTGCCGCAACCTTTCTTGTTTGTATTTTCTATTCAACCCTGGTAAATATCTACAGTTTAAACTTAATTATCAAAATGTCAAAATTTAATAAATTTTGACATTTCTTTCAGGGAGGATTCAAAACGGTACTTTGGACAGATGTTCTACAGGGTTTGGTGATGATGGGATCATTAGCTGTAGTGGTAGGCAAAGGAATTCATGACGTTGGCGGAATCGGAACTGTCTTAGAAAAATTGCACGATGGTAGAAGACTGGAGCTCTGGAAGTCTGTTTGATTAAATAAAAACTTACATTAGAAATAAAAAGTCATCTTTCTTTTAATCCGTATCTTTGGGGTTTAGTTTTGATTTTGATCCAAGAACTCGATACACGGTTTGGACAAGCGTCTTTGCTTCTTTCGTAGCATGGTTGCAGATTTATGCAGCAACACAAGCAAATATACAAAGATTTGTTTCCATGCCTGATATGAAAACAGTGAGAAAGTGAGAAAATTACAACTAACAAGTCTTCAGAGGTAACAAATAAGCAAAGAATATATGAACCCATGTAAACTAATAAT
This sequence comes from Yoshiicerus persimilis, assembly GCA_020352615.2. Lineage (NCBI taxonomy): Eukaryota > Metazoa > Arthropoda > Collembola > Entomobryomorpha > Tomoceridae > Yoshiicerus > Yoshiicerus persimilis. Next base: position 38,564,305 of record CM060170.1, on the reverse strand, counting down.
TTCTTACAATTTTATCTGTAAGTGCATTGTTGCTGAATTTATTGGGATTGCACATTGTCGTTGGATTGTCCTACGCATCTGGTTTAGCAATTTATGCCAAATATCACGGTTGTGATCCAATTACTTTAAAAGTGAGCACGGGAGAAAGTTTCAATTAAACATTTACCATTTCTGTGTGATATTGAATGTCACTGTAACTTGAAAATATATGTACGTATAGGGTGTCAGTAGTCCTGATCAAATGCTTCCGTATTTTGTAATGGACGTCTTAGGAGATTTTCCAGGTAATTTTCTTTCCATCGTTTCATCTAATCATCGTGAAAAGTAATCGTAAATGCCGCAAATGCCATTATAATGCCGTAAATGCTATTAATGCCGCAAATTACTTTAATGCCACTAATGCCTTAAATGCCGTAATTGCCGTGGGCCGTGGCCGTATCGCCGTAACTACATAGAGACGTGGAAAATATGCTGTAATTTGGTTGGTCATAGGTTTACCTGGACTTTTCGTAGCAGGACTTACTTGTGCTAGTTTAAGGTGATACACCTTTTCAGCCATTATATCTCAAAATGGAATCAATATGTACTTGATTGCAAATGATGAAAAATAAATCTCTGCCATTTCAATTAAAATACGAGGAATTGCAAACACAATTTATATTTCAGCACTGTTTCTTCTGGTCTTAACGCTCTGGCAGCTATAATAACGGAAGATTACGTAAGGAAGTGGAAACCTGACTTAAGCGATCGGACTTTGTCTTTGATTTCAAAATTAATTTGTGTGACGTCAGGATTTATTTCCTTCGGGTTTTTGTTTCTCACTGAACACCTCGGCAGTATTCTACCGGTAAAATTATCTTTACGTAATAGTTTTTTACCCAGGATAAAATCAAAACGAGTCATTTTAATTCTTAAGGCATCAACGTCAATTGCTGGAATAATGATGGCTCCAACTTTAGGACTTTTCACATTGGGAATGTTCTTTCCCTGGGCTAACGGAAAGGTTTTTTTAAATTACATTCATAGAATACCAAAATCAATATTTAATCATTGTAACTAATGTTTTCCCCTTTACTGTTTTTATAGGGCACATTGTTTGGTCTCCTTGTAACGTTTGTGCTTATGTTATTTATTGGAGTTGGTCAACTATTAGCCAAGTCAAAAGGTTTACTACCGAATCAGAAACTTCCGCTTTCGATTGAAGGATGCACTTCAGATAATTCGGTCATCTATAACACCTCAACTCTTTACGATTGGAAAAATAGAGATGAAGATACTTTTTTCATTAAACTATTTTCAGTTTCCTTTTTATGGATTCCTTTTATGGCTGTGACAGCTGTAATTATATTTGGACTCCTATTTAGTTTGCTTTTTAAGGCTCTTGGAATAGCTGACGAAAAGAAAGTCAGTAGTAAATGCTTAAGTCCACCCATGCTTTGGCTGTGGACGAAATTATTTCCTGATCAGATGGTGGAGCTTGTGAAACGAGATATATACGACCCTTGTAAGAGTGAAACTAATTTTTAAAACTGGATTTAAGACATCGTTTTATTACTTATGAGTAGAATTACTAGCATTAAAACGTGTATTTTTATGTAGACGGAGATTGGCTTGTGGAAGTTAAAAATAAATAATTTTGTTTCCTAAAATAAATTACACACATGGCAGTCGAGGAAATTCTTTCACTCCATGACAAAATTATTTTAATTTGTGATTTATGCTTAACCTCATATAGATGGAATTTGTCAATCGTTCATTAATTCAACGTCTTCAAAAGATGCACATAGTTCATAGTAACTTACAACATCGATTTATAATAAACGAGATTTGCTGATTACTCGCGGATCATATTCATATTATAGTGTCGAATGTCGAATAAATACTACAAGATTACAAAAGGTTTTTGACTAAATGTAAATTTGCGTGTGAGAATGAGACATGAGACTCTACAGTTCGCGTCACCGTCCCCTTATACTTTGATTTTTGATGGTACATTGCATGAAAATGATATTCTTTCTGCGTCATCTGTGTGGTCAATAGTGAATGTTGCCGGTTGTGGAAATCATGACAAAAAAGCCGCGAAACATACATGTGTTTATGGTATTAGAGAATCCAATAGCACTTTTATTATAGTCACACTAAAAACACTAGTTTTTCAATGTTTTTAAGTTGCCGATCTTTCACGTAAATTGATTAATTAATTACCAATAATTTTGTGTAGCATTTTGGAAGGTCAATAGTGAAGAAACAGTGTAATCTCGGTACTTAAGATCTATCCGTGATCATATGATTTGTGATTCCGCACCCAGTATGTATTCTATAGTATAATATAATATTTTTACACATCGGTCATATCAACATTGTCTTTCAATTCAACATCATTCAAATTTCGGTAAGATTGCAATCTTTATGCAAATCATTACAGATAAATAACATTTCTCTCCCTCTATTAGTCCCTTATTTATTGGATTGGAGCTCCTGGAGTTTTTGCGGTGTAATAAACTTTATATTTTTACTTAGACTAAAAATACCCTTAACCCTTAATTGTTATTTTGACTCATTTGTGTTTTAATAACAATATTTCCAGAAGTTAAAATGCCAAGAAAAGTTGATTGTAGTGAAAGTGTGGAAGACGTTCTTAATAGATTGGACAGGGAGAGTAAACTGAAAAAGGCACAAAAGGAACAAGAGGCAAAAAAAGATTCATCAGGAGGGCTAAACAGTGGTTTGGTCACCACCCTGAGAGATGAAAGTGACAAAGCTCGGAAACTTTATCCAGAGCGAGGAGGAGATCGGTTCAAATCGAGCTGGTGGGATATTATGTTTAAAGGGGAAGGCAGAGAAGGAATTGACAAGATTCGATGCGAACGGAACGTGTGGAAAGTTATAAAGACAAGTATATTTTATTTCAGTATTTCTTAATCACAAATAAAATTTAAGTTCAATTAAAATAACGCAATAAAATACGGTAAAGTATTTTTTATTTAATATTATTTACTTTAGGCCCACTAGTCAAATTAATGCTCAGTGCCCTAAAAGCATCTGGATGGTAAGTCATTTACAACTTTATTCTAAATAAACTGCATGAATTTTTTAATTTGGTTGTTCAGAAACCACCAGGTTTATTTGTTATACTCTACATTAATAAATCAGTCAAAAGAATTCGGTGCCGTCAGAAGGTATTATTCTTGGGCAGCGGGGAGATATTTAAAAAGGATTGAGCTGACCTTTCTATTTTTATTTGTAATGCCAACAAAGAAACCCTACCTCTGCCTTTATTGGGATTGTCAGATACTGCTAATGGAGTGTTTGACGAATACGCATTTTTATATTTATGGTTTCATGAATGAATTTGACATTCTTATTGTAATTTTAATAGACGATTTATGATTCAAATTCCTTTTCCCTAATCTTTCTTAAATGTATGTATTGTTCTACTGGGTAAATGTCTATCTCTTTAAAGGTTTTTAAGGAAATCATTTGCCATTAACATTGTGAAGTATTTTTAGGTTACAAAAGAAAAGGTTACGGTTGTAGCTTACTATTAAGTTGTCCTTTGTCAGTTGTTCAGAACAGAGCAATAAAAGGAAAAGGCAGCACCTACACTTAAGTCGCTTTGAGAAGTTATTAAGTGATTACAGTGGTGTTACGAAAATTGAAATGGGAACCTGTTTAATTTTGTTTACTTACAGTGAGGTAGATATTCGTCGGCACATCTCCTGTGAGGTCTGTGACGTATCGGTTACTGGAGGGTATGACCCTTACCTCAATCAGGTTTGAACACAATTCTACAATTCTACGTATAAATAAAGTGATTGGCATTTTAACATTGACATAAGGGAAAAACCATTTGTTCTTTATTTGTATAACTTATTGTCTATTACAAAGTATGCAACTAAAACCTTGACATTGGCAATGAAAATGTAAATTGTTACCTTTGTAAAGTGCTACTACTATTTCCACATTGTCAAGAATTAATAACATTCTTTGTTTTCTTAATGTATTGATTTTATTATTTTAAGGTTGTCGTCTGTCAAAATTCTGCTCGCAGGCAGGGGATGATACAAGGTGTTTTAACCCACGAGATGATTCATATGTTTGACTACTGTCGTCATAAACTAGACCTGGATAATATCAAACATTTAGCTTGCACCGAGATTCGTGCTGCCAATCTAGCACATTGTAGCTTTTTAAGTGCTTGGACTTACGGCACTGCTTCCCCCTTCGGCATTCAAAAGCAACACAGAGTGAGTTGAAATGGCTATTAGTAACATTTTTGTATCTTTAAATGCAGTTAATAATCTTACGCGCACTGATAATTTGCACTCTGACTGCAATCTGATGAAAATAGTGGAAAACATTTAGGTATGCGTAAGAAAGCGAGCAATCGACTCGGTTTTGGCTGTGAGGGATGTTAGTAACGAGGAAGCTGCAGAAGCAGTCGATTCTGTCTTTGAGAAATGTTATGCGGATCTTGAACCCATCGGACGTCGTATCCGTCGTAACTCAAATCATATGGAGAAAGCCTATTTTGAAAGACATAGTATGGGCTACTAAAAATGGGGAGACTGATAAAAACTCTGCATTAATCTATAGTTGTCATAAATGCCAATTTCTAAAATTATTCATTACCCTGTTAACTTATTATCTTTATTCTGGAGCAGTGAGTCTACCGCCTATCCGCTGTCTATATAATATTTTAATGCACCTCAATTGAAATGAACTTTCTTGGTAGTAAATGATGGTACATTTTTGGTTTTACAACACATTCTTAAAGAGTATCAATCTAGTGAGGGTGATATTTTAGTAAACAATAAATCGTAGTCTTTTGTAATTCGACAAATGTCTGATTTTCTATTTTTTCAATTTTCTCCTCCCGTCGACTCTTTTTGAAGTACACTGAAATTATCATAACACACGTTTACCACCCCACAACTAAAATCACCCCGCACGCTTACCACCCCAATGGAAATCACCCCGCACGCTTACCACCCCAATGGAAATCACCCCGCACGCTTACCACCCCAATGGAAATCACCCCGCACGCTTATCATCCCACTCAAAATTGTTTCAAAATTAATACAGGTAATTGAATTCATTGCCATCTTATAGTACTTCATTACAATGGCTCAAGTTGACTTAAATTTATTTTTAATGTAGGGAGAAGTTTTACAATTCCCCTGGTAACAAACTTACAACTACTAAACAAACTACCATCTATACCATAAACTATACTGCAAACTACCATCCAAAAACTTACACTACTATTTTGATTTACTAATGCCAAATGCAAGCATGACTATAAAACCAACTATAATCATAAATGCCTTCGGACTATTTAACAAAACAAAAACTATGGAACAGATTCAAAATTCAAAAAATGTCACGCGACAGACTTTAAATAATTTTTTTAAGAAGCTTGTCAAATTTATCCATCAGCCTGTCAAATCCAACGTTTATAAAAAGATTGTCATAGCAGTTCATCAACTCTGGTCCTGCACTTTTCCAGTTATCAACCTCCCTAATTCAGAAATCGAAATACAAATGAGAAAAATATCTTATAATTTTAAACCGAATATTCCATTTGACAACAACAGGAGAAAAAACGTAACAATTGTTGCAGATTGCACAATCAAATATAAATATATAGAAAACATTGTAATACCATTCAAAATTCGGGAGAGATGATGAAGTTATATTAATGGCTTCTTGAGAGAATAGGTCGGACTTCTCCGGTACTTCCTTACTTTCGTAGTAAAAGGTTTTACAGTATTCAAATTCTCTAGCGTTTCGATTAAATATCGAATTGAATTTCTAAAAGCAACATATTCATTAATTTCAAGTTAGCAAAAGAAAGAATAACTGCAATTAACTAGGCATTTTTTATGTGCTTATATTTTAACATGGAACACGTGTTTTCAGAGGGACTGCAAATTACATGTCATTTAACAGGATATTACTGATTTCGGCAAATCAACAATTTAATTTAAAGTGTTAGGTATTTCGAAGATTTTATACAAACCTTCAAGGATTTCATTGCGAGTTTTTGTTCTCGACGAAGTTTGTTGAATCTGTTCAAGAGTTTCTGAATTTCTTCAAGTGTTTTGTAGGCATTGGTCTTTGTCCTTGACTTGGGCAACCTCATTAGTACTTTTAGTTTTCCTTTCAAGTCTTTCGACTCAGGCTTTACGTAATCGTAACTCATCTACAACATAAAACAGGTGTATTAATATTTTTCACATCATTGTCATGAAATAGGATTAAACATAGAATAATAAACCAAAAAAATAACGATCGGATTTATGGGTGGAGCAAAAGGAAGACGAAAGGTTGTTGTTTTTACCTCCCTCTATAAGGGACGAAAATAGGGAATTATTCGAAAGTACCTTTACTTATCGGTTTTAGTGAAAAATTAGAACAATATAAAGTATAATTATTACAGTCTTTCCTCTCGGTATTCAAATCAAAGTAATGCATCGTTTTGTTTGTTGTTTGTTCATTTTGCATGCAATCATAATAAAGTAATGTAAATGTTGATTATTTAAGTGATTGAATTTGAAGCGGTCCATTGTATGTTATGATACGCTGACGGATACGATAATAAAGGTAAATTGGTAAGTATTTTGAATTCTTTCAAGGTAATTATGTCCTGCTCAATTTAGCTTTCGAAATATTAGAATTTGAAATTTTTATTGAACCTTTAAATACCTAAAAATGGATCTAATCTAAAAAATTTAAATTGGTTATACACATACTTTTAATTTTGCTCGAAGCTGAACCATAATTTCCATCTCATTAGCCGTTTTTGTTTTGAAGTCCTCATACACCGATTTTATGCCACTTAACCTGGTTTCGAAATCCATAATTTGTGCTTCCATCGACTCCATTGTGTTTTATGGTAAGCTTAAAATATTAACCTCAGGTTTTCTGTTTACAGCCTGGCTTGGAATTCAACTTCGGTAAGGGATCCACAACTGAAATTAAAGTGACCAATATCTACCGAAATACTAAATTCTATTCTACTAACAATCTAGACAATATTTTTTATAAGTTTTTACTTATTTCTGGAAAGTTAAATCACGAAAACGAAAAGAAACACTTTTCCCTGCACATTGTACTTAGTACTTGCCAACGACGAATTATGAAATGGATTCTTGACCTGCGCGTGTAAATGTACAGTACAGAGTATAGGCTATGCGTGCATTAATAATGATTGCAACAGGTAATAATTATTCAAGTCGACTGATTTGTGTGTTATAATATTGCACATTGCACAGCAAGTATTTCAGAGATTTATTTTATCCAGCTCTGTGACTACAACACAAATGCAATTTTTACAGTACATGATTTACCATTTGTCAACATCCCTCTTTGATGAGTAAAAAGTAAAATATGTAGCTCATGTAACTGTAACACCTGTATTAAAACTAAAGGTTCTTAACAAGATATTTATAATGGTATCGTATTTAGGTTTCATTATTATTCTGCTTTTAAGAATTTTGTTATCTTCAATATAATTTAGCATTTATTAGCCTTTGCCATTAAAGTAATTTTACACTTCTGCAGGCAACAGACCGTTTTTTTGTCATCAGTTAGATGTCTAGAAGACAATGTAGGTAATAGCGTATATAAAATACAGCTAATGAAAACTTTTACTAAATCAGTGGTCTCCGGTGTATACAGAAAGGGCTTATAATATAAGTTTAGTAGGTCATTGGAATTTCATATCAATACAATAACCATAATGAATAAAAATATATTAAAATTGGCAGAATAACGCAGACTAGTGCTATTATATTAATATTAAAGGTAGACTCTTAGATTAAAATAGTGAAGATTCTGCCAGAGTAAGTATGAAGAATGTGAATAACATATTTTTATAATGATTTAGCCTACTTTATTTGATGTTATTACCATGTACCTATATATACTTAGCCTTTAAGTAAGAATGCCTACGAAAAAGAAAGCTGCAAATACAGTGGTACATTTATTTTAATAATTCACTTTAAAATCTACAGGTAAATCAAATTCTCTGGCTGCATCTGTACCGCCCATAATGACTCCTGGAGTTGATTCTCTTCTAGACAAAGCTCTAATAGGAAAAAGAAACTTCAATCCTCTAGGAGTTTCCGGTGCTCCTTCCTCCTTTGGAGCCAAAGAAGGCCAGGCCAGTCCCGTTTCGGCTTCTCTTCTTCAACAGAGTTTGATTTTGATTGGAATAATGGAGAAATTTCGAACACTGATTCCAAGGATGAGACTCTGGATGAAAGGGAAATCAAACTGGTAACGTTAGATAAAGTTTTACTGAAGTCTTCCAAAGACCGTTTAATAACAAATGGAGATTGAAGATCAGATATAGCTTGAGGAAAAGTAATTGGCCAAATTTGGCTGATCTGTATTTGGTGAAGTCTGGCTCGGAGTTGCTTGGCTTCTTTAGCGTGGACCAAACTTGAAGAGTCAGGGGTTCTCCACACCTTTCTGAACTTTGGCGGTGTAAGCACAAATCCAATTTTTTTTGAGTAGGAACCATCGTTTTTGTCAGCAGAATGTATTCCAGAATACTTTCTCTGTTTTGGGAAGATCTGAGGATGCCATTGTCCACTTTGATTCTACACACACGATAGGAATTTATTATACTCAATGCACACGTAACGATTTCCATGTGTATATGTTTGAAATTAATTAAAGCTTTAAATAGGTATCATACCAGATGAGATATTTGTCGCTAATCAAATATTTCAGTATTCTAAATTTCATTTCAGTTTACAATTTGATGACAAATACAATTTTGCACAATATATGAAACTTAAAGCGAAAGTCTTTGCGTAATAATGTGCCGATTATCTGTATGTACATTAGATCTGTATTAACGTTTCACTTTCACTTGACCTGAACTCTAAAACAAAGGTTTAGAAAACAACCTGCAGCTTACTTAATTTAGATCAAGAAGTTGGTCTCTCAGAACCTGAACCTCAAGTGAATTTTAACAATGAAAGAGAAGCTTCAAGAGATAGATACTTTAGCAATTTCCTTATTGTAATAAAAGTTTACGTTTCTAAGGTATGTAATGTGAACTGAGCACAGAATGCAACTATCCTTTTCATTACCAATAATATTTCCTGCTTTCATGGAATTCTTTTGAAGTTTCAAGCTACGCAGCAAACTGAGACATCAATATACCTATATTATTGCAATGAATGAGAGCTTATTTAATACTCCAGTAGCCTTTGTGGGTTATGTACACAACAATTTAATTGCCCGTGTAAGAAACATCTTAAGTTATTTTAGTGTCTTTAAAAACCTTTGCATCATTAGTATGACATAGACATCATTAGTATGACACATTAGTATATTGCAGTGTCCGGAAGGAAAGATTTCAAGATCAGGGTCCACAGGTGTACCTTAATAACAAAATTATTCTACATCCACATGTTCCCGTTTATGTAATGCTACAAGTTATTCATTTTATTAATGTTCACGTGAAAGCAGATACTAGTATCGGCCGCCCTATCCGCAAAAGCAGAGCTAGAAACTTATCAGTCAATAAATGCGTTGATTCAATATGATATAACATAACCGAACTGCTATGACTGCTAAGATAATATGTGCAGTGATACCTGGTTGGCTCAGAACTTAATAAGGAATCTGATCAATCCATAAATCAATCATTGGTCTTACAATTCAATTTTACGCAGCAAAATCTCTAAACTTTAAAGGTTATAAAACATTATGAGGATTGAATACTTGACCCTAATATTAATTAATTAAATACATAATAGCTTAGTGTCTGACCATATCTATCAATTTTCCAATTCATGTTTTATTTGCATAGTTATTTACAAGAGGTAAGTCTAAGTATGCACATTTTTAAGCGAACTTATGATATCCAAAGTATGACAAGAACTGTGTAAGTTGTGTCATATTATGCTTAGTGAACAACAAGCTTTTGAAACAAAAGTACTCACTCTCTTAGAATGTCTGTTATTGTTAATAAGGATATCCTGACTTCACAAGTTTCCAGCTACACACTTATGATTTCGTTTCTGTACACTTTGAAATTACATTCCTTGATCATTAATTCTTCAGTCATTCTGAATCAAAACAAGTATTAATTAGAAAAGTTAAGATTCATTATGATTAACAACTAATTAAAATAGTAGTAGTAGCCAAATAAACTGACTCCATAACAAACTTCCGCAGGTGCATTGCACGGCAAATCATTCGACTAACTATTAGTAACCATACATACCATAGCTCCAAGATGAAGAATGTCGTAACACACGGAAACCACCCCGCACGTGCGGGGTGGTTTCCGTGTGTTAAACGTCCGTGTGGTAAACGTGCGCGCACGTTTACCACCCCACAACTAAAATCACAACTATTTTATGTTCATTGCGAAATTGAAGATGGGTCAGCACTCAGCACAAGCAGTTATATACTTCCTTGCCTGCAAGCTAATTAAAACTGTGGAATTATCATTAATATATTTTGGTGGTAATTTTCCTATTGGGGTGATTTTTGTGCCCGGATGATTTTCATGTGGGGTGATTTATGTGTGGGGTGATTTTACGTGGGATGATAAAAGTGCGGGGTGATTTCCATATTGGGGTGGTAAGCGTGCGGAGTGATTTCCATATTGGGGTGGTAAGCGTGCGGAGTGATTTTAGTTGTGGGGTGGTAAACGTGCGGTGGTCACTATATGGAATCGAAATTATTGATGTCAAATGAGTATAATATTATCATGTTGTTATAGGGTGACATTGCAAGCATCATAACATTATTAATAGTAAACCAAATTTCCAATTGTCTACCTAAGTAGTATCATTTGAGCAGACCAGTGGATCATCAGTAGAATAAAAATAAAATAAAAGTGACTCATCATTATTACGTCATTATCAGTTATTGACTAGTATTTCCGAAAATATTTTTTACATTACTTTTCTGATGAACCCAAAGATTTTCTTGCGTTTTTACATCTGCATTAAATTCCCGAAAAATGTTGCCTATTGCCTACAGGTTTATAGAGGATTTGCGAAATAATGGATCATTAGTACAGCATTGATATATTTGATTAAAATTAAATCAAAGCGTATCCTGCAGGGTTGCACTGCATTCCTATAAAATAGATTTCATTTCAACCGAGTTTCACAGGGTAAGCATCCAGTAATAGGCTATTTTAGCATTTGTCAGGGTTCTGAGTTAGTGGATTTGATTAGTTCTAGTGAATGCAATGCTATAATACTGTATCATTATTAAGTGTTATTTTTGTTACTACAAAGCATGAGAAAATATTGAATAGTCACAGGTGTGACAATACCTATGAATAAAGTCAAAAAGAAGTCTAGCTTAGCTGAGCTATCCAATGTTCAATTTAAACATGTCGGTCGCCCATCATCCATATTACAATAAAGTACAATTCTAAGATGGAATGATTATTATTTATATTCGAATTACCTGTTTGTTTACACACTGATATGTACTATGTACCTTTTTTCATTAAAAAGGTTTGCTGTGTGAGAATTGGACCAGGGCGATATATAAGAAGAAATGTGTTCTTTTTCATTCCATGAACAGCTAACTAAGTATGTATGATATTAGATATTACTGTTATCTACAAAAATGCATGTGTGCCACTAGGGGTTTTGTATTTGCGTGTTGTTTTTGTCAAGACTGCTCGCTAATCCTTAAAATTGACTGTACAATATATGTACACAATGCTTATAAATGGGTTTCTATCTATATCCTACCCGAAAAGTCAAAACTGTCGTTTGTCATATTATAATTCATTTGCATGAGAGTCCAAAATAAGATGTTTTGGTATACCCCGTAGATAATTTAACTTGTAGGCTAATTCTTTAATCTGATATGCATTGTCACAACACCATATATATGGTGTTGTGACAACGTATCAGAATCAAATAAGACATGATAAGGTCAGTACATACATAGGGCACGGTTTTCGGAAGCAAAATCGTTCGGTATACTGCTTTATGCCGTATTTTGTAATAATGAGATAAGAAAAATGCAGTTATCTGATGTTCTAAAGAAAAGTACATGTTATTTGGCTCGTTAGCATACATTTGCAGGTATATGGATCTGAGAGAACCTTATAGAAGAACGTTTGTTTCTTGAATGTAATTTCTCCGTCATTTCCACATCGCACCGTATCGCCATCAATATCAACGAAATGTGCACGCCACGCACTGATAATGGAATTTCTTTTTTATGCATACAAATCCATGTAAAATGTAAATGTGTTCTTGTGTATGGTGAGCCAAGAAAGGAATTTTATCAAAACTTGACATCGCCTTGATTGGGCTTGAACTGACTTGTCTTGTGTCTTCTGCATCGTATCGTGCTACTCTATTACAACAATCATAATAATACAGTCATAATCAGGGATTCACTCCCTTTTTGACAAAACCCCGTTTGGCAAAAACTGGTTTCAAAGAAGTGCATGACTCGTTTGGCAAATTTTGGGAGGACCAGGCTTTTGCCAAACAGTCCGAAAATGTAACCCGTTTGGCAAAATGGTAAATTAAAATATTGTTATAAGCCTTATATTGTATATTACTTGCAGTCAAAAGTACTTATTGTCAGGTGTACTTTTACGTGATAATAGTTGAGATCAAAAATGAAATAAAAGAGTAGTCAAAATAAAATAACTTAACTTCACATTGTAGGCAATAATTCTTATAAATTTTTTAATAGGCATGCATTTTTCCCCGTAATATCTGTGTAGTCTTTTTTAATCTGTTGTAGATTTTTACATTTAGCTCTCTGTTTATAAGGAATGTTCCATTGTCGATTCTGATGAGGGAATTTTATGTATCATGTTGCTCATTCAGTAATATTTACTATAGTAAATACAAGTCTTTTTTACTTTACCTCTAATAACGTCCACGTAAAACTTATCACTGTGAGGTTTGTGATTTTAATTTAACATAATTTAAATATATTAGATAAAACAGTTTACGTATCCACTATCCAGTGAGTTAAGTTGCCGCATGCAGCTTTGTTATAGCTACTACTATGTTATTCCTACATTTTGCCAAACAGGTCGCAAACACGACCCGTTTGGCAAAATGGATTTTCGGGATCCAGCATTCACAAATATTTGCCAAACGGGTCACTCATTTTTTTGCCAATCGGGATTTGCCAAACGGGTCTTTGCCAAAAAGGACGCCAACCTAATCAGGGTACATAGAATGCCAGCCAAAGATAGCATATCCTGAGCACGAATATCTTATTCACGGTGAAAAAGTCAAAACTACCTGCAGAACTGCCGTACATGCATGCATTGACATCTAATTTAATGGTAAATGGTAACTGTAGTACGGTAAACTCATTTTTACTCTCAATAACACAATATGTGAGACTGACTATATAAATACAAACAAAGCACGAATGTGTATATAGGTACTCAATAATTATTTAGTAGTAAATATTCTTAGTGCTGTCTGCAACTATAAGTCTACCATGAAATGTAAATGAACAAGATATCGTCTATTGATATCATCCTTGCGTTTGGTGTAAATGAAATAACTTGTTATTTTGGTGTACTTTTCATGTATATATTTCCAATAGAGATAAAATAGACATTTTACCGAGAGAAATGTATTCTGTGTAAAAGCCGCAAATGAATGCACGCTACCAGGAATAATAGCTTTTTCTATGTATAGGTGTTGTATTGAATTTAATATGATTAGTACAGTCTTATGTTGTAAGTTTGAAGGAGTAGTAATGTAAACTAATAGTATTTACAAAAATACAGAAAAGGTTCATTTCAGAAAATAAATCCTTCATCCTCAGTTCACTTGTTCATTGACGGAGTCAGTCAAATCAACGAAGCAAGGCAAAGAAAGCACGAAAAGAATAAGGAACGAGCTGCTGGACGTCTCACCAAACTCACCATGATTTGATAAACCACAGTTAAAATAGTAACAAAGCCTAACATGAAATGCGAAGCGTATTACTAGAGATAATGTAAGTCAATGTAGATTATAGACGTGTACCTTACCATACATTATGAAATAAATCGTTCATAGCACTAATAACTTCTGACGGTATGATAATATAAATAAAGCTACCTGTAATTGATGTAGGTGCCTTGCTTAGCTATATTTATTTAAGTAATAGATTCATAATACCCTAAGAAATGCTCTCTGTGTATGAATATGACTGACAATGAATAGAAGCAATAGACAGGTAGACAAAAAGCAGGCAATGCAGTAGGTTTACTAATAATGTGTGTGTCCCTAACTAAATTACCCATACAATCAGCATATTCTTTTGAAAGGAGTTATGTACCTATGTGCTATACAACCTAGCTGATAAATACATTATCAGATTCTACGGAAAGTATATCAACGAACAATAAATGTTACCTTCCTACAATAGTAATATTAACTTCTGTCCAGGAATTACATTGGGAACCGACAATGTAAATTTTTGGTTAGATTGCCTTCTCCCTATGGAACTTTGTACTTATCTGAAAACTGACTATAGTTGTCCTACTCGTTTGCAAACCAAAGTCATTCTCGTTTCATCCCGCTATCCGTCCACATATCCTGTGTCACTGTGTCACCACACATTGCTTTATTTACTTAGCCATAAAATCCATCCACAGTCCAATACCTAAAGTTCACATTGCCAAGTGCTACAAGTATTTCTTACCAAACAGTAATATTTTCTTCTTCAAAAGGATCAATTAAATATCGTCAGTAGTATTTTTGCTAAGAATACTGCAAAAATCAGAAAATTGTCCAAATCATTAATCTGATATGTTATCAAGTGTGTGATTCCGGTTTAAATAGTTTTGTGTCAACGTGACTGGCCTAATTTTATTGAGTTTTCTTAAACTAGCGAATATATAAAAATTCTCCTCGCCCTCTGACCATTAATATAACATTGACACTGCTTAGTTGAAATCCTGAGATTCCATAATTACAAACTTAAGGAAACTCTTCCTACATCAATTTAGTAAAACTGGATCCCATGGCTGCAGCAGTGTATTCCGCCTTTCTACAAACCTACATGTCGAGAGATATGATGAATTCGGGTAATCAAAAATATTACGAGTTTATCTACATATATAATGCAAATATATTTATGTATGCAGTTTGTAATGATATGGAAAAGTAATTGAAAGAGATGGGAGATATGCGTATTGAAATATTTAGCCAAATGAATTGGAATTCTTGCACGGTCATTAATAAATAAAATAAATATGCGTTATACAGAAATTCAGGAATCTGCGAGGGAGGACGAAATAAAGTGTAAGAAAAAGAATAGTTACCAGAAAGAACGTTTGACGTCATCAAGTTGGAGTGAGGCAGAATTGAGTGAAGGAGGTGGAAGCAATTGTTCATCTAACACAATATCCTTTGATGCTAATTGTCCAGGAGTGGATAGCGACATTTACGGTTCCCCCGATGGAAGTTCAACTCCACTCAACGACTTTCGAGTTTCCAAGAAACCGATTCCAGAGGATTTGAAAGATCCCAAATATTTTGAGAGGAGACGTAGGAATAATTTAGCTGCCAAGAAATCGCGCGACGCTCGCAAGCTACGCGAGGATCAAGTAAGTTTCTATGTTCTTTAAAAATTATGATTTATGGTCCCGCAAAGGACACCTCGGGAAAACCCAATAAGAATTTTAGGCCAATGAATTAATTTTCGATGTACAAATTAGATAGGTTAAGGTAGTGGATGAAGTATAATTTCAACAATAGGCCCACAGTTTTAATTTTGTAGGTATATTTTATTTTAATTATATTTAAAAAAAACCGTATGATAAGCGTTCTAAAAACACAAGGTATGCAAAATATCAAAATAAAAATTGAGAGAAAACGAAGGGAAATTAAGTGTGCAGTCATTTGTTTCCAATGTCTTTGAAACGAATGAAATAAATATCAGATGAATTGTTGCCATGTTCTTAACTTTTCCAAAAATATTCAAACTATGAGTCTTCATAATGCGTGGACAGCTGCTGCTGTACTTTCGACAGATCTCACATTTTTAAACTGGAAGTCGTTTGCTTGAGCCTACAGATGTTTCCCTCTTAAAATGACACCTTTAAGACTATTCAAAAGCAAGGTGCTTTTAATTTTCACTTTGTAATATTTTAGGTGGTTACAAGGGTGGCTCATCTGGAACAGGAAAATGCAATATTACGAGCTCAAGTAGCAATGTTGAGAGATGAAGCTAACATCCTACAGATCTATTTAATCCAAAAACATCAAACTAGTGCAAATATGTCACAAATACCACTTGTGTCCAGCCAATCATCGATCACATCTGGAACTGCAGTGGCTACTCAACCATCCGTATTCAGCACGTCGTCAATGTCTGCCAATGTGCCGCTTCAACGATTTTCTCAGTACCAAATGCAACTACCGATGAATTTTTTGCTCCTTGGCGACCCTTTATTAGCGTCCTTAAGTTCTCGAAATGCAAATCAGTCGCAAGGACAAGTTCCTACTACAACGTCATTGGAACAATCCAAGCATTAATAATTAAATCGATTTTCCAACTAGACATTTTCAAAACGATAAATGTACAGGGTGAATATTTTCAATTATCTCATGGCCTTCACTTTGTCGAGATTGAGTCACTAGCAAATTATTTAAAAACGATATTAAAACAGCATCTTTTCAACTACATCCCTTTTGTCTATTTATGGCTCTCTATTATGAAAAAACATTTTTCCCCTTCCTAACTAACACTTTTATTTTCAATTTACAACACAAAGAATTCTGTATTGATATGTGGAATGTGTATCCGGGAAACTTAACCGGCTGTTGGAAGTAATGTTGGATCATGGATGTATACTAAAAGTGTTTTTGTTATATTGGTTAAATTGTAGAACTATCTGAGTGAATATATTAATTAAACTATAATGAGTTGTATGCAAAATTAGGTAATTTTAAACCTTTGACATTTGATTATAAATGTGTGAGGGGAATGATGTTGGTTGATGAATTATTAGAGTAGCTGAATTTGATATTTGTTGTCTCCTGATTGCTGTGCTTATTCCCGTATTGAATGAAATAATCTATACTTCGAAGCTGACACATCCACAAATTTTTTGTAATTAATTTAAACAGCTATTCGTAGTGTTACACCACTTTAGTTAATAAGTACGCCAGTGTATAAATGCAATACTAAAGGAATATAAAATTTAGAACGCCTATTTAAGTTGACCTTGCATGCTGCATGAGAACTAGACGTTTACAACTACTTATGTTATCACAGCTTACGCCATTTATATTTAATCCAATACATGTAGTAGTCATTTTCATTACGTCTTAATAAATCATACTTAATACACCATTTCAATCTGACGTTATTTGAGGTAACCGCATTAAGTATTGCAAGCGTATTAAATCTTAATTAAGAATCTATTATCTAAAATGATTTACTTTTTAAGGTTTTATTCTAGTATTCTGGTTGACATTCGTTACGAAAGCACTACCATCCAAAACCCATGAACCCATGATGATCATATTCATACTGGTGAAATATTATTCCTGCCATTCTCATTGCCAAACACCGATCTGCAACCCGTGACTGCCATGGTGTCTACTTTTCAGATGACAATCAATGTGGTATAGACGTATTGAAAGAAAAAGGGAGACCCTATATTGTTGGGGTCGTACTAAAAGCCACCCCCAAAATGGATTTTGCACCCCCTAAAATAAAAGGCACCCCCCATTAAGGCGACCACATTTACGCGCATTTTTCTAACCTAACCTAATAAAAACAAACAAACTTCAATGTAGATATATTTTTTATAGTTTTCAGTTATAAATATGGTCAACTTAATGGGGGGTGCCTTTTATTTGGGGGGTGCCAAATCCATTTTTGGGGGGTGCCTTTTAGTACTACCGATATTGTTGCCAATCAGAGAGGAGCAAACCTGTTATTCTTGTTATAAATCATTTTTCTGAGCTTAACTCAGTACGCAGGCCGGCACAGCCAAACATAATACATAACTATTGAGAGTTGTTTAAAGCAATTCATTCTGTGCTGGGAACTGGGAAGTATAGGTATAGACGCCGAGTGTCAAAAATGCTGAATAGAAAAACATTCAATTATGATATTTATGCATGCAGAGATGAGAATTAAGTTCTTGACAGATATTTATTTGATTCCAAGTATACTTTTTTATCAGCATTTATACCGGGCAAACAATCCAATCAAAAAGTTCCCACAGAAATTGGTATAACTGAAATGGATAAATATCAATTTGCCCCTTTTATATTAGTACAAGATATTTACAAAATTATTGTGTGCATTTAACGTAGTATTCTAGTATTGTACTACATTCTAAGATTTGGAAAAAATGCGAAAGTATTCTGCTTTGGATATGCTTTAATAAACCTGATTATTTCCAGTTTTTGTTAATACTCCTGTACTATACCAAATAATAAAATGAAATTACTACGTTTAATTGACAGGTATTAGTTGAGACATTTTGGTTAACAAGGAGAATTAAATAAAAACCTCATTTTACCCAATTAACAAAACTAAACACCTTCATTTTAATTTAATTTGCCAGAAATATTAAAGCATGCGAGATAAATTTATTCCCTGCAATTCAAAACTCATAAATGATAAACAAACAAGGTAAGAGTTAAAGTATGGATAACATTCTTTCAAATATTCAGTGTCATCCCTTATTTGAAGATGCTTAAAGATGGTGGTTGCACCAATCTCGCAAAGCAGTGTAAGTAATCAAGCAATTGGGATAGATAGCTGTCGAACCTATTGTGAGACGCAGCCACATGATGAAAAAGTATCTATCTTTTTTGACAACCAGGAGCTGTCCCAAAAGAGTGTCCGCCTGCAAAATTTAAATAGACTGCGTTAAGAAATATTACTCAAAATGGAAACAAAATGTCAAAAAAGCAACTCGAACTAAAAATTCGTACCGATTCAAAGCCAAAACGAATCAATTCTTTAGAGGTTTTTGGTCCTATTCCGGGAATACTAATTACAGGTTGATTCTTCAGGGATTCTAAAAATATTGTTAAAATTATTAAACTAAGGTGCAATAAATATTTCGTAGTCATGGATAGTCCTCAAATCTACTTTCCGCTTTCATATGTATATTTATAATCGTAAATAATAGTATTCTATGCGTCACCAAATAGTTACTTACGGTATCTTAACTATGCTTTTAAAGTTCAAATAGTATTAGATTGCAAAGATCGAAGCCATATCAACTTTAGAATTGACGGAAGACTGATTAATGAAAATAATATAAATACATTTCTTACTGCGAAAGGCATATCGATGTTTTCTGCGTACCATTGTGGATCCTGAAAGACTACAAGTGCGAGAACCATCATCGTAAAATTTTGCAAGTTAAATGTAATGACGTGGACCTTTGCATAAGGCACAAACGCAGTTAAAATTGATGACTATATACTTAGGCTGACCATTCGTGCAGGCTTCAACCGAACAGTCCTGGTTTTTAGACCTCAACTGGCGGCTCAGGAAATATCTGTTTTACAACTTTCTTTCTGTTACTGTTTCGTGTATTTTTTATGAAAATAATGTTATTTTCTCAGAAAACTCGTAAGCAATTGAGTGCCAGCGAAATTCTACTTATGTATTTGAAAATCACAGAAATCCTGTATTTCTGTGATTGTACGTTTTTTAGTTCTAATAAACTAAAATTAATTTCTCACTTACTGACAATCGCACTTCTAATTTAATTGTTATAAAAAGGAATGTAATTAGTATTTAGCGTTGTAAGGCTCATAACCATACATTACCACTTGAAGGAAAACCAGCAACACCCAAAGGAGTAGGGTAAGGCTTGAAGAAGCTTGTCTCTTTGTCGTCTAGAAAACCCATAGTGGTAAAGTATGCTTAAAGTGCCCCAGTTTTTTATCTTGCAAAATGGTCAGCTTGGCTCTGTTTCACGTTCACCTCTCCAATTCCAATTTTCCAATGCACGATCAAATCCGTCAAGTCAGCTAGACACTCTCAAGTCTCGGGTTACATTAGCCTACGACGAGTCCACACATGATACGTATTTAGATTATTTACAGACAGAATAGAAGATAGCGAGACAGGACAGTCCAGAGGCAAAAAGGCATACTTGTATGGTTTTGCAATGCAGGGCTTGTAGAAACTCCAGCATTGAAATTCAATAAAGTTTGTCGTGATGTATTTGCAAAGTGTCTTTCCCTCACATTGTCATCCTACATTTGCATTGTAATGTTTGCTTCTGCTACGTGTTCTGTGATTCTGGGTTCTACGGGTATACAGTACACAGTGCCAGCAAAAATCCGCCTCCTGTCGCTCCAACTGCAAGTTGTCCCTAAAATATAAAATATTTTATAGAATTTTTCTTTTCTGTAATTATGTCACAAAAACAAAACAATTTAAAATTTTGAATTCAATTTTGAAGCTTAGCTTAGGTAGTGAGCTAAAAAGAAAGTCTAGGGATTACAGCTTTGAATGTATTTTAACTTCTTTTACTAACGATTTCAGCTGAAACCTGTTGCTCTTCAAAATCTGAACATTGCAAGCGCTTTCTAGGACATATAGGTCAGCTTGGTGATCCATACAATGAGTTCAGGTAATCAGAAATGTTCCTAATTTATGTACTTTGTGCCAACAGAGTGTAAAATAATTTACAGTTAATCCATGGAATAGAAGGATTTTAATCCGACTTAGCCAACCGAAAGATTTATTATTTTTGATAAATACTGGGAGGAATAAGTTTGAGTTACACGACTCAGTGATTGTCAAATCTCCTAAAAACTATAGAAAGTTGAACAATTGTAATATATTTCTTATACAAATATTTGTTTACCCACTAGCTTCGAGATCACATTTAGGGAAGCTAGAATTATCACCAAATATTTAATTATACTTGCTATTATAGACCCTTAAGGGGCATCTAAAAATGAATTCTTTAATTCAGGGATTAAAGATTCAGTAAGAGAAGGTATGAAAACTCCTGCTGAGGGAGATCTCCAGATCAAGAAGAGTACTCAAGGTGGAACTCGTACTCGAGCTGTCAAGAAACCTGTGCCTGATTACCTAAAGGATGCAAAGTATTTTGCGTGGAGACGTCGAAATAACATTTCGGCAAAGAAATCGCGTGACGCTCGCAAACTACGGGAGGAGAAAGTAAGGTTTTGATCTTATTTAAAAGATATTTCAAGTCGCTTTATGCAGTCTTAACAAGTTAACGCCTAATACTACTGTAAGTGGTGTACAAGACAATTTTGTCAGTTTCTTCAAGCGTATAACGCCATATATTCTAAGGTATTTGACTTTCCTTAAGGATCCGATTGACGTCTGCCTCGAGAGAAAGCGACTGCAAAAAGAAAGAGAAAAACTATGGAGGGAAAATCGCAAATGGCGTGCACTCCACGTAATGACTTTTGAATTGCTTGCATTTTATTGCGTAAAAACATTCGTGAATAGACATGAAAATGTTTAGGTGGCCCCTATTGAAGAAGAAAATGCAATGCTAAGGGCACAGATTGCAAAGTTGAGGAGCGAAGAAAACTTTCTCAACGTATATCTAAACCAAAAATGCGCAAATGAGGCGAAAATATCACCATTTCAATTTTTGGCAAATAAACAAATGATGTCATCCTTAAGTGAACTGGCCACTCGACATTTGCTACTCAGTAGGTCTTCTGTTTATTGCTCTTTTGCTTTCAGTTAGCCAGTACTAGACAATAGAACTAGGTACACATTAGTTTTTCTTCTAGATGGAGCCTTGATGTCGTGCTTCAGTTATGAAAACAAAAGACGATATGAAATGGGGAGTACCAAACGCAACTCCTAATTCATTGGATCTGAACATTCAAAATGTCAACAAGTAAAGGATTTTGGACTATCGGTACTACAAATAAATTGTTTTGACATTTTGCATCCCAAAATTTGCAAGTTGGGTTACACAAAACTTTTTGTATCCTAATTAACAGGCAACCTCAATTATAACTACAAAACATTTTAACATTGGATTATAACTATCGGTTTAATTGTGGGCTACACTTTAAATATATATTACAACACTATTGTTTCCTTGTAATGGTTTTTAAGTCTTTCAATAATTATATTTTACATTGGTGAACTACATAACTAGTATTGAGCACTTGTGCTCATTATATGACACTAATTTTGCGTTTTATTCACAACAGTTTATTTAAAATAATCATGATGTAATTTTCTTTCGTGCACTATCACTGCATATGCATATAGAAGACGACCAAACGGTTATTAGACCAAAATTTAAAAAAGTTAATTGCCTTCCGTGAGTTGGAACTATTAGCTTCTCCCGACTGTCAACTTCAACCATTCATAAAATCCTCACTCTCTTCTGCAACATCATATATTTTTTTATCGATAACCTATATAATCTATAATCTATATATATATCTATAATTAAATTAAATGCATATCATTGACAATGCTTCTGGCAATGGTATGTCTTCCGTTACAACTGTTCAGGTCACAAACACTAAGTCAGACAAATACATAAATTATAATTATTCTCATCTGGTATAGTTACGATAAAATCTCAATTTCTTAAGAGTCACATATCTTAAATTCTTCCAACAAATATAATTATGAGTCATCAAATAGAATTCACAATTCAGTTCTTTAGATGCAATCATGCAATTTAAAGTCTAAGGCTTCAGGAAAGAACGAGTCCAGATATAAAACACAGAGACAGAATATAAACAAGTGTCTACCACTCCAGACTCAAAACTTACATACTTGCCAGGGTGTAAAGTCCGCTTGCCGTAAATAATTTTTTATGTCGTATGCCATAAATGTAATTGTAACAAATGTCACAAAAGATACAAGTGTCGTGAATGCAGTAAATTGCAAAAATGCATGGGGAAAAGCTATAATTTGATTGGGTCTTGGTAATTTACGGTAATTATCACAAGCCGAATGAAATCTATTCTGTTTTTAGGGCAGTGCACACCGTTTAGCATTTACGGCATACTCGACAGTCGACTGGATTGAGTATTTTTGACGGGCAAGAGCAACATACATTCAGGCATTGCAAGACTAGGCTACGTATCTCACACGTCACACTTCAATTTGTCACACTATATTATTACGCAACGCACACTGTAAAAATAATGCATTGATGTATAATAATCTGTTGTGTTATGAATTATAATGTGTTTCTTGGTTTGTATTGTTCGTGGTGACTTTGCTGTTTTGTGGGTTTTGAGTCTGATCTGATCTGCCTCTCTCTTTCTACCCGTGCTAGAGAGTAAAATATTTATGATAAAATACATTTCAATTCTGCATTAATTTCGCTCTTCAGATAATTAAAACTAATAAGATAAAGTGTTATACATTAATTTTTGGCTTTGTGTTACTGTGTCATTAGATATCTTGTTTGCCTGGAGAGCAATCCTGACTATGAGTCTAACTTGTAATTAACTGTTTTCTGATTAAATACTTAGGTAGCAATCACTATGTTCTACTAGAATCGCCACACTACTACTATTATGCCAATCTGTATTCCATTTTTAATTAAACTTTACAGCTGAAACCTGTTGATTCGGGAATTCTGCATGTTTCGACATTAGAAAACAACCGTTTTAATCCTAATTATGAGTTCCAGTTATGATGGTGATTTATATACACATTCCTAATACCAATGATATTCATTACTGCTAAATACAACATATAGGCCGTGATACAACAATACAACTCTTAATTTAAGGCATTAATTATAAAGGGAAGTGATCTAGGTAACAACAAACATTATTCTTTCAATCAATGGGAATGCACTGAGAAGTGAGGCAATTCGGCCTCAATAGGTTAATATATAATTTAATTTTAAACTGTTTTAGCTTTGAAAATAGGACCTCTCCCGACGACTACGATCAACGTACTACAGTGTAAAAACTCTTACGTGTTGTTGTAAGATGCACATGTAATTTATCTTCTTAAGTTAAAATTTAAAGACTTAGCGGAAAAATGCTTGTTTCACAAATACTTTTTCATTTAATTCAAAAAATCCAGAAAAATTTCTTAGGCCCTTCATTGAGTTGTCAACTAAATTGCCGTACTTTTGTGAGTAGAGTACAATGTAATGTGGGATTGTGATTACTGTGATTTGATGTGGAAAATGAGAATGAATAAAATGTGAATTCATGGAAACTTTAAATTATAAATGTAGATGTAAATGCTCTACAGTATTCAGGGGTGTAAGTTATATAAATATCTATTTTCAATTGTAGGTGTACCAAAGGATATCACTTATCCAACTGTTGTGGATTTAATTAGTTCATCACAATGGTGTAAAATAGAAACCCGTGAATCAACAAAAGTCTATTCGCAATCACTCAACTGCTTACTGGATTTGTCATTGAGTGCACGTGGTCTTGGGGTATCCTCTGGTCAGATTAAATATTCTAAGAATCCCATAATCAATCCCCTTAAAGTTGCGGAGAGGAGGAAACGGAATGGGCTAGCGGCAAAGAGTTACCGTATGAAATGCAAATTGCGATTTGAGCAAGTAAGATGTTAAATTGAAAAATGATTTTCAAGATTTATTTCTCACTACTTTAGAAATATCTACGATTACTACGATATCAAGATATTATTCGAAAGATCATTCTACAATTAATGGGTATGGGAAACGACAGTCAGTAACATACAGACTTTTGGATAGACATGTAAATAGCAGAATTAATCAATGAATTTTGATTTACAATTTAAATTTGCCATAGTCCTTAAGTGGTTTTCTTATTTTCTATAATTGTAGTCTTCGCATTTATTTTATTTACGATTGGGTTAATTTTTATGGTCAATCAAAAACTTTACGCCCTACCTATCTACAAAGAAACTGATTTTACCGCTCAGCGCGCTCACAAATATTTCTACTATGAAAGATTATAAAATATACCCTGACTGAAATTACCTGAACTGAAAATTAACTGAAAATGGTTTCTCATTGCAAAGTAGTCATTTTTGTGGTTTTTTAAAAATTGAAACCTTTGTGAACTGCTGAATTTAATTTTTAAATATATGTAGGTCGCTTTGAAGGAGGAGAAACTCAAGTCGGACAACGATAAAATGAAAACTAAACTCAATTTGTTTAGAGATTTAGCTCAAATTCTTTTGTATTTTCTTGAACCCGAGATCCAACATGTAATTAAATCTTCCCAACTTACACTTTTCGAACAACCGTTGATACCTTCAGTTATTGAAAGCAAAGATGAGTCAAAATCCGAAGATTTAGTTAAGCCATGAATACACGTAATTATATATTTTTGTTCTGTAAGTTATGTATATGTATACGTTTTCAATATTCGCTATTCCTACTGTGAAATTACTAATTAATATGAAAATGGCTTATTTCCCATTTTTATTTGTTATAAAATTTTAAGCCATTTATTTGATAACCTATTATTTCAACTTTGTTAGCTGATAAATTTTACTGAGCATAAAGGCGCTCCTAATATGCAAACTTAAGTAGAATCATTTGGAACCAATTTAAATGCCATTCGGAAAAGTCACAAGACTTAGTTTTCAAAAACATAAGGAAAGACATCAGTTCTTCAACAGGAAGATGCCAATAAAATCAATGCCTTATATTCTGTAGCAAATGTGTAACAATTATTTATAATATTTCTTTCATTAAAACGTCTTTAAAATCATCTTCGTCTCATCTTTAAAAAAAGATGTATGGATTAATAAAAAATGATTTATTCATAAATCTTCTAAGAAAGTCAAATGCACAGCAAACTATGGGTATTGTAATTTTAACATGCTAGTTAGTTCATATAATGAGATTTGCAAATATTATGATTATGATTGAGCATTTGCAAATATCTTCAAATAGTAACCTCAGTCAATGCCATGACAATTCGTTTATTGAAATGAGCAAAAAACTTATTTTTAGTTAGTTACTTAGTTAGTTAGTTTTATTTAGGAAAAGTCAAATCGTTTCATTTACAGGATTAGGCCTTTCAGAATGAAGACCACAACACACAACTATTAAAATGTAGAATATCCAGAAGGGCCCCTGAAATGTTTATCTAATTCAACGTCTGTTGACTTCCTTTTTTGTCTCCTTAGAGGTTGAACACAATTTAGGTTTCTACGTTTGACAAATAAAACATTTGGCCTATGCAGTTGTACCAACTCCTCCATTAAAATATTTAGTGTAATATGAACATTTAACAATTTGCAAACACTCTTCTACTGTAGTAGAAGAGTGTTTGCCAGAGTCGTAAGATTAATTAACTAATTAAAATGCCAAAAATTAATGAAGTGAAAAAATGAGAAATTATGAAGAGTCGGTTCAAAGAGATCCGAAGTTCTCGTAGTAGTTTGTTTTGCGAAAAGTCCATAGAGACAGAGGTTGGACCACCAACGTGTTTAACGTCATTGCGTTTCCCACTCTCTCTTTCATAATACTTCTGTTTGTTGGGCTTGGTTGCACATTCATTAACTGTTACTGTGCTTCCAACGAGAGAGTACACTAAGACCACCCAGAAACCCATTGGTTTTATTTGCTTCCGGGTGGTCCTACTGTGAACAAAGGTGAACTCTTTCGTTGGGCGCACAGTACGATATGAACTGCCGCGTCTGCTTTTGAAAATTTGTGCATGTGTTCGTCTATTTTATTTTTTTTCCATTTTGTACTTTATCATTCCAATAAAATATCATTCACCAGTTCCCCTGCCTAGTAGATAGAATGCGGAAGTACAAACACTTCGAAGTAATTACCGTTGCTCAAATGAGAACCTGAGGTCTGAGGTTCATTTATTTGGCCTTGGAAAGGAAATACTCCATTTGTGACGTGTTTGATGTTCGTTTAAGTCACTTATTAGAATATCCATTCATTAATTATTGGTTGGTCAATTAAATTGGTGGTTCAGCTGATTATTACAATTCCTCGACAAACTTGCGCGTAGAAAACATTCAATACATTCAGTAGTAATGAATTCCGGTAATCAGTGACATTATGCATTGTTTAAATAGGAAAAATTAGTATTTAAATTAATTAGGATTGCTAATAATATAAGATAGAAAAATCGACAATGTCATTTTTTCTAGAAAAAAGTAATAGACCAAGAGTTTCACTGCGAATAAAATTAATAGCCTTCTGTTAATTCGAAAGAAAATTAAAGGAATTTATGTTTTAATACAGGAAAAGACGAAAGGGGCGATGGGAAAGAAGTGAAAGGCGATGATAAAGGAGGAAGAGGCGATGGGGGAAAAGTGAGAGGTGACGGGGAAGAAGAAAGAGGCGAATCGAAAAGGAATGATGCGAAGGATAAGGACCTAACTCCGTCGGCTCTTCTGGCATCCCCAATGTGGTGTGAAATAAATTCCAGTGATGGAGTTGGAATCGACTGCTCTTTGGACGAAGTATCCGCTGGTGTTGGTGGTCTTTTTGGACTAGCATCTTCTGATGGAACTTCCTGTCTTCGTAGTCCCTCTCATGGTATTTTGAAACGCTTAGAACAGAAAAGAAAGCATAATCTGATAGCTAAACGATCTCGGGATTCTCTAAAGCGGAGAAAAAATGATGTAAGAAATTAAGACACAAATTAAAACTTGGACTTTAAATTTTCCCTTGAACATCCTAAGGTTAATTGAATATTCGTATACTGCTGCATTGGATTTTTTTCGTTATCAATTAGCATACATTTCATTGTGGTGTCAGTCAGGAATAACCGTGTAATTTTGAAATGCATTTAGGATGAATTAATGGCCGAATATTTGGAACTGGAGAATGGGCTGTTGAAGGGGGAAGTGGAAAATATGCAAGAAGCGACAGGTGTCTTGCAGACCTATCTTATCAATCGATATCAAATGCTGAAGTTTATGATTGAGAGTCTCCTTCATGATGACCCATTGCTGTCTTCTGCAAACACCAAACAAGAGGAAGTTCCCACTCGTAGGACGAGCATTTCGAAGAACAGTGGCCCTGGCAGAAACGTTGCCGAACAGGCACCCCAACCAAAACCTGATCAATCCTAAACACGTATCAAACAGTTAGACTTGAGAAACTCTGTTGCACTAAACAAAGTTATCGGTTTGCCTTATCGGCTCAAACATCTTGACTATACGTTAATTACACATCAATGACTAATACAATAATAATAATAATAATGCAGATTGAAATAGAAAGTCCTCGAGTTATTGTTATTGCTACATAAAACACATTCTGCTTTTTATGGAGGTTTCGGTAATCCACCAAAGACAATTTTGAAATTTACTTTGGCTTTAGTAACTAAAAGCTAAACGAAGGCGAAAAATTATATGATTTACGAAAAGTAGTAGACAATCTACCGAAATGGAAAACAAAAGACACGTCCATGACCTTGAGATATTAAGTGTACTATGCACGTGCGATATGCATAATATCGTCTAAAGTACTAGCGTAGCTTAAGGGTAACCTTTTTGAGATATTTTTATTGATACCCCTATTAAACTGAAATGTTGCCCCAAAAAATACTTATTCTCAAAAATACTACTTTGTGCCCAACGTGTACTTTTTGTAGCCCCAATTAAAATGGAATTTTACCCTTTTCAAACTATATGTGCCCCTATTTTTACTACACTCTGCCTCGATGATTTACGTGTATTTTGAGTGTGTTCAATCTGAAAAATATAAGCATGCAATAAGTGTGTAGTTAGTACAGCTAGAAAAGCCTTGCGTCTAGAAATATATAGCTAACACTTACGAGGTCATTGCTCACCTTGCAATTGACTTCGAGATACTAGGGCATTTACATACTAATCTCTCATTTGACTATCTGTCTCTCTGCCTATATATAGTCAGAAATTGTCTATGCTGAGCCCTTATATATTATATAAACCTTCATATTAAATGCTGAGAAAGATGCTGAAAAGCGATAAAGCGTTCAGTCTTATACTGGTGGAGTCAAATAACAGAACAAGTGATGGAATCTCAACCACTAGTTTTCAGAAATTCGTACAGCGAAACCTCGGAAGACGAAAATGAACCCGTTAACAAAAGAAGCAGATCAGTAGGTTTGACATGGGATTAATTAATTGACATTAATTCATTAATTCAAAATTCAATTCATTATTAATTCAATTTTGACATTAATTCATACCCAAATGTCGAAGAGGCATTAAATTCAATTAAACTTGAAAAGACGTGGAGGTGCAAGCAAAATTGTAATACAATGGAGGGTGAAAAGTTTTACTATAGCAAATATTCTGATGACTGTTTGGCCAAGAAATACCTCCTAAAGTATTCAGATTCCGATGCAGTTGATGTTTTTGAAACAACATCCATTCACACCCATGACAGTGTCGTAGTGCTAAAATATTATACCCCTGTACAAACAATGAGCAAGAGTCGATAAACAACATCATCAAATCGCATTATACTTTTCGAAGCAGGATGGCGATGCAGCAATTCATCCAAGTACTTAAATCAAAGATATCTGATTGATCAAAAGTGAGAAATCCACTCACAAAAAACTATCAGTCTTTTGCCGAAAAACCTAGTATGGGTACCAAAATATGGACAGATGCATACAGTTGGAAAAATCAAAACCTAGCATTCGATATCGTAGTGATGGTTTGAAGAAAGTGTACTTCATTCAGCCAGAAGAACAAAAAGATCCTTTAAAAGACGCTGATGTAAAGCAATACATACGACAGACGGAGAAGTACAATTGGACACTCTTCGACACTTATGTTGCCACCAAAAACCGTCTATGGATGGTAACAATTCATAGTAACAATTGGGAACAAGGGTAGTATACGTGCCCTACATTTTCTAAATCGTACATATGTAAGCACATTGTTGGGATTGCCATAATAAACGACATAAGTGACGTTCCATCTGACGCGACAACTGTGCCTTTGGGGCAAAAGCGTAAGCTAGGTAGACCAGCAAAGTCAAAAAATGCTCTAATCAAAAATTAAGGTTTAAAAAATGTTGCTGTTCACAAAATTGACTTATTTGCACTTACTATTGTATGACTTATTTAATTACTTACTACTGCACTGTTATTCGTTGCACTTTTGATTTGATAATAAATGATTTTATTGTTAATTACTATTACTGTTAAAAATTGTTACTGTTACTGTTAAAAATACATGTAAATCATCGAGGCAGAGTGTAGTAAAAATAGGGGCACATATAGTTTGAAAAGGGTAAAATTCCATTTTAATTGGGGCTACAAAAAGTACACGTTGGGCACAAAGTAGTATTTTTGAGAATAAGTATTTTTTGGGGCAACATTTCAGTTTAATAGGGGTATTGATAATTACAGTCCAACCTTTTTGGTATATAGACAGTAGGCACTACATATAGTATGTTCCAATATCTTTAGCTTTGGTAGCATTATGATTGGAAAAAGAAAAATAGCCCACCTATAAAAGACATTCTTCAGAGCGCGCTCAGAAGTACTTCACTGTACTCCGCTCGAGAGGAGTACAGTGAACGATTTAATTAGATTATATTCTAAAAAGATTTGAACGGTAACATGTAATTGTGCGATTAATATCCTTTGTGTATCTTGCCGACAGGCTAAAAAGTAAGCACGACGTAAATTGTTTTCGTTTTCTTATACCTCATGCTTAAAGCCTTAAATGCCGCAAATGCAATAAATTACACAAATACATTGGAAATGGGAAAAATCGTGGTCGTTCGTTGGTAATGTATCCATTTATGGCATAAAATACATTCCACATTTACGGAAAATTAACGACATTTCGCCTTTACGTTATACTCTACTGTCGCTAATATTTCTTTATACTACAATTCTTGTCAATAAAGCAGTAAGCCGCCGCCTCGAGATTTCAAATTAAAACCAGTATTAGATATTTACCACCCATCCAGAGTTTTTACCACCCACCTGGTAAAAAGTGGTAAAAATGCTTAGTGGGTAAAAGTACAGCATATTTAGCTTACCACGTATAAAGCAAACATTGCCATAATATTGTCTTCACCATCCTTTAATAGCATTTAAAGGTGCAATAATAGTGAAGACAACTGAAAAATTCTCTCTTAAGCATTTCTGAATTGAAAAAATGTATGTCAAGATAAAAAAAACATATTGTTACAATTACTTTTCTCCAATAACTGATCAGATCATTTATTGGATAAAAATTGCAATAATTTCATTACAAGTGACAATATTTTGATTTTATAATAACACTTACTACATATTTGTTCATTTCAGAAATGCTTAAGGGAGCCCTTTTCAGTTGTTTCACAATTATTACACCATAAAAGGAGGGTGAAGACAAAATTTTGGCAATGTTTATTTCATACGTCGTACCTTGCTAAATGCGCTGTACTTTTGTTTCATTTTCTTCCTAAATTTTGGAAGCAATGATTTGCCATACATTATTATTTTCAGCTCAGTGACGGGTCAGGGTAGATATCCGAAGTTCGGATTCCGAACAGCCGAACGGTACATAGCCGAACAGCCGAAAGGTACATCACTGAACAGCCGAACTGCAATTTTAGAGGTGGGATCGAATTAAAAGCATTTAGAATTTTAAAAAATCGATAGAAGTCGAAGGTTTATTAATGACAAAATCTGTGCACTGCAATGAAAGACATTATCATTTTACCATTTCACGGTAGTTCTGTACTCTTCTTCGCCAATATATTCTTCAATACTCTGTCCCTATATATTTTCAATGCTCCGTCCGATATTTTTCAGTAGTCTGTCCGATATTTTTCCACTGCTTTGGCTCATATTTTTCAGTGAAAAATACAGAGATTTTTACTGGTGACGTAGGGCAGTGTGCAATATGCGTTGAAAGCGTAGAGTAAATAATACTATCTGTTCATCTGCTGTCTACACAACCCAATACACATAGGGATACGATTGCTCCAACACACGCCAACACACCACAGCGTTCCGGTTAAAAGCAGTCAGAAATGCAACGCAGCTCCGCAAGAGAAAGAGAAAGCATTTAGCTCTGATGAAATCTTTCTAACCAGTCAGTGTTCCCTCAGACATTCTCCAGTTAGGACGAAATTGAGAAAACCTACCTTCACCACGTATAAATAAACGACACAAAAAGCATTGTTCGCTGCGCCTACAACATCCTGGCGTTATTTGGAGTTATCATTGTTAGGACTATTCAGGACAGTCTCATGGCTAATACTAATCCCGTGTTTTGGACATATAAGAATAGTAGTGAAAAGAGTAAGATAATCTTTTGAAATTCTAATAGTGCAACAATTTTATTTAGTGGAAAATTTCCTGTGTGGAAGAAAAGCAACGAAATTTAACGAATTTTACTCGGGAGTGAGCAAGCCAGAAAATCCAAAATATCCATACAAACAATAAGTCAGTCATATCGTAAATCTGTTTAGAACACCCCACTAAAAGTTGTCTCTGATTTTATTGCTTATCTAGAGTGACAAGTTACCTACCGCAACATCAAACAGCATTATCCTATTCATACTCTTTCTTAGCATTCCAAAATCGATCACTGTAATCGAAAGTGTAGATTTTCCAAAATTTTCTGCTGATGGGTCTTATCAACGTGAAACCTAATTACAGTAGCGATGCATTTCAAGTTGAAGCTTAAAGATGGTGAAATTTCATTTTAATCTATTATTAAATATATTTAATTTTCTTCCGCGAAACTAAGCATGACTACATAAAATATACCTTTCGCAACTTTTCCTTTGTAAACAGTTGTATTTTATTGCATATTTCATTGGGTAAGACAGTAATGTCATTATAAATAAAATTTTACACACCATTAGTAAAACACCTAAATAGACATTCAAATTCGAATGAGATAAGCGGTTGCGAAAAGTTTGCATTAGCACTTCATGTCAAAACACTTACAAAATAATGAAATGGTACATACTTTAATGTGGTAAAGTGAAATTATATGTTCTTTTTTAATGTATACTTAATTACATAAAGAATTCCGCTACTGGAAAAGAAAGTTTTAGAATGCAATTCATTGTTGCAGCTTTACACCACAATATCTGCAGTTATCTTGCTACATTTTTAGTAAGTGAGAAAAGACTGATAAATAAATCAGAAATCGAAGTTAGGACGAGGGCAAATTGAACTCAGAGTAAAGAAGCATTCTGTGTTCATCTTACCCATCAGCACTTCACTGAACCTGAAGTATTCAAAGCAGATTGTGTTAAAGTGAACTCTTGAATCACTCACAGTCAGTTTTAGCGTTTACAGAAGCAGGGCTAAACCGACGACTTCTAAGAACGGGCTGATAATATTGTGCACTGATAAGCTGTCTGATTTTAAACTGAAGTGAAGACTTATCTGAATTATAGAGTTGAGCAGACACGAAACTCAACTCATGCTGATATATTGCCACGTAAGCTGCAGACTAACCACATATTATGCTGAAATTGTAAAGGGCTATAGTTAGATAATTGTGTAAGTCACTGTACTTTCTTGAAAATATTATCAATTCTTGGACGGTAACTACCTCAAAGCAAAACATCCCAAGTTCGCAACTTATCACAACAATCTCCAACCCATCCAAACCCAAGTAAGTAACCTAAAGTATAAACTTCTCCAAACAAATCGTACATTAATATACAGCCGTCTATCTAACGTGCGGGTAGCAACAGCAGCATTATGTTTTTTCACATGAATAAACTGGAGTGAACTTTTACATGAATCGAAGTGAAAAACCCCGAAAGTTAATCCAAAGGAAGATTGACTGGATAGTCATATTCAAATGTATAAAGTAAAAGAATCAAGAGTAACCCATATTTATCTTGTAACTCATGAAAGGTTCATTTTACCAATTTTGGTACATCTAATGAAAAATATTGGCGTCGTTTAGAACACGACTTAGGGCATGTAATTGCAAAATATGTTTACTGTATGCACATGTAAGTGCTTTTCTATTCAAGGGGAATCCTTAAGTTTGTGTACTCGAGGAGTACAGCAATCTCTAAAGATTCCTACATTTTGGGTTACTCGGTTCAGTATTTGTTCAACTCTCTCTTTAATTTTCACACAAGGTACTTAATGCATATGCAAATCAAGTGAACCGAGAGAGAACAGAACAAGACAAGTCTAAACCTAGAAACTGTTTCTCTTATGCTAACTTAAACAGAGAACTTGTACAGTTTAGTCATAAATAATTAACCAGAGTAGACAGTGTTCCATTGACCCGTAAAGTTACTTTACAATTTGCTTGTCTTAAGGTAAACTTAAAATTTAGATAAAAAATAATTGAGGGAGTATTCAGGCAACTTGGAAATCCTGCAACGGACATTCTTCGTTTTCGAAATGCAGAGCTATTATTGTCAAAGTTATTATCAAAGCAAAACTTGAGTCTCTTGTAAAATTCTTATATAGGGATTTTATATCAATAACTCTGATTTGGGATGCATGAAACGCAAAGTTTTGTGACTTCTTAGGACATCAAAGAAGAAATAATGATATTTAGCTACTGGCTATTCCTTCTTGACAAGTACAGATTCGGTATATGAAATGCGATATTTGAAAGACTTCCTTTTTATAAATAATCGATATTCCATGTGCATGTGTGTTAGGCATACTTTTCAATACTTAAGGTGGATTAAAGTACACATTATAACTAGCGACTGTATTATAAAGAATTTTAGCGCAACATGCCATAATTACAATTAGACACTAAGTAGAATTGAATTTAACCTGCTTTGTATACATCCCATGTCTGAGAATATGTTACAGTGTAAGTACCATAGGGAAATCGACAAAACAAAGTCAGTCAGGGATTAAGCAAATTTCGATTCAATGGGGATGCATGCATATTAATTAATGTGAATGTGACATGTAGAGATAACTTATTTGATTTTCTCTCTAAAAATTACGGATTTGATCAAGGTTAATAACAGCCACACATATTGGATTCATATTTATGATTAATAGTGCTTTTTAAAAGAAAACAACTCAATTCAATTGTATTCAATTCACTTCATTAAAGCTGTTTTGACCATTTACATATAATAAATACATGTAGAAAATTAAAAATTTTGTTGAATATTTAAGCTATATATTATTGATAAACACGAAAATCCTTGATTATATTTGGCAACAGTTATAAAGTACAAAATAATTGGTAAAATTTATTTAGTTTGTGCTGAAATGATTATCATAGAAAAATTTATCAATACGTAGTCTGTTTTTGGGAGTTTAAAAGAGGTTTCCTGCGATTCGCTAGTTAGTCTCGATCCCATATCTATTTTATGCATGGTGTGGTGTGGTGTGCCCAGAACTCTGTATGGCGGTGTTATTTCGGGCACATGCATATTCTAATAATATTTCACAGATGTTTTCTTTGGTTGTTGCAATAGTGTTCACAAGTACCCAAGCATCTGAGTAGTAGCGGTTGAAAACTTTCGTTTCGTTGTGTTGAATCAGAAATTGAGACTTGTAGTTGTTAGGTTGCAATTTGCAATTTTCGTCGCACATGGTTGCACAAACTTCTATTTGCAGCTTGCTTCAATCCGTGCCTCTATCTCGTTAGTCCTTCGTTTATTATTTGTTATTTGTATGTGCATTGATCCTTAGGTGTTACAGCAAACCATAACCTAATGTGAAGTTTATTGGAGCTAACTGCTTTTAAATGACATTTATTTACATTAAAATATTTTCTTACAAAATTAATGAAATTTGCATATGAATAGTCGATTTAGGTACATTAACAGCGCCATTCATGAAAAACGTTTATTATTTGTTGTGTGTGCATTGATCCTTAGGTGTTACAGCAAACCATAACATAATGTGACGTTTATTGGAGCTAACTGCTTTTAAATGACATTTATTTACATTAAAATATTTTCTTACGAAGTTAATGAAATTTGCATATGAATAGTCGATTTAGGTACATTAACACCGCCATTCATGAAAAAATTGGAATGTATATAGGTAATGTATTGTTGCACTATATAGGATTAATGGTTGAATACAATTTAGTGCATTGCTACGCCTTGATACGGCTTATTCTCAGAAAGCGTTTCCTAGAATTTGAGCTAGAGGATCACCAACAATCGCGAAGACCTATGAAAATGATTATTTATGAAGTAGTTTCATTTGCATAGTATTATACCATAGAAGGTAATATTATCAATCAAAATATTGATGACATTTATGGTTACCGTATTTCTTTGCTTATGTAAAATATAGTCTGTTATTCAGCAGGTGACACAACTATTAGTAACAAATACAAAGAACTTTCGAGTATTTAATGTGGCATTTATTATTACAATGGAGATACGTTTGGTTACTTTAGTATAATAATATAATATGAGTCATAGATATTTACTTAGTGTACTCCTAACTGGGTTCAAAACAAAATTGACGATTGTGCCTGTAAGAGAAATTCTCAGAAAAACATTTCGCCTTAAAGACAGTTATGATCATGTGGAAATAGTTGTTCATAGGTATTTCTTTAGGCTTAACAATTGTTTTTCAAGTGACACAATGATTGACACATTATATCTGCTTTTAGATATAGTTCACATTTCTTATCCTTAACTTCCAATAAATAGTTTTCCTATTGATAGTACTTGCCAATTAGAGATTTTGAGATTGCAACACATGTAATCATGAAAAGTTAATTGCTAATCTCTATTTTAGTAAACAGTAATCATTAAAGGTAATCACTATGTATTATAGTAAATTTCTGTGGTGGGCAAAATAAATATTCTAGGAGAGTCTAAATTTACATGATATATGCTATCTTGGGTTCATCGATTGAAAAACATGTTAGGGAATTGTGAAGCAGTTGTTTAGCGCTCGAGAATCCCGGACCTGAATCCCGATGCCTAGTTTGTTATGGGTTATATCAGTCACCTTGCATCATGGCTTGCCTGACACAACCTGCTGATATTGCGAAACTAAATGAAAGAATTATAAATTGCTACTCTAGAATAACTCCAATGTAACTATGTAAATGTAACCCTTTCATCACTGTCGCAATCACAAAGGAGAGAATGGAGCAATGCATAATCCAATAGCGACAGCACATTAAATATCTCCAAAATGTACCGTTTGGTTTCCTACTATTCAGTGTCCATCGGCAATCTATACATTTTCTGTGTTCATACTTCATATCCATTTTCTAGGTAATAGTACAAAGGCGTACTTTTGTGTCGTCAACATGGATAGGTCAACGTTTATTTATCTTGAGACTACAAAGTCTTCATGGAAGAAAGCAATCATTCCTGCATAATCTCATCGTCAGTCAGGGATATGGATACTACTCTATAGTAAAACTTGACGCGTTCGTTTCCTTATCAGAATTCAACTTCATTTGCATAGCACAATCATGTTAGGAATCTCTGCTCTGGATTCCCTGATAGAAGTGAAATCACTAATTTTACCACTAATTCCTGAAGGAATGGTAAATATTTAGTTGTGCATATCAACAGCAAGTAAGCAAAACTGATTAGATTTAAGCCATTTGAGAGTTAAGAATTTGTCATGGCAAAAAATATGTATTTTTAACATTGTCAGTGTGGTTATCACTTTTAAGCAGCTTCATTGCATTCCAACAATTTCAAGTGTAACATTGTCAACATATTTGTGTTATTCCACTTATCTTGAGAAATTGTTGACGTAAGTTAATAGAAATATGCGCATTTAATAAAGAACAATTAGTAAATGTATTACAAATTACAATATTTATGGAGATTAGTTTAAATATGAAATGTGGCCTACTAACTTAAGTATCTGAAGTAAATAATCAATTTTTTACTCCTAGTTTTGAGTATGAAAGAAAATCCACTGAATATTTAATACATTATGACAATTTAATCCTTATACTCTTTCTCCTACTTTTTCTTCTCGATAGTACAAGAATAATAAAAGTAGGAAACTATAAGTTTAGACCCAAGGATTTCCATCCGTAGTCAGATTGCATTTAGTAATAATGCAAATGTGCGCTTCATCTAGATCTTGTCTATGTGCATTATCTGAGCTGCCTACTAAAGTGTATTTATTTAAGTTCTAAAAGTTTTTACGACAGTGGAAGAATATTGAAATTTATTGCATGCTTGTTGTCGAGGGCGTCTCTTCACTTTTCTCATAAACTTTCACTCGATACCAGATAAGCTTCAAGTTGAACAGTTGGAAGTACAGTTTAGGCTTTGACACATTATTTCTTACCGTGGAATGTATACGGAGTTAGGTACCTCTAATATACGTATACGCGAATCTGTTAAGTGCACTACATTTGCTACACTACAGATAATACAAGTCGGCACTCACTCCAGCCCAGACAGACGTCTTTATTATTTATTAACATTTTCTTCAGAGATTTTTTCTTTCAATCCCATCATGGCAATTGAGTCAAAATTGCCCAATACTAAAGAACTGTACTATCATGGCTAACTCTTAATAGTACTCAAATTAGTAAAAATAGAATAACAAAATTGTAAAATAGTAAATATTTGAAAATATGGAAACCTTTCAAAATTTTATTTATTTGTGTTTTAAGTGTACAATTTAAATGTATTATTTGGTAAGCTTGATAAATTTTGAAATAAGTCATACTACCTTAATTGTTTTTTCAATATTTTGCTTGCGTCCAATCCGTAAAACATCCATAGCAGTACAAAAAATAAAATATATTTGCCATGAATTAGGTTTAGGAACACTCTTACGGGTTTCATTTAATTTGTGTAAGATATTCAGTATTGGATGAGAAGCACTCGCGAAAAACCAATATCGTCTCGGAAGAGGATGTTTTTATATAAAATTGAAATTCTTTGTGCAGTTAGCGTGCTCGTTTGAAAGGGAGGATAGAAATGCAGTCTGGGTTTGCTGACAGAAAGAAATTGACTTTTTTTCATTTAGAAATTGTTGTCTCCTTGTTTCCCAGGCTAAATTTGGAATAGTCAATAGAGTAGTCCAGTTCAGAAGTGAAATTAGAATGCTTTGTAAGGAGTTGAGAAGAATATCTTACATTTCACCGACTTGATTTGCAATACAATAAGACCAAGACCGCACTGATCACACCAGACCCTAACTCAAACACATTATTTCTTGCCAATGCACTTTCAATGAAAGCAACACAACAAAGTAGGTATTCCGATTCCGATTCCTCTTATGTTTGTGTAATAGAATACCAAGCATCGTAAATTGGGTTCGATAAACCATCTATCACAAATAAGCGGGGATGGGAAAATACCAGTTCTGTCTTTATAATTTAAACCTCCGTATATTGAGTATTGGAACCAAGAGGGAATACTATTCTGCTGTGTAACACTAATACTGATATATAAAAATCCAAAGACTTTAGTTTTTAATGCATTGGAGTAAAATCCCCTGATGTTATGCCAGTATTTAAAGTAAGAGTAATTGAACAGTAAATCTCTTCCCTGTACTGTTTACATTAGTGTTCTAAAACCCAACACCCCGTTGTTGCCCAAGGAGAATTAAGTTTCTTTTCCGTGTACTTAATCTGTTAGCTTTTAAATGGGAATTCAATCCACTGCAAAACAATATTAAGTATTCTCTCCACTACGCATAATTCTTACTTTATCGTTATGCCCGTAAGTTTTCTTGAGAACTAGTAATAACTCAAGTTCAATAACACAAACATTGTTAGCTACTACTTCAATGCAAAAGGTTGTTTATTTGGTACTTATTGTAGCGCACTAATTTTGTAATAACAGGGCGAAGCGAGATTCCATCAGATAAAGCTGGCTAGAAAATAGTTCACTAATGTTGATAAGTCATGAGAACCAAGTATTCTTAGCTTGGAATTCAGTACAGCTACAGCTTACGTTGATATATGCAAGACGCAAAAAAATTCTGCAACTTCTATTTCAGATTAGAATTTTCTATGTAATATATTATCATAGGAATGGTTTAGTTATACACACATATGCACACTAAATTGAGCTTATTTTAATTGACTATTTCAGCGTAACTTCCCTAACTCTGTGCAAACAGAAAATAAAAGACATTTTTAAATTGCCTCTACATCCTATATAATATGATAGTCCTCCTTTTCATAGAAACTCTCATTTTTCTACCAATACCCTTTTACTGTTGTATTGCATCACGCTACATTTATTTAGTTCTCCAGGGAAAAGAAGTCGCAATAAAATGAACTAAATATTATGATTGTATAGACTCATCAAATATTCCATCTCACTGCTTCGATGGTAGCCAAACTTTATTATGCTGTTAAAACACAGCAGACGCAGTTCAGATACATATCGTAAACATAGTCAGAAAATAAATAGGCAGCTTTCTTTACTGCTTTATTTATGTTCCAGCTACACTTGCAATTCAACCTAGTGAAATATAAATGTTAGATTTCTTTTGTGTACCATGCTACGTATTATTTGTTTTTAACAAAAAATTGAAATTTCAATATCACACTCTGTATTTGGGAAACGTAATCCTGCATTATATATCTAATTAATAAGAAAGTATTCAAAACTGGAAAATTTCTTTAGAAAAACATATAATGACTGTCAATTGAAGATGCAGTAACTGAGTTTTTATTTTGTTTGAATGGTTTGCAAAGGAGTCAAAAACTTTTTGTAGGATGATGTTAAAGATAAGAGAAATGTGACGAACAAATTGCCCCATTATGCTAGACGTTTGTGTTCCGGTACTTTCTTTTAACAGATTGCTCAATTCCTTACAATCAAAATCTAAGCAGTATTTCCACTTACTTTTATGTATCTATATGTACATTTGTTTCTATCTCTTCTATGGCAGTTACAGAATGCAGTATATTAAACTCTGCATTGCATATCTTCCTCTTAACACCAAAATTCTTCAGCATTGGAAGAACAGAGAAGATTTCTTCTCGAAAACAACTATCCTTTGCGGCCATTCCTTCTCGAAGGAAGTTCACACAAGAATTCAACACGAGAAGCATGCTTTGTGTTTCTCGAAGTAATTTCATGAAGCACTTCTTGCACAGGGAGTTCGCATTATGTGGTAACATGACTGATCGTGTAGATATTATATTTGCAAAGAATCCGTTATGCATACAAAATC
Source organism: Yoshiicerus persimilis (assembly GCA_020352615.2). NCBI lineage: Eukaryota > Metazoa > Arthropoda > Collembola > Entomobryomorpha > Tomoceridae > Yoshiicerus > Yoshiicerus persimilis. Next base: position 38,523,326 of record CM060170.1, on the reverse strand, counting down.
TATCTGTATATTACATTTACTATTTATTCAGTTCTTCTCTGAAATTGTCCTGGAAAGATAACGATGTTATGCATAAAAGATACAAGATAATGATTGGATCATGTTCACGTGTAAAGCACTGACAATATTTACATTACAATGTGTCACACCATCTTGTGTACCTATTGTTTTACATATTTACCCACTTATGCTTAGATGCATATTGTATTGAATCCTAAGCAAGAAAACCTTCCCCAAACTACTTTTACTTTTTTATTTCAAAGCACACTTATCGGTGATTTATAATAAATATAAAGGTCAGAATTCCTAGTGCACACCAGAAATGAAAAATATTTAGATGTAAATATTAATTTCAATATTTACATTTGGTTTTCTTCCGTATCTTGCAAAGGAAAATCTAGGGAGCATGAAAATATGTTTGAAACATTTTGAGAAAATGCATTTCCCTTTTTTATTTAGAAAAAATTAATAATTGTTTGCCGTAAAGTCAAACATTGCTTAGCTGAAAGAAACCTTATTTGTTATTTATAGCAAAAGTTATTAAAATGCCCGGACTCACAATTTGTAGTCTGAACTACTGTGCCCACGTAATACGATAAGTTTAAAGCACAAATATGTGTTGCATGCAAATTATCATGAGTGTACTGGCATACTTAAAATGCTTGTCCGATGATATAGTAACACGACAATTTCTTTCGAGCACCCAAATGAATAAAACAATTAATTTGCTACTTGTATATTATATGAGGTTCCCATACACTATGGAATGCAGGATCTGCGCGCATTCCACTAATGGAAGCACTGCAAACTCCTCAAACATTTGGCATTGCTGTTAGTTGCTGCGGAGAGGTCAAAGGCTGTCATCTGAATGGATTCATAGCTTCACTACTAAATTGGGTCTCTGAACCGGTGTTCCCTAGACCTGGAGTCCTTAGGCCCTCCAGTACCAGTCCCCTTATCTATCTTTCCACTCGGCACTCCTGCCTCTCACAAACAACCTCTGACCTCGTCACCCAAGCCGGGAATCGAACTCACTCTCATGACAAAGGACCTAGAGAGTGATTATTCCTGTCGGCCGCCTAGCCAGAAGTGCTTGGTAAATTTTGCTACTTATTGCATTCACATGTTTGGCTACCATGATATATTAGACAGACATAATTGACATAAATTAGGCACAATTTACATAATACAGGGCTTGTGGAACAGCATGCAATGCAGATACATTTATGCACGCATGTAAGTGTAGATAACAATAATATTCAAATGGCTTTCATGAGAATAGCTTTTAAGCACATGATATAATACGCAGATGTATTTTGGCCACACAAAATAAGACGGCAATCAATCAGAAAATTTTTATTTTTGGAACCTAAAGTGAAAATCTCTTGCACTTCATTGGATACATACCATATGGATAAGAACCAATGAAGGACAATCTGTAAGATATATGGGAATATCATAATTATATGCAAAACAAGCATGAGACTTTAAAACCAACCACAGGAACGTTAATTTGGGGGTTTTCTCACAGGTGAAAGAAATATTTATGTTTATTTTAAAATACCATGCACTATAATCTTATTTTAACTGGTGACTTGTGTGCACCACGGAAGAGTTGTGGTACGTATCATGGTTTTTTACAATAAACCTTGAAATATTTGTGTGTACGTCATGGATTTATTCAGGGAGGTATACCAGTTTATTTCAATGATAATTAATTAAATACTTCTATTTTGCTACTTTTCAGGACAGAATAAACGAAATATGCACGAATTCTGCTGATATTCAGTTTTCAAAAACCAGAACATTGTTAGACAGATGGTATACTTTTTATGTTGTAAAATAATGAAATCCAAATGTTCAGAGGTATTATTAATGCCAACGCATTTACATGCTGATGCAATTTAGTTCTTATGATACGTGTCTAAGTAGGTAATTTCTAATGTGTACTGCAATGCATTAACAGTTATGCCAACGCCATGTCGTCTAGCATATTTGCGGCACATTACTTGTCTACTTATATTCTAAAAGGAGAGTACTATTAAGGCGTATTCCATGCATGTAATGTGCTGTCTTTTGTTTTCTCGTGAGAGTTCTTTTCGTCACACAATTTGGCATTGGTATAGTTGTCCGTACAACGTAGTGAGAGACAGCGGAAAAGAATTACATTGGTCTCGTTGGTGGATCACAAATAACGTAATATGAAATATGTATATTTTCGGAGACCAGTCGTGCGAGAGATTACGGTGTCTAGTGCAGCATGTACTCCTGTTAAAATAAAAATTGTGACGCGCACAACATTCCAATGGTTCATATCAATCCCAATAATCCCAAAAACACAAATATGGAAAGTTGCTGACGGAGAAACTTTCTCCATTCAAAACTGTCTTCAAGATGCTACAAGAATATTATAATGTTTAAAATTCTGGATGCATACATTTCGATGTAAACTTATTACGTTAATACCTACCAGGGGGTAATTATATGCATGCCACCATATATGTGGGGGCATTCACCCAATAAACTTTCTTCTGATATTTTGCATTTTTGTTATTATTTTCTCAATTTGCCTCCCTATGCCATTGAGTTTATTAAATAGGGAAAAATGAATGGGAAAATTAAAAGCGCAATTTAATTTTTCATTGCAACTCGAAAATATAGAATTTTGTCATGGCAAATTAAAATAAATAAATTATTTTCAAGAACATTTGAAAACAAATTAATTTTACCATGGTAACTGAAAACTGCAAGTAGAAACAACTAAAAATTAATTTGGCGCTTCCCACCAGTAGAAACATCCGAAAAGTAAGCTTACCGCTTCATATAATGGGAAACATCCAAATAATAAGCTCACCGCTTCATATAATGGGAAACACCCAAAAAATAAGCTTACCGCTTCACATAATGGGACACCAAAAAATATACTTAGCTCTTCATATAATGTGAAACACCCAAAACACTAGCTTATCGCTTCATTGGAAGACATCCAAAAAGTGTACACTGCTTCATTGGAAGACATCCAAAAAGTGTATACCGCTTCCCAAAAGTGGACACACCCAAAAGATATATCTTACACCTGAAAACCCTATTTGACTATCTTAATATAAAGTGAAAGCTGTGTAAAATGGTTTTTACCATCCCGCTGGTTTTGCAATAAGTTTTCACTTTTAGTTGCGTTTTTCTGTAGATTGTTAATATCTGTTTTAATTTAATGGATGAATTCTTGAGATTGAAAGAAATAATTGTTTCCTGGTAGCGTAACATCATCTGAAAAACAATTTTAATGATATGTGTTTGTGTTTCTGTTTGCGTCATACATCGTATTATCGTATATAGGAGTGCAGTCATATAATTGAATCTCCACAGTTGACAGCATTTTTATAATTATTTAGACATTCATCAGTATCTAGATATGCTTTCATTTTTATTATACGACTAAAGCCAACATGCAAAGCCGTTAGCATTTGTATACTAAGATATTTGATAATTGAAGCATAACATTGCTTTCGTACATTAAAGAAACCAAACAGATTTCATCTAATTGACGAGGTAATCCCTTGTGTTATGTAAGAAACAGAGGAAATGCTTTATAATATAATATTTATAATCTGATAGTTATATAATTAAGAATTTCAAACAAAACGTCAGAGAACCAAATCCTATATACAGAAGTGAAAATATCATGAGCCATGACAAAGAACTTATGACCTGATTTTGGAAAATTGGAAGAAAATGTAATATGGTCACGCCACAAACATTAAGACGTAGGACAAAAGGACAATTGTGACTTAGTAGGTAACTCTAATTCTTATGATATTGTATCCATCCAATGCCATTAAAGGTTTTCTCCTTATTTTTCTTTGCAGTATTTTGTTTTTGTAAATTACATAATTCTTTAGATAATTCATTAATTTGAGAAATAGCAAACATTTGGTGGCATGTTTTTATATTCTTAATGATTAAGATCAGCGTTTAACGTCACATACTATTCAGTTTTCAATTCTTCTGCATTACTAAGCTCTGCAAATTGAAAAGTAGTGATGAAAGTTCCTAATTGCAGTGAAAGAACCAATTGACAATATCGCATTTTTGAAATAATTCTACTAATGAAGTCACTAGTCCAGAATCAGGGGGTAGCACAAAAGACTTGCTTATCATTATTATTACCACCAGTAGCTTTAACGATTGTAAAATTGGTAACGGAAACCGAAATGTCTCCATTTAAACTAATTAGGATGGTCGCTGTACTTCTGTCTAATAGATAATACCTTTATTACAGCGTGTTTTCCAGTGAAATCTGTTTTACTGTATACATCTCATTAATTGATACTATTAGTTTAATAGAGAAAGATAATGTACATACGTATTAATTAGATAGTCTTGTTAAGTAAGTAGTCTTTAAAGAATTTTTTGTAGAGAGCCCAATTTTAAAAATCAAAGTTTTATTGCTATTGGCTTCAAGATGAAATAGACTTGCAATGAGAATATAGTATGTACTAGCGTTCTTTAACAATGTACTTCTGATGATTCTTCTCTCCTTCTCGTTCATTGGCTTTATTAATTGTAAAATTGACATTAGAAGTAGAAATGCTAATTATTTATAATACACCACTTTGAAATTATCTTACCGAAAAATATCGCGAAAAAATGTACATCGCCACTGGTGGCTTAGAGAGTACTGCCATTGGTCTCAAGTAAAATATGGTGATTGTAAGAAAAGTAAGAGGTACTTTGCACAAATGAATCTATTAGTAACAAGTGAAAAACATCACAGGAGTAAATACGCCAATTGAATTTACCCAGTCTGATTTGATAATTTTCTTTACTAATTGAAAGCAATGGTCTCCATCTCTCATTACAAATTACAGAGATTATCTCTGTAATTTGTCTACCCTCAGGAGTATTCACATTTTCATCAAATCAAAGTTTTCTTATTGGTATAGTGTACTACGGAGTATAGAACGATGTTTTTGTATTGATTGTATATGGTAGGGTTTTTAACTGTTGGCTTGAAGTCATGTACTATTTATGCTTACACTGATAATGATACCTCCTAGAACTGTATTTGAAGTTGGCGTTACTGAGAAAAGTGAGTGGGAATCAGGTAGTCGTGGATAAATAGGCGAAACGTGATATATGATGGTGGATGTGAAAGATTCCTTGACTTGAGTCAGTCGGTCACATTGACACAATGGCAAGAGTTCGCTGACCTAACAATAATAGGCAGCAAGCCCATACTGGTTTTATTCGGAACTTTTAATCTCGTTTCGAAAGTGAACATGGATAGCGTCTCAAGAATAAATAATAGGTATCGATGAATTCGTACCTTGAGTGAGCAGCTTGCATTCTTACGTATATCTAGGTAATACTTGGAAATAATATGGAGAAACATTAAGAACCCAACTACCTAGAGAAACCTGAAACGACATCCAATAATCTTGATTTCTTGCAAAAATCTATACCTTGATGTCTGTGTTATATCTACAGACCATGCACTATCGACTTGCTTTTTTCCTGTTGGGCTTGAACATTATTCATATCCTTATATTTGATTTATGTACATGTCTGAATATAGTTACTTCGTTCTGATTTAATAAAATATCTTCATATTTGTCACAAAAAACGAAACTCTTTAGAGTTATTGGAAATATGTAATTCTGTTTACCCACAATCTAATACAAGTGGATGCAACATAATAAGACTCAAATCTCTTGCGTTCCTACAGAAAAGAGAATTCGTTGAACTCAGAGAAAATATTATAGGAAGCTTAATGAAGTAGCTATCGTTATATTCCCCTAAGAGTATTAAATACCTCCCTAAGGATTGCCCTTCATTTTCTAATGGCATAAGCAGTAGCCATAAAATCCAAAAGCTGATAAGTTAACTTCATTGATCAGCACCTACTCAACCTTTCATTAACATTAAGTTGATTGGTATTGGAGACTTGGGCATCGCGAAAGGAGAAAGGTAATGAAACATCTTGACAAGCCAGAAAAAGTTAAATGTTCTTTTCAAGTCACAGTGACGTGTGTCAGTTTCACTTTCCCAATGACTATATTCTTCCATTTCATGTCTAACGAGAGACTTGGTGGAACAGACCACACGTGTAGAAATCTGATTGAGGCCCCTATCATTCCATCAATATATGGATCTCTTGGGGCGTAACGACCAAAGAGCAAATGCTACCGGCAGACCACACCAGCAGCAATGGAAAATATGTTGCACAATAATCTATACCAACTTGATTGCTGAACGCAACGTGCCCAATCTCTAATACCAATACCTTTTTCTCTGGAGTAGTAGTAAAGGCTAATGTTCAATAGAGCATTTTTAATGTTCGTTTCTTGAAAATCATCAATGTATAGCTTTTGTAATACTATTTTAATGGGGAAAGATGCATCCTTGATATAGATATTAAATAATACTTATAAATGCAATAGTACACAATCATGGGAACAGAATTTAAGATGGAATTATTGGTAATGTATTCAAAATTAAATTCTCGTAATGTGTTGAAAACCTAGCAAAATACTTTTTCCCATCTTGTGTTCAGTTTCTTAAGAGTTTATTCCAAGAATATTTCTTTGGATGTTCAAATTTTCGAAGGAAAAGTTTTTCTAAATAAATTCAACCACGCTTTGATGTCATTTGGTTCGTGTTCATTGTTGATAACTGTTTGGTTAAGCGTGTTTTGTAAAGTTGACGGATGCTTACCTACTATAATTATTCGTAATTTAAGTACGCACGCTTACCCTTTTCCTTTGAACATAAACATAAATAAACAAAAGCAACAAGAAACTATAACTTTTGAATTAGTTTAGCTAAAGTGAAAACAGAAAAAGTGAACTCGAGCGGAGGTTATATTTTGAAAAGTTTTCTATTAGTAAATGTTATTTTGTATGTTGTGATTTTGTAAGAAGCATAATGTAAATGTGAAGCAGAAAGGCTTGCTTTATTTACTTATAGGTCAATTCAAAGTTTGTTGAATATCGTAAGCATATGTATAGTAACAGGCATGGTAGACGGAAAACAGTTTATCTGCGAGTACCAACTGCAGATATAATGACAAGACTCTAAAGGAAGCTCGCAGTTGAAAGCATTTGACAAAAAAGAAAAGTTTACGTCCTACTTATAATTCACTGCACGGGACAACCTCCAATAAATTCGACAAACTCAAAGATTCCAAGCATGAATAAATAACTACCCAAAGTAAAGCAGGAATTCAGAATCTTAAACGGAAGTCGTGATCTTTGTGTGTTGTAATATTCAGTTCACTTCACTTCTCTCCCTGAATATTTGAAAAATGCCCTTACCTTTCTTCCTTTAATAGATACATACCGTAAAATTTTAAATAAACTTTGGACTCTTGCTAAGACAAATGATACAGTGGACATCCTTTCAAAACCAATGTTTAACACTTTCAGTCTTTAGTAAAACTTTGAAATTTATGTATTTCCCTTGTAATTGTTTAAAAGCTTTTGCGTCCTGGATTGATTCTTTTTCATAATCAGTATGTCAAAGAATTGATTCTTTGAAAACACGCCTTTAAAATTTTGAACGCTAGAATGAGGTGATGTTAAAAATATAACTGATAAGGAACATAATTTGAATATTTGATTCTTAGCACTCCAATTTAAAAAGTTGAAGTATTATATATATAACTGCAACCTATTGTTTACAATAAATTTCAAAAATTCTCTTTAAATTCTTAATCATTTGGAATATGTTCATTTGATATCGCTTAGCTTATTGTTAATAAGTTAAGGCCGGGTGATTTTTTAAACTTTACGGATATTTTATAAGCCATGTATCGAATTTCATGGCCAGTGAAGCATTGTTATTTAAATGATTTTACTACACTAGGTTAGATATCTGAAGATAATATATGAACTGACAATTTATATGTTACTGCTAACTCTTCACCACTCCTTCACTGTTATAATTTAGAATGTTGCATTTTATTAGGCAACCCTTTAAATAAATGTTTAGTCAAATAGTAACTTGTTGTGATTAGTTGTTTTTTTAAAAACTAAAGAAACTTAAAGTTAACCGTCATATTTACAATTGAACATTACCAATATAAATCTCAACTTTTATTTTGTTAACAGTGAAGAAAGTATGGAAAGTAAGTACTGAAAATGGAGAGTATGAATAAGTCTTCATGTAGAATTATACGGTTGATAAGTATATTGTGGCACCGTATTTTTCTAATTGTTTGAAGCAAAAGCTATCTGCTTGTTCTGTTGTACTGTATGGCAGAGTCCTGCTATCTGATTTCCATACAGATGAAAAAACACGTTTACTATGGAAGACTTTTATAAATATATTCCCCATTTCTTGTAAACTAACTTAAGAGTGTATTTTGTGCTGTCTATTCTCACGGCATGGTTTCAAGAAGTGCAGATGGGATTTGAGTCGTATAGAAACTAACCGAAAGTTATTTACAGAAAACAGCGCTTGAGGATAGAACACAGCGTAGAAACACAAACACACGACGACAAACCCATAAAACACAAACAGATAACCACAGACAAGCTTTGCAAACAGATAAGTATCTTATTTCTCGCTGCCAACCTAGTCCTCCTGTATCCATTTATTTTTGGCTACCTTTACATATTTACCTTACCCATTTCTACTGGAGCAGATAATTCAAATAGTAAATTATGCTACATTATGTCGAAAACACATAAACAGTAAGATATACAGTTAAGGTTTACACCTTTTTTTAAATGTAGGATAATAATCTATAGATATAATATTGTTGTTCTTGCATGCATTGCTACAGATAAAACATGTAAGGTTTCGGAAAGGATAATTCATTAAATATATGGTGCTGCTCTTAATAAGATTACATTTTAGTCTGTCCTCACAGTGACAAGCCACAATCACTTGGAATTGATGTAACGTGTCAAACACAACAGACGAAATCGAAATCTTGCCATCATTAACACTTTCTGAAGCTTCTCAAATTCCAAATCTGTATTTTATAAATTGATGACAAAGCGAAATCATGGAAACTACACTCCGAAATTCATCATCGTAATGCATACACTCCGAAATTCCCTTCTTGTTTACTTCTGCCTTTGTACACGCAACTAGGTCACTGGTCATTAAGGATGCACTACTTTCAGTTTCCAACCAGAAGGGACATTTCGGTTTTTATAGTTCAAAATGAAATGAACGCAGGTGGGGAAGAAACAGTTAAATGATGATTTCTATTTACCACGTGACATGTTGTACTTATCGTTAGCAGAGTTAAGAAATCGGAGAAACTTTTAATGACTCTACTCTGATTTTACAGTTTATGAAATGGACGTAATAAAAGAGTGCCCTGTACAAAGCATGATAATGGGGTGTAATAGTAATGATAGAAATAATTTAAAAGGAACTCGGGGAAAACTATAAAGAAAGCCGTATTATTAAATCCATTACTTTTACTTTTTATTGGCCCTTCAATGAACGCGAGATGTTTTAGTACTCAAAGAGTGTAAAAAGATAGTTAAGATTATGTTTATTTCTTGGGTGTAGCTAATGCATCGGTTACCATTGCTGTTAAGTCTTTAGGTAGAATATTCCATTTATTTCGAATCATATCTATATACTGCAGGAGTATTATGAGAACATAGAAGCCATTGTCCTATATTTTTCTCAAAGTCGTCGAAATTTTCAAAAATCGTAAATTTCTGAAGCCAAATCCAATAATTTTGTATGTATTTAAATTCCGAGATCACAAAAAGCTATCACTCAAAGTTATCGTAATTAATATGGGAAGATTCTAGCAGTTACTATTCGGTTTTCGGCCAATTTCGAATACATTAAAAAAAATTCTGAATAACTCACATATTTCTCTAATATTTCCGTTTATTCCGATAACTCTCAATGCATACGGAAGAGTTCCCGTTAATCCGTTCTATCTCAGCACAGGTTCAATGCATGTCGAATAAGAATGCCATTATTTTACTGTGGGTGTGGGTAGAAAGTAAGTACAAGAAGACAAACTTATGCATGAGAGTGAAATGATAGTGGATTTGTGAGTAGAGCGAATCCATATCCATGTCATAAATTCAGGGGCATAGTAAAAAGATAACGTAGGGCAAACTTGACAGAACAGTCAATCCAAGTCAAGTGTAGCTGATAGGAGAAAAGGAAGTCGACCATAAATGCATGCAATGAATCAATACAATGGATACAGATTTTCTTTGTGTGTAATAATGTCGACATAGCCATAGGTGATAGGAAAGGGATACGAACAAGAAGGCAATATTGACAGCCTTAATATACTTGGATTACAACAATTGGGGAAGAATGTCTTTAGTGCTTTGTTTTACGTTTGTTTTATTAGGATGAGTCTTGCTTACGGATGTACTGCAATAAAATGAAACATACTTAATATTTACTACTAAAAGGGTTTTGAATTTTCCATTCTTCATTATTATTGCATCCGGGAAAAGGAGTTAGCAAATAACTTTGTGCAGTACAAAACTAACTCCAAAATTTTCTCAATTTAACTATTTTTTTATTATTTCCGGAAATATTGATTTTGCTACATTGAAACTGCATATTCTAATTTTTGAATTTTTGCATACGTAACTACACCCATATCAAAATTCAAGCACATAGAAACAAGTCAATTCCAATTTTTAGAGTAGGTGTACAGAAAATAAAGATTTTCGCATGCTCCCATATTCTTGAAGCGACAATACAAAAGAATTGAGTAAATATAAATTTGAGTGGTGAGGACCCGAAAAGGTTTTTAATAGTGGTTTTCGAAACCGTGTACAATATTTGTGAGACGTTAATAATACGTTCATAAAGTTTGTAATTTCATACATGTATGTGACGCTTAAAGGGTACTTTTAAAATTGAAAGAAGGCAATTTCTGGCTTAAAGTATCTCTTGCATGTTATGGTTTTCGGAATTGTATTTGAATAGAGTTAATGTTCACTTAAGTTGGGTACAATGAAATGTGCAGACAGAGATGCATGATTCTGGATAAAGATTTGGTTTTACCGACAGTATGAGAATGAGAAGTGTACCTATTTGTTTCTGTCCTTGATGGCAGGATTATTAAAGAAGGCAATTGACTTACATGTCGTTAGTGACTATCATAAAATGTTTATTGCCGCATACTTACATAATACTGGCAATCAAAGACAACATCCGATAGGAAATTGATGTTCCAACAATAAGAAGGGAATTTAAATTCGAATGACTGGTAATGCAGGGAAGATAGGAGGATTTATTGGGAGAGCTATCTTAGATTGAAGGAAAAGGTTTTTTGTCGGAGGAAATGTGGATCGGGGAGATATTATTGACAGAACTAGTTAATAGTTGGCTGTTTAGCTTGAGTGACTCTACATTAAGTATGGTAGCCAGCAGGAGTGAGGCAGTACAGAGATTAAGTGTGCAAGACGAACGACCAAATTTTAAAGAGCTCGTAAAGAGTGCGCACTATGGCATGATGAGTTTGCATGGCTCTGCAGCCAACAATGAGGTCAACATGAGCATCACCTCCGAGAAGTTAAAATTTAATGGCAGCCTCTAGCAATCATTTTTCGCAGATAGAACCAGTCCAATTCGCCACTCTTCCCAGCAAATATAAAACGGAACCATCAAGTGCCATCCGTGTTTATGAGAGTTCATTTGTCTTGTTTTTATTCTGCCTGATTTCCAAACTTTATTTCCTGTGGCACATTTCCCTTCTCTCGCTCTCATCAACCTTCTTTCTCATCAACTCCAACTTCCTCCATTGTCTCACTATTTCTTTTCGATTCTTTATCAACTCCTCCCCAAATTCACCATTCCCCTCTAACTATTTAAAACAATCAACACTTCCTATACAGCAAACGCTGAGATGACTCGCTCTTAGCATACGCCATATCCAGTAGCCAATTTTAAATACATTCCGCACGTTCACTATTCTAAAAGAATTCTTTTGTGTTACACATTTCCCCAAGCTTGTGCTAAAGTTGCCCCTCTTAAAAACTTTTACACATACCTATATCTGTTTCTGTTCCTCGTAAACTACGCAAACGACTTATATTATAAATAAACATGTGTCATCACTGCTGTTAAGCAACTTTTGATAATGCGTTGTTATGTGAATTCTGGGATAGGATATATTCTGATTTCTGAGAAATGTAGCACTGTTTGTCAATATATATTTTTCTTTCAACAGGGAAAATAACTTTAAATAGAATTTTTGTAATAAATTTAATATAAAATTATGATATACTAATAAGTGATAAGTATTGTTCAGTGAAAATCGATGGACCTGAATCTGCACCCCTTCAAGAGTGAAATAGAAGTTAAGTATGTATTAAGATAAGTTTTCCGGTGAAAAATGCCATTTTGCATAAAGAGTGAAAACGAGCTTATTTAGCTTTGCATTTGGTACTGTATGTGGATTAAATATGCAAGAGGTTCACTTTGGTGCCATAATAAATACACGCGTTTTCTCAGGACAGGTCTTCTGCGTGTATTCCAATTTAGCCTTAATGGAAAGCGACGGGTCTTGGCTTTTTAGCAAACATTTTGTCCTATGGGACTATTATATTATGCCTCGGCTTGACTCTCCTGTCAAAATTCATTACATCACTTATCGTAGCAAATAACATTCTTCGCGTAGCAAAGATATAAATATACAGCACTTTGCATGCGAATTGTCTCAAGCTTAAATCTGGGAAAGTAAGAGAATCCCGTTGCAAGTAACTTAGAGGGATAGGAACCACAGGAAAATAAATAAATCCCGCATTGAGAATTGCCTATGGTTTCGATTCTTCTTATCTCTAAAATCATGCGTTGCTTCGTGTTCTGATTATAATTTTTTCCATAGTCTTGTTCAAGTTTGATCGATTGATTCGGCATCAACTTTCATTCTTCACACGATAAACCAAGCCTCCAATGAATATTTTAATGCATCATAGGTTGACTATTCAGTAAAGTATTTATATTGTGTATTATTACATTTGCCGTCCAGTCAGAAAACAACACGTACTACTGCACCGTTAGTTCAGTAATGGTCAATAATGCACAAATTCAAGTGAGCACTGTCGCGATTATACAAATACACTGAAAATGCATAAATGGCAAGTTTACACGTGTTCGAGCAATGCCATGACGCTTATTTGTTATTAAAGTTTATTCACTTAGCTAATTAACATCGTTAGTTCTTAAAGGCGGACTTGATTTTCAAAATGTAAATTAGGGAAATACTGAATATAATGTGCAAAAATACATTAAATGTTAATTGACCCCAAAAGTGTTCTTCTTGGGGTCGATTATCTTAAATGAAGTTTGAGATCACGATATTGTTTACAAGCTGTAGAAAGCAATTAAAAATTACTTAAAATAGGCAACTTTATTAGATAAGTCTTAAGTCCTGGGAATAGTATAAAAATATGAAGGAATTATTTTAAAATCTATATGGGGTTTAGCTTTCTGGCCCTATCCGCAAAAATAGTAAATATGCTTTCAAGAACGTCAAGAAGACGAAGAAATCATGGAAAGCTCAAAAATGGTTCACTGTGCAAATAAAAACATAGATTTGGGGATTTTAGAAACAAAAAAAAGAAAGAAAAACGCCTGGTCAGCCTTTGATTGAGAGGCGTGTTACAACAAGACCCTTTTTGTATACCATGGTCTATTTGGCAGTGCCCACTACGGAAAACCCAAGTCTAAATTGTTATTTCAGCAATCAGCTGGGGATAAGTGAATTCAGAATTATGCTAATTCATAAAAGGGTTTTTCCCAGCTGAGTTAACTTTTGAATCTATAAAGCACCTCTGGAAGGGATTGCACGGTGAAGTGTTTGTGCGAAATTTAGTGTTGTTATTTATAAAGCACTTTTGCCACTTCTTACCAGTTACCACTACTTTCAAAGCAATGCTGTTCGACATTTCCCAATTAATATCATTTTACCATTAACTACTAGTGAGCGTAAAGCGTATTTTCTGCACTGAGTTAGGCGTTGGCGTTGCTATGTGTTTAATTACAAATAATATTGTAAAACACTTACAAATATTAGCTACTTAATTCAGTTGGCTGACGTATGAGAAAATCATTGGTGTGCGTGTTCTCGCCGTATGCCGTATGGAGTTGCTCACCGATGGTTATTTATTAATTTGTCGTGTGACCTAAGTGATTGTATTTAATTTACTCCCTATAAACTTTAAAGCATAGAAGTATCGATATTGATTACCTTCTGTTTGACTGAGAAACCATTTTGCAGAATGAGTGCATATTATTTACGTCAGTGGATAAAGTTACTAGTGCCATGTATACAAATAAAAAGTACATGCATTTTTTAAAGTCAAATTGTGTGCTGACAGTGATATTATTTATTTCAGTTTAGGACGCTCTTTTATTGGGAAACTTAGGGAAATCTGCCGAAACGTAATCTTGGCTTCGTGTTAACTCAGGATTTGTGTACAAATGTACCAAATTAATAATTACTAAATTTGCATAAGTAACAGCAAGAATTCGTTTGTGCATGGAAATATTGAGCTAATGCTGTGTCTGTTAATTATACCTGTGTGTCAAAATAATTGGTGAGCGAAATGAATCTTTAATTAGCTCTTGTCGAGCAATGTTAACTAATTAGTAGTACTTGAGAAGACAATAGTTATGTAAGTATCGCGTAAGTGCTTAATAAGTACACTGCTCATTTAGCCGTGTACTTGGAGGGCAAAGTTTAAAGTACAAACCCTGGATGGAGTGTTAGCTTATCCTAGTTATCTCGTGTAATAGGACTAAGGTTAGAAACGGTTGCCCAATTAATTAGTGAGGAACTACTACAATGTTTGTATTCTGGGAAGCTTTTACATCCTTATTTTTTATTTATACTTGCAGAGGTCCTTGAAGGTTACTCGGCGTTTACGTGTCCATTTACATCAGTGCATGTTTGATTGAAGTGTGAAAAAGACTGGAGACAACAAAAGATGTTGGGATAATGAGATGTCCTTGTAAGGAGCTATAGTGTTAACGGTTAAGTCAAGTCAAGAAGCGCTCGAAAGTTACATAAAAGAATAGTTGACTGTGAACTTTACGGATAATGACATCATGACAAACTTTTCCAGCGAGGATATTGAGAAGTGGTTGGAAGAAAATAACAGCTTCTTCCGTGAATACTTCGTCAAAAAGGTAACCACTATTTTAGAGCAAACAATTTTATTTGGATAGTATGGAGAGAAGTGAAGCGAAAGTTGTTAGCTTAAGATATTAAGACTTGAGCCTTTTCGTGTTGCAGAAAAAGTATGCAATCCTTTCTTCCACGACTTTTCCTTTCTCCCAATAAATCATTGATTGAATCTACACCTACTCACGATCAGATCACTCAACTATCAAACCACCACGATTGCCTATGCTTAACTGATCGATTTCCAGTGAATGCTCCACAAATGTATTCCATTTCTTCAAATCCTCCTATTTATAGTATTCCATGCAACTTTTCCAAACTACTCTTCTTTCCAAAACTTTTATTGCATTTATTTGCAAGGATTATCAATAAAATGCCAAAATAGATATTCCTGCAGCTCTAAATACATCAATACGCACAAAATCGATTATTAACAGTATATGCAACTTTTAAGATATACGCAATCATATTATTTATCATTTTAATATAATTGATATTGATTTAAAACTTTTAGGCCGACATAAAACTGATAAATCAGTGGCTGACGGAACATGGATTCTTGGTATTATGTGAAGGGAATTTAGGGAGTCGATCTCCCGTCTTTCTAGGGCCACCCTCCTCTTTGACTGTCGAACGACGAAATGCGTCGTCAAGAAGAGCCTCCGGAGCTTCGGCTGGATCTGGAACAATGTCCCCGTCAAGTCCAGGAGACCGTCTACATGAATTCTCATCCGGTGCAGATGACGATCAGAATGGTATACATTATTCCCTTCAACAATTGCAAAAATGTAGAACTAGTATGTCATCAATCGATATTTAACCAATCAGTGTAACAAAAAATTTCTCTTTTTTGGTTTTTCCATTTTTATATAACAATATGCTTCTGAAAGACCTGAACAGAAACATTTTCCCTATTTCTTATTTTCTTGGTAGAAAAACTTAATATTAGTTTTAAATCCTTTATCATGAACACTCGTAACCCATATTATTATATAATGGTATACATTTCGATTAAGCGAATAAATATATGTAGGTATACTTTATTTTGAACAACCCTGGAGTATTTGGAATACCCACATTGAAAATTTAGGTGGGAAAGCTACTTTTACAAAGGCATATTTTAAGTTATGCACTTATATTGGAAATTGGATTAGTATGTCGATATTTGTAAATATTGGAAGAAGCTGCAATGGGAAGTGAGAGGGCTGTGTGGTTAGGTTAGTGCCTGACTGATAAACACAAAGTAAAAAAGAGAATAATGTGATGTGTATACAGGACTCTCCCATAAGCGATCCAACTCGAAAAGATGCTTACGAAACGACTTTGCCCGTGCCAAAAGTCGAAGTGTTTTCCAAACCCAAGATGGGTCGACTACTCCCAGTTCTCCAGGCTTTTTACCTACTCCCGCATCTCGGAGATCCAGTCTGAAGGAAATGCGAAAATACACTTCGCTGCCTCCAAGCTCTATCAACATTTTGTCCCTCCTCATTGAATCGAAGGTTAATTCATTTTGATCTGTCCAAAGCATTCTTTCTCACCCTTAATTAATCACACGTTATGATTTATGAATGCTCCACAGTAGGGCACCTGACTAATTTGAGTTGTAAAATAAAGGGTATTCAGTATCCATTGACGCAACGGACTAATTAGTAGTTGTGTAATGTTTTTCTAGTGTGCAGTGTGTTTTTAATTAGAATATGGGTAGCTAAAAGGTTAATTAACTGTACATTAGGTGAAACTACCTCGGTTGGCATCAAAGAATTTGGAGATTAAGCGGGAACTGAGGAATATGGACGACAGAGCATTTTTCCTAGATGTAGTGAAGGATATTGCCAACGATCTTGATCTGAAGAGCTTAACCAAAAAGATTACTGAGAATATGGCTGTGTTGCTGGATGCTGAGGCTTCTTCTTTGTTTCTCGTTGAAGGTCCGAAGGGAAAACAAACGTTGGTTTCTAAAGTAAGTATCTCGTCGCTACTTCTCTCATTATTTCTCATTTGTTACCTTTCCCAGTGTTTACTTTCCCTCACGTCACGACTCGACAACTTGTCTACAGTTTCCCAACAATTACACGCCACTTATTGCTGTTTATTAAGTAGTTGACAAAGTTTTTGTGTACTTCGGCGAGCTAAAGAGAAACAAACAAACAAATACACTACCCACATCCTCAGAACTGACAAATGGATTTTCTTTTATGCAGTCGTGATACCAATGTGGCTTTTGTGGCCATGTGGACTGAAAAGATGAATGGTGACTCCGTTTGATTTTACTTGAATGCCTTCCCAACAAATCCTAAAATTCCCCAAAGCACTCGTGCATACATTAATTACATCTTTACGTCCACCGGCCTAAAATAAATAGTTACAATAAGTAAGGAGAACACTTTCAGACAGACTTTCTGCTCCTTACAACTTGTGTACACAATTTTAGTGCCAACTCTTCTGCGTTAACGATTTCGGGTAACTGTAACACAAACTTTTAAACTTTTAATACACGGCAAAAGAAATACCAAAGTTCATTTTAATTGTTTGTAATTGCTTACAAATTCAAATTATACATAATATTCAACTATTCACTATGCATAATGTTTTAGCTTTGCATAATATTTCAATTCCTAATGCAGAGATCGCTCTAGCTTTGTCTTTCTCCAGTTCCAACAACCATTTTCTGTCAATAGCGCTAAAACAATTACAAACTGACGACTGATAAAACAAATTAACTTTCCAACTAAACTTTCACAGTTTCAATACTAAAAACAAATATTCTCACGCGATTTCATGCCCAGCCAAAAATACAGTTGTGGCCATATAACAATCAAAGACAAATAATTACACAAAAGGGCCAAAGAAAACTTTCCTCACAAAACTCAAGTATGGTAATTGTGCATTATAGGGAATTTGCTAATTGTTACTCAAAACTCTTCCTTAGAAATCTAAAATAACTAAGAAATTATAATCTGCTAAAAATGGATAGTAGTGTGGTACATTTATCTTTCCATGTAAGTTTTTAAATTTTGTACATACGCTGCATTTGTATTTGGCAAACTTCCCAGACATGTTTCATTAACTAGTGTAATGAAAAACCATATGAAACTCGTTGAAATCAAAAAGTTTTATTCTTTTATTGCTTACTCAGTATTTTTCTGAAAACCATGTATTGCATAAAATATTTTCAATATAATAAATAATATTTCTGCATAGATATTAAATTGCCCTTGATGAAAATATTAAAGACGCAGTAGTCAAATTCTTTCTGATTGTCATCGATTTTTCTTTGAGAATTTTCCGTGTTTTATACAGAAGTCTTCCTTGAATGAATATACAGTATTGGGCACTGAGATAAACGTTTGTGTAAACAGCTAGTAGTAGTGCGTTGCGAGTTGTGATGTGCAGGAAGGAGAGAATAGGCCGGTAGAGAGATAGCAAACATGATTTAAAAATGTATTGACAGACCAGAGGGTTTTATATTGTATTTGGAATAACATTGAGGGAAAGTGAAGAGAATGAAGAATGACAGTATTGAATGACTGCGTAAAAATGGGAGAACGTAGAAAATGATGAGTTTCCTTTGATTTTTGTGGAAGGTCTTCGATGTACCTTGCGGGGCTAACATTTTGCCCTCTCAATCTGACGACAATGCAGTTCAAATTCCATGGGGAAAAGGCATATTAGGCTACACAGCCGAAACCGGAGAAACCGTCAATTTACAATATGCCTACGAGGTAAGTTCTTTTTATTCCTTTTCTTTCCTCAAGTTCTTTGCGTTCAAATTACGGGTATTTGTGACCGGCTGCTTCCTCACTGAGATTCCAAATGTCGAGCAATACGATAACTCCTGCTATTTGCTTTCCAACTTTCTTTCTCCAATATACTTGTATGACACACCGCCTGCTCCTAAAACTTTAAATTGATGCGTAGGTATTATCATACGACGATGAGGTCTTCATTTTCTGTAAGATCAAAACCATAGTAATCATTTCACAATTTTCCAATCGCAAAATACGTGACTATGTATACTGTACAGGTTCCATTAATCATTTCTTAAACCTAAAGTAAATACACTTTTATTACCTTTAACCTTTTTACTATTCGACTAATAGTTTCAGTTTTCATCTGCATTTTACTATTGTGATTACAGAAAACTTTTGGGTAGGACATACTTTACTGAAGTCCATTTCACTACTAAATAAGCAAATAAGTATGTAGGTCTAATTGATTCTAAGAGTATTAAGAGTGCTCAGAAACCAAATTCATTTACCTCCTTTGTTCTCCAGTCTTGTCAACGATAATCTTCAATAAATATTCATTAGACAAATTCTTGTCCCAATTAAAGAAAAATCTTCACTGTTCATCTAATGCATAAATTTAGTCCAAGTGCAAATAGAGTTCGGGGACTTAATTGGCAAAGAAAAGTTGTCAAAACCATTTCAACTCAATTAAAATTATGCTAAACATGCAATCTTCTTTCGTCCTTATTATAGTAAACATAACAATTATTCAAATACCTATTATTTTGCCCTGCCTAAGTAATAAAATGAAGTAAATAGTATGAAAATGTGTGCACTAAGTTGACTAGTAGTACTTAAAATATTTAATCTAGCAATCTCCTCTTGACTTTAATACATAGTAATCGCATAAATACTAAATATGGAATCAATATTGATAGTTTTAGAAATATGAGGTCAAAAACTACAGAGACTAAAGCAACCCAAATAATATATGCAGCCAAAGCACATCGTTATTGCGATTTACTATAAAGATTGCAAATTTGGTCTAAAATTGCAATTTCTTTTACATTGCTTTTGTAAGTATTATTTGGATAATAGACACAACCTGTACCCAATATCAATGGTGATGAAGGAAATTATGTAAGAATAGACTTTGGGTACAAAGGTTAACAAAATGTAACTTGAAATGGTAAATGATGAACTTACATTGCAAGCAGAGTTTTTCAGATGTAGCTATACTCGCGTCAAAGATAGTAGTAATATATTGTGTCACGTATTTGCGAAGACTCATAGTTGAGGTAAATTCATTCTTATGTTCCGTCATGTAACAATATGAGAAGCAATCTTCTTCTATGTTCTTCAATTTGGCAAGCGTTCTTTGCCAAACGAATACCAGTTTACATATAACATTTTTCAAGAAGCCAATTTCTATGACCAGTAGAATCTCTCGTATGGGGTTTTCACATTGGCTATGAGTATGTTCTTGCACATTTTACTAAAGATAATTTAGGAATAATGGTTTTTCATTTTCTGGCTTTTAGGAATACACTTTTCCGGTGTTTCCTGTAATTCACACGTTCACCCAGTTTGCTTGCACAATTCTTTTGTTGCAACTTGGAACTATTTTATACATTTTTTATCTCTTAACCTTTAGTTTCCACAGAAAAATTTTCAATTTTTCTCAAAATTTTCTTGTATTTTTTAGAATTGCAATATAGGTTTTACATTATATTTTCCCGTGTGAATATTTAATAACAGAATACTTAATTACACCTACTCTTTTAAGTCTGTTAATTTAAAAACGTGTTTTGTATTTTTATCTCCTGATATTGTAACTCCTCATTGCTATTGAAAATTCAATAAGGTACGGCTCAAATACCCTGAATTAACGGCCCAAGATTAATCGGTTTCTCCTGTATAAACCTGTATAATGAGTGCTAAAGACAATCAGTATTTTATGACAATAGTAAGTAGGTTAGTAAATGCAATTTTCTGGGAAAAGGAATATTCCTATTCCAGGGGGCTCACTAGCTACGTGAGTAACTACTGGGAATTAGTAAATTAGAAGTTCAGTTATACTAATCAATTAATTGAAGAGTATTTAAAGTTATGATTGGACCTGTGGCAAGGGTTTCGGTTTCAAAAGATCTTTAGTGGGTTAAGTTTGACTAAGCGATTTCCTCATATTGTGACCTCTCAATATTCAAAATTTATCGTAAATTATGAGAAAAACAATTTTGAACTGTAAGCTTTACATCTCAAAAACAGGAAAATTACTGTAATTTAATTTTCTAAAAAGTTGGATAAATATCGTTTTGTGGTGCTCCTCATTTTTATGTGTGGTGGATTGCGCTAGGAATGTGGAAAGCAATCTCACGCCATGACCAACGTTATGTACTTCTTTCTATTTCTTACACATTTTTTCACCTAAAGTTTATTTTATTGAACTCGTTTCCTTTTTCCAGTCTCCTAATTGCTTGATTTGTATTCAGGACGAAAAAATATAAATATTGCTGTGGCTCTTTAAGGTGATTTCCCATTTCAAATTACTTTCCTCAATATACGTTTCCGTTTTCTTAGATGGTATAAACGGTGTTGTAACTTCTCAGTATGCCAGAACAGAACAATGGTCGTTGACTTTTTATGACCTAAAACGGAAAAAATTAATTCGTTCCTGTTGGAATTAGATATCTTAATGATTGCAAATGATAGAAAAGAAATTGTCGTAGATTTGGAGATAAGTAGAGAAAAGAAGTTAACATTAACTAATGGGAAATAAATTACAGGATCCTCGCTACAATGACGGAGTCGATAGAATCTTGGGCCAGCACACTGACTCTCTTCTTTGCATGCCCATCCGGACTGCGGGCGATGAAGAAATAATTGCTGTAGCTCAGGCTGTCAACAAGAACCCGTCAGTAAACTATGGATGCTTCAATAAGGACGATGAGAAAGTAAGATCGATACTCTTCTACTTATTTTTCATTCTTTTTCTCCATCATGGACACATTTACCTCTTTTGCGTTACACTAATACTAGTTTTCCTCAGATTCGCTTTTCATCCTCTAAACACTTTAGAGGAGGTCTAGACCAGTGTGGAAAAAACGAATTCATTCAGTTATGAAATCGGCACCCCGGAATTAGTCAGCAAAATTACTCAAAACCCTTCCCTTGTCAGTTATATATCAAAATATGGGATTAATTTTTGGTTTTCCAAAGTTTTGTGCATTTTCCATGGAAGAACTGTGGGCTTACAGTACGTAGATCATTTTTGGACACGGTGTAGTGTTGTGTAGCAATATTTGCAAGTATAATTACCTTCTTCTACTACTTATTTAGATACTATAACTCTGTTAAATATAATATATATGGCTTAAGATTTTCTGCTGAAATGCTTAAAAGAAAGTTGTCTAGCATCCGACTAAGATCCACATTATGCAAGACTAAAATGCGAAACTAATATGAAACCTCATGAAGAAAATACTTACATTCCTGTAATTTACAGTTGCACCAGGTCTTAGCAATTTGGTTTGCTCAGAATTTGTAGTGAATTTGTATCCCAGTATTAGTGATAAAGGATGTTGATTTTGTGAGGGAGCATGCATGTAAGAAGTTTTGCATTACACTTATAATAAAGATGTAGAAAATGGACTGAGAAAGGAGGCAACCGAGAGAATTGAAGTCTGCTTTAGAGGTGGGATCGATTCACTTTTTCAAGCGTCGAAGACCTAAATCGAAATCGAATCTATAATTTGAGAATTATTTTCTCGTTTTCAAAATTTGCGCAATATTATTACACTTTTTATCAGCTCAATTTATCAGCTGATCAGCTCAATTTATAACCTTACCACAACTGTAAATCACAAATCGCAATCGAATCGGTCCCATCTCTGGCAAAAATGTTGTAATTAGAAGGACGGACATGGGCATGGAAATAGTAGTGGAAATGATCGTTAAGCTTTGAATTAAATGGTGTTCTGAAATGCTTAGTTTAGACTAATTGTGTAGAGAAGTATGTTATATTTCCTTTGGTGTTTGGTGTGAAAATCAATTTAGGTATACCAAGAGACTAGCTACAGAAGGGAAATACCTCGGTACACGGCTCTGAGAAACTAACCACAACTATCGTAGAAGAAAATATTTTGCTTAGCTTTTAAATTGGCTTTGCGTGATAGTTTGAAAAGGAGTACTAATGCCCAGTAGAAATAAGTTAGACGAAGAATTCGGTGTAGGTACATATCATTAGATATATTTACTACAACATTAGTTGTGTACACTGTACATGCTCCTAGGCAAATAGAAGGCAAAGAGCCTTGGAATAAGTTGTACATGTATAAATAGAACGAAGTTCATACTTATACCTAGTTAATTTAGACTCTTTGGAAGAATTCTAGTAATCCAGTGCGTTGCACTAACTTGGGGTTCGGGTTGCTGGCGTTTTGTTGGTGAGAAGACTCATCAGATTTTCCGTAGATGAATAATGAACTGTGCAAGTTGGCTAAGCTAAGGGAGGAAGGGAAATTAATGCATCCTTCCTTTCATGTGTTTCTTCAGTTTTCAGTTTACCGTCAGATAGTTACGAATTTATTCACCCGAACCAAACAATATGGTTTCTTGGGTTTCAACCTCACAATATTTAATACAGATATAGGAAAAGAGTCGTCTCATCTGACCTGACCTCTTATGCACCGTCCGGGGCTGCAGCACAGTGCTCCACGTTCCACTGCCCTATTATGTGCATAATGAAAGCTATAGCTATCTGTGTGGAAGGAGAAGTTGAGAAAGTTCTCACCCGCTCCTCAACACATTATCATTAGAGATGAAACGAAAGTAGGCAAACAATTTGAATGCATACAAACACACACGGCACGCCAACTCACCAACTATTCTAAGAAAAGGACAATGGATTACATAAATTTTCAAGAAGTAAACAAAGAACTCTCCTCTCTCCTTTTCCTTTCCCTAATGGTAATTTTCATTACAGTCAACACCGAATTAATGCATGGACTGACAGTAATTCTTCCCAAATGTAAAACCCATCTTATGCTTCCATAACCTTTTCATTTTCCACGGAAACTCTTTCTATTCATTTTTAACAAAAGATAGACACATGTCGGTGTACAGATAATAATAAATAATCCCAGCTACCAAAGAGAAAACTATTGTTCTTCTGCATCGTTGCAATTCATATTTTTATTAAGCCATGACTAGCCTTGCAAAACAGTTTTACACTGCCAGTTTAACATTCAAAATGCAACAGAATGTGTATTATATCCATACGAATAGGTATACTAAAGAGACAACCTAAATTAGAATACTGTGGGCGTAAGGAGACAAGATAGCTTTTGAACAATGTTCGATGCTGTGTAGTGTAAATAAGTATTGTTGGAAACACAATCATGCAAAGTTAAGTTGCATTCTTAAAGTTCAAACACTCTCCCAAGTCTACAATAATTAGGCAAGCAAGAGAATTTACACTCTAAACTCGTGTACCTATACACGTCCATACAGTCCACCACTATACAGTCCACCAATACACAAGGGCCACTTTTGACTCTTGTCCAAAACTATTACTATTCAGTGTCAGGTGTAAAATATCGCTCCTTTTTGTTGTTTATTTAAAATTTCAATAAGAGCATCAGATATTATTTCAGTTTATAATAATCTGCATTATTTTGTATTTTGCATTACATTTTTGATATTTCTTACTCTATTCATCGGTTTTTCAAGAAATCATGTAGTTAGGTTTTATGTGACGGTCATTTATCATGAATACAGCAAAATGACCTTTAAGATTGAGTTCAATGTTTGGAATTACTGTATTGTTATATGGATTTTGTTCTACAATGTCCACATCAATGCAATGTACGTTATCCATGCATTGCCCATCCAATGCAGTTTCTATTAAAATTAAACCAGAATATAAGCCAATTTTATGTTCAGAGTAAAACAGTAAAGCATCATGCCATAAAGACAGACATTTGAAAACTCGTGCGTATATTAGTTAAAATTTCTTTTTATAGAAACAAAGCTAAAATAAGTAAATAATCTGGAAAATAAATAATGGGTTAATCCAAAAGTTTCAAGAGTGGTCACACTTCTAGGTTTACCCTCAATAATCTCTGCCTGCAGGAAGCATTGGTGATAGAAAAACGTAATGTTGCGACACATATACAATTTGGGTCAATACAGAAGTTTATTCACCAATAGAATTACCTGCCAGAGGGAAAATGCTGGAATTTGGGTGAATTTGTTGTATTACAAGCTGGGAAAGTGAAATTTATTTCCCAAGGTTTGTAAAAGTATACGTTCGATTTTGATTTGGCTACAGAATGGATAATGGAGTACATGACGCGTACTTATAAAATTTTCTTTGTGCATTATTAAAATATTCAGACCTTTTTGGTCTTTGTATTGATACTTGATATTTTAGGAAAGGAACTTGAATAGGTGGTGACCTCCTAACCTTTGATGACTGCATAAAAGTTGTATTCGTAGTTTACGTACAATTGATACTTTCCCATGTTACCTTGAATAATTGCAAGCTCCAGGGGATAAATAGCCCTAGTAATGATTTAGTGGTGCTATACCAGACTGCAATACTTCAATCGAATTATTTTCCTCCCCCATATATAATATTAAAGTCAACTTGGTAAGTTGAGATTTCTTGCTTGCTTACTTGTTTGTATTATTACGCTTAACTCCTACCTGTATCTCCCGAAGTTCTAAATATACTTCTCTTACTCTACTAACTAGATCAGTATAACTGTATAAAACTTGTGGTAGCTGGCACACTTAAACTTTGGCTTTTGGGGCACAATAGAGCGCAGATGAGATGAACACGCCGTGAGACGACGATTCAGTTGATCCAATTTACATAAATTACAAACCTCCACGCATTCGTCCGTTTAATCCGATTACTATACCGTAATGCCTATAGACTAGAATCTATTTCTACATCTACACATAACTCCAGATGTGGTGTTGTCGTTTCCTTTTAATCTTTAATTTAAACCTTCCTGGAGTAATAATAGCAATGAGTTATGTAAATATGTATAGCAAATCTTTTTCGCGTTTCTCCGCAACCGACTACGTGAGATAGTCTACCCAAATAGGTATTAATAGGACTACAATTAATTCTGTATTGGTCCGACTCGTCTGTTGGCCAATTTTAAATAACTATCTTGTCTACTTCTACGTTCAACTACCGAAGGACCACCTACTTTCTGCTAAGTAGGAAAAACAACTAATCACGAAATGCGGCTGCAAATATGATATATGTCACCTATCCCTGGCTAACCGTGTCGCGTTATTACAAATGATCAGTGCTGAATAAAAACAACTTAAAATTGTGTTAATTTCTGCCTTTTACTTTGGCTAAAGTATACAAAAATCAACTTTTTTCTAATTTTATATTCAATGAGCACACTTCTCCAAAAATCACCGAGCACGCTTCTTGTCGGTTACTTCCTTCCTCTCTTCTCTTTTTTTCGCTCTGCTCTGTCCGCGCCTTCTCCTTTTCGCGCCTCTAATGCTTCTCCTTGCTCGTTCAGCGACATCCCCCCTCCCGTGGAATGACCTGGGGGCATCTCCACTTCAGGTTCTACGTCCAGCACACAAATCTTGACCACGGGGCGTCGCAATGTTCCTCTGACCGTTCTTACGTCCACAACTCTGACTATGTTGTCTTTTCCTGGGAATACTGCTTCCACAATTCCTCTTGGCCAAGTGTTACGGGGCAGGTCTCCGTCAGCAATCAAAACCAAATCTCCGACTGCTATGGGTTTCTCCGTCTTCAGCCACTTGGTTCTTCGAGTAAGTGTGGGCACATACTCTCTCATCCATCTCTTCCAAAACATGTCCGCCAAGCGTTGGGCAATTCTCCACTGCTTTCGCAGACACAAGTCATCATCTGTGAAATCTCCCCACTGATGAGTACCACTTGAGCTTCCCAGCAAGAAGTGGTTGGGAGTAAGACTTTCACCGTCATCAGGGTCCACCGATACATGAGTGAGTGGACGGCTGTTCACTGTAAACTCCGCCTCAGCTAGCAGAGTTTGCAGAATTTCCTCCTTGGGAGCCCGTTCACATAGTGTAGCCTTCAGGGCCGTCTTCACTGACCCCACCAAACGTTCCCATATGCCAGCCATATGTGGGGATGAAGGGGCTAAAAACTTCCACTCGATACCTTCAGTCACTAAAAACGTTTGGATTCTCTCCTGGTCCAATTCCTTGAGTGCCTTCTTCAACTCATTGTCAGCACCTCGAAAGTTAGTCCCGTTATCGGAATGAATTGTCTTTGGCTTTCCTCTTCGAGAAATAAACCGGCGGAGGGCCATGATAGCCGAGTCGGTCGATAACGAATGGGCCAACTCCAAGTGCACTGCTCTAGTAGAGAAACAAGTGAAGAGCGCACCGTACCGTTTTTCATGTCTTCGCCCAATGGTCACCTCCATTGGTCCAAAGTAGTCCAATCCCGTCTCCATGAACGGACGAATTTGTCTAGTCAATCTCTCCTTGGGAAGTGGTGCCATTTCCGGAGGACGAGGTCTGGCTCTCCGAATCTTGCACACTTGACAGGAACTAAATGCAGTTTTGACAGCTCATGTCGATAATCCAGTACTTTTGTCTTAAGTCATTAATCACTCTTTCCCGTCCATGATGTCCAGCTCTCTCATGGTAGTACAGAAGTAAGAGCTTGGTATATCGATGTTTGGGATCCAAAATCAAAGGTAGCTTTGCACTTACACTGAGGTCCGGTGCTTCACTAGTTCTTCCTTTGACTACTAAATTACCATTACTGTCCAGGATTGGAGACAGTCTGTAGATACGACTACTTCTGGGTAAAGCCTTTCCTGCTTTCAACAATTTCATGTCCTCTCCAAAACAATCCTCTTGAACTCTCTTCACCCAGAAAGACGTAGCTCGATGCATTTCTTCAACTTCCAAATAAGGCCCTCGGTCCTTTTCAAGTTTTCTGCATCGTTGAATAAATCGCAGCAAATAAGCAGTTGATCTCACTAATCGAATCCATGAAGAAAATGCAGCAACATCAGGCAAAGCATCTCCAAAATTAGCTGACTTCACCGTGACATTACAAACGTCTTTCCGAACTTCTAGGTCCTCGTCACTGACTTCACTTAAATCACATGGGCAAGGTTGTGGCCACCGGTTTTCAGGTAATTTCAAAAACATGGGACCGTTCAACCATCTGCTACTAGAATCCAAGTCGGAAGGTTTGTTGTCGCGAGTGGCTTCGTCAGCGACATTCTCAGCGGTTGGCAACCAATGCCAACTTTCTATTTTTGTCAATTCTTCAATCTCGCCCACTCTATGCGCCACGAAAGGCTTGAATCGTCTGGCATTGGACTGTAGCCAGCACAGAACGGTCTTCGAATCAGTCCAATGAAATACCTTTTCAACACTGATGTCCAGATCCGTCCGGATGGTATTTGAAAGTCGACTTCCCATCAGAGCAGCTTGTAATTCCAGGCGAGGAATCGAAATCGGTCGTAGAGGTGCCACTTTAGTTTTTGCTAAAACAAAGGAAACTTCTATTCCGCTGCTTGACTCCACTCTCAAATACGCCACTGCAGCAAAGGCTTTCTGACTGGCGTCACAGAAAACATGTAAGGACACTTCGTTTGCTGTAGGAATATTCACTGAAAAACACCTCTGAATTTTCATTTTTCCAATTTGCCGAAGCTCCTGTAACCAATTTTCCCATTTCTCAAACAACTCACTGGAGAGTTCATCGTCCCATGCTATTTTTGATACCCAGATATCTTGCAATAGGATCTTCGTTTTAATTATCAGGTGAGCCAAGAATCCAAGAGGGTCGTAAAGAGACATCACCAACTTCAAAACTTGCCTCTTCGTTGGTCTTCTTTTCCCAGTGACAATTTCAGGGTCCAGCTTCTCAAATCGAGTTGTGAATGAGAAGTTGTCTTCATTCGGATTCCAAAACAAACCAAGAACTCTTTCCGTTGGCATATCTTCACTTAAGCTAAGCTCCTTGCTTTGCATTGCAGTAAGATTGGCAGGAATCTGTTCAAGAACTGACTTCGAATTGCTTATCCAATTACAGATTTGGAATCCGCCCTTTTCGTGAACGAAACTCACATCTTTTATCTGTTTCATGGCTTCGTCTTCCGTATCGACACTATCCAGGTAGTCGTCCATATAGTGTCGCTCAACAATGGCTTTGGCTGCTTCCGGAAACTCTTTCGAGAAAGTCACTGCATTTTTGTTTTTAACAAACTGAGCTGAGTACGGCGACGAAGTCGATCCAAACACCATCACACTCATTTCCATGATATCTGGAGGTCGATTCCTGTCTTTTCCTCTCCAGAGAAACCGCTGAGCTGGTAAATCCTCCTTTCGTATACGGACCTGGTGAAACATCTCCTTGATGTCACCACAGAATGCAACTTTCTTCTGGCGAAACTTGCACAATACTGCCGGAAGTGAGTTCAACAAATCAACACCTTTTAGTAGAAAGTCATTCAAACTTACGCCGTTTGACTTAGACGCCGCATCGAACACAAGCCTCATCTTTCCAGGCTTGTTGGGATTCCTCACACCAAAATGCGGCAGATACCACGTTCTCGGATGATAACGCACAGCTTCGACATCGGTCAATTTCCTGGCGTACCCTTTGGAAATATAATCTTGAATTTTTGCATTATATTCCTCAGCAAATTCTGGCTGTCTATCCAATTTCTTTTCTAACAGGAACAATCTCTTCTGAGCAACTGATTTACTCTCTGGTAGTGACACACCTTCATCTTTCCACATGAGTCCCGTTTCCCATCTGTCTCCTACACGTCTAGTAGTTGCATCTGCGAGTTGTTGGACTCTTTTCTCATCTCTTGAGATTGGGTTGTTTTCAGTGATCTTCACTCCAAACGATTCAGTCTTAAAAAATTCTTTCACAAGTTCATGCAACTGC
Source organism: Yoshiicerus persimilis (assembly GCA_020352615.2). Classification (NCBI taxonomy): domain Eukaryota; kingdom Metazoa; phylum Arthropoda; class Collembola; order Entomobryomorpha; family Tomoceridae; genus Yoshiicerus; species Yoshiicerus persimilis. The sequence continues at coordinate 38,493,511 of CM060170.1, read as the reverse complement.
TCATCTTTGTCTTGATGAGTAATATGCAATGAATAATGCTGATCCACACGTCCTTTAAATTCAGATGATCTCCCATGGATCACCCAACCGAGAAGTGTTCTTGTGGCGATAGGAGCATTCGGAGGTCCCTCAGCAATTTCCCTTGCCACTTTCAAATGAGGATGATCTTCCCCGATCAGAATTGTTGGCTTCGCATTTGTCAAGCTCTGAAGATCTGCATGTCGAAGGTGTTTCCACTTCTCTGCAAACTTTCGAACATCAACACTTTGTACGGGGAGCTTCAGTTTTTTCACTGTTCGTACATTCGTTAATGTATAAGTCTGATCACAATTTTTTCCTTGTACTCCAACACATACTTTCATGGAGTAGGGCTCTACTGCAGTCATGTCGTTTGTCCATTCAGTGTGCAGCGGAATATTGGGACCCGTAGCACCAATTTTCTTTGCAATTTCAGCATCCATCATTGTAACCGTTGAACAGTCATCGAAAATTGCGTATGTTCGCACTTCCCCATTGGGGCCCTTTAAGGTGACTGGAACAACTCGTAGGAGGACATTTAAACCAACTTGTTTCGTATGTCCGACAACTTTTACTTCCTCACTCGGGGCACATTCCACTTCCTCCTTGGGCTCACGTTGCACTTTTCCTTTCTGGGCAACTTGTACTCCCTCCAGTTTTGTGTGCAGAGTAGGATGGTGGTAACGATTACAGCCTTCTTCTCCACAGGGCTTCTTTGTCAAACAGTCACTGGCCCTGTGACGAGATTCCAAACAACAGAAACATAATCTTAATTCTTTGATTAGTTTCCATTTGTTTTCAATAGTTTCCTTTCCAAACTTTCGACACAGAGGTAAGGAATGGCCTTTCTTGGTACAAAACAAACAGTGGTTGGCATCTTGCTTCACCTCATCGGATTTCTTTTCACAGGATGTCACAAACACTTTTTCTTTCTTTTGTTTCCCTTTTAACTGAACTGGCATAGGATCCAATGCCTTGAGAAGATTAGCCGCCGCTGACTCTTCATCTAGCCATTCAGAAAAAATACACAAATCCACATTATCACGTTTTACTGCAAATCTTGACCATTGCTCTTTGTAGGATTGTGGCAGTTTGCAAACGAACTCGTCCTGTAGCTGAGGATTTCTCAAATGTTCCGTTTTCTCCAGAGCCTCCACAGTGGTTACTAGATTTCTCACTGCGTTTGCAAAATCTATAAGCATCTGTGGTTTATCACTTGCTGGAGCTGGAACCATTCTTGCTTTTGAAATCAACGATTTCACTATAAAGTTAGGATGCCCAAAATTAGTTGTCAAGGTCTTTATGACAGCACTTACGTTCCTTGGTGATATAAGCATTGAGACGACTGCTTCCTTTGCTTTCCCACGTAAACACTTTCTGAGTCTGATTAGGTTTTCGCCATCCGTGAACGCACAGGCTTCAGTAGTACGTCGGTACTCTTCAATAAAACCCGGCCACTCTTCAGGCTCACCACTGAACACTGGTAAATCTTTTCCAATTGATTGTCGCACAACAAATTTTTCCAAGAAGTTCTGGGAAGGAACGGCATTCTCCTTTTCCACCTCAGCTTTGGCTTGAGCTCCTCTCACTGTACTGGGCTGGAAAACACACTCTTGTTTCTCAGGAACCACTTGGGGAATTTTCGGTTTCTCATGGAGCCAGCTAACAACTTTATTGCGACTTGACACTACAGACATCACACTTTTTTCATCATCATCATCGTAGTACTGAGTACTGTCGTCAATTTCGCCTTCGTTGATTTTCGTCTGCTCCAGGGCTAGCTTCTTCTTGACAATTTCCTTTTCTCGGTTTAGCTTTTTCTGTTTCAGGTCGGTCAAAGTTCTGAGTAGTCCTAGCTCAGCTGACTTCATCTGAAATTCCAGCTCTGCTTCTTTCTGTTTGAGTTCTAGTTCCGCCTCCTCTTCTTCTTCCTGAATTTTGCCAAGCGCCATTTGAGCATCAATTTCAGCCTGGAGTCGTCGAACACTGCTGGCAGTCGACGAGGTGCTTGTTTTTGACTTATGACTCTTATTTGAATAAGTAACGGATACGTCATCTCTTACTCGGTTTTCGGAGCCATTCGAATGGGCCGGGTCTTGCACATCAGGAAGTTCGGCAGGGTTATTTCCAGCTTCGTCCGTTATCCTCGGTTTTCTGGTTTTCGGGACGGTTAGAACTGGGTCACCATAATATGCGGGAGGTTTTCCTTTATTCTTGCGCTGGCTGCGCCTATCTCCATCATCTTGATCAGACATTTTTTCAGGAACTCTTAATCACTGACTGTTTTCACTATAGAACTGTAGATCCGGCTCGAAGGACCATGTATTGGTCCGACTCGTCTGTTGGCCAATTTTAAATAACTATCTTGTCTACTTCTACGTTCAACTACCGAAGGACCACCTACTTTCTGCTAAGTAGGAAAAACAACTAATCACGAAATGCGGCTGCAAATATGATATATGTCACCTATCCCTGGCTAACCGTGTCGCGTTATTACAAATGATCAGTGCTGAATAAAAACAACTTAAAATTGTGTTAATTTCTGCCTTTTACTTTGGCTAAAGTATACAAAAATCAACTTTTTTCTAATTTTATATTCAATGAGCACACTTCTCCAAAAATCACCGAGCACGCTTCTTGTCGGTTACTTCCTTCCTCTCTTCTCTTTTTTTCGCTCTGCTCTGTCCGCGCCTTCTCCTTTTCGCGCCTCTAATGCTTCTCCTTGCTCGTTCAGCGACAAATTCGATGTTGATTTTGTTGCTGCAGCGCACCAATAATATGAATCTGAACAGCTGCAAGCAATTGCGGACTTCATGCTCATTTCCCTTTGCCCTACATATTTTTACCATGTGAAAGACAACATAGCTATAGATAGGAGACAAGGTTGATTCCAATTACGCTTCAGTTGCACACTCACCTTTTACAAATTTTTTATTCAGTTACAGGAATGAATAGAGAAACACATTTTGATAAATTTATACTTATTCTTCAAGTGATAACGTCATGTAAGCACGTTTTTTTTAGATATTTGTTTTAAGACCCGTTCTCTTTGTTATCCAAATGTTACATATAATTCATCACGTATACTTTTCACGTAGTATCAGAGAAACATATACAGTAGGCCTATTTCTCATAATGAATGAACTTATTTGGTTTACTTTTGCAAATGCAATAATTCCGTAGTGAAATACAAATGCGGAAAATAATGTTGTGCTTCACGCTGTCATAGATTTTTTTCAGTATTTCAATTATATGGTTTTGTAAAACTGTTGTATTATAATAATCACTGACGTAGGCGATTAGGTGCTATGAGATTTTTGGGTTTCCTTTCACTGCCCGTATCTAAGAAGGTCGCAGTTTATTTTGGTGCGGAAAACTGAAAGTTTGATTTATTTGTTGGACGAAATCAAGGTTGTCGAATTATGAAATGTAAATATGAAAACCGTAATAAACAAATTGATTCTTAAAGCCGAAAGCCATGAATTTTAATTTAATTGTTTTACAGCTGTTGGAGACCTATTTGCAGTTTGTTGGAATTGCTTTGACTAACGCTCAGATAATGGAAGCTACCAGGAGAGAGTATGAAAGGAACCGGGTATGTTGTAATTTTAATTCCTCGAACTGTGTATATTCCACTCAAACAGAAATATCATGAGCACAAAATGGATATGACTGGATTTGAAGTGTCAAGGAATATGTGATGGGAAATAGTGTACGGGAAATGTCAAGGAATTTCGACCTTTACATTTTCCAGAAGCGTGTGATTCGTATCGACATTTTTATAGCGGGATTCTTTGTTGTGCGGTTGCCATTTGTTTACTATCATCCCACCCACAATAAGCGCTAAAGAACATTCTAGACGGCAAGTTATTAGGTGGAAGAATATGTAGAGCATTCGGGGACTAAATATAGAGCGAATGAGAAATCGTCTGTATTTGGTTTATGAGACAGGGAAATTGAAGTAAACAATGCCGCAATTTAAAAGCAATGCAAAAACTTTTGCAATATTCACTTTGTGATAGACAGGGGTCGAGGTATTTTGTTTCTGTACATCGATGTCAAAGTTTCTCCGAGTTCTCCATTGCGTCAACTAAATATATATATTTAGCAAAGTTTTCTAAGCCCTTAAGCCTTAAACCCGATACACACGTTTTCTGATCTCTGTCCCAGTCGCATCTTCTAATAACCCTAAGTCGTTCCTCATGTCTTCTAAGGGGCAAATAAAGTTTTATTGTGAAATGGTCAACTCATATTGGCTTTCCAGAATCTGTTGGAAGTCGTCCACGATTTGTTCGAGGAACAAACTTCACTGGAGAAAGTCATCTTGAAAATCATGCAGCGAGCTCAACGGCTGTTGAAATGCGAACGGGCAGCAGTCCTACTTCTTGATGAAAATTCCAGCCAGGTAATTTTCTAACCTTTATTCCATGCGTACCCGTATATCCCTAAAAATCCGCAGTTTTCTTGAAAAAGACCAACATCATTGGCAGTTTGGGGATATCACTTACACAATATTCAAGTAGATGTCTAAGCAGTCTTATAATAAATGTTAGTGTTGCTTCCAAAAACATAATTTTCATTGAATACATCCTAGTTTGCACAGGAATTTCTCACAATGAACAAATTGTAAATATTTGGCAACTGTATGATTTTTACTTCTTAACAAATAATTCAAATTTTTATAAATATATTTATACACAGCATAGGAGGAGGAATCTGGTATTTAAATTAAGTTGATACATAGTCAATAGCATTTTCTATTCTGTGGAAAGGGAATTTATAAAACCGTGGCACCTGAAAACCCTTTGGTGTGATAAGAATCGATGTTTTGTATGTAAGCAGTACACCCCAAGTAATTTCCTCGCCTGATAACACCGCTTAGAAATTTGGGCTTAAAAATTCATTAGAATTGGAAAGTTGATTTATTAACGTGTGACTAAGTTGAAGTTGAGTACCCATTGATCATTTCATGGCAGAATATAATTCCTTAAAGCTTTTAAATGTCGTGTTTGGCACTTTCGCTGGCCGAAGTTATTTGTATACCACTAGACTGTTTTCCTTGTGAAAGTGGAGAAAGTCCCTTGTTTGCTGTGATACTGTAATGGAAAAGACTTTTTAATTAGTTTACAATTTAATTTTGAAGGACCCTGGGCTACTGTTCATTTGTTACAAAGAGTTGACTTGCCAGATAGTCTCTTTGATGTTTTCTGTGAACATTGCATGAATAAACTGTCAAGTGGTTGTCTGCTCTCACACATTGCGTACTTTCCCTTTGAAAAAGAAAACAGTCAAGAATTTATTATAGTGAACTCACAATAGCCCGAATGTGTATCTTTGTAGCGTTTTTCAGTGTGTATTGTAAACTTGCGTCTATGTCTGTGTGAATCTAAGAGACACATTAGAGTCACATCACGCCACGATTGAATTTCCACCACTCAAAATTCAACTCAGCTTATGAAGCACTCTGTACACATTATGAATATTAAAATTTGTTTTCCTCAGGTGTACTACAAAGGTATTACCTAATGTACGTTAATTTATATTGTGGAAACATGATGTTGAGTAGTTCGGTGTCTATTGAACAGAATGTCAATGTTGTTGTTGGTTGGGCTGGTATGGTATGGTTTGGTATTGCGATGGGTGTTGTTATTTCGTTAGTTTTCCATGCGGACTTTTGCACTGCTCCAGCTTGTCACGTACGTTTTGCAAGAATGAACCTTTTAACTTTTCACCCACAATGTTTTTTTAGTCTTCTAAACTATCACTTCCGTCTGTGCGTGAACAGGAATTGGTGTTTTCCAAATTGTTTGAACTCAACTCTCCCGTTAATGGTCATCACAACACGGAGACAAATACACATCATTCCAGGTACATCATTCCTAAATCTAGAAAAATTATTCCGCAAGCAATACAATTAACTACCGAAAAGCATTTATAATTAGTGACTGAAACCTATTAAATCTGGAGTGGTAGAGTATTTATAAATGTTAATAATGGTGTCTTTGTTAAATTCTCACTTGGTTTTGTTATATGATATTTGTCTAGTTCTCTAAAGAATAACGAGGGTCAGATCTCATGTAATTTGCTAAAGTTGGCCGAGCAAGTTGCAGCTAATGGGGAAGTGATTAATATTGCAGAGGTGGTAGAAGTTGAGCGTGGCTGCGGTGGCAACCTTCGCTCACTGTTGGCTATGCCCATACGGAACCGGCATGCAGAAATCATTGGTTAGTGCAACCTAAATCTAGATTATGTTCGTGACATACTTTTGTCTAGTGTACTAATTATAATTGCCGAATTGTCATAGTCGGAGCAAAATTGTGTTACGTGTCTGGTATTTACAATTTCAGCCGGAATAATTTTTTGTGCTGCATTAGAAAAATAATTTTCTTTCTCTTGCAGGAGTGGCTACCATTGTGAATAAGACTAACAACTTGCCATTTAACGACCATGACGAACAACTTTTTGAAGTAAGTGCATAATTATGTTTTTCTGTGTGGTTAATAGTGGCGTAGGTATATACATGGAGGAGAACATATAAAATAACTGAAGCAAATTAACCAAAGCCAATCCAGAAATCATCTACTGTATTTATAATGGGAAACACCTAGGCTAACATTGGCATTGAAACTATCACCGCTGCAATTGATTAGGCTTAATAACATAGAATAGCTTTCATGTATAACTTGTCATACTTTTTAAGTAGCCTATCATGATGTGCCGGGTTTCGTTCCATCTGTTGCTGTAATGTCAAGGTTAAAGTATTGAGTATCCTTAAGTAATAGTATTTCCACAGTAGAAGAAAATTAGAGCAAATACTGTAACATCATAGCACTGCCGTCTCTGTGTGTATGTCGTTTGTCATGTTTGTACTGATCACGTCAACATTCATCCGAATAACAACATTTCCCAGAAAAGCTCTATTTGCTGTTTTTGTCTAGTTAATCGATTGCAGAAATTCGTGTATAGATCTGTCACACATTCAGTCACCGCACTACGCTGACACGATTTGTGGCAACCAAAATTTCTTCCCTTGCCTAAGAACACGCAATCGAAAACTATTTACTTTATCACATCGTGTTCTGTGGCTTTACCTGAAATTGCGAAATAATTTCTTATTCTGCAACTTGCTACCATAACTTTTTCTTCTTAAATGTAAGATGTTCTATCCCTAATCTTTTATAGAACACAGTGTATTAAACGCTATGTGATGACTTCTCCCGTTAAAACATTTTTTGATACAACTTACAATTAGTAGTTGGAAATGTTTCTGGGATTTATACATTATTGGAATCACACACATGACTAATAAATTGGTTTATTAGATTTGTTAAACTTTTAAATACAAATTAAATTACTTTCACGATTGTGAATGTATTTTATTTGTAAGGCAAAGAAAAAAATTATTTGAAACTGGAAAAATATTATTGTTGTAAGATTGAGCATAAATAATTTCTCAAACTAAGTACCACAAAAGTTTAAGAAGTATAATAGATGGTCTCCAAAGCCGACTACAGTAAAATTTAAAATGTCATAAATGCCGTGGTAATTTATTAATGTAGATTATAATATGGTGATGTGAGAGATTGAGAAATTGAGAAATCATTGAGAGATCGATTTAAGGTAAATTTGGGAAAATATCAATCCAATTTCAAACCAATTGTTAAGTAAAATATTGCTACAAAGGCTTTTGTCAATTGTTAGGGGGCGAGCGAGAAATTAATCTCAGACTAATTCCTAGAATGGTTGTAACTTTTGGCTTGTTGTCTCGAATGGAAAATAATGATGGAAAGAGATATGAAGTATTATTTCCAATTTAACTCTACACTTTAGATCGTTATCAGCCAAGGTAAATAAAAATAGAATTTTATCCTTTAAAGCAGCAAATATGTTACCACAGATGATTATATTATTTATAGGTCAATTTTTCAGTAATTTACCTACAGAATTCTTTAAGGTGAAGAAATATAAGGAGTAGTCTGGAAACTCTGTAGTCCATAATGTGTTTTCTAGGCATTCCTTTGAATTGCATTTGTAATTGTATTTCTCTATAATTGTAAACTAGTATGTCAGTAGCTTCTGTAACAGAAAGGTTTCTGAAGGGCTTTAGTATTGTGTACCAGGAAGACTTTTTTACTTGTGAGTCTTGACGAGCGACAAGTTCATAGTTTTTGTTAATATTTGATACGAAAGTGCTGTACTGCTGTACATACAAAGTAATGGCTGTCATGTACCATGTCCGTATAAGACTCGTATGCTTATCGGCTATAATAAAAGTTGAGTACAATACTTATTAGGTTCCTAACTACTAACAATGAGTGAGGTTCGTAGTTCATATACAAGATGCACTACTACTTATTTTGAAGAGGCAATAAAATGGCCATATTGTGTCGCAATGTCATTCAGCTCTTTCCTTGGTCTGGACAATGTCAGCAGTAGTGCTGCCGATCTAATGTAGTTCTGTCGTTGCAATTCTCTGAGTAGTATATATCTTCTGTACTGCAACGCAGTCTGTAATGATATATTGAGAAAAATAGCCTCTGAGAATACAGAGTGATATAGGGCATTGTGTTGTGTGAACGTACAACAAAATAAATAATATACCTACCCAGTTCAGTTAGGAACGAAATTGTAAGTTGGTTTGGTCTCTTCTGTGGAAATGCTTCTCCTACTCAACTGTATTTTTACTCGCCGTCTCTTTTTTCTCACTCCAGGAGGGAAGGAAATCTTGTTTCATCCTAAACTCAACTTTTGCGAAAATTCAATTTGCAATGCTACGGGAGGCTGAAAATGTATATATAAATGTAACTACTCTGCCGCCTTCCAATATTTTATATGTCGTGTAGTTGCAGTAGATTCTATATCATCGCACAAAATACAGATATATTTAGGTGTGTTTAGGTTTACATTACTCTTCCAGCAGGCAGCAAGTATTTACCTAGTAGTTTGGAATTCCAAGGCATTTCTTTATACAGCCTTATAAAAATACTAAATCAAGGTTTCGCCTTCAGTTCACTATTTTAGGGGTTCAATGTTTGTTTTCTGTTTACAGGCAATCCAAAAGTTTGGATTTATTCACCCATATGAAATGTATAAATAAATACAAGTAAATATTTTAAATTTTCGCTAAAAGAATAATGAGATACTTTCAACAAATTCACAGTTCATTAAGTATTTGTAACACTTAACAGTTTAATGATCTCAGTACTAAGATTTTCAAAACTCCCAAATTCTCAGACTATTTAATTTTCTATACTAAGTTATAGTAAAAAGTGTTTTATCAAGTAAGTAACATAATTATTTATTATATCTCCCGTAATATCCGTTAAGATTTAAACCCTATTCCATTATTAGGTCAACCGTTATATTATAGGGCATAGACATTTCAATTTTATGTATACTTCTCCCAAAAATATTTCCAACTAACCTATATTACCTAGCTATATTTATATATCTTCCAACCAATTTTCGTTACTGGTTGCAGTTTTGTCCAAATCATGAATTCCATTAAAACGATTTTAGGGCAAGAAAATGAGATTGAGGTAACATCTTCTGGTTCAGTTCCAGTTCTAACACATTTTTGCTGTAAATCGTTCATGCATTACATTGTGAAATGCCGTTTGTTTACTAAGAAAATATGTGTCTACAACATTTGTAGCTCAGATTTCTTGGTCTCTACAGTAATGAAAAATAAAAGCTATATTATTTTCTTTTATTTCACTCTTGGCTCAGTAGTTACTTGTATATGGTAAGTGTTTTTCTAATTTAAACAGCACGTAGTTTTTGCGCAGTATATTGTAGACTTTTTGTATATGAGTATGAAGCTATATTAAGAATTGCCAAGCCTTGTTCGAAAGTGTTGAGTGCGCAGTGGAAAAAAATTGGAGAATTAGACCATAGTTTTTTGTAATGAAAAAGAAAGAGTTGTTACATGAAGACATAAATAGGTTTGTATAATAATTCTATTAGGTGTAAGTAGTTCGGTACACATTTGTATAATAATATCCATATCTGCATATTTATTCTGATACTTGAAAAAGTTGTTTTCTCTTGATATGTTATCGGGTAGCTTCAGCAACTTAAGAGTCGAACTAGATACCCTCTTCAGATTTAGTGATCTGGAGTAAGCGGAATATTTGTATTATTGCATATTGCATTGGTTTCATTCTTAGTGGTATTCGGTTAGATGGGGAATGTATGTATCTAATATAATAACGTAATAGGAGGAGAAACTAAAGGAGACAGGAAGAGATGGAGAAAATGTGGAAGGAAAATTCCTCTTTTGACTAACGAAATATTATGGGGACGAGGAAATAAAAAAGAATGTTATTTATCAGTATGACTTGTCTTGGTATATTGCGAATTGCACACATATACCAGTAAAGGCAGATAACCAGAAACGAAACCATAACTGGAGCACATCACCGATGAACATGCGAGATGTAAGTATGTGGGAAACGAGACTCTAGAAAAATCGACTTGAATGCTGGCGACACGTTTTTTAGGCTCTTTACTTCTATTCGTCTCCGTCAGGTTTCTTTTCGACGAGTCTCTATAAATAGCATTCTGATTTGAATCACATAAAATATAAGACAGTTTTTTCCCTTCGTTTTTCCATTTGTTTTCACGAGAAAGGCGTTTATTAGATATGTCAATATAAACATCTGAAGAAATTCAAACGAATCAAGAGGTACATTGTTAAGCATACAATGATCTGTTTAAAAAGCTACAATATGCCTTTCTGTGTGTTTCGGGCAGATACACTTTGATACATGTGTGTGAAGGTTAACGAAGCCTTAAAATATACATTATCGATGTACTTGCTTGAATGAGTGAGCGTAAGCATCGATTACGTAAACACGTAGTACTACAAACTCATACGGAATACCTATATATTTTTATAGGGATTTTTTATGCTGCATAGAGTAAGAATCAATTCTTTTATTTTTAGATAAAGCTAAAAAATTGGGAAAAGTCGGTTGTTTGATATTAAGTGTACTGTACTAAAGGCTTGTATTTCAGAAATGCTTCCTCCTGCTGATGCATTAAACGAACCGGAGCAGGAAACAAAAAACTGTTTTCCTGTAGCCAGTGTAAATACAAAATTATACGATATCCAGAACTCAACTGTAATATCAAAGCGTCAAAAACTTGATGAGAAAACAGCAATAGTAAAGCCATAGCCATTGTGGATATAATTCTACAGTCTGCAACCAAGTGATAACGAAGTGCATTTGCAGATCTACAATAGATGTTGGCATCATATGGCGTGGCTTCTACATTACATCTTTACATCCTTAACTGTTTTGGTCTTGCCAATTTTGTTATTCCCTCTCTGTTTACTTATCTGATGGACTTTTATATCTATAGCACCCCTCCGCTACATCCAACCTACTTTATTTGGCTACTCAGCACTAAGGCTTCCCGATTCCTGATGATCATGGCATTTATCTCAATGACCTTGTAAACACTTTCTCAAGTGGGGACACAATATAACAATATGACATTCATCCAGACAAGTCAATGTCAAGCATACTTGACCACCACACTCTTAAAAGTGCTTCTTCCAAACTGTTCTCTTGTCTACAGTATCCCCGCAGATTACTTATAAATACCAAATTAAAGATAATTCAAAATTGAATAAACTTACGTAATGAACAACTTTCTTTGTAAACTACTGGTAGATGAATGTTAATAACTTTATATATTTGAAGTAATAAGCTTGTAGTGCCATTTGACATTTCACATTAAGGTCACGCAGATCGTTTCGGTTATGTTAGATGTAAACTACTTTGGGAATAGGGTAGTAATTGAATTTTCTTAATTATGTCGTGGAGATTGTCATTACATTATTATGGTATTCACCAGAGGTCGCAAACTAATCAATTAACGAGTTAACTTTTGAATAAGCTCGCAACTCGCCATACATTTATTGATTGATGTCCATGTGAGTGAGATCAGTTGTATGATTGCACCATCAGTTTCATGATTTATTTTACTCGTAGGCTTTCACCATCTTCTGTGGCTTGGGTATCAATAACACTCTAACGTATGGGGAATTGGAGATGGCAATTGCGAGGCAGAAAGTTGCGATTGAAGTCCTATCATATCATGCAACAGCGTCTTACAAGGATGTCGAACCATACCTGGTAAGAAATCTTTAATATCAATTACAATGCTTTGTGCAGTCACAACATCAAAGCTCAAACGGATATTGCGCTCCGATGACTCACATGTGCAAAAAGCGTGTTCTAAACAAATTCTTCACAAACTCTTGGCTCAGCGTACGTAATATTTTGCTTTCTGCAAGGTCACCAAGTTTGTTTTTCCAGGAATTTAGACTTCTTATTATCTAACTTGTTTATTTCTTCAAACACAAAAATATAATTTGTCTAGTCTTTTGTAACTACGTTTTAATAATATGCTCAGTGGAGGTAATAGTATTATTAAGGTTATATCGATGACTATGTCACTTTACACCAGTCCCAATTATTTCAAGGTTTTCAATATTTTCCAACATATATTCAAAATAAGTCTTAACTTTTGGACAGTTAGCTGTTTTTCATCGTCATTATTGCTACAAGGCCGCAGATCATGTGTTAGCTGAAGTTACTTCCCAGTAAACCCTCCTTAATGCATTTAACAAGCTTGCTCATTATCAGTGGAGTAAGAAATTGTAACTAGTGTATGCGTCATAAATATTGTAATGCAGAAATTTCATCTTTGTTTTAATTTAAATTTGAAATTGCGTACACAAATTCGGTTTCTTGGCTTACTGCGGCAGTGTAAAATCAGAAAGTGTGCCTAGATCTACAGTTCCCATTAATAGTAAAGGAGTAGTAGTTTTTGTTCGTTTTTGCAATATTTCGGATCTTGAAACCTTTAGTTAATGAAGATATTTTTACAAGCTGTTATATCGTATTACTAATTAACGTACAACTTGGTGATTTTTGCTATTCTACATAGTAAAATGAAAGAAGCACGACAGAACTGTGTCTCTCCGGTCTCACATTACAAATTGCTCTATTTCTAAAATTCAATGCCAACGAATTCCATGAAGAGTTCTTAAATACGGGATGTAATTATCTTGTCCGCTCAGAAGCTTTTAGATAACAAAGCAAGGAACAGTGCAATTGCTGTACGAAGTTAATCAATCACATTTTACATACAAAAAAGTGCAGAGATTTTGTCATGAATTTTCTCTTGGTACCCTTCGAATGAAACCTTTTAAACGTGGTAAGAAAAGTCAAATACATAACCACACATTTTATTTTATTGTTATCCAAAATCTTCACAATTTAAATTGAGTTAAGCTGAGGATAATTATTGAGCGTACCACGCAATTTGGAGAAAATAGTGTACGCCGTAATTATAATATGCAGATACTAAAATGACTATTGCGGGCAGATAATTTTCGTGCGGTTAGACTTAAAATGTAACTTATATGCCAGAATGGTTCTTAACCCTATAGAAAATTCTCTCATTTCTGCTTTGTATATTCCAAATCACAAAATCGATGCTGGTAATAATATGTAAAGTTACAAAGTTAAGTCAACTCTGTTTTATAGAAAGAATAGTAATAGTATTCAAAGTTGCATTCTAAAGAGGAAAAGGCAAAGTCAGAATTGGAAGCAGCAAGGCATAGGAAAAGCTCTTAATATTATCCTAAATGTAAAAGTCTTCAAAGAACGTTGAAAGAAATTGTTCTTTTTGCTCTTTTAAAAATCCTGGAGAAACATGAAACGAAAACGAAATGTATCAGGAAAGACAAAAGTAATTGTGCACTTCTGCCCACTACACGCAGAATAATGTCTGACTACAATATATTGTACAACCAGATATATAAAAATGCAACTGCGTAATACATTCAAATGGTGTCACTGAACATGCTTAGTATATTAAATAAGGTTGCACAAAGAATTCTTGAACCTTGAAGCTTTAATTATAGTCCGCTTGCTCTGTGATATATAGAATATATTATATCGTATTCTTAAAAAGTAACATCATGCTCTGATTTTTAGGTACATTAATAATGGTCTTCTATAATCTTCTCATTCTATATCTGCATATAAATTGACAAAGAAACTCAAAAATTTATTTAACAATCATGTAAGGACAGTAAAATAGCAGCCACCATTCACTTAATGTACGATTTAACATTGGAGTCTTATTTAGAAGCCAGTAAAGAGAAAAATGGTGTTTTAGGAGCTTATGTATTACTGTTTATTCCTGGTTTAGGTAGCATTATTTGATTTTTAGCCATTATTTTTCTATAAGTACTAATGACATAGAATACTGGCGAAGTATTCATTTAATTGCACCATTTAATTTAATTTAATCGTCTGCTTTCTACCACTTTTCTACAACTGGATTATTATTTCTGGATCATTGTTTTGCATTTAAGTATTTTAACGCAGATTTACTATGAAATATACGGTACTGTTACTTAAAAAGACCTTTTATTAATTCCTAAGTAGGTATACTTCCTACACGTTACCTGAGCCACCTTGGTTCCTATTTCCTATAAGGTTTACCATATACGGTGAATAAATTTTGAAATATGAATTTTGATTTAGTAAAATATGAAAGGTGATATTCGCTGTTATAAAAAGCTAGAAAACTCGTACAATATTGGGAAATGGTATTGAAGATATTCGACGTGGAAATAAATAAGTGGTGCTTTTTCAATCAACAGTCAACAATTTTTGTATGAACTAAATAATCCTTTTACAAATCCGAGTGCCGTATGTCAAGTATTGTATGGAGTGTTTTGAATGCCAGACAAGTATTTGCACATGTTTGAGTTGCATACTAAATGCAAAATTTGTCAATCGAGTCGCGTTTCAGATCACTGCACTACCATAACAGTTGCCATAAAACCCCAAACTACAAAAGTCTACCCTCGATTAAACCCGACTCTATGCATCAGAAGTGCTTTCATGGCTCGCTGTATGTAATCTAATATGCAGAAGAATAACGGGTTGGTTGTACCGAAATGCCAACCAAACCAACGTAGATAAGAAAATTGAAAATGAAGAAAAATTTCGTCATCGACAGCCTTTTCATATAAATATAAGTAGAGCGGTAAATTATCTATGTACCTACCTATTTTTACTTATAAAACATGAAGTTCAGTTTTGACACATGGCTGGGAATATTCAGATGTACATACAGTCCACCTTGGTAACAATGTCAGATCCTAAGCCTACATGAAAATCGAAGTCTGTATACACTCAAATTGCATACTTACAGAATATTTTTTAGATGACGAGGAATGAGTAATTTTCACTTTTCCCTGGAAGGCAAACAAAGGCAAGACAAAGTCAAGTGAAATCAAACGAGAAGAGAGAAATCCTTTCTGAAGCCTTGCTTTTCCACTAAATTCCCAACAGGAAAATTCCATCACTGTGCATTAGTTAATAAATGGGTGAATATTACATAGACCTCAGCAAGAATAAATCTTATGCATTTACTTTGGGTCGCAGATAAACTGGAGGAGCAGATGTCTTACTGCGCAGCTTATATTATTTCCAAGTGGTAGATTAAGGGTACAGTTTAAAAAATACGACGTTCTTGTTTTTGTAAACTACGTAGGAAAATATATTAGAAACTGAATACAAGGAGTCCCATTGATATTCCAAATTAGGAAAGTAAAATACGGATTTCCAGGGCCGCAGCAATTAAATACAAAATGGTACAATGAAATGAAGTTACTTTATATACAGCAGCATATAGATAATTGATAAATACTAAACGGATTAAACAGATTGAAAATTGTAAAGTCAAAACGCGACATTCTGTGTAAAGCGCGACTAAAAGAAACTTGGTTTCTTATCGAGAGCAAATATTGCGCATATTGGGAAATTTTCATTTACTTTAATTGAAAACTGGATATTTGTGGATGAGGTGTGTTTATCCTTGTGATGTATGTTTATTCTTTTGGAAGAAGTGTTGTGGGTTAGGTACATAAATTGTAGAAAGCTAAGCGACGGAGAATGGTGGTGAAGAGGACCCATTCACTCGTGTGTGGTATTAAAACTGCGTTAGTGTTACGTAGGAGATTGAAAGCTATTTGGAAAGTTTCTCTCTTGATAATAAATATAATGCATAGAAACGGAGCACATATTTTAGTATCGTAAGCTCCGTCTCTGACTTGGAACAGTGTTCACAGTCTCACAGTATCCTTCCGAGTGAAATGTGGACGTATACCTTGCTTCTCCCCTATAGTCCTAAATATTGGATGTATATGATTTATTCTCGCATATGCATAGCTGAAGTGTGTATAGCTATTATTATGAATGAAGTGATAGTCTGGAAAGACTTAAGCCCTAATTTCATTCCAGGGCATGAGTGATGAGTAAGTGTTTCCAAAGTAAAGATATCATATGATAGAGCCGTAAAACTACTAAGATCGTAAACTGAGCCGCTTTCACTTGAGTTTTATTTCCTGGATCTCTCTCGTCTCCAGTTTTCTATTCAATAGCAGCCCAATACACTTTTCTCCTCCCAGAGCATTGTACTCTCGTCCTGATACACTCTTCGCTCATGCATACACCATATTATGATGTTTTTTCTGAGAATTACAGTTATGTAACGTGGGTTGGACTTGCTTTTTCCTGTGCACTACATCCTTTCCCATTCCAACATCTCTTAAGCTGCACAGCTCCATACAAAGGGAGAAAGCAGCTCTACTTTCTGCACTTAGTAGGTAGTTTCCCTAAAACTTCAGCACATAAAGTAGAAAATGATGAAACGTGTCTCATGTTTCACTCTTGTCTGCATCTTTTCTTTTGGAGTAGCGTTTCCGTTTCTACCTGCTTACTATTATTAAAAAGGTGCATTAAACGTAGCATTTACTAACTTCTTAGTATTTCACACAACGTAGATATTTTTTTCAATTGCAACTCAAAATCTATCAATTAGCACTACATATAATAATAATGACTTTTATTTTTAAAGGATATAGTATCGTATTATATAAATTAAGCTAAATGAATGGATTGAATCATGATAGGGTACAGTGTAACTGTACATCAGATTTATGATGTTCGTAACGAGAGTATTACATACAATAGGAGAAAGAAAGACGCAGCATTTGTAATTCGTAATTTGTAATACGTGACTGGGTTGCTTGGAGTGAGAACAGTTCCTTGGAGGAACTTCCTGGCAAGGAAAATAAACAAAAGTCCAATTCTTTAGAGCAAACGTTGAGCATAGACGATAAAATATCATTCGTGCTCGGAGTACCACGAATTCGCTGTGTTTCGCTACTTATTTATGTAACCAATGCATGTAAGAGGAGCAGATTGTAAGTGCACTGGAAGAAATAAAACAGAAATACTTTGCGGTGAAACAAGAATGCCACAAAATAAATGTTCTGAATTCCATGTCACTTATAGTAAGTACCTGAGAGGGATATATATTTTCATGTCTTCTTCTGAACGTTCATTAAAGTAATACAACGGTTACATCAAAACTGAAATAGAACTAATGCGTTAAAGTGAAGACAGGCATAACAAATAGGAGATGACGAAGAGTCCTTTTTCATATTTCTCAAGATAGCTCTTCTAGTAGTTATTAATGGTTTGTATTTAAGTGGACCTCAAAAATAATCGCTATACCTCAAGAAAAATAATCACTGTACCTCATAGAAAAGTATTTAGCTAATAAATATTTATCCAGTCTCAAGTATCATTACTCTGAACTGACAATATTTGCTCTTTTAATCTGCTCAAGTTTTAATGCACTTTGCTAATGTTTTAGTACATTTAGTTCAAGTATTTACTCTTTTCCATTAAATTCAATTAAAACTTGAGGCAAAAGTTACTATCACTTCGGAGTAATGATACTTGAGACGGGATAAATATTTATTAGCTAAATGTATTTATATGACATAAAGTGATTATTATTCTTGAGGTAAGGCGATTATTTTTGAGATTCATCTAAATTTTTCCAGTTACTAATTACCAAAAGAACAGATATTTTATTGGAGTAGCTCTCTTACCTGGTCTATGTGCAATGCATTTTCTAGCCTTTTTCTACTAAAATATTACAGAATGAAGAATTCGACGTTTATACAAAGTAAAATATACCTTGATTATTTTTTAAAAGAGCGCCAGAATCACATTTTCTGTTTGCTCATGTAAAACAATTGCAATGTTAAAAAATACCTAATACAATTTTTACTGCCCTTTTCCGTTTACTTTTACGGTATCCGTCTATTGCATTTGAGACCTATTTAGTGAAGATACATTTGATTTTCGGAGCATGCATATAATTTTTATATGTGAAATTGCGAAGTAAGGTTCTTGGTTGCGATTTGAAAGACGATTTGATGAAATGCGTGCGATGTATTGTAAGGCATGAATTTTGTGAGTATAAAATGTATAACAGCCGTTTGATGGACTATTTGAAGAGGTTTAAGTGTCAGAAAATAGCAAAGGTCACAAAAAAGTGGAGGCAGTTTATTTACATGACTTCTTTTATAGATGAATGCAATATCCTGAAAGGGATAACTTGGCGTTCTCATTCTCGGGAATATTAAGAGAGAAAGTCAATTACAAAGTGACACTAGCGAAATAAGTGTCAATAAAAAGAATTTTAAATGAAATTTGGAGGAAAGTTTGGGAGAAATTCAATTGTTGGAGATAGTTACTATTTGGTTAGTCTGCAGTGACATATTTACTCTGGTATATGTACATGCAGTGACTCCTTTGTGAACTTTGCATGCAAAAAATTGAGAATTTGAAGGGAGTTGTATCGCGATGTTGCGAATATAATAATATACGTGGAGATACTTATACCGGTGGTGAATATCGTTAGTGAGAAAGGAATGGTGCATTGCACTGGAGGCAACGAACCTGAAGATCTTTATCAGCCATTTAATTTGAGTAGAAGTTAGAAGAGAGTTTGACACAAGGAAAGGAGCGCCCTTTGCATACGACTTGCTGGCTAATGCCAAGCATCAAGGAAAATAGAGTTTAGCTAGCTCCTTTCACTTGGCTGCTTTCACTAAGCATCTTTCCCTTCCCTCCTCTTTCTCTCTGATCTTCGCCCAGTGAGTTATTGTACCTTGCCCAATTCAACTTATCTTTATCTCTCTGTGGCTTCACTTGGCAAAATTCTATGTAGCCAGAGCCTTGTCTCAACCATCTTTCAATGCTCTTCCAACCCGATCTAATTCTAATTGTAAGTACATCGGTTTTCGCCTACTAATCCTTCGGTTACTTACTAACTCTTATCTACACCACATTATTACGCAGTGAACGCTTGAACAATAAGGGGAAACTCATGTATTGTGTAATGTGCACTAAAAATTCTCAAGTCTCACCCAATATCCGTTTTAGGCGGAATCTCTATCCTTTCAGAGTAACATTGGTATCCAGACTTTCAATTTAAGATAAGCTACAGTTGTAAATTTGTAATACTTCATTGTCGATAAAAATTTATGAAAATTCACTTTTAGACCTTCTACCAGGAAATTGCAAAAGCTAAACACGCTTTATAATGACTTATTTTCTTTTGGATAATTGCGTTTTAATGGGGAAATAGAAAATATCTAATATTCATATCTGGAAGCACAAAAAGACAGCAGGAAAGAACAAATGAACTTTTATGTATTGATTTTGCAGAATTTGGAGGTACCAAGTGTGGACGATTATCATATTTGTTCTCTTTCCTTCGATGACTTCTCTCTTAATCGGGAAGAAATGGTGACGGCAGCAGTGCGGATGTTTCTTGATTTGGGACTTGTCAGTCGTTTCAAGATAGAGTATGCTGTAAGTAAAACATAATTGTATGCTTTTCTCCCTGACATAGAAACAATGAGGTGGAAACTCGTTTTCGTGTGTCAGCACGCTCGTTTGATCAAGTAAATACATTATTCTCGTTGTCATGTTTATCTGTCAGTAATGCAATGCGTCACCATTTAAAATCAAAGTTAGTAGCTTTTGTGTAGTTATACTCACACGCATATATTTCCTGGTTTATAAAAGGATTTGCGTGGCTCCTGAGGAGTATTTTTGGCCGTCAGTCTCGGAAGCGTGAAAACCGAGAGAAAATATTTGAGAAAGTGCTTAGTTGACAGAGTTTGAACAATACACTAACACTGATTTGATTTCTAGACTTGTACACCGAAATTACGCATATTATTCTAGATGGGCACTCTTTCGACACTAATACTGTTAAATTGTAATGCTGTTAATGATGAGTGTTTCAACAATCGTATTGTCCTCAGAGTCTAGACTGCAGATCGTGTTATTTGGAGAGTAGATGAAGAATGTGTAATTTAATGTGTGAGCATTAATTCGTCTGAAGTGGAGTGTATGACAAACAATAGACAATATTTGCATTTGTGTCTGTAATAATTTAGCGTTGACAAATATAACATGTCTTCTGTATTCTAGTCATATCAGTGTCTGACAGAAACACTATTGGTCTTTAAATTAGATGATTCTGCGAAGCAAAGGCATGGAAAGCCCAGCATGAAATATTCATAGACTCTTCACAGTTGAATGTCTAAATAAACACATACATCCTAAACATAGATACATAAAGACCTGATATAGAAAATAGTTAGTTTGGTTGACGTTATTATAGGAGAACATAGAATTTCCATTTAGCAGTAGAAAAAGCCTGGTAGTGAGAGTGAGGTATCTCTCTACTATCTAAAGTAAGTAGTAGTCTTTGAGTCTTGAACCTGAGCCAAAACGAACAATATGTATCAGATTGTATAATAGTCCTCCATGCATTTGTATTTGTACTTCGCACAAGATGTTCAATTCCAATTCAGTGTATTTAGTGATGCTTCAGATTTCTGTCGCGATACATTCTTGTCTCCCAAATCCAATTTAAAGCAGTTGATTCAATTTCGCAGTTCTGTCTATAGAGATACTAATGTACATGTGCTACGGGAGAAGTGAGCAAATTCAATTATATTCCCGTATATCGACCAATGGCAAAACAAGGAATTCCGGGCAAAAGATGTTAATAGACATACCATAATTTATCTAAGGGTATTGGCCATTCTCCTCTACTCCGCAGACGCTTATATTTTATACATAAATTCCTTTGAAAATTTGCAGACTGTTATTCGATGGTTGCTAACTGTCCAGCGGAACTACCGTGATGTCCCTTACCATAATTGGCGTCATGCGTTTAACGTCGCTCAAGTCATGTTTGCAGTTTTAACGGTTAGTGCCTTTTGTCGTCACTCCTAAATACCTACTGACTTCCCCACATGGAACCTCCCGCTAACTTTCTACACTCCACTGCCAAAGACAGTCAAACAATCTGTACCTTTCTTTTCTATAAATATGGAACCATTTCTCCAGAATCATATAATTAAGTTCCACTTTCAATTCACTAGACCATACAAAAAATGTCGGATCCTGTTTTATTTTATTTTCATTGTATGTTCAATGGTCAATGTTCCAACAGTAAAATGAACACCAGTATTCTATGTGCTTCTAAATACACGATTTTCTAGTGAAATAAGAAATAGCATATGTATTGAAAACGTTAAAATATGAAAACTACTTTTATGTAACAGAGCTGTGAAATGAAGGATACTTTCCCAGAGATCGAGGTTCTTGGAATGTTCGTTGCCTGTTTATGTAAGATACTTGTAAAAGAGAAGTACTATTTACTTCAATCATATTGTTCTTCTTGAAAAGATAAATATTGATCTATTTTCAATTTGCTTCTCAGGTCATGACTTGGACCACAGGGGAACTAACAACGCTTTTCAAGCAAAGTAAGTAGCCGTTTTTAAATTCCCCCCACTAGCACAAATCCTTTGAAAACTAGATAGAAAAGTATATTTCTAAAGTATGTTATGGTAATATTAACTTATAAATGGATTTATTTGTTTATACTGTTCAAAAGATACTTAAAACAATAAACAAATTCATAACTACGATAATATTCACAGACATGCTCCCATGTCCACCTACAGCAAAGAATTTTTAATAAAATTATACAGAAATGGCCAATGTTTTTGTACTTGCCATTATATAATGAACATTATAAAATGAACGGTTCTCATGATAAAACTAACCTAGTAGCAATTAAAATCCTATAGCGAATGCATGCTTAAATGCTTTAATATCTTATAATAAAATTCATACAACCTTTTCGCAAACCACGACATTACCTTAATATCTCTAAGTTTTGTTTCCTATTTTGGAATTGCAGACATCTACAATATTTTCTTTGATTGCATTAATTGTGCATTCGTACAAACACAGAAGTATAAAACTGAATGTACACTTTTTATTATTGCGTAAAAGTTGGCAATACACATCATCTCGTAAAGTAGGAGTGTACTTGGGTTAAACCATAATCAATTCTAAATGACAATATTTGTCAGAAAACAAATATAGGTATTTATTTGACGAAAAGACTTCCTTAAAATTTCTAATTGGACTTAAACTTGCATTTTTGGAATGAGTCAGCAATTCTTGCATTGTTAGGACATTAATGTATTGGAAAATACTGAATAGGCAGGACAAACATAATGAGTTGGGTAGTAGATTATATCCACGATAAATTACAATATAAAAGTTTTGCGAAATGGTCCATTTATCTAAAAATGTGTTCGCCCAGTAAGTTCTGTTCTAGTGTCCATAAATGAATAAGTTGCTCTTCATTTCCCATAATGTCTCTAAAAGAGAAACAGTTACGACGACAATTATCTCATCGCCAACGTTGGAGGGAAAGGGGAGAAAGGCGCACAAGAGACATTTAATCGAAGGAGTACTAGGGAAAAGCGGTAACCGCAGACAGTGGCAGAGGAATAGATGTAGGCGTGTGGTAATTCGCGATGTTGAAGCAGACAGTTAAGTCATTCGACGCACTATTATTTTCGGTTTATTTCCTTTCCATCCTTTCCCTTGACTCACATTGCACCTATTAGAAAAGAGTGGACATCCACTTTCTGGACGGTGATACAGAAAAAGTATTTATAGCGTCCACGAGTAATAACCTCAACATTTCCCGTCAAAACATTGCTGTATAGCATTTACCTTGGTATTGCCACGACGCAGTAGCATTTGTTCTTGCAAACTTATATCGTATGAAAGTTAGGGGATTCCTTTGAGTTGTACTGACAGATGAGTGAAAAAGTCTGAAGGGTGGAAGAAATAGCTAGTGAGCGTTTAGATATCTATCTGGTTAATAGTAAGTGTGTAATACAGTATCGGTTTGAGGAAATTCATGGCGAAAGGAGCGCACACTGGCCAGAAGAACATTACCGCTAAGTAAATAAGGTAAAGAATTTTTCCTCGGCTATTAAAGCACAGGGTATTCCATAAAAGTTGTATAATCTGGAATGAGATCCATTTTTGAAATTGTGTTCACGTTATTCCTTCTTGACTTTCTCGAATATACACTTGGGTGTATTTAGAATCGAATTTCCTTTAGAAGTCGATGAATCTTGACTTTGTTTTGAAATTGTAGAGAATTGATTTGAATTTGCGGAGAAACTTAAAGGAAACACCGTATGGTCTGATTTGATGAGTTGCGAAGAGAATTCATGTATAATGTATAGTCTATCTGTATTTCCTTGTGTGTAGATAGAGGAAGAAAGAGTGGAGAGCAATTGGGGTTGTGCATGGCATGGTACGACTTAAGTCGGTTCCTTCCGTTGCTGGCTCTTCTCCAAATTCGTTTTGCCCAACAGTAGCACAAACGTCTCCCATGCTTTCTCCTGCTTTCCCTCTACAACACTTTCACTTGGTCTCCTGTGAGAAAAATCTGTGAGAAAAGCAATGGGTTTTCTTATGAATTTAAAAGGTTAGATTTGCAGCTGGTTTGGCATCCAGAGTTGGCTTCTATTCCTCCTGACATGCCATCCTTTAGGAAGGGTAGTCTAACTAGCAACGGAATAGTGCTTATATAGAATAATTTACTTCCTTCTTCTCAAACCTTGTTTGCCCCTTCCATGTACTCTGTTACCAGATATGAATGACTTGGCTTCCTGCTCACTCCAATACAGAAGCTTTTAACCTCACTGCTGACTCTTACAAACGCTAATTAATCGACCATTGAATCCACGTGTAGTATATTGCCTCCTTCCATACAATCTCTATACTACACGCATAAAACAAAGGAAGTCTAACTTACTACACATTTAAATTGACGATGTATAAAACGTTGATATATTATACATTTCCTGCTTATTGGTATATCCCTGGAGAAGATTGCTCAGTTGGAAATAGGAGCAATAAGTAGATTCCTTGGATATTTATTATTGCACACTCTTCGCAAGACATTGTTAGCAGTGTCAGCGTTTTACGTACCGATGTCACATGAGGTTTCTTCGTATTTATCACCGCTCCTAACTCACCAACAATTTACCGTCTCTTTCATTTCATTTACTTGTAAATAAAGCCTGTGGAGTGAAAATAATTTATTTTTCTGGCAATTGGCAATCAATAATCAATATCTTCTCTTTATCAGCCTAAGGGCAATCGCAAATATATCTGTCAATATTATCAACTCCGAGATTATAACGTATTTACTGTTCCCACTTAATCTTAAGAGTCGTTTAATAAATCAAACCTTTTATTTATGCAATTTCTAATACTTATACCAAGGCAAGCTCTAGAACGCAAAAAATTCAAATATTATAATCACATAGGAAATTAGGAAAATAGTTTCTAAATTTTATGCATTGCACACTAGTGGAAATTTCCTCGCTGGTTGAACAATTTTCTTTTCACAGTGATACATGTTTGTATCTACCATGTTTATTGCAGAATCCTTTCACGGTTAATACAGAATGATTGCCAATAACGTTGAAAAATGAAAAGGAAGAAAACAACGACGCAGTTAAAAGGAATAACGGAACCAACCATACGTATATCTTTACTCATGATTGCCCCACCGATTTCGAATAATATAACCTACAAAGATTGCCTATTAATTTCCGGAGAGACACTGGGCGTTTTCCTGTTTTTTGTTTTCTTTTTCAATCGTAACCCAAACGGCAACAATTATTGTAAATAATGCAAGCCGATTAAAATTATGACTATTTAACAAAGTTCATATAATATAGTAACATAATCTGTTCCCAGTTTTCATTGAAAGGTATTAGCAGTTAAAGTAAGTTCAACAGTCATTCATCGGAGATTTTGTCTCAAAAGCGAGCAAAAACCAAGTTGCCACAACTGCATCCATTTGATACCTATTTTTCTTTGCATTATGAAGTTCTCAGTATTTTCAGTTGTGTTTCTGTTTATTACGCAGTGCAACTACTTTGTAATAATCAGTCCGGAGGTGGGCGACGGTGGTATAGCACTATTTCTCGTGCCAGGAAGGTCTTTCAGAACACGATGTGTTTTTTGTCTTTTCTTTGTTCCGATCAATATGTAGTATCTATC
The DNA here is from genome assembly GCA_020352615.2 of Yoshiicerus persimilis. NCBI lineage: Eukaryota > Metazoa > Arthropoda > Collembola > Entomobryomorpha > Tomoceridae > Yoshiicerus > Yoshiicerus persimilis. Next base: position 38,468,114 of record CM060170.1, on the reverse strand, counting down.
TACTATGAATAATGTACTTCATATTGAATAATGTACTTCATAGTATCTGCGGAAATAATGGAACACTACATAAACATGAAGCGTGTGAAAGTAAATTTTTATTTTTGAAGAGGCTGTACATTCTCAAAAGAAACCTTTAATGAAAGAGAAAACTGGGGATTGATCCTACAGCATCGCGTGACATAATATTTAACAACGAAGAAACAGGAAGAAATTCGTGTGAATAAAAAAGATGTATAGCCATCATTTTCATTCATTCATGTTTAAGTGGGTACTTGTTTTCTAGAAGTAAGGGGTTGGGTACCTTTATATTACATCAGGAGATACCCAAGATAATTACCACATGGTAATATTTATTTTTCAAATTGGTTCAAATTCTGAGAATTTTGAACCGAAGCTGTGTATTAAAATCTTAAGCCAAAATAAATTAGAAAATAAATAATTAAATTAAATAATTAGTAACTACCAAAGTGAAGAAAAGTGTATTTGAATTACTCTGGATTCACTACCAGCTTACCTGTGTAGGGCTAGAAATGAAGTTATCTTGGGAAATACCTAAATTTCGGCCTATTAGGCATTTTAATGCTAAACTTATGAAATACCTTTAGGTATACCTCAACTTGACTATCAGATACTTACTACACATGCTACTTTTATTTAAACTCTTACTGCTTCCTTTTCCTCGAAATTCGCTTTTTCCGACAACGAATTCTGTGGCGACGTCAACCGACTTTTCCCGCGTTTCTCTATACTTTCTTCATGGATAGAAATTTGTTCCCTTTCATTTAATTCGAGTTGTTCGTGTGAAGAAATATATAGCTTTTATTTATTATTGCCTAATGCAATTAATAACGATTCTTAAAAAGGAATTGAATATTTGTCAAGAAATCTTCCTTACTCTTTTGTGCTTCACACGCGCTGCTGATCAATTCTATTGCACTATATGTACCTACTTAAAAATTTTGAAGTGCTAGGAGTACACACCTTAAGGAAGATTGCCTGATTAGGTTTAATCCATGCAATAGGGGAAAATTCCTGGTGCTAATGAAATTTAAAAAATTTGTCCTCCTTTTACAATTTGATAAGACCTGATTCTCTTCGTAATGCTTTCACGGCATCATTACACTCTTCTTAGCATTCATTGAATGAGCAAAATGGGGTGAATTGGAAGCGTAATATAGTTGTGCAATTTTATGTCCATGGTGTGTACTGCAATGAGTGGTTTTAGTCTGCTGTGTGTCGTATCTGTATTTTCATTCTGCATCCGCCTAATGATAATGATGTAGGTAGTCTGAGTACAGCGCTTTTGTGCCCATCACATTCTTGATTGCATTTTTTCTCTTGTTTCTCGTTATCTTTAATCACTTCCCAAGTATTTTCATGCATATCTCCAGTGCAGAAAGTGCCTCTTAAGGCTCAAAATAGAAAGTGGTAATAAATGAAAAATAATGCTAAATACCTAGTGAAATGTGATGAAATTAGTATATAAATAAAATCATTTCAGTTCACTAATATTTCAACGACTTTCACCGAACTTTCAGTTTCGAAGAATTTTTTTGTGAATTTAACAATTAGTAACGTACAATTTGATGCAATATTCGTATATAATATTTAATCAAACGTACAGTTAAGTAAATGCAAGAAAATATAATAGAACACTTGCAATAAATGCCGAATTCAATTATCTTGATTTTTTCCTGGCTTACATGCATACTTTGCGTATGAATTACTATAAGCTCGATAAGGAAGTTAATTAGACAGTGAAGTGCCAGGAATTGCTTTTATTATATCGACAAGTTAATGAGTTTTAAGCTGCTCAAATTAAATTTGCTACTATCAATTTCATTTCATCTTCTTATTTTATTACTATTAATAGAACTGGATCGGCTTTGGCCCTGCTTTACGGGACTCAAAACACAATGGAGCATCATCACTTCAATCACGCCGTTATGATAATTAACAGTGAGGTAAGGCTTGGAATTATTCAATTTATTAGTATTATTGTTGCAGATTATTATTTATGCTCCCTGGTAAATAGTTAATCACTTTTCATGATATGCGTTACCATTATATGACTTTGTTCGCCCTCTTGCTGACATAATACCTTTACCTTTTATTTAAAAAAAAAACTAAAACCTAGTGAGAGCTACCATTTTTGGCCAAAGTAACATATTAATCTTTTTACTCTAAGTATTTTGATTACTGCTAATAATTCCATCCAGTAAGTCCTTTTCCAATAATTCTCTGAATATGGATAAATCCCTTTAGAGTCACGACTTAAGCATTTATAAAAGTTTATCACATAGGTATATCATTTCTACTTTAAGCTCTTGGATATTTGCTGAAGCTTTGACATTCTACACCTAATTTGAAAATTGAGCAAACTAGTCCAATATTGTAACATTTCTTGTAATATAGTATTGCGCTGCATAGTGTTTTTGTAATGCAAAACCTAAATAAGCAGTTTGAATAAATAGTAGAATAAAATAATAGAGCTGGTAAAATGCACCAGGCATGACATTTGGGATACAATATAGTATGCATTATAATAATATGTGTAGTATTGCCGGAATCTCATTTATATTTATTTATATTCTAAAAAAGGGTAATGATATTTGTTTTAGGGTCACAATATATTTTCCGGGCTGACGTCGGAACAGTATTCGCGGGTTATGAACGTTCTGAAGCAGTGTATTCTCGCCACCGACCTTACCATCTATTTTCAGTAAGATCAATGCTTTCCCTTTATTAACATTTTGTATTTGTTTGCTGTTGTAAGGCTTCCATGGTTCCTTGTCCTCGTAAGTGTGATATGTAAAGACATTTAGCTAGTAATTGAGTAGTTGACAATATCCATTCATTTTGTTGTATTCTGATTTGCATTGCAGCTCTTTTAAAGATTGTGTGTTAAGACTGCTAACCAAGTTAACGGGTTTTTTCTTGGAGAAGTAGGTCTACCATATCTACATTTATGTCGTTTAGTTTTTATTATTAAAACGTGAGATTTCTATACCTCATAGATAGCTTTACGTCAGTCGATGTTGTTTTCGAAGTGTTCTGCATCTGTTTGTGATTTTGATTTGTAGGCGTACTGAATGAAATCAAGACCATGGAGTTTGTTAATGCTCTTTAGTATTGTAAAACGGTTTTTATCAAGTAGAGAGACTTTCCGTTGATGTTAAAGGCAGTCAGTATTTATATTTATAACTTTCTTTGCATAACTTAATCGAAAAATATTAGCGTCAGTGGAAAAGAATCTATTTCTGAAATAGGTTACTGTCAAGGAAGAAATTCAAACATTTTGCGTAGAGATACATTTTGGACTCATAAATTGAAATAAACACGGTTTATTACAACTGAATTGGATTTCTTAGGACTGAAACCCATTGGCATTAGAGCATAAAAATGACAAAATGTGCCACAATAAGTAATAAATCTTTGTGATACACTGTCATGACAAATTCTGGTTTAAAAATAGTAATTATCAATAGGTGTACTGAAGGGTTACTAAAATGTTCAGATAAATGGCTAAAGGATGATTTTAGCATGGAAAGCCGCAGTATTGTGGTCATGACGCATTTACAACTTGCGTGGAAAAAATATTAATACTTCCCTCAGGACTTGGTTGTCATTAAAAGGAGTTATATTGAGTGAAAATTTGGCATGATTATTAGCGCTTCATTCCACCTAACGTTATGAATATCATTATGCACAGATGGGTGGATTCAGATGTTTTCGTGCGTAAAAGTCGCTGGTTTATTATTGGGAGGGACATTGAAAATACTGTTCAAAGACATTCATTACATAAAATACGTAATAAATAGAGAATGAGGAGCTTGCAGGATTTTCCGTTACTTACGAGTACGATTACGAGTAAAGGGGCAGGCCATGACAAGTCAAGTCGCTGTGTATATTGGCCGCCTCGACCCAAGAAGCATCATTTACTCCTTCATTTTATGTGACAGCGATTTATTTTTATGCAACAGAGAGAGCTTAATGTGTCAGGCTAAGGAGTAGTAAAGTTAAAACGGATCCCATTAGTTTCCAACATAAGAATACTAAATGTATATAAAGAAATATAGCATTTTTCTCTTTCTACATCCTATACTCAGATTTAGCCACATTTTACGCGGTCTTACACGTTACACGTCTACATTATAACTCTATTGTATAAATGTATCCTTTAGAACACAATCCAATCTAATTCAATCCTCCACCAGAATGGCGAGCAAAGAATCCTAATGGCGCAATGTGAAAATCTAACATAGACTAGAAATACTAAAGGCTCACTCCGTTAGTATTCTTCCCGAGTATCTTGTTTTTGTTATTTCTAGGTGAATTCACTAAACCACGTAGACTCCTCTATTCCAAAAGATTACATATTATTAGGTTAGTGACTACTGTAGTGTAATTTCAACTTCATTACGTTCTTTCTTCTTGAACAAATACTACGCATCACACTTTCCTAATTTGCATTGTACATTACCTTCCCGTAAATAGTATTATAAATACCGTTCTACTTCTATTATTGAATTCAAATATAGAAGTTCATTAAAATTCGCAACAGTGTATGTGTTTAGTAAAGAAACATTTGTTTCTTATTTTGCAACAAAATTCTACGGACATGAACGGAGAGACACGTCAATTTTGCGAATATATTAAGTTAAGGTAGTGTACATTTAAGATGTTATGGTGTTGCATCGTACATAGAAGTGCAGAAGTTTTCATACAGCGCCTAAGAACTGTTTACATTGAACCGGTAAACGAGGATAAGTATTAAAGCCTTGTTGATATGTCAGACGGAACGTAAAACAGTTTTCTGTCTGGTTGTAAAGGAGGCGAAACGTGTTCTTTGAGCTTGTTGCCAAAGGGAAGTACAGCTGGGAGGATGAAGATCAACGAGAAGTCCTCAGATGCATGCTGATGACTGCCTCCGATTTGGCTGCTTCTACTAAACCATGGCTTGTCCAGAGAAGAGTCGCGGAACTCGTCACTGCTGAATTCTTCGCACAGGTAGAGTTTACTTTTTCAGAGTATCGCTAGTTTTAATTTAGAAAATACACTAATTTATGCACAGCACACAGATGCGTTTTGTAAGTTTCTATTGTAATTAAATTTTTGTAAAACTGGAGACCATAATTAAAGAATAACAATTTCCTCAGTTTAGCAAAACAGCTGGCATTTCAGAGTTTGCAAACATTTTCTGTAATTTAGTACACTAGCAAATAACTGGAGAGAAAAGGAATAATAAAATATTGTATTTAGGTATTGCAAACTAGAATGTGAATGCTACAGAGGTATTCGCGATTTCATCCTTTGGGTACACAATTAGTGGAAGGAGAATGTGTGAATAGTGAGATCTTGTGTGCATTAGAGTAATAAAGGTAATAAATCGAAGCGTGAAATAACTATAATGAGATCTGGTAGAGTTGAGCAAGGAGGAAAGATATTAGACGAGGCATACGTGACTAACAAGTCATTTGAAAAGCTTTAGTCATTAATTGGTATTGGGAGAGTGTGTGAGGCAGGGAGAAGGACAAACTAAAAAATAAACTATGTGCGGGGCCGAGATCTGCGAGGCTTAGCTCTTTTCCTTGCAATTACAACGAGTGGAATTTTGCCTCCGTAGCTTGTTACGGAGATCGAATTATGGTAGAAGCTACCTGAGGTAAATTATTTAAGTGGAAGCAGACAGGTAAATACCGGGAAACAGGCGATTCTACTTTAGCCTACATTTTCATCTCTGTAATGTAAAAGTAAATGCTCTGCTCACTTACCATCACCAAAAGTAACTCACAATCAGTTCTAATTGCACGAGGCAGCGTGCAATTCTCAATCCGCTCTTTGTAAAACAGACATGACATGACACTGAAAATGGGTTAAGTCGGCATTGAAAATATTCTCTATTATGCTTTCTGTAATAATTGTTCTATTCACTCTTTATTTTATAACTGTGTTTCAACTACGCAGGTTGTTAATTAGCTATCGGCACTTCCGTACAAATTTCCACACACATTTACATCCCTCCACTTTCCCTACTTTCTTTCCTCCAGCGCCCCTTCCAAATTCTAACAGTTTCCATTAAACTTCTCGCTATTCATCTTCCACAAAGAACTACTCTATTCACATTGAAGCATCAACTGTAGTGGCCTATCCATTCTATGCACTATGCATATAGTGTCCTTAATTCCCCAGGATTCCTAATTTAACCTGATTACAAAAACAACGCGAAAGTGAAAGCATTCAAGGCAAATTTACATTAGCGTATGTCCACGTCACTTTGTACCTACCAAACGTTAAATGTAAATCTCTAACAACGTTTTTAGAGTTATTTTCTCAGAAACGCTATTTGTTAGCTCTAACTAAAACTTTTCCCTGTCTATCTGACGAAACAATGAACATCTACCGGCAACAGCTTCATAATACCTGTCCTGTGTACCTGAAGCCTTTCAAAATTGGGTAACTGCACCTGACACTAATTTTTATAGCGTGTGATCCTTTTATTATTATTACTCATTTCAAATAAGAAATAACATTGTGCTCAACTTGAGTGCACAAATGAAAGATCATACTTTCTGGCGTATTGTCTTTTCGTATAGAATGCACCACTTTTAAAGAATTGAATTCAAGTAAAGCTGCTGCTTAGAGGGATAATAGTTTGTGGAGACAAATTTAATTCTTCAGTAAATCTGATGGAAATCTGTGTCCATTTTGCCACGAAAGACGTGCCTTTTTATTAGTAGCGTCTTGAAATACCAATTTTTAGCTTCCTGAGGACATTTTTGTCCATCTTTTATGCCTTTACTAAATCAGGAGATATTGAAAAGTAAAGATTCATTTATTTTTTACTATGAGGATGTTTTCATTATTGACCAAAAATTAAATTACTTATGAGAAGACGACGTGTTCGCCAAAAGTCAATTACTGTATACGAAAATTGTGTACATGGGTTACGTAATACAATTGGTGAATGTATATTGCACAAGTAACTGATGCGATAAAAGATCAAGATACAATAAATGTTAATTATGTTTGCAGACTCTATGAATACTGAAAAAGTTATTAACTTTTTAATATTAACTCTGGTTATAAAATAGGGCGCATATCAATATCAAACGAAAAAGTAATTTCCTTGAAGTGTTGTAGGTACAGGTTGTTTGTATTTAATTATGCACCGTTTCCATCATAAATAAAGATGTTAAATAAAATATAGAAGCTTCAGTATCGATCTGAAAGTAACTTAATATTGTTTTTTGCTAGAGATGAAATATGATAATACTAAAGAGCTGAAGGCAAAGAATGCTGCATTGGTGAACTTGGAATATCGTGGTTAATGTAAAATTTGGTATGCATAAAACAATCCACAGGAGATATCTTATAGTCAGGCCAGGCAGACTTAACAGCTTACCGCAATTCATTAATTATTTACACTGTTGAGTTAAGAAGCGAGATTTTGCATGACAAAATGCAAATATAGGGTACTGAATTTTAGGAACACACGAATAGTAAAGTTAATTTATAACCGCAAGGATAGGAAAGTGCGTTGGAGAACGTTACATCAGGAGACGACTTTATATCTTATTATATTGCAACTTTATGAAAATTAACTAAATGAGTGTTTTGGATGGTACAGGGTGACCAAGAGCGGAAGCAACTGCAGATTACACCTCCAGCCTCGATGGACCGGGAACGAGAGCACGAGCTGCCCCAGTTACAGATGAGATGGATTAGTGATATCTGTCTCCCGTTGTACCAGGCAAGATATTCTTCCTTTTTTGCATTAGAACTCTCGCCATCGATTTCACTACAGCATGTATGCTGTTTGTGGGCAGGCATTCTAATTTTCTCTTTTGTTGGTTCTCTTTGAGCTTTAGTCAAGTATTTGAGTCAAAAGTATTTATTAGTCTGTTTCATTACATCTGTGTACCCTTTCCAGCCATTTGTATGAGTAAGAAATTGAAATATTGTAGCCATTCCAATTTTCGATGTTTTGTTCAGGGTTCTATTTTTGCCCAAATAAATGGAAAGAACTAAAATTAGATGTCTCAATAGACCCATCTAAGCAAAACATAAAAGCATGCTCATGATACAGAAAAGACATTGGTCTTTTATAATGTTGTTTATAAAACTACACCTATAAAACAGATTGCCTTTTCTCTAAGAACATACACAACTTCAAACACAAAACAAAAAGGAGTCCATTTCTTTAAGCATTTATTTTAAGCTTATTCTAGATCATTAGGAGTACACTAAATGATCAAAAGATTTATATATGCTATCTTGTCCACGGTACAGCTTCTTGAAGAACTATTTTAAATCATAAACCACGAAAACTACTCTTTGGACAATTTAACTCGCTTGAATCTCTGCCTACGTCTTTAATATGTAAGAAGGCTTAAATTAATAACTCGAAAATAGTTATAAAAGAGTAAATTCCGTTAATAATTTGTTTTTCACCGGGTTAAAAAGATTAAAACTCCTCTTGGGCCTTTGGACAATTTTATTCAATTGAATCTATGCCTACGTCTTTAAAACGTATGAAGGTTTACATTAATACCTCGAAAGTAGTTATAAAAGAATAAATTCCGTTAGTACCTTGTTTTTGCCAGGTTGAAAAGGGTAAAAACAGCTCCTGCAATTTTAGATTCCTTTAATAATCTAAAAAATGCAAACATTATTAATTTTCAAAGAAAAAAACCAACCTTATATTGAATATGAATAGTTATTTACAAAAGTATAAATATTGATGAAAGGATAAATTGCATAAAATTTTCAAAGTCTGAAATATTTTTAGACATGTAAATATCTTTTATTCCGAAGGACAATCCCACTCGCTTTCAGTATGTCTGGTTTATTTGGTTGGTTGGGCACTGGGCATTTATGAGAACACTGGCGTTGGATTAGCTAGTAATATATTTACTGGCTTTAGTGTCATTAATTTCTGCCATTGTAGACTGGAAGGGGATTGGAGTAAGATAGGATCGCAATTCAGCTGTTTTCCTTTGAAATGAAGTCGAAGAGAGAGACTGGATGGGTATTCTGGCCTGGTTTGTATTATAGTCTTTGTCTTTGTGTTTTTTCATGTAACTTTTGATGGGTGCAGAGTTTATCCGAAATGAATCCTCGGTTTGAAGCGATGCGAGACGGAGCTCGGGACAATATGAACCAGTGGGCCGTGTTGGCGAACTCGTCTCCAGAACCCGCCGCCGAAGAAACGCAGTGAGGAGTGGAAGCGAAGCAGGTGCACGGTAATCAATTGTGAAAGTAATTTGTGCTTGAGAGGTTACTGGCAACAATTGTCCACAGGAAGACTAGTCGATCATCTGCTACTTATGTATCTGTAATAATAATAGTGATCGTAATTGTGTCTCTGTCGATCCTTGTCCTTTCCAATTTCTTTTTCTATTGTTCCTCTTCATCCAATTCCCGACAATACTGTGAACGAGCGTAGAGAAGGATTTAAAAGTGAGAAAACGCATCGCATACTCACTGAATAAGTACACGCAATCGGAAATCACACGAAATTCGATTCCACTCGTCCTGTGGTCCTATTTTCACAAACCACACTCTATTTACTTTTAATACACTTTCAATTATATCATAAAACGATCATTATTAACAATTTCTATTACAAATCATTAGTATGACTTTTATTCTAAGAAAGTTCCCCTTATAGAAGACTTCTTAATGCTCTCCATTTTTGTAAAGGTCGGTTATTCACACTGAAGTACCTCTTGAAACACCTGAAAAGGTAGAAAAGTCGTAAATTCCCTTATAAAACGAAGTTTTACCCAATAATAATGCAAACGGTGTCTCTGGCGCTTTAAATTGCAATTTAAAGCGCGAGTAAGCTAACATTTGGAGTATCCAAAATTTGAGCATATCCCTGGAGCACTTTGAGCTACTAAAACTCAAGTTTTATATATTTTCAATTTTAGGATGATTTTCTAAATTTAAAAGAAATGAATAGGTAAATAAATTAATGTTCAGTAAAAAGTAGATTTATACCAGACTTTAACATTTAAGATTTTAATACCTTTCCGGGAATTTCTTAAGGTATTCGAAGGAATACGGCCACCTTTAAGCAACATGGATACATTAACAATGATTAGGATATCTCTCTTTTACAATGGACGAGGAAAGCATATTGAAGTAGAGGGTAATATAGGTATGACATTTCTATTCTAGAAAGCAGTATTCAAGTATTCACATAGCTAGGGAAAATATCCAACCAAAAACTATTTCTATCTCGTATGTATACAAAAGCTACAAAACAAAGCATACTCATCCAGTAAAGACTTGATCTTTCTTTGTATTTTCTCAAGGAATTTTATACTCCCATTTTTTTAGTGTTATTATCTTTGTCTTTACTTAACTAAACCTGTATAATGCTTTCTTTAATACCAAATCATGAAATTTTGGTATATAATATAGTAATGCCGGAACGCTGCATCTTAAAATATGCATTACAAGTTTAATCATCGCTGTAGAATAGGACAAACATCATTATAATTATTACCTGTAAGGATTTTCAAGGTCTTTACCATTTTATCAGTATTACTGATTTAGAAATTATGGATTGTGAATAGTAAATAATTGTTGTAAAACTATTTATATGATAATGTGTGTACTTAAGGTGTGTTGTCCATTAGAAAAATGCATAGGCTACATATATCAAATAAGATGTATTGTAATATGTGTTATAGTGTAAGAAAAATATAGTAATTCTGAATGCGCCTATAATTAAGAAATACATATATTATTAACAGTTTTAAAGTAAACTCAATTTATTATACACAGTAATTCTAATGTCTTGCTGGCTTTTAAAACAGTTTAGTCCAGGATTGTTCTTTGTAATTGTACGTGATCAAACATTAATTATGAGTTGCTTTAGCATTTGCGGTGTATTTGACTAAAAAGATCGTCGCTTGAAGTCTGGGGTAGACCATGAGTGAATACTGCATCATTTAATCTGTAATACTAGTCTTTTTTAATGTATGTGGCGTTAAAAATGGCAAAACGAATGAAAGGGTTTAATCAGCCGTTGTATACAAGGCTAATCCAATGGTGAATATTGAAACAGATAGGGAAACGTCTGTGGAAAACCCGAAAATGAAATAACCGTGAAAGATATAAAGACTTGGGAGTTGTATCCACACTGACTTTTAAATAACTCATAGTAAATAAATAGGACGGTTGTGGAGGACCAAATCGATAAAAAAGAATTAATTGCATTACAGAAGAAAGGGGCTATTGGAAGGCCGATAGTGAATTTATATGTATGCGTTGTTTTGAGTGTAGTGTTTTGTTTGCCCAAGTGTGGAATTACTATATTTCATATCCAATTGTTTAATTTAAGTTGATAAACAATACACATTAAAAATAATTAAATTGCGCAATTAGATACACGAGCATCATTATGAAGTATGAAGAACCGCGTCAAAAGGGATTAGTGCACTCACACAAATTATTATTAAGTTGCAAGACTTGCACGAGGACAGGATTACGTTTTATCAGCAGCTTCTCAATTATTTGGAATCTATGACTATCACGCTATATTTGTATACGTATAGCACCATAAAAATATTATTATCGATTTTAGATTAAACGTACAAATTCCTTTTGATCCTCGACTGCGGCTTAATTAAAAGTGCTATTTTAAGCTAACGCCACATTATTTTCTGGCTTAACATAACAGCTTTGCATTTCGCCCAGCATTACAGTCGTGGCATTATAATCTCTGTTGGTTACTTAACTTAGAACTGCGTCCCACTTCCATGCACTTTTGTAACAATATGGAAAAAATTGAAGCCATACTTTTACGATGTCTTTCAGTCACATTGTATAATAATTTCAAGATCAGCCACTTCATCCGTTTTGTTCTATTAGTTTCATTATTGACGCTGTTACCCAAGGTGTAACGTCAACTTTTGTCAGTGTCACGATAATTATCCTTAATTCAATTTTCGCAACAGTATTTTAATAATATTTATGCATGCAAATTCTTGTAATTACTTTACATGCCCTTACATACATTAACCAAAAAGAATACGAGCATGCACGCGTATTATACCGGTATATGTAAAAAAATAGCACACCGTAAATGTTAGGGTTATTTCAGGGGGAGCAATTTTTGGGGAGTACTGAGATTTTACATAGATGTGACTCCAATGACGTCAGAGGGGCATAAACTCTGCAAATACATATGATTTTGCTGATGAATTACTTATCAGCTATTTTTTGTGATTTATCCAACCCCTCTTTCAAAAAATTAATATTCACATTTTTAACCCTTTATATTCCATATCTAATAACTTCAATGGCATAAGGAGGCAAATTTAGATTGCCAATCAGAAGAAATTGGCAGAATGCCCTCACCCGTATATATATAATTCCACCACCCCTAGGGTTAATTGAGTGTTTGTAGTCTGACTTCAAAAGGCTGGTTACTGGTTAACGTTGTAATCGTAGTCTTACTTGTCCGTATACAATTTTATAAACTCGACGTATAGATGTATTTATTTTTCGTAATATACTATTTAGCTGAGCAAAACTTAACAGTTGTATTCTAAAACTATTTCGTTCTATTGACTTTCAATGTTGGTTTCATATATTTTTGACGTTTGCAGTAATTTTGCCTGAGTAATGATTTTTTGCCTAGTTTCACCTTCACCAAATGGGGACTGAATTATGACATTACTTATAGGTATTATATAGGTGCCTGAAAATTAATTGATCGAATATCATTAATGTTAAATATATAAATTTAAATGTCGTTGTCGTTATATCAATAAGGAATATAAATCAATATTTAGTATTGATGAGTCTGTTGACCTGTCAAAATGATTGATCATAACTGAAAATACAGTTCAGTTTTCAATCATGTTAGTTAAAAAGGTAACTTTGATATTATAAGTACATGTATTGAGTGATAAAAATTAAAAAATACAACAAATGGAATAGTAATGTAATAATTAAATAATTTTAAATGGTCTTTCTTGCTCTTTTTAAATTATTTTTTTATTCACTGACCTCAGTTTCGACAGCTTTTTATTATAAAACTAAATACATTGTAATAGACTTTCTATCGGAAATAAGTATTGTTAATTAGACTTAAAATCTGTGAACATTTATTGTTACATTTATCAATGGAAGCAATGAGGCTAAAGAATAACTACTTAACAATAGATAACTATACCTACCTAAGTAATGTGTAATGTCTGTATGGTATATCTAAACAATATAATTACACTGAACAAATAGAAAAGATAGAAAACACTCTCAGTCAGTCAGATTTGGAAAGCCAATACTGTTGAATTACCAAGAGCTACCTAATAAATAACATTTACATGTTTACTTCTACGGAAAAAGGATTTATAACTAAAACACATCTAGCTACATTAATACAGGTATTGGGAAAGAAAGTAGGTTTATATTGCTACCAAAAAAGATTTACTCTATGTACTCACAAAAAATTGGGGGATTTGGTCTATTAATATAGAAAAGGATTAGAAGAAACGAAATTTTTATGTGACACAAAACAAGTGGCATGGCTAGAGTGAAAAATCGTAAATCTAGATATTTATCTACGCAAATTGAAAAATGTTCAGTTAAATGCAAATTGAAAATAGCAGGAATATACACAGGTGAATATTAGGAGAAGTCAATTCAGTGAAAGAAAGTAAAAAAATAATGGACAAGACCGTTTCTTTCCTCAGGTAAAATTAAACTAGAATTACTACATGGGTACAATTGGTAAAGTCACACAAACGTAGCCAACTAAATGTTGAAACTATTTCTTGATTACATTTAAGACTTTGTCAGCACACAATTTGTAAACAAGCACTCAACTCGCATCAAAATATATTATATATTGTACAGACGAAACCGTGCATACTTAACATGTAGGTCCCTATCTTTAGATAGACTGGTGATGTAATGTTTTAAGATTAAATTAGCAAAAAATAATTATAACCTAGAACAAAAACAGAAAAGTTAAAATAAGTCATTATGAGATATATCATTATTTACTTTAGTGGTCGAAAAATACTTGGTACCTATACTCTTGAGGAGAACGTAGAAAACTGGAAAGATTGAAGGTATGGTGCTCACTGTTGAGATAGATGAAAAGGAATTGATAGTTACTATGATAAAAGGCCACTAATTAAGTGTTACATATAAGTGATAGCTAATGAAGGTAAGAAAATACGCAATTCCCACAATATGATATTGTACCTCTATATGTTTAAAGTACTTACATTTAATTGTGTACACCACATAAATAGCGTATCAAGAAAAATTGTGTAAAATATAACAAAGTAAATTGGTTGAATAAAGAAACTAAGTGTTGCAATTTTTTCCCGACATTTGAATTCTTGTTTTCTCCTTCCCATCCCATAACACTAAAAAATGGCCTTATTTCATTGGAGGTAAATGCAAGTATCTTGTTTTGATTCGACTAACCATCCGTTTATTACGTAGTTAACGAAATAGTGTTGGTGGTTTGGTTTGGTTTGGTTTTAGCAAGGTCGCCATTTGATAGGTACATAAAATAGAATGGTATTGGTCTAGTATAGTACTATAGATACGGTGAAATACTGGGAATAAAAGGGGAATAAAGGAGGAGCACTGTAAAATAAATATCTGCGGAGATGATTTGTGGGAAAGAGATGGATAAAAAGGCAATGATTTGGTTAGTGTAACATTATTTTGCGAGATTTCATCTTATTAGGTTTCCTCGCCACATCTATAATAACTTGAGACTTATGAAAGAAGATTCTTCAAAGGTAGAACAGCCCAGTTGAGTTGTGAGCTGGAATATAATAGAAGCTAGGCCATTAGACTGGAAGTCGAAGTCAATGCATGGAAGAGGCGAGTCGTTTGCGGATGCGGCCGTACGAATTTGTACTGGACGACGTGACTGGAGTGTGGAGACGGTTGGAGTAGGAGTAAGAAGTCGGCGGAGAGTAATCCCTCGTTGGAACTGACACTGTATTGCTCACCAAAGGAATTTGGTCCAAGTGAGGAGAGTTATCATTACGGGCATTGCCATAACCATTCGGTTCATCGTTACGGTTATTATTACTAGCATGAGCGTTGTTGAGGGGTTCTTGCGTCTGTTGTTGTGTTGGGATGCCGTAGACAGGGGAGCTGACAGTTTGTTGGTGGTTGAACAATTGTTGTTGTGGCTGTTGAGGAAATGCATTGAAAGGAGTCTCGACAAGAGCTTGAGGGGTCAAGTAGTTATTATTTATAGCGTGGGTTGCAGGAAAGGAGAAGCCTTGAGCGGAGTCTCTGTTTTCTCCGTCATTAAAGAAAGAGGAAGGTGGTGCCGAGGAGAAGTCTACATGAGAACCGCGGAAGTCTTCCCCAGAATCGATTGAGATCACGGGGGCAAGAGGAATTCCGTAGAGAGGACGTGGAACTGTGTCTTGTTCTGACTGACCTTGTGGTTCCTGAATTTCGTTTCCCTTCTGGACCCCTGAGAAAAAGCTGCCCGAGTTTTCATTGTCAGTGGGTAGCGTCTGGGCATTGTTGTTATTATTATTGAAGAAAGAGGCACCTGGGCGTCCCTGCTGAAAAAATGACTGCGTTTGTGAATGTTGTTGGTAGTATGGTGTTTGCTGTGGTTGTGCGTCTCCGAACCCATAAGCTTGTTCATTGTTGGCGTTCGCGGGAGAATTCAAACCTTCGTTCGCGAACGCATTATGAGTCAAGTCCTCAGGGTTTTGGTGAGGAGTTACGTCTTGAGCTTTAGAAATGACATTTTGGTTATTATGTTGATTTGGTAATGCGTGTGATTGTGCTGTGAAAGGATTTGTGTTAATCTGCTCTACTTGCTCTGCTTCCGGTCTAAATTGGCCTTGAGCTTGAAACGGTGGTAAATACTGAGATTGTGTCTGCTCTCCATTTTCTCCAGAGTTTTGCTGCTGGCGGAAAAAAGTTTGTTCTTGAGCATTTTGGTTATTAGTAGTAGTGGGGTAATTCGACTGCTGGAAATGAGGGATTGCACCCGGCTCTGCCTCTTGTCTCCTCAGATCCAAATTAGAAGACGGCACGCCGTAAATAACATCGCCGGCTGAGTTGTGCAAATCTTGTCCTTGACTACTAACAATTAATCCCGCATTGACATTAACACTTGTAAACTCTGGTTCGTTTGTATTTTTCCCAGGAATTTGGTTTTGGCTTTGCTGTTGAGTGGGAAAAGAGGCTTGCGGTTGCTGGAATGGAATCTGCTCCGTTTGGTAATACTGGAACGCCTCATTGTTTGTGTGCTGAGCTCCGTTCTGGTTATCTGCATTCACAGATGATCTCGTCTCCGTCGGAGTAGCTAATTGAGCTGGTGATGAAAATTGTGAGTTTCCGTGTAGACGAGCCTGCGGTGTTGGTGGCAAATACTCTCCCGAGTTTTGCTGTTGTGCCCGGAATGCTGGATCCGGTTGAGTCTCCGTGAAGTGAGTCGAAAGCACTGCCTTTTGGTATTCAATCTCTGGTTCTGGCTTCAAAGGCTGCGATTTACCCTCTGGTCTCTCTCCGCCGATTCCGTAATTATTTAATTTGCTTGTCCTCTGCTCCTGATCACGCTGCTCCACTCCCTTCCCGTACACTCCTCCGTTCTCTGGTTCGTCTTGACTGAAGATGCTGTTCCCCACGTCTCGAAATGCGGGCGCTGCTGCAGCGTACAGTTCCTTCTCACCAAATCCTCTGCCCTGCGGCTCTCCTGAGTCCGAGTACCCACCGAAATCAAACTGACGCGAACTTGGGGCATTTCCCGCAATTTGTTGACGCTCCTCCACGCGAAAGTCACCAAATGCGTTCCCGTTGCCACCTCCAAACTGTTGTGGTTGCGGAGGACCGTAGTTTGGTGTCTGCTGAGGTTGTCGCTCAAAGTAGTCGCGTTGCTCAAAGGATCTCTCGTTTGCGTTCAAGTTGCGGGACTCGAAGTTCTCACCGTTCCCATCTCTAAAGTAAGGAGACGGAGATGAGGGCGAGTGCTGAGCTTGTAATGGAATTCGAACATTATTGTCATTGTCATTATTGTAACCACCGGTCGTTGATTGCCTGTTTGTCTGAGAAAATGCATTGTCATTCTCACGGAACTGCTTTTCCAGATATTCCTTTTGTTGCTTTTCGTGTTCTTCGATAATTTGCTGCACGCGCTGAAGCAACTCTGCGTCCACGATGGACGAACTCAAACCTTCTAATTGCAGGGGCTCGGATTCATCTTTTTTCCCACTCGAATAATTCGGGATCTCGTTTTGTGACGGGGAAGATGAGAATCTGCCAGGAGATTGAGCTTGCTGAGGTTGTGGTTGTGATGGCACTGCATAGCTATACCCATTGTTTCCTCCTTCGGCTTCTTTTGCGTATTGGGGTAAGTACTGGCGAGGGGGGATATTTGTCTCCACTTGATTTACTCGTCCGTTCTGCTCTTCGTTTGGATTCTGTAAATTAAAAGTAGCAAACAATTTAGCACAATAAAAACATTTTTCCAAACAGAGTGGCACCAATTATTGTTTACATGTTCTCTAGCGTCTCAACATCTTTTGTGAGTAAATTGTAAACGGACTACATCTTCATCGTAATCATAACTGCATTAAAAACGGTACCTGCTTTATATAGTGCGTTGTTTAATAAATAATTGGTTCTATTCAATACTTGTTACTCTTTAGAAATCACTCTATTGAAATTGCCAACGTTCACATCTGAAATGTAATTTTCGAGTTTGTTTTCCTTATGAACTCAATTTAACTCCATAAAGATATTACTACTTCACCGTGTCTTTTATAATTATAGAGCTTACTTCGTATGAATGGAATTCGTTTCCATACTAATACTACCAAACTCGTAATACCTTCTCTGGAAACCCAAATCCGCGCCAGGAAAAAAGTTTTAATAACTATTGATGGATTCTAGTCTTCTAATCTTTAGCCTTTTTATTTCCCAATCTCCCGTACTCATACTACATAGAAGCCCAAGTTCGTTTTGCTTAGTTTATAAGTAGCTCTTCTTTTCTAGCTATGTTTGACATTTATCCTCCTTTATGCATTCAGCTCCTAACTACGCTCCTTTCATAAGGGATAACCAGTTTCTTTTTACTAATATTTTGTTCTACACAACTGGTTCGTCGTCCTATCACAGTAAACATTTTGAATTTTGGAAAATCAGAAACTTGCAAAAGATAAGCAATTTTTGATGACTACAACCAAACTAAAAATCCTTATTCAAAACGTACACTGACTTAAGTCAGATTATAACTGAAGATAGACAAACAAAGCACACTGAATAAGTAAAGCAATAATGGCAAATGGCAAAAGGAAAGGTTTAATATTTTATTGGTACAGAGAATACGTGTTGCAAATTGTAACTCATTGTACACTGCGTTTGTAGCATCTGACATATTGAATTGAAATGTGTGTGAATACGGATATAAACATTTTTAGATCGTACTACATAATTACATATCTACTTGCAACTATAAGCTGACTGACAATGACTATCTAATTGTAAGACTCACGATCACTTTAATTGCCGCAAAAATAATCAGTAAAATCGAATTGGAATTGCATTCCAGGAGTGAGAGGAGTTTTTTGCGATAATCTCAATACTGCATAAATATCTATGATTGTACTGCGGTGCAGCTTGTATAAGAAATATCCAACACATCCAAAATCTAAAGTTATAATGACAGTTTACAATGACCACCATCCTCCTGAAACATAATAAAAAACCTCATAGCGTATTATTATGTCAATCTATTTCATATCCTTGTACGTCTGTCCTAAACATCTATTCAGATTTCTGAGTGTTCAGACAAGGCAATAATGTTTAGAGGATGTGTTAACTGATTGTAACTACATGGAGCCAGTAGCTACAATATAAGTTGTATTTTCTATTCAATTATTTAAAATGTATTTATGGCAGTGCGATTTGGTTGCAGTGTACCAGATACGTACATTTGAATCTACATAACTGTGAATAAAGGGAAAATGGAGTGAGCATTACAAATTATGGATAGAGTGCAATACGACAAGGCAGCACACAACTCAAGGGAAAGTTATCATTTTGGCATTCCTTGTTTATTTCTGTCCGCTTCTCTCTATTTTGCATTATGTCTTCTAATTCTTATAATACCTGTGCTGTCTTCATTGCTTACCTAAATGACGACACAGTGCTTCTATGTACCTCATTGTCCGTGCATAATGTTTATGTGGTACATAAGCGTTCTACCTGGTAAACAGATTATACTTTTGCCCCTATATGTAAATACATACCAACTGTATAGTTAATGCAAATGCACACTAATGTGCACCTACCTTTTAATACATGGTCTCCTATACTAAATTTGACCAACTTCCAATATTATATACTTTTTACGGAATTGTACGACGCATTATTATCATTCTGAGTATCCTATAAGCATTTGGTACAACTTTAATCGTATCCTAGTAATTTTATCATACCTTACCTAGTGGAACGTTAATTTGACTAATCATATCTCATGTTACATTCTGTAGTATGGGATTATGATGTCTACTTCTATTTCAAAATGTAGGATACTCATTCTACAGGAATTCATAAAGTTTATCAAAAATGTGTATCATGGATTGAAAATGGGCAAGCCCGATTTTTATATCAAGAAACAGTAAATATACTGATAAATACAGTTATTTGTCTTGCTTTTTTGGTGACATATTTCTAACTGAAGCTCTATACCTGCATTGCACCGACATAAATCAAAATGCCATATCAAAAGACATGTATCTAAAGTTTAGAGTAATCAGTAAACACATATACCTATTTGTATTCATACTTGAATTGAATACTTCTGCAGGGTAATGTAGCTGCACTGTGTCTGGGAAGACTGTTTCTAAAGCATTTCAGATATAAATATTAGTGAATGGCTAATGAAATCCAACTCTCCTCGGACTCATCATTTTAGCACATCTCCTTCATCAAAGAAGCTACATTCCCTTTCAGAATCTCATTGAATGTAATACTCCTACCTGGGAATTACTCCACAACACGCAGTAGCTACAAAGCAGTAGTCGCAGTCAGTAAAAAGGAAAAAGACAGCTGAGTGAGCCACACAAACGCAGTCAAGCAATAAATATCACATGTAATTTTTAATATTATTGTGTACTAACACGGATTCTCTATCTTGCAGGTTTAATGTCTATTTAAACATAAATTTCATAGTTCAGCGACTCTTTAATACTTAGGAATGATATGATTTCAAAGTGTAATGTTTCCCATGTGCAAAATCATAATATCTTGCATTTCTGTCACATTTCTTCATAAATTACCTATACCTACCGGATTTGCAATAAATATTTCGACATCTAGTACATGGTACATACACACGTGTACCATCATCTGCAGATTAAACAAAACACATGAAGTAAACAAGCAACTGCTTGTGCCAATTTTTTATGATTTGCTACTATTCAGCAATGACTGCATTCGCATCTAATGGTAAGGAGCTATAAAAATGGGTTTTAACCTGGCTTTACAGAACATATGAATGTCAACCTGAATTACACAGTGCAAACAGGTATTAAGTATTTAAATAGATACATCAAGTAAAGCGGACCTAGGTATTGAGCTACTTGTTAATTATGAAAACTTTTTCATTGTACGTGTTCTTTGATATTTTACTTTATAGTTTTTAATTAGAGATTATACCTGGATGGTAAAGAAGTAAAACGTAGCTGCATAAGGATTAATACATAAATCCCAATTTATAATTCAGTAGTAGTTCTCAGAAAACAGTAAGCTCTACTTCAAAAGTTTAACATTGAATGAGTAAGTTATAAAGTGATACCCTGACATGCAAACTAATGCATGAACATTAAAATAATTTATAAATTGAGACACTCTGAAAACTTGTCTCTTTAAACAAGGTCAGCCTGGGCTAGTGTAACTTTGTTTGAAGGCAGTCAGCCAAATGTAAAGCCTAAAATCGTTTTTCATGATTTCATAGCTGCCACAAACGAAATAATTTATATTTCTTTTGCCTAAAAGAATTTATCATCTGAATCTTAGTTATATGCAAGGTTTCAAATGTGAAATAAGCGGACTGCTATTGCTAAAATGATAATACGTTGACATAATTTTGTATTTTCGTCGACCTAACTTACTTGCTGTACGATTCTATATCTCGTGGATAACTTTTCTTGAAAAAATATTCCAATAACCAACTTTTTTCAATTTTACTGCACAAGTACAAAGCATAGTCATCAAATATTTACTCACCGGAGAAGCGATTTGCACTGGTAAATGGTTCTGGAACGGTTTTGTCTCAATTTGTTGTTGGTCGGAAAGTCTTCTTTGTTGTGCATTTTGATTCTGAGTGGGTGGACTACTGTACCCAGAACCAGATGGAGCATTGTACTCATTCTGTTGGGGAGAACGTTGTGGCGATGGAGATATCACAGGAGGTAAATACTGACTAGGAGTATCTTCCCTGGAATTTTGGTTTTCCTGTTGTCTTTCTTGGGGTCGAAACGTATTTGCATTCATATGTCCCCGCTCATAAGAGTTGGGAACAGGTTTTCTCCGAAAGTAGGATGAGTCGTCATCTGTTAAGGAAGACAAAGTAGGAAATTCATTTAATGAGGGGTCCTCTTGAAGTGCGGCGGGTTTCTCCGTGGCAGTTCCCTGCAACTGGTAGTCTTCTGACGTTCCCTCGTCATCGTCGTGTTCGGGAATCTCAGCTCCGTCCTCTGCAGCATCAATAACTATTTGGTCTTGCTCGAAAGGGATTTCCGTAGTTGTACTTTGCTGATCACTGAATTCAACATCGTTTGCAGATTGGTCAGGCTCTTGTTGCAGCTTCTGTGGTTTTGGTGCTGAGTATAGAGCCGGAATTTCCGGCTGACGATTTGGATACGACGCTCGAGGACTTCTTCCAATTTCGGCCGCAGGCTTCTTACCTCGATGGTGACCGTAATCTCTCTTGTAAGCCGCTTCAGTAAATGCTAGAAACCAAACTCCTAGCAATACCTGTCAACCACAAAAAAATCTTAAGTCGCTCTGCGTGTCACGTACATGAAGAACCTTCTTTCCCCGCTTAACGCGTGTCAACTTATTCTCATCCCATTCATTTTTACAATTTATTAACTTAACCTCTTCGTACACTCTACGTCTCACTAACACTTTCCTTTATGCCTTTCATCCACGTAGTTCATCAAAACAAAAGATTCAACAACTTGCTAATCAATCTGCATCCTTAGCACAACTACCCACGAATTACTCAAAGTCTTAAACCACAAACAAATCAATGTGATGGCTATGTACAGAGTTAAGCAACTTTTATAAGACGCCGTCCTAGTGCTTACTTGCAATTGGGCACATGCTAGCTTTTTCTCTAACTCTAGAACAAGGTGGTTAATAGCTTCCTTTAGTGTTTTAATGAAGTAATAATCTCTACGGTCGATAACTTTTACGTATAGGTACTTTTGTTTATGTGATTTATAGTTAATGTAATTCAGTGAATAACTTACTGTCTGTGTAAGAAGATTCTAGCATTAAAAGGGTTATTAAATTCAGTAAGAGCATGGAAAATAAGATTATCTAATTAATACCTCCTCTCTTTCGCCATCACCTGCTTATAAAACATTTCTATTTCTGTACAAATGAATCTCTGGGCTTATGAAATGACAAATTGTATAATGTGGTACATGATGCAACACTATATATTTACCAGGCCTTTTAAAACTTCAATTTTCTATTTCAATCCATATCAAAAATACAAACTCATGTTAAAGTGAAGGAATTTATTGAATCTTTAGTGCATCGCATTAATTACCAGAAGTGGGAAATATACAGTGCTTTTAGGCTATTGGTTAGATTTTTATATTCAAAGTTTCCTCAGGGATGACTACTTTCCTTTGGTTTTCATACTGATTTTACTTCCGCTCTAAACTTTTAGTAACAGTAATAGCATTTAAGTCGTTTGTGCAGGTGTTATAATACGCGACCTCACTGGGGCTTAATGAGATATTCGTGACTATTTTGCGTTGTGCTGTTGGCTTGACCCTATCATGACCCTTAAATTCTCTGAAGTCAGTTGAACATCTAATACTGTGTAATTGTGTGGTGAGATGAGCAATTTTGCTTTTCTTAAGCCAAATGACTAATCGCTGAGAGGATTTTCATACCTATTCAATAGGAAGTGAGAAAGTACATGCAATTGGTAATCTGAGCTGAGCATTTGCTAACGGATTAAGGTCGGGATTTTGACAGGAAGTCAAATGCTGCATTAAATGTCACTGCAAATTCTGCAGAAGTCATAGAATTTGCTGTAAGTTTAATACTGAAGTAATGTAATTTATATAAATGTTTATGAAGAGTACTATTTAACTATTCACACTCAATTCATTTATTTTGTTCGTTCATTTTTATATTAATATGTACAACGTAGAATATTCCCGAATATAAAACGTACGGATGTACTTCAATTAATTAATATAAAAGTCAAAGCGTTTTGGATAAAAATGTTTAAGATTTATTAACTTTGTAATATATATGTATATTTTCATTCTTCTGAAAAACTAAAAATCAATGAAGGCAGTGAGCTGCTTAAAATATTATAATTTATCAATGCTTCCTTAAAACTCAAAGCAAAGATTACGACTAAAAGCCTACCTAAACCACTTCGAATTAATAAAAAAAATAAATTGCATTAGCTTTTAATAGTTAAAAGTAAAGTTTTTTTCAAAGAAGGGAAATGTTATTGGAAAAATGGGGCATGAGCAATTATATTCAGAATAAATTTTTACCTACTTAAAAGGGCACATTAGTTACAATCCCAGCAAGTAAAAGGTAATCGAAAGTTAAGAGAAAGAATGTTGCGGTATAATTTTTCCCAAATCATCATTACAAAACAAATGAAAGAATAAAATGAATATATTTGCAATACCATAGCTAATGTGTAAATATTTGTGTAGTGTATGCAAATGTATTCATTGTTGTGTTGGTATTGAATTAAAATGGTAATTAGTTAGCTGAAAGAGTTTTCATGTAAATGTGAAATAAAATGAGAAGGTTAGACTAAATGAAAAACTGTTGATATATTAAAGAGTAGTTATAAAATGTTGAAAAAGTTTATTTCTTTATGTTTTGATCGCTTTGTTATAAATTTTTTATAGCAAATAGCATAACGGAGAAGAGGACGAAAACAATCTGAAGAAGACATGCGAGTACAATAGCTACCTAACCTATTAAGTAGTGGCCATAAGAAGGAGAAGATAGCCAACTAGTATCTTAAGCTGAAAGTGAAATCTTGCTTACTAGCAAATGACTTTGGGATGTTAGTTGACGAGAAGGGTTGTTTTGTTCATCATCTTCTTTCTATTATTAAACACTTAGAAAGTGTTGTTGTATGTACAATATAAAGAGAGTATAGAAAAATTAAGGCACTTACCGCCAAACTGAACAACTGACGAGTCCCCATGTTAAAATCCAATAAGTCTTTTGCGAGTATTTGGTGTTGTACTTTTTGGTGTTTAGATATTTAAAGATGAAAACAAGGCGGAAACACAAATAAAATTAGTTTGTTAAGGATGGAGAACTTTATGAATGGCGAGTGTCGGTCAGACGCCTCTAATAACTGACAAACGTGCAAATCCTTAATAACCGGATTGGATTGTCCGAGTTGTCAGTGTCACACTTGAGATTTTCGACGAGGAAGATAACTTAAATCCTTTATTTCTGTTCTTTCGTTAAATAAATAAAATTCAGTCCAGTTGTGCAGCAATACAACCACGAAATAATATTACACCTAAAACAAAAAACCGATCCTAAAAAATTCTAAAATCTAGTACAAGTCCATTGAGACTGTGGTGAGTTTTTGGCACTAATTTTCAAACTATAAAAACCGTAAATTTATTTCAATGTGCAAATATTGCAACTACACTAGGGAAACTGAAAAGGAAATATTTTATAGAAAGACGAAGAGCTGAGAGCTAAAAATTCGTTGCTATCTCAGATACGTTTTGTATGAAACTGATGTTCAACTGAAAATTCGCAGTTCATTTATACCCCTTGTTAATTGAACGTTATAAACTGACAAACGTGGCTATTTTACCTTTGCCATAACATTAGACTGCATCTTTACTGTTATACTACTCATATTTTATCACTACAAGCATCTCCCTCATCTTTGCCTGTGTACCTAGAGAATCTCTAGACATCATGGCATTCTAGAGTACATCACAATGTATATTACATGCATTAACAATTACATGACATACAAGCTGCGTTTTCCTCCACGGTAAGCAATGAATGAATGGTATTAGCGTCTCAGGAGTACCTACTGCATTTCTTGGCTATTGAAATGGTTTTTACATTTATTTATGATTAGGAGGATTGCTATTTACTATTTACCTGACAAACTTATTGTTACAGTATGTATCGTCTATCTAGAATGACAGAGTGAGCGTATTTACTTTTCTAAGGCGAGATAGATCCAATAGCATATAAATGCTTCATAGATCATTCTCCTCTAAATTTTATTATTGTAAATGTAATTGTTTAGTACACTTGCATTGTATTCCTAGTTTGATCAACCAAAGGTACATTAACGAACATACTTTTGTATTCTGTGTATCTACCATTATGGTTTCTCATCAATGTTTCTTTCCTATGCATAACAAAAGGTGATTTGCCTTCAGGGACTTCTTAAACTCATCTTATGCATTACTATTTCCAATCCTAAATTATCTTAATTCAACTGTAAGACCCTTCCATGTAAAATCCTCACTTCACCTTTATCATCATTGAGTACACTCAATCCAATTTTTCTGACTGCAAAAGATTACTTTTCCATGCATATTAATTTTGCAGCATTTTATTACATCAGAAGTTGCGACACGCTTTTTAAGATAGTTTTACTTTGATTTATATCTTCAAAGTGTCACTGCACCATAAAAACCGAGTGTCCTCAAAATGCACTTTCATTGATTCCAAACCTATTGATGATTTCCATTTCAGAAGATTCATAAAACTCGATCTTTAGTTCGGATTAAATTAGTCGAAATTAAAGGACTCTTTTAATTGGTTAAGGTATAAAAAAGAAATGACTCTCTGGTCGCCTTTACACACATGTCAAGTACTGTCCTGCGTGTACTACAGAATTTCATGGAAAGTTCTACCATAAAATTAATAAAAAGTTTTATCACCTTGCACACTCTCTATTGCGTCACATCCGATTTTCCATGCTTCAAGACCCTTATGGTTTTATTTTCATTTTGACATTTGATGGTTTCATGGACTAATTACATTTGAGTAGTGTCAAACCAACCTGACTCGGAATGTACAACCTAGAATAAGTAACTACCATTTTTTATCTTCAGGTGCAGGTAAATAATTAAACTCGCTTTATCTAACGTCCCTGGCCTGTTATAAAACATTTTATTAACAAACATTTTATAAACAAAAAATAAATAATGAGTTTTTGAAAAGAGGCAGAAATAAATTGTGTGATCAACGACTTCTAAATTCTTTTTAAGTCGCTCATTTATTAAAAAGGTTATTATGGAATTTTTACAAATTGATGCACAATGTGCACTTGTATAGTATTGACATAAACATCTTTATACGCATTGGCTACAAATGGTCGTCTCTGCGCCATTCATAATAAAATACTTTATTTATTTTAATATATTATATTAATGAAATAGGTTCAAAACACTTTTTTCAAGTTCATCGAAAATTCGTAATGGGATAAATTACAAATAACCTCGACTTTTGGGTAAACATTTATTACAACGAAAGACGGTACTGGTGAAAATTACATTATTTGCCGAACGGCGATTAATACTAGTGGTACAGTATTTGTATTACTGAAAACAGCTTAAAATCCCAAAGGTTTGATGTTATTAATAAAGAACTGTGTTTTTTGCTTGGTGGACGTTTTTAAAAATAATATATTCTATTAAATTCTATAAACTGCAGTTATATTTGGATAAATTTGCAAATGGGAACCAAAATACTGTGGTTTACAAATTGATGCACAATGTGCACTTGTATAGTATTGGCATAAACATCTTTATACGCATTGGCTACAAATACCAGTATGGTCGTCTCCGCGCCATTCACAATAAAATATCTTATTTATTTTAATATATTATATTAATGAAATACGTTCACGTCACTCTTTGTACATCATCGAAAAATCGTAATGGGATAAATTACAAATAACCTCGACTTTTGGGTCAACATTTATTGCAACGAAAGACAGTACTAGTGAAAATTGAATTATTTGCCGACCGCGATTAATACTAGTGGTATAGTATTTGTATTACTGAAAACAGCTTAAAATCACAAAGGTTTGATGTTATTAATAAATAACCGTGTTTTTTGCTTAGTGGACGTTTTTAAAAATAATATATTCTATTAAATTCTATAAAATGCAGTTATATTTGGATAAATTTGCAAATTGGAACCAAAATACTGAGGTAATTATGATATACATTGAATTTCGTGTAAGATACAATTGATGTTGTCAACACTTAAATTACAGGTACTAACAGCATAGGCAACTTTTCTACGCGTGTACATTACTACTTCTTGTTTGTATAGAATAGAATGTAGGATAATTTTCAAAGCACAGAGTATCGCTGAGGCGAAGAACGTATACTTTCTCCTGAAATAGTTCTGCGTATTTCTGTGCCCCTATTTCAATTTATTGCCATTAATTTACAAAAGCAATAATTTTCAATGGATTTTGGTATTTGTCCATTACCATTTGTAATGTATCGTGTAAATTGCGTAACAATTAGACTTAAGGAAGCAAATATTAGTCAAATAGTATTTGCTACTTAATAAAGTAATTATTTCACACTATTACCATTACTGAAGCATTAGATAACAAACTAAGTTGTAATAAAACGAAAATGAATAACATAAAATATTTTATTAAGGAACATGACAAAATAAATTATCCGCAAAACAAAAGTACCTAATAAATTGATGGCCAGTGTTAAAAGGCATAATACCAATTTACGACTGGATAGCTAATTGAACGCGCAAATCCAGAAGATTCAAGGACTGAGTCGGTGAGTCGTGACAAAAGAAATCTGAGTTTTCTTATTGCTACAACAATCACAGAGAAAAGCTGAACGAAATGCTTACTTAGCGAATGACAAGATTAACGATCTGAAATTTTAACGAGTGCTTTCAATCTCGGCTCTTCCCGTACACAAAAATATGTGACATTCATGGTGTACTAATTTTTAGGAAAGTTATTGCCTGACCTATACTTATAGCAAGTGTTGTTCCTACTTTGTACATATCCTTACTTGGTGTGTAGCAATACCAAGTATTGCAAATTTATCTTGTAATATGTACCACCCTTTCTTAAAAATAAAGCCTCTTCAATTTAACACGATATTATGCATATTAGACTAGTAGTACTTAATAACCAAAGAATATCGGCTAGCGCAATTTTTCTGACTTGAAATTGATACTTTAGTTAACACATCAAAGCGTGTAATATGAGCATTATTTCTCAATGATTTATTTTATCTTTTCTCATTGAGTTGAGTAGTTTGCAGTTTTCTACAAACCTGCTTTTTTCCTATTGTTAAGCCAGATATTTTGACCATGACCAAATTTACGATGATCGACTATGCTCGCTCATTGCAAATATGTAAACAATACTATCCTTCAATTTTCGCTTTCTGAATCATTGACTGATGCATACAATAATAATATTTAAAAGTAATTCTCCATTTCTTACTATTTGTAACGGCTTGCTATATATTATTGCTGAAATACGGTAACTTATTAGCAAAGATAGCTGATTGCAAATGCTTGTAGGCACTATTAACATCTTAATTTTTATTACCTCTGAGGTATACAATATACATAAGTGAAAGATTAAGGTACATACATATTATCATAACGCTCGATTACAAACTGCAGAACTAAATAGATTTTTTGTGGCTTTGTTTGTAGAGAGTTGAATAAGAAATTTATCGTTAATTCGAATGTTAATAAAGGTAGGATTTTCCAGAAAACACAAGACAATTAATTACAATGTAAATGGCTTTCCATCCCAACCTTTTTTAGTCATTCTTGTTGTACAGTCTTGATTGAGGTACCAGGCTGGGTACTAAATAAAAGATTGATGAATATTAAGTGATCGATCTCATTAGTCTAGTGTTTTAGTTTTAGAGAGCTACTTGAACTGAAATAGCTTAGTACCTTGTAGCTGTGTGCTGATACAATCGTTTAGGAAAACTCGTTTATTGTCTTAACGTTGGAATTAGGAGGGAAAAGCAGAGTGTTGAGTATGTGCAAATAAATAGAATTGTATCGTCACTCCATCCGTGTGTATTGTTCTGTACGCCATAAACAGCTTATTAAACAAAAAGTGTTGCTGCATGTCAAACCAGTATCTATCTCAAGTTTGACTCTTATTTTATGTTCGAATGGAACAGCAAGAGGCCAACGGAGAATAAGAATGCATAAATAGTTTATTGCCACCACACCACAAGAGTAATATGTAATATCTCTGAACACTTATGTAGTCTGTCATACCAGAAGGATGTGTAATACATGGGGCTACGCTAAACAGAGATAGAACTACAATTTATGAACAAGTAAAAGTAGTTAACAAACAAGACGAGACTTTCGAGAATTATCTAGTTCGTGCTTCCATGTCTGGAGTGAGAGATAAAAAATTCTTTAAACAATAAAAGCACACAAGCATTCTTCTGTCAGCTCTATTTAGATATTTCAACTGCATATAGGTAAACCCACCAAATAATAAACATCCTATCATTGTATCTCTGTTACGCTAATTGCTCGAGTACCTAAACTCCTGATAACCTATAACACACTCCAGTAGGCATGCCACTACCACAATTGCATTCCAGATACGCTATTACCTATTTGCTTTACTTTTACTTTTACTGCTCACTCTATCTGTCCACACAATACTCATTTATATTAGTCACTCGCTAACCTATCAAATTAATTGCCATAAGTACCCTACAAAATATAATATAATATCAAATCACTATGAGATCTGGTTGACGTTACTCTTTAAAAGGTTATTCATAAACTATGAATAGTATATAGGTAATAATATTTACAAGATTGCACATTTTCAGTATGTGTCAATAATAAATAAGAAACAACAACCTTTGCTCATTCCAATTAGCTTATATTGTTATTTATTATTGTTTAATGCTTTTCGTACAATTTAGTATTACTTGTCAGCAATTTGGAAGATTTTAATGCAAATTAATTGTACAAAGTATTAAATAAATAATGACTAACAAATGCAAATCAGTTGCATGTGCTTTTGTGCTTCAAATAGGCTGTTTCCGTCTATTAAAAAGGCTGACAAAATCATCAACTGCAATTTTACGATTGCGAGTCTAAAAATTTATTGCAATTGCCTTCTGCCAATTAATTGCCAGCTCAAACTTACAAAGTCGTACAAAGTACTTACAAAGTACAAACAATTTGTTCTCGCATACCAGTATGGTCGTATCCGCGCCATTCATAATAAAATACCTTATTTATTTTAATATATTGTATTAATGAAATAGGTTCAGAACACTTTTTGTAAGTTCATCAAAAAATCGTAATGGCATAAATGACAAATAACCTCGACTTTTGGGTCAACATTTATTGCAACTAAAGACAGTACTAGTGAAAATTGAATTATTTGCCGACCGCGATTAATACTAGTGGTATAGTATTTGTATTACTGAAAAGAGCTTAAAATCACAAAGGTTTGATGTTATTAATAAATAACCGTGTTTTTTGCTTGGTGGACGTTTTTAAAAATACTTACAGAGTCGTTGTTCTGCGAGAACAAATTACATAATTCGGCATATAATAGTTCCTACGTTAGGAAGACTATATTGCAAACTTTACTAATGCCAGTTCACAGTGTTTTGAAATTGAAGAAGTATCACCGTTAATAGTGGCATTAGGCATAAATTGACTATTTATGCATATATAATGAACTAATGGATATCTAACTACAAAGTGTGAATAAATTTTTAATGAAACTGAAAGTGAGTTTAGCGTAAAGTAAATTGAATAGGAAATTCGAATAATTGAAAACTTCTGATATTGTTATTTGCTTTTAAAATCGGAATTGTTTAAGAGTATTCTTAAGAGTTCAATTTCATTTCTAATTTCAACAATGGCATTTTGCATTACCGGTTTGTCTATTGAATAAGCAAGATATTTCCGTTTTGAATGAAAGAGAGACTGTGGTAATAGAGAAGTATATCTTGTAAAATAGTATAATGCAGCAGTACAACGTAATGTTCGCATAAGTAATGGAGGAGGATAAGTTGTGTATTTATTTCTAATATCTGTGATATTATTTGTGCAGAGTTATGTCATATTATATTTATAGCAAAAGTGCAGCATAGAATGGCCTGAGAGGAAAATTAGTTCCCATCGAATTTTCTTAGAAGTTTCGTTATTACCCGAGCAAATCACACTTCTATTCTTCTATTACGTTGTACCATGCCGTAATAGTATTAGATGGTGATTCTTTATTCTTTTTGAGCTGCTGGGTGCCTCTCGCATACATGCATGCAGGCATCAATTCAGCAACCCCATACATTAAATCCATGAAAGAATGCATAGAAATGCATCACGTCCATCATCACTTAACATTACAACAATGATAACTTTCAACTTGTTTTTTATTCAAGTAAAAAATATATTGTGCGATTTTATACGATTCATTTTTGTCAGTCATCTGAACTTCTGTTGTTACTCTTGTGCTCTGCAAACGTTCTGCAAACATTGCAAGATTGCAACCTCGCAATATTACAAATACAATTAATACAATTAAAAAACTACCGTCAATAATCTCTACACATTTGCAATCTTATATAAATCAACAAAACTTATTTTCACATCATTACAAATTTTCGTTTATAGTTGATGACATTTCTTTCAGTATTAGGTCTTTGGCAATTTCGAAATTAGCTGCTACTAAAACAATGAAAAAAATTCAGTTCATTCAATATGCAATTTATAATTTAATTAAAATCTTCGGAAATCAAATACACCTTTTCTAATTATTAATGTAATAAATATTTTGTATTCATAAAACATTAATCAATTTTCCATCACTAAACTATTTTGTTCAGTCTGGGTTAATAGGAGCGCAAATATTTGGAGCACTGTAATGGAAAACGGGGTTCACAGTATGTAATAAAATACACTATGTACGATAAGTTCCGCAATCTTAATATCCTAACGAACATAATGGTAAATACATAAGCACTTAGGTATTTGCACTACATGAGTTCAATCAAATCAACAAAAGATTTCCGATTCAGATTCGTTATAAATTGCGGAGATTGTGCACTTCGGCGAAATGTGTTTGGCTAGATAAATTCCAAGGTAGTTTATATCTCCATTTATTTTAAATCTTTAATGTGTCTATAAATTTAATGCATCTAAGCTTCTGATTGTAAGAGTATTTTTAAAACTGATTTACATTTACATGCAATGATTCAATAGAATTCGCACGATCAAAATTATCTGTATCAGATACTTTAATTCATGGGGAAGCCCATTGTTATGTAAAAAGCAAGCACGATCTCCATATTGTACATCATCATTTATTCTCTACAGTTGTGATGAAAAAGAAATTTGAGCGAGAACCCAATTCATACGTCAAAATCAATACCGAGATCTTTCAATTGTCCTCCCAATCCAAATCGTAGAACACAGAAGAAAAATTAACCATTGACTTGTATGTGTTGAGTAGGTTGCTACTGAATCTTGGCTTTTGGCAGGTCTCAACTTCCTCCTGCGTTGCATAACTTTTAGCCACACAAATTCCCACCAAGTAACTCGGCTACCGTAAAGATATGTCTTTAGGTAGCTACTACAAGAATTTACTTTATGCTCATAACATAAATAACTGTAAAATTCGTGTTTGTTTATAGCTTAACTCCAATTTTTACATTTACACGTTTCTCGTGCACACGTCTGAGCAGATAAAAACAGGACATTCTTCATTCATTTGTCAAATTGGGATCTAAATCACCCAAATGCTTAGCTTTGAAGTCTAAATCTGGAGCTTAAAATGCGTTCCCTCAAATCTCGATCAGAGAATGTGACCTACTGTAGAATATCATTTTTTAATTTTCAAATTGTGTCAGCTTGTACCCTCTCTCGACTACATAATAGGCGTAATAATTGGTTCCTGTATGCATTACATAATAACTAATGAATTTTTATTAAACATGGCGAAAGTAAACACAACTAAAAGGACTAGGTAATAAATGTTTTAGCATTTATACAATTATATATTATGCAGACGCAAAATGATGGTACTACTTTTGATATTTTTACAAATGCTTACGTCCTTAAGACGAAATCCTCTTAATAGCCAATAAAACGATAAAATAGGGATGTATTACTAACATAGTTTTAGTATTATTTATTGTTATAATGGAATTGTGGTGTATCGCAATAGTGTAACCTATTCTGGCAAAAGTTACTGTTGAGTTTATCCTAGTATCCTGGATTGTAATAAATCTGTCACCATCAGTTGCCAAGAAAAATCACCCATTTACAAACTCCAATGCATGACTCATTCACAAAACTGTGGATACACAGCAGTCGTGTTTTAGTAGTAATGCTTGCGCAATTAATTGAAGAATAAATGAAAAAAATTTCCTAGCTTTGTGGTCCTTGTGAACACTGACATGACGGAGAATTCTCTTTCACGCACAAATACAACCTAGAAGACCTCTTAGCGACGCCTGTGTACACAATCACAATGCATCTACCTATAACATAGCCATCGAAGTTCTATTTTGTCTCCTAAAATCATCTTCTCACATGCAATGCAGTCACCTAACGTCAGTGCATTAGTTTACACAGAAGTAGTTCCCAAAGAAAACCGTTACCTTGAAAAGTTTTTCGGAAACACCCTGATGTGTCAAAGAGCATTGTAACAATTATCAATTCTTGCGCAGCTGGTTCATTCGTGCAAGGGATCGATATAGTCATTACATGCAAAACATATTATGAAAGAAATTAAAAGCAAATTTAAGCATAAGGCAAGGGAAAACAGAATTAATATCAAATAAACTTAAACAATATGAAATTTGTGCATATATTTTTTGATGAGAGTTAATTTTATGGGTTTTGTAATCCGGTCAGTTTTGTTAATGATAAGAAATTGATTTTATACTAGCAAGAAAGAAATTTCCGACACTGGGTTTCCAATACTATGAGATATCTGTCTTAAAATAAAATATATGGTTATCTGAAGGAGTACAACTATGCACCTACAGAAAATCTTTTGAGCGTTACATGGCAAAATATCTGACATGAAAAGAATTCAAGATTAAATTGAATGTAAACAGGAAATTATGATATAAACGTCATGATACATACTAATTTGAACCAAGTAAAAATGAATTTTCATGGTTTAATGTAAAATTAAAATTAAAGGGTTGCATACAAACAGGTAGCACCTACTTATTTGTATACTCGATGAATGCAAGCGGTTACGTCTGCCAAATAGCAAACCTACAGTTGATGTTGCATAGCTCCCGTCAGGTATACTATTTTAAAGAAAGATTTTTTCATTCTGTGCTGTATACTGTACTAGGCCTGACTAATTCTAAGATGCAAACCTTTGCTTTGTCATGAATACCATTGTATCTACCTGTATTACAATCAACCTACTATTATTACACCATGAATATTATTTATGTTAGAATTATGTTTTATATGGCCATTATACTTAAATAAGTTCACACATAGTTATGCAGTGCGTGTGTATGTGCATAAATATTATGTGCACCTAATACTACAGTAGGTAACAAATCTTTAGCAAACACAACACTGACTTGCAAGAAATGTATAGGATGTGTTCTAATTCAGTTTTTGTTTTGTCATGCAAGAATTGTTTGTGTTCATCACATCAAACACGTGCAAGGTACAAATATAGCAATTAAACGTATGATGCCAAGCTATTATTTGTTATTTACTATTTAGATGCATGAATGTAAATGGTTATATTTGTAGTGCAGTAATGTTGATACCTACAGACATATTTATGTCATGAAAATTGATGCATGCGTATGTAGTATTAATGGATAATATTAATATTAAGCAGTTTATCGTGTGAGAATGTTCACTGATGCAATAGAAAGACAACAAAATGTGCCGCTTCATAGTACATTAGTAACTTAAGAAGCTTTCTAACTAATTGTTCGTCGACTACAATTAGAAGCTTGTAGCCAAGTTATACTTTTCCTTTGCATATTCATGAAAGTTGCATAATATTTCTCAAACTTCCGCTGTTGTGAATTTCTTTAGACTGATATGATATAATTGTAATAATGTCACTTCAAACCGTATAAAACCTTTCCCAGCTTTACTGTTTAGCTAAAACCAAGTTTAAGGGAAATTAGTATTTTTAATTATTATTAACTAAGTAGATCATTAACTATTCTTTTAAACAGTAATTCATGAAATAAAAAGGTTCGTGGCTTCTAAAAATCGTTTTTGAACCTATTCGGCCTTATTTTTTGCAAATGTGGTACAAAACTTAGAATTCAAGTAGATGGACTGTAAAAGAACGTCCAGCTTCAGGAAGCGTCTGATAAATATTGTAGTTGCACGTTTGCATGCTGTACCAACTTGGTCTAATGAAAATGCAAGTGCAAAGCACATCTGAATAAAAAGAAATTCGATATTTCAAGTAAAATTTTGCAATAAAGGAACTTTTTCACTTTTATTTTGTTGGCGCTTTAAATACTTGCTAAATTAATATTTATTAAAACGCGAAAACAAAATGTAAGTAAGTGCACGTTTCAAATAATTTACTATGGGCTAGTTTTTGGTAACTTACACTTACATTATTTTATAGCTAGGCCTTAACTATGTTTATGGCATCAGGAATAACTTCAACAATTGAGTACTAATTGTAAAATGAAGTGAATGTGGATTCTCGAAAGAACAAAAATGATGATCCTCTCAATATCATTCGGTCATGGCCTTACGGTAAAATTTACAAGCAATTCAAGATGTTCGGACTGCGGACGCAATAAAATCCTCCTTTTATGTCGAAATAACAATGGGTATTCTCATTTAATTTCCATTTCAGCTAGTTAGCAGAATATTAATTTTATAGTAATATTAAATAATACTTTAATAGCTCATTGCATGAAGTCCTTTGCAGAATATAGCCACAGATAATACAACTTTAAAATTGCATTGAAATTAAGTCTAATAAAATAATGGCAATATGTGCAAGAGCTACTCTATTGCCTTGTGAAATGAACCTTACAAATCTCTGACTATTATACACCGCAATGAATAGCAATATTATAAACATTTTGATTTGTTAGCCTAGTATTTTTACATGGTCCCTATTTATTACTATTTATCTTTCTGATGTCTCTTAAGTATGTGATGGCTGCAGTAGTCCCGCATAAGATTGCATTCAAGCGTGATAACGCCATTACACATTATGTGAATTTAATCAATTCATAATACATGTGTGTTTTTTGTATGGATGGTGTCAGTAAATACAATGGTAAAGCTATGGTTAATACTCTCTTTAAGTAAGGAAAAAAGAAATGTATTGAATGGGTTAGTTACAATACGCAATGTTTTGTTTGACATTGCATTGTGTCTGTAACCATAAAATAAATACTTGTTCGAGTCCATCTCTGTTTTGATTAGATGATGTAATAATAACAGAAAGCGTCTGGCCACAATAAATAGTAAACATCAATGAAGCCCAGGAAATTTTTACATAAGAAAAAAACAAATATTTCTTATGATAGTAAATAAATATGAACTTGCATTGAATATATTTGTATAGTTACCTAAGTATGCCTACGTTTATTACATGAGTATTAACTCTGCCAATTTAAAAGCAGAGATATTACCAATATTCTTTCAATCACTCCAAACAAAACATTAATGGGTTTCATATGCACAATATTTATTTCTTGTTGAAGTTTTCCTCGTAAATTGTAATTGAATGCAAGTACCTGTAAATCTTAAACCTTTCCTGCATTTACATATACCTCTATACCTGTACATTGAATTTACGTAGTGTTTAATTTCTTTTTCAATCAAATCAAAGTCGTTTTTGAATAGTGAGTTAATCTATTGACCATTGTAAGCCGAGTTCAAAGAAACCATAGAAAATTTGATTGACTGTCATTCAGATAGGTCGGTTTTAGTATATCAGTGTAATATTATGTAAGCAGAGCGCAGAAAACGGAATATCGAAACAAAACCAAATTCCATCTAATTGTAAGTTCGTCTTGCATAAATGCATTAGGTCCATTTTCATTGCATACAGTCGGCTGTCATTATACAACATGATATTTATTGTTAGCTATGTACTTTTCATTCTTTATTGTACACCTAATGTAATTTACTCGAATCACCTCTTGTATGTAAAGCTGCATTTATTGATAATATTAAATGCAAAATGATATAACATAATAGAAGAGCTCATAAAAGATCCAATCATAATATTTCTTTGTTAATTCTCAATAGAAAGTCTTTACTCTACCAAATACACTGCTATATCTCCACATTAAATATTTGCAGATATTTAAACTTACATTTGTACAAATGGGAAAGGGACGTTTCATACTTCATAATTTGCAGTACATAACTCACAATCAGTGCAACTACATATACTGTCATCTAACAGGTAATCAGTCTTAATTTTGCACATATAGTTGCTTTAATTGGAATTGAATGGATGCAAAACTATTAACGTTCTGTGACATGGCAGCTGCAATATCCTATTTATCAACAGTGTTAGTTTTCCGGGTTCTTTTAGCGTTGTTACATAACAGAACAAAGACTTAGTCTTTCTTACATTGTAATTATAATATAGTTCATAGAATCTATTTTATCGAGTTCATTCACCATTCGGCTTTATGTAAATGGTAGTACGTATAAGAATTTTGAAATTAAAAAGAGGTTGGCAATATTAACCTGATGAAAACTAGTCTATATTCTAATTGTGGAAAGATAGAAGAAAGGACCAACTGGACACCTATCCTTTCATTGTACAACACATTTAAAAGAGTTTAAGTTAAAAACGTTAATTGGCGTTTTGCACTGCTTAAAATGTTTTAAATATACCCACTACCTAAGATTAACTCTATGGTAAGTCGTGGGTGTGCAGTTTGCTTCAATATTCCAAAAATATATTTGCTAATAGTTATTCAAATAGTGCTTAACTATATTAATCCTGAGAATTAATAATGTCTTATTAGCCTTTCACTTTTAAAACGAGGATATTGATATAATAAAATAGAGTCACTTAAAGTTAAAAATACTCGGTCTTTTTTAGTTTACGATGTGGAATATGGTCATCACAGACTGGTCTCAAAAAAAGGAAAGCTTCATACGAAGTAAGATTTCAACACGAAAAGTAAAAACTAAACGTACAAATATATTTCATTCGCACCTACTGCTATTTTGTGCACAACTATAAAGAATGCATTTACTTTGGATTTGGA
This sequence comes from Yoshiicerus persimilis, assembly GCA_020352615.2. Lineage (NCBI taxonomy): Eukaryota > Metazoa > Arthropoda > Collembola > Entomobryomorpha > Tomoceridae > Yoshiicerus > Yoshiicerus persimilis. Next base: position 38,429,595 of record CM060170.1, on the reverse strand, counting down.
AAAGTAGTTTTCAGACAAGTAAAACTTTACCTAACTATGCCTACATAGTTAATAAAGGTTTTTCTTTTTTCTAGCACTTTTTTGTTTCAATTTTAAGCTCCAATGGACAGATTTTTCTTGTTTGATTACGCATTATTAACTATGTGTTTAATAAAGTTCAGAAAACTTGCGTGTTACTGAATTGGTCAATTCCAATTTCAAAACCTATTGAGAAACAAGCATCTTAATTGTTTGTCAGATGACATACATGACTACAAGTTGATGAGAGAACAATGTGGGAAAGGAGAACACCCGGTGACAACGATCAACTTCTTTGCAGTCTATCAAACGCAGCGTGCTGATTATAATTGAGGTAAATCGTGAGACTCACTTACAGTAAATGAATTGTTGTCGAGTGCATTATTTACACATATGCTTCACAATAACCAAGAATATCTGCACTATGCATAAGTACCTATTTAAAGGTAGATGTGTGTAGTTAGACGAAGCGGAAGTCTTCATTATAATAGTGCCCTGATCAATCTGTCTGTCTCCCCGTTGTCTCTATAACTCTATATCTTATTGGTGGTCAGCGGCCAGTTAGAGAAGCTGAACAAACCTCTATTAGCGCATGGAAAACAATCAATCTAATTAAAATATCGAAAAATTGAATTTTCTATAAAATAAAATTTGTAGAAATGATGTTACACTTCCGTTTCTTCATTATGTGCATTGGTTATGTATTGGATTATGTGTCTTCCATTTTAGAGTACCTATCCCATTTATGCAAATTTTTTTCATCAAGATTTTATAAAATTATATACACAATGACAAATTACTGAAGAAAATAATAGGTGAAGAAATTTACAGTGCATTATCAGTATCTCATTAGATATTTACGGCAAACAAAGGTACGTTCAATTAGTATTATTTACGTAATATTTTGGGGTCGTGACACTTGATGCGTAAACCAGGGAAAATTAGTAAAAGTTCTCTAATCTGAAGTCCGAATTGTTAAATCAGAAATTAAATATATACATGTAAGTTGACTATTATTGTTATTTATACTATTATTAGACTGTTATTTTCTTCTGCTATGGCTTGCTTTGGAAAGAGATGAATAGTAAAAATCGATTTTGCATACCTCAGTATGTCGTTAACTGTAAATGATTTTTCATTAACCTTTGAATTAGCCTTCTGTATTTAAAAACACTTTCAATTCCACTCAATCCATCATTTTCACGACCATGTATTTGAATCATTATCGCCGTAATAGTTAATTACTAATTATGGACTGTATAAGAATGCAAAGTAGTAAAATGTTTATAGGCACAGAGAATGCTGTTATGTGTACGCTGCTGGCATTATTATATTTAGACCGAAGAAAGTATTATCAAATTGCTGATAAATAATAGGCACGTAATTAGATTGCTAATTGCATGCATACATGAAGCAAAGATGTACTTTCGTGCTCTCCATAATCAGCATACATTAGCAGCAAACTCAATGACTTAGCCTCTAGTTCAATTTTTAATCTGCTGCCCAAGGTAGGAAACATGACTATTGGCCTATATAACTTATGTAGAACTAGTTTTGCACAGTTGTCCATTTATCAATGAAATAATTCATTTTATGTTGCAATAATATTTGAATTTTGACTGGGGTTAGGGAACTGAATTATACTAATAGGATAATCTTAATTAAAATACCCTACATATTAGAAAACATAACCAGATAATTTTAAACCTCCTATATTTCTCGGATTTATTGTTATCAAAATTCCTTAGCTTTATCAGCGACAAGGTACCTGTATTTTGTGTACATGAAAAGTGAATCACATTAAGGAATCTGTGTTGAATTTTATGTTGAGTCATCAGAAGAAGCAAAAGGTTGAATATTACTAACTATACGGTGTTCATTGGAAACAGCATAGGAAAAGGCAGCGTGTACCTCAAACGAAATGAATGCAATCTGAGTGGACATGCACAGAAGTTTGTTTGGTGAGTGTTTGGTTGTAGGAAAGCCTTTGCTGTGTCTCCAGAATCTCCTCGCCGTCATTGAGTGGCTTTAATTTTGTGAGAAAATGATGAACAAAGATGTGCTTTAGCATTGCGTTTATTTTTATGTTTCTTCACGCTCAGTATCTCAAGGGTGCCATAAAATTAACTATTATAATGTCGACAAAATGCTCGTCTCTGCTAAAGTAAGCTCGTTCTTCTCTACCCCGCTTTGTTTACATTCACGACTTAAATAGGTAAATTTTAATAAATTAAATACCTTTTCTAGTCAAGTGTTGTTCTCAGGAACTAAATTTAACTTTTGAGTCTTGGGTAGAAGCAAAACCAGGAATCTGATTTTTTGGTGAAGTATGAAAAATAAACCTTAGTGTCGCTTTATATTAAGTTTTAGATTTTTAAAAGTAAATTTTATTAAAACAGTTCATGTATTTAATAACATCATACAACCTACAATTAACGTCCTCATTCCTACAATTGTATAACAGAAAGCGTAAACTTGCTAATAGAGCTAACTACGAGGTTTGCCACAAAGGTTTAAGGTACATGCTAAAGGAATGCCACAGCACTAGTAATAACTTCTTATCACTTGTTATAAACATTAATACGAGAATATTCCAATCAGGTATTCTTTATCAGCTATGAAACTAGTTGCCGAATCAAATGGTAAACAATGACATCAATTATTCAATGGCTAGTTACTAGACTCAATATACAAATACTAAACCATTTACTACTTTAAGCAAGTAATATTTAAAATGGTTCACAGAATACAGTAGCATAATTTCTACTTTAACAATTAAGTAGTCATTCCAAATCATTCTTGTCATTCAGTTTACAATATTAATTCTAAACTAACATATCTAATTTATATATCCAGGTTAGTACTGATATTTCACTTAACTACACTCATGTATCAATATCAGTATTGTATCAATTTGTATATCTTCCTTTTGTTAGTATGCGCACATATTCATCTTCACATACATTTATTTACTTATTTACTTCACACTTAAAAATTGACCCTATTTTACTTTGGTTATTAACTTTAATCTACTGTAAACTTTAAAAAACAACAATACAGGTAACTACAGCTTTGATCTTTGCTCGGCATTAAATTAAACTTTTTTGCTAGAGCTGCAGACATTAATAAAAACAAACGTTGTATTGTTGGCTACGAAAAAAATGCTTAGATTGTACGTACTTACTGTATTATGAATAAGTTGTTAACGATTTGAATGTTTGACGAAGCAAGAGCAAAGTATCTAAAGTATTTCCTTACCTAGTCTTAACACAACACTCTCACTACTTATTGTGTCGTACACGAAAGGTATGTAAGTATATGTATTTTATGAAGTCACAATTAATCTTAAGGTTGTATTGCAGAAGGTAGAACTAAAACCTCTAATGCTATGCTGAGTGAAGAGTTGAGATCCTATGATTCTTTTCAATCTGGATGAATGGAGCTTTAATAAAAGTAGGCTGGTAGTAAATACATGCATATATGAAAGATCCATAATGTTTTGATACTTAACACTGATTTGAACAGCCGTAGTTTATAATATGTATTAAACGTTCTTACAGAGAGCAGGTACAGTACACGTCATACGATACACAATGAGTTACACTAAGTCTACTTTTAGGCATGTCCATGTAAATTAAAGAGGAAAATTGCAGCGGATTCATAGGTTGGTAGAGAAAAGGCCTAAAGCGATTTTAGTGTTACATTTAATGTATATATTTAGTTTACATTTCAATTTAACAACTGCTTATGGCAAAATAAGTTGATTGTTGTTTTGTCAGTATCAGTAGGTATTTCCTTCTTCTCCACTTCCATTATCATTTCTCCTTCGTATCTTTCTTCTCCAATCTACAATGTTCATTTTCCTTTGATGTTCCCTTCAATTCATCTGTTCAGAGTTCTGAGCCATTTGTGCACTCTTCCCTTGCCTTCTCACAATCAGTGCACTCATATCTTTCACAATACACACATACACCGTGCATTCACATTTGAACCATGCATTCCTGCTGCATAATGCATTTATTTGGCTGCTGTCTTGGGGCGGACTGAAAGTTAAACAAAAAATCCACAATTATGTACTTATGTCGACATTGACTTCAATAATTCCAAGGCATCTACGAATTATGCAAAAGACATCCTTCTTTAGTGCTTCCCACACTCCTCTGCAGATTCTGTCGCACTGTCATTACTCTATTCCGCAATTTAGGTGAGTGTATTTATTAATCACACTTACTAGTGCAATCACCAGGATGGAAACTGATGTCGTCAATAGCAAAACCACCATTGTTGGCCTGCCCTTCAAGAATTACTCTCAAGGGATTTGAAGCATCCAATGACACCTGAGCTGGCCGCCACTCTGGTCTCACCGTGTCCAAATCAACCGCAGATAACTTCCAAACCTACACCAAAACAAATTACTTCTTTTTAGTAGTCTCTTCTCCACGCTTACACGCAAACTAAAACATTTTCACACGACAATTTACGCCCATTCATGCTATCACAACCCCGCAATATAATATTTTACTCCTCTCCTCTCATTTTCAAATACTTGGGGAAATATTACAATGTGGATTATTACTTTTTGACAGTCGGAAGAATTTATTTCACGCTTTTGGAAAATAATATGTAAAATGCTTAAGCGTTAGACTAATAATTCAAATTAAACTCATTGATAATTTTCAAATGACCTAATATTTTAAAAACAATTAATATACTACATTCAAATTAAATTATTTTCAATCTATGTATGACATTAAATTCTCATTAGGTTCTGCATTTCTAATCATGTCGTTTATTGTTTTTACCTGTGTTCCTGCCGCATCATCGGACGAAGATTCGGCATCTCCATTTGAAGACTGGCCTTCGGTAGTTAAAACTCGAAGAAGCGTGGATTCCCCAGCACCAAAGGCTGCATACCTATTTGAGTCATTCACAATATTGTAAATACCTTACATTTTTCCAGTATGTCAAATTAAAGAACACGAAAGATTTTACTAAACTCAAAAAGTTTTCTTTTATTTTTTAAGTAAAATTTAAAAACTTGAATGTTGGTTTAAGCTGCCATTTTGTTTTTAGAAATTTCTTTTAAATACTATTCGTTTTAGGTACTAAACAGGTACGCAATTAGATTCAATGCATAGCTGATTAGATATGTATCTATTTAGGATGCTTCTAAATTAATTTGTTGTTTTAAAGCTGCTTTAAATGAATGTTCCAATTACTCAAGAAATTTAGTATTATTTTAGTGGTTAATTATCTCACCAGAAAGAGAAGCAGACTCTGTCGCCAGAAGCGGGTATCGTTGGTGACAGAAGTTTGACAGGTGTACCTTGGGCACTCTGAGTGTAGATATCAAAGTATGCGTATCCAACTGTAATGAGAAAGAAAAGCCATCAAAACTCATTAGAGAGGGTGTAATCAGCGTAACTGACATCAAAATTTATTATGGACTCTAATTGATTAGAGGACAACTTATTGTGCAACCAAAGCACATTTTCTCTTATTGTCGGCGTTGATTTGATTATTACATTATTAGTTGTTAAGTAGCTACCCAAGCAGAATATTTATACACAGCTGGATTAAACACAATCCGTCGTACTGAATTCATTAAATTAAATGGATTAAACAAGTAAGTAATCTACAGGAATAGTAGGCTATTTGGCAATGCAGCTATTTACAGTGCATTTCCAATGAAAACCAAAAGATTATTTTCTGTACGATATTTCTATGAAAATGTAACTGATTATCTCATTTTACTTTGTCAACTCTCATTTGTTCATCTCTACTTTGTAACACCTCGCAACAGGTCTAATGGATTATTTGCAGAGTTACATGATAAATACAAAAGCTATTCTATGAAATAAGGAGGCTAAGAAGAAGCTCATTATTTCAACAAAGTTTTATACTAGGAAAAGTCCGCAAACTACTTTTAACAACACAACAACAAAGAGCATCAAGAATGAAAATGGGACAGGATGCATCTTAGTAGTAGGTACGAGAAAGTTTTTCAGAAATGCTTCTTATGGTCATTACCTGGAGCTCCAAAGGTCTTGTCAGGTAAGTTAGCAGGACGTCTCGTAATGGTAGCCATTTGCCATCGGTACACAGGATCGGATGTTGTATTTCTCCAGTGACACATGTCCTTCTCAAAGGAACATTCTCCTTCACTCACATACGCGCTAGCTGGCATGGCTGACACCAAAATATAATGAAATATTAATTTTCATATTCTTTTACTATAATATATTTATTATGTTATAATATTATTATACTAAACAAATAATAAACTACCTATTTGAAAAGAAATGTAAAATAATGCTTAGGAAAAGAGAAACTTAAATAAACAGTGCGGAGTAAAAAAAGAAGTAATTTCAGCAAGAATTTGCAAGATAATTGATAGTCTACAAATCAAACTCTTCAGATTAGTAATCCAGATATCTATTTTCATCGGGAGGAGGCACAAAACAGTTTAATGATATATGTACCCAAGATTGCATTACTAAGCCAGTTATTAATACCTATGCTAAAATGAATAGTTTAAACGTAATCTTCAGAGTAGAAGTGAAAGCAAGTATTGTCTGTCATAATAAATAGAATAATACTCCTCCTGTATCAATTCAATCGTCATCATCTATATTCGCATTATCATTTATATTTTACTTGACATGAATGCTAAAATTCACTAGAGGCTAAGAAATGTGTATTTTCTTTTGATAAAGAAACGCCGCCTCATCTCCAATACGGAAGAATCTGCAGGATCCTACTTATCATAGATCTGAAGATGAGCGTGGCGTGGCATTGGAATCAGTAATTGGAGAGTAATACAGATAAGCAAAATGAGTGTAAAATGAATACAATGAATTCGTATGTGAGGAAGTCTTATTCTTGTTTAGTGTCATTTATGGTACTGCATTGCAGTTACAGAAACTCATGAGCAGTTAGATATTCGAGATTTTGTCAGTTTTCCCTTTCAATAACACACTTCAACACATACATACATCTTGTGCTCGTGTCATTACTTGTTCTACAATTCTATCTTTCTTACATCTATATTTTATATTTATGTTATAAGTTGAGTCCACAACGTTAGTGAATGCAACACAGCTAGCATAGAAGTACAACAGTAAAATGCATTCATGAATATAGTAAGTGATTCCCACCATTAACAAGGAAATGTATAAATATAGACAACAAAGGAATTTAGTTTGCTCTTTATCTCACTTCACTCTTCATTTTTTGTCTGCAAGCATTTCCAAGACATTCTCGTCTCAAGCTCATCTTTTTTATTGTATTTAGTTAGGAATTCTGTGATGTTCACAGAGAGGCGAGATTTCATGAAATGAATATGGAATTATGCTATATTGCACGCGTGAGTGGGCTACTTTCAATCTCTACATCTTTAAGTTGTAATGTGTTTTGATGGGTAATATTATATTCAAAAATATTAATAACCAAATTTTAGCAAGTGACCGTGCATTGTTAACTTTCTTGCATGAAAGGCAAGTCAAAATTTTTTGCTTAAACAGCGTGAGTAAATATTCCTTTGATTAACTTATTAAATGCCCTGAATTGTGACCTTAACTTGAATATTTTCAACTTTTGTATAATCTTTCCCTTTCTTTGTGCTAATGCTCCAATTAAAATAAATTGAAACTTAAATTTAATCGTGTCTCCATGTTCCATAATGACTTGTTGGCAAAAATCTTTTTGATGAGTCGACTAACTAATGAGTCCTTTGTAATTAAAAGCATAATGCAGACAACAGAACGGATTTACATGAAAAATGTAGTGTAGCAAATGTTCTACTTCTAAAAATATTTTGCAATAAATAATTGATTAACTTACTTGTACAATCTCCTTCAAAATAGGAAATATCGTCAATAGCCACAAAACCATTGGCTCGACTCGAACCATGAACTCCTTCAAAAATCACCTGTGAACAAAGTTGCATATGTATTAATCATGTCTAATGAATTTAATAGTACTGCCGATAAATTTGCAAAACGCTTTTACATTTCTACTTATTAAGCAGTAAAAACTAAATATCACATTGAAAACGATTGAACATGAAATGCAATCCGAAATTATGAATGAGCGAGTTATAGCGACTTAATGAAAATAGTAGGTCTTTAGTAAATTTCCTACCTGGAAGGGTTCCGATTCCATAGTTTTCGCTTGTGCATACTTCCAAACGGGAGCTTGTTGATTGTATAACCGCCAAATTGGGGTCATTTTTGGAAACATGGAATTCAAATCATTGTTGATGCTTGCAGATGGAGCAGGCTTAGTATAAACCTTAAGGCCTCCAAGGCTAGGGCCACTGGTATCTATAAACGGCTCGTGCATGTAATACCTGAGTAATAAAATACATAAATACATCAAGGCCAAATTGCAGATTTATCTACTGGGTATTTGCATTCTGTATATTTTAAATAATAATTATAATTGTATGAAAATGAAAACCATTATTAAGGGTTTATTTTTTAATTCGTATTCATCCATATAATATTGTGTTTATATTACTCATGATTGACTTTGGAATAGAAGTAGTGTTTTAAGTAGTTTGTGTGAAGTGAATATTATTAGCATGAAGTGTATAAATAGAGCGTGATTAATTGTAAGTGATCACCTGCGGGTGTCGCAAAAAGGAGTTAGGTTCGTTAAGCAGTGGGCGATTGGGCACACAGAGCTGTAGTAGAGAGCCGAGAGAGGAAAGGAAAATTCTGGGAGGAAGTGTGCGAGGTTAAGAATCTTTGTCATCAATCATGAGAAAGACCAAGAAGAGTACCTTGTTGACAGGAAAGTATCCATTCTCCCCTGAATCAACACAATTATTTCGTGCGTGTCTAAGCACTCTCATCAAACGGTAATAGGCCCACATGCATCTATGCTCCTAGAAATATACTCCGCTGGATACCTTCACAATTCTTTCGTTATGTACTCAGCTATAAATTAGTGAAGGGGAAAAGGTCATATCATGACATGGTAAAAGTACATGATACATTGTGTTTACAAAAGGCAGAGATAGCATATTCAACTTATAAGACGCGCATCTTCTTCAGTTTTTCGATAAATTGAACATCTTTTGATCTGGGAAAAGTAACATACATGGGTGGATGGGTTGGTGTCCTACTATGTTAGGTAATGGAGATAAATTGAGTACACGTGGTGTGCCAGCAACGACTGCTCTTCAAAGAAACCTCTGACTCTTATCTACTAGTACTCCCTTTACTACACTTCATCATAATTATATATTTAGTATGTTGTTCTATATATTTACAATCTAATTCAATTTAACATGACAAAAATAAATAATTATACTGCATTAGCTATGTATTCTAGAATACATAGAGAACAATGTTATTATTCTTACCAAAAGGAGAGACAACGAGGTTTTGAAGATCCATTTAAAACGGGAGACATCATCCAAGCTCTATCCCCCGCTCGTTGCACACTCTGAGCACTTAAGGTCATAAAGTTTCCTGTAATTATTTAATAGAAGTAATTTTTTTTAGATAAGTGCACTATAACTGTGGATTTTACATATCTATGTATGCCTTAATAGTTAAAAGTGTCCCTACTATTGAATGACTTTTCAGAGACTGTTTTGTAAATGCCTTATCGCAAGAATATTAGAAAATCATTTATGTTTGCTTGAGAAGCATTGAGCTGCACAGATTACTTATTGTTTTGCCATACTTTTTCTTATCTAATTAAAATTTATTCTAAGTATATAAATGTTTTTCCATGCATTACGGAGGAAAACAAATAAACGCACCTGATCGCATATTAATTTAATAGGTTTGCGGCAAATTTATTTAAATCCATTATTAGGTCATAACTTATTAAGAATCAGTAGACAGATTTCTTGCTTATTGTGTTGATTGACGACCAATAATGTGAAATCGTTAATTTATTAGGTAAATGACTCGCTCATTAGAATCTTCTGATTTATTGATAAATTACAAGCTCAATTAACTACTCATTCAAATCAATAACATTGTGAAACATGACATGATGTTCTTTTCGTTCTTACTAAGCAATTGCATATGCACCTCCTAATGAATTCTGTCTTTCTTTATAAAGTCCTCTTACAATACAGGAATTCAAAGCCAGTGGAATAAACTAAGTTCATTGTGTTTTCTACGTAGACATCATTTTGTAATGAATTAATGACGTATACGGCAATATTACTACATATAAAAATACCTTCTACTTGATACAGCTTACAAGCATAGGATTGATTTAACGCATTCAGGATGACAGCAATCATGCATTCTGTGCTAACACCTCACCAACCATCATGACAGCGTACAACTGTTAAATAGCAACTAGATATACTCTATCCAAATTCAATAACCAAAGATATTCATATGGAAATCATAAACTAATATTCTCCTTTAGAAATGTCTTGGATATAATAAGGTTTGCAAGCGTAGATACTACTATCATTGGTACAAGTGGCTATATTTACAAATTGCGATAAAATTAATAGATTCATGTTAAGATGTTCACCATATCTGTTTAAATATTATAAACCCGATAAAAATGCAAGACTCTTTAGCAAATTGCAATAGATTTATATGCATTTGAAGTAGTAAGTCGTTATTATTGTGAACGTGTCATTTCATTCCTGCAGAAATGAAACCCAGAAGTTTGAATGACACATTGTCACAGCAGGATGACAATATTAACAGAAAGTCATTTAATCAAACCTTCATTTGTTTACGCATTATAAAAAGTATAGCTTAAATAATCCCTCCTATATTTTATTACTAATATCTAAACCGAATATTATTTTACATGCACAGAGAGCTAGAAGTGCATTTATATAGCGACTAATCTTTTGCAGATATTAATGTTTTGTATTTGCATTTACGTAGGGATACTGGGAATAGTTTCTTTCATTATTATGCAAAATTGTATTAAGATAAATTTACCAGATTACAATCCATCATTCTCAGGCATTGACAGCAGTATGCATGTTTTAAGTTTGCAGAATTATCTCTAAGTAACACTACATTTACAAGCAATACAAATGACATTTCTGTCTCTGACGGTTATAACAATGAAGATGTGCATTACGCTCCATTAAAGCTTAGCGTTTGGATGAGCTGACAGAATACGCTTCAAATGGTTTCTTTCTATTCTGTGCAGAATGCAGTTGTCTGCAGAAAGTAAGTAACAAGGAGTTGGTGGTTTTATCCTTCTTGTGGAGATAGTGAACTCAATTGAAAAAATGCATTTGCATCTCTGCATGAAACTTTTACTTCCAATATGCCTAACAAAACAAACTCAAATTAGTCTCCGCATCTATCTTTACTAAGCATTTACACTTAATATGGGAGAACCGTCACTTTTACAAGCATTGCAGTCAAGACGTGAGTGGCAATAGGCTTTTTGCAGGATCAAAGTTTTCTACCTCTATTTCTGAACTTTGTATGATTTTAATAGATACCCACTTTTAAGATAGTAGGTATGAGCAGGAAAAAAATATGTTTATTTGATGCAAAATCTGTAATGTATCTATTTAATACTTGTAGTCATATTACATTAAAGAATAAATGAAAATGCAAGTGGCGCTGTACCTGTTGGAGAACCAAGAGTGTGATCTGCAATTGGTGTTCGTGCATTTTGCCCCAGACGCCGTTCCCAATCCATTTCATCAGTTCGAGAACCCGGACCAACGTTTGTCCATCCGCACTCATCAATTTCGAATGTACAATCTCCTGAATTGGGGGCCGCTGTTTGAGGAGCACCTGATTTCACAATATTTAGTTCTTCGTTAATAATTTATTTCGAGCAATTCGCTCTCTTTATTAACTCAAATAATTATTTCATGCATTAGTAATTGAAACATAATACTTTTGTTGACTAAATAGTTTTCTCTGTTTAATAATTCTGTCTCTGTCATAACATTATTGATAACAGGGACATTTAGTAATAAAAATTTGATTATGTATCTATTATTATGTAACACGAACCACCATGAAAACTTACTTGGACAGCTTCCTGGGGCATAGGATATATCATCGATGGCAATATCGCCTAAGTTGTTCTTGCCAACTTCTCCCTCAAAAACAATCTACATAAACAAGTAAAGAAAGATAGTTTATGTAGGGTTTATGACAAAAAAGTTATTATGGGACATTATCAATGGAATTCTTAAAATTGTCTCTTTAATTATATAATACCATTTAGAAAATTTACATTAAAAAATATTCCGCTATAAGTTATGTAGTATATACTGCTAATGCGATGAGACTGTACCTTGAATGTGGTGAATGATGAGATGGGAACTTGACCCTGATACCAGGCGTTACCCGCTTCTCCAGATAACGACCAAATAACCCGATCCATGCTTGCCTCTACATCGTGCATTACAACTCTCAATGTTCCAATTCCGTTTCCAAACATGTGAGTCCAGAATCGCATACACAACGGCTTGTCTGGCCCTGCTCAAGCATTTAGAAAAATATGTCTTATTTTTAAGCACAGTCATGTGGAATTAATAAATGCACTGATCTGTGTACATATTGATCATTAAAATTTTATGAAAAACAGATTATGAAAGCTGAGTAATATTGTCATGAAAGTATTTAGTTAACTAGAGTATTTTTCATAATGGTAAAAAGAACACCTTGACGGCTACATCATTTCTAACCACGAGGGATGCATAATGTTATTCAATATAAACTGAATAGCTAGGTCATTTGTGGAGTTGAACCTCATGCGTGTATTTTCTAAAATCAACTAAATTGATTTACGACTCTACGTATTGGTAAATTGTATTAAGCAAATGTGCACTATACTCCATGAGGAAATGTGAACTAAATACAAACATGTTTGACCTATGTCTAGCCCTTATCATTTGCAGATGAGGAAATAAAAATAACCACTCTCTATAAATAAGTAAACAATGCTTTAGGTAGCTAAAATCAAAATTTAGAGCACTTTTTCAAATATTATTTACTAGTACAAAAAACGTCTAAAGTAAATTAGGTAGGACAGATAATGCATGTACATACTATAAAAAAGGAACATGCTTAGACCGATGTTGATGACTTATGGATACACTAATCCATAAAAGTTGGATTAAATCCATAAAAGATTATTTCTTCCCCACGTATATCGGTATTTCGAATATTATGTCATTCCAATAAAACAATTAACTAAACTTTAAGGTATGTAGGAAAATTCCGTGCTTCCTAAATTCAAGATTAAGATCTGTAGAGCAATCTATTCAAAATAAAATTCCGGTCTGCTCACGTGTACCTTTTTTATTAAGAAGCAGTAGCAGTAGCGACAAAAATGGCAAATTGTAGTAATAATAAGCAAAATTTAAAGGGTTTTTGTATCACGTAAATTTTGTCTTCATTGTGGCATTCTATGCTTCGTGTTTGTTTAATACTTCCGTACGTGCGAAGAATTCATACGTAGATAATAATATGCTGATTCTAGATACAAATGCACAACAAACTAGTAAATGGTTGTAGCAAACAGACTTCGCACCATTACATTGACCAAACAAACAATAATACCTATGCACATGAAGCCAAGTATTATCATATATAGACATTATAGATTTACTGCGTAAGTGTAAACTTTGTAGTTGGGTACCCACACTACTGCCCACATAATGAGATTCTATTTACAAGCTGTAGTATGCCAAAGCACGAAGGATTATTCATTTATAGCAACAAAACATTGCGTATTAGTAAAAATCAATGGTTCAACGACCCGCTCATCAATTATTCCCAAACCGCATGTCGTCCGTTAGTCAGAAGAACACGTAAAGCACAGTTAAGCATTAAACAGCCTGGACATTCGATTCGGGAAACGATTAACGTATTTATTTAACTAAATTTCCTTCGAATTGTCTGACTCGCACCCGAATCATCCTGATTATTTTTGGAAAAGACTGCCATTAGCAGAGACAGCAAAGTTCACTACATAAGGTTACAAAATGATATTTTCCTTTCCCAGTTATCGAATATCAACTTTTAATACATAGTACCAGCTTTGTTCATCGACACAATTAGCTTTGTGCAATTAAGTAATATTTACATATTTGCGTTAGTAAATGTAAATCTTGTAGTAAAGCAGAAAATGTTTTATATTTAAAGAAAATTGACTGGAATGAATGTTTTGACTTGGAAAATTATGGCAGTCGTGTTCATTGGATGTTGTCATTAAGGGATTACTTCAAAATAATCATAGTGGAAGTACGTAGCTTATACTAATTGTATGATAAACATTACTGAAAATTGTACATGTAAAAGTAAAACATTAGGAAGTTTTCAGATACTTAGATATATTCCTAGATGATAATAAGCTTTTGTATTAAGTGCAGAGAAACGAATTCTGTCCAACTTTAATTGAAGACCTTCTTCCTTATTTTTAACTTCCGTATACACAAAACCCTTTTGCTTTTTTGTTCATTTCATGAGGTTCTTTTCTTAGTGAATACACAGGCACAAATAGTGTCAGAGTAATATAAAACTAGATATTCAAATAATTGTCAGAGTTAATATCTTGTCAAGAAAACAAATTAGGTTAACTAACTGCAGGTACTCATTAAATTTAATAACAACTGAAAATTTGCAGTATAGGTTACAGTGGATGCATACCGTGTTTCTGAGCAATGACTCATTGCAAAGAGTTGCAGAGGTTTTTGTATTCGTACAGCAATACATGTGCATACTATTGGTGCTCAGGAAAGACCTGACATTTTGGACGTATGGATCATCAGCAGCCTGCCATTCTTTAAATTCCATTGAGTTATATTAAAGTGACTATTTATCTTTACACATTATGACGCAATTACTTATTGAAAGTTGTTTAGTGTCTTCACCATGCTATTTATTTATAATTTATATCTGGTGTATAGACTAGACACGTACTCTGTTAGCCTAATTTAGCTTTTGTTAAAGTTGAACACTGAGTTGCATTGATGTGTTTACTTTTCTTGTCTATAAATACACAGAATACAAATAATACAATAAGAAGGCAGGTTTCTGCATCATATTATGTGTACTTATCTATTCAGAGCAAAGTTTTTATCGTCCTATGTCCTCTCTTTCTCTACACAAGAATTCTTGGAGAATTCTTCAAAGTTTTTATACAAACAGCCAGACAGAACCAGTAATAACTTACATTATGCTCTAAAGTATTACGCATGTAATAATATTCTATTTTATTCTTTTGTAAGGAGAAATGTTTGTCTATTACTCTATTACGTATGATATTATTATTATGCTTTCTATTGTGCCACGAAACAATTTCTTACCATTAATGGACTCAGCAGAACTATGATAAGTAGCATTTCCTTTCAGCTTTCAAAATGAACAGTCCATTTATGTCATTTGTATTTGCTTACAATTACAATTACAGTGTCATATTATGTCCAGCCTACACAATAGACAGCATCATTATCATTCCAAAGTTCTTTGACAACTTTTTAAATGTATACATCCCATTAGCTTCTTAACAGACTCAGACCGCACAAACTCATGTAGCGACATTTCTGATAACAAGCCACATTTTGAATACATTCTCATACTAATCATACTATTTATTTAACCTGATATATTTCTCTATCTCTGTAAATATTTAAATAGGCAACTAATAATAAAAGTCAATAGAGAACACCCCTAATGTGTACACTAATGAATCAGATACAAATTTACAATTAGACCAATACAAGTTATATAACTCCTGCTAATTCGGCATTCTATTCTATATAGTAGCTCATTGAGAGTAGGTTACTGAAAGAGAGTAAATATAAGGTTTCTCTTTACGCTTAATACTCTAAAGCGGCAACGAAATTTGTTTTTAATTAGATATTTTGAAATCTTAAATAGCAAAAATTACGCAAATTGGTTTAATATATGGAAACGATAAGAGTTTGCACTTATAGCTTTTTAAGCTTAATTGCGTTAAAATTTCATTATCTAAATGTTTTAAAATTACTCAAAATAAGTAAACCAACGACTCTTCTGGTTGGTCTAAGAATTACGAATTGTAAACACAAGAAATAGAAACGTAAGCATTATTTGAACACCTACACTTAGCAAACAAGACAAAATCAAAGACAACATCTTTCTTATCTGCAGTAGCTGTATTTTATATCTCATTTTCTTTTGTTCGTTTTACGATTAAGGGATTGTTGTGGATAATCTAGAACAAATAATGTAAGAGTTATACAAGATGTAGAATTAGTGATGAGTAGCTATGTACAGAGCCTTGTCTACTAGCTAACCCACATGTCTATCTGAATCTACACTTGTACACTGCAAGTGTAAACAAAATGTGTGTTCACTTAATTGCAATACTAACTAATACCTTTGTGTGTCGATGAATTAATTGTTTTCAAACTTCCCTTCCGGAACACACCCAGAGTAATTGAGTGGAATACACCATAAATAAATAGAATTCTGCATTTAATTGACTCTTTATTTTTCCGAACACTCTTTTCACTACGGGACAAATGTTGTACCATGTAAGGAATATGGGACACTATTACATAACAGTTATCTATAGGAAACTAGAGGTGACATCATTTGAATTTTGATAGGAACGTTCCATCAGTTCACATAGAAAGTAACATAACAAACACTACTGGAAACGTTTTCTTCCTCTGTGTTGAGTACATAGAAGGGATTCAAATAAAGTGTTATGTACTCACACAGTATAATATTGTTGTTTACTGGGTAGATTTTACTGTGGGCATTGGCATTACGAACTGGGAACACTGTCAATAAAAGGAAGTTCATATGAGGTCTAATAATACGGAAAAGAAATTCTGTATGTCAGTATAACATGTGTTGCAATTAATTGTGGTGGATCGATTCAGTGTCGCTTGTTATTATTGCAGAATTAACTCCAATGCCTAGAGTAATTTTTGTTGACACCTCTTTCCAAGCAAATTATACTCAATTTTCTTGTAGACTTGGCTCATTCAACTTTTCCATATTCCTCCTATAATTCAAACATTGAAATGCAAATGCCATAAGTTCAAAGGTAGTTGAACTTTTTCAGATGCATTTGTAACCTTATTTTTTCTAGTACGTCGCTTACAAGCAACATCAAGCAGATACAAAAATATATTTTGCAGTGATTACAACAATGCTCTTAAAAATACATCAGTGCACAGCAAAAAATGTGTACAAAGTAATGGTCTTGGCAAACCTACTCATCCTGTAACGAAAGAACCGGTGATTGAAAGTAATAAGGCGACACCATATTTCACCTGGTTAATTTCATTCTATTCTTCGATCACTTATTTTCTTTACAGAAGATTTATTATATATTTCCACATTGGGTGCACTGCATAATATCGTGCAAAATATCCAATAGTATTAATGAACCCTATTTTTCAGATACCTGCATATTTTATTTCTCTTGGTCAGTATCTCTATACTACGATATATATGTTTAGAAAAGTAGTTATTATTGGATTTAAGTCCTTGAATCTGAATTTCTTTACTTGTGTACAATTATGCCTTTTCAAAGGTTGGACTGAATGCACATGAAAAGGCTAACCGTATAGACACTAATTGAAGAAGTCTTTGGATTAAATATTTTTACTAATTCCTATTTGGGTGTGCAAGTTGTAGTAAAGCGTGTCAATAATAATCCGGAGCTCACATAACGTAATTACTGCAAGTGCATATTGTAGCATTAAAGCTTAGATGGGGAATAGCATACGGATGGTGAATAGATGACTGGTTGATTAGGAGATGGAATGATTGTAAATAATGAGTTTTGGTAGATAGCCTTATTAAGAGTGTAAAAGGAGTGCTGGTCTGGTCTGACGGGGCAAAGAAGTTTTTGTAGTGTTGGTTACATTAGAGTAGAAGTATTGAATTGGTATCAATAAAGCGACAGAGATACAAGCGAGACAAGTAGCTAAATACGCAATTCCGAATATAGAGACCTAAACCTCTGTGAAGCATTTATTGTAGTGCTGATACACCACATTCTACATCCTTGGAAGCACTCTTATTAACAAAAGAAAAACTTTCTCTCCACAGAATCCTTTACTAGTGTGCAGTGTATTCTTCGGCAGGAGCGATTCGGACGAGTCGACTTTAGTGTTCAGTGAGTATTAGATGGTGAATGCGATGCATTTATAAGCAGTCAGGCAGATTTTATAGGAAATAAAGCATTTGTTCGCTATTTGTAGAGTAGAAGGGGATGGATGTCGTTGGCGAAAGAAATAAGTTCTCAGAACTGTAAGTAATAACGTCTGCTCTCCTCTCCCACTATTTATCTCTAGTTCCTTCCAATTCAAACTTCTGCTATACCAGTCCAATCTCATCGCAATTGCGGTGGCACTATACTCTATTATGCTCCATTGTATCGTCTCCTCTGAACAGTATTACCTAAGTAAGTAGTACTTACTTCTAAACTATTAGCAAACACAGTGGACTATTATGTGTGCATGTTCTACCGTTGCTGTTGCTCTTGCTACGCAGCTGGATCCTTCCTTCCCAAAAAGCAAAGCTAGAGATTTTCGCAGAACTTTTGCAGGATTACAGATTCCATCTTCTGTTGCGGTCCATACTCCTTCCTAGGTTCTCCTTAAGTAGCTGGATTACTATTTCGTTATTACTCACCAACCTAATGCTTCCTTAATGCCTAGATACAAAACTGTCACTGTGCCCCTCACATTACCAATCCCTAATATTTTACCACTTTCATAACATTCATTTTTAATTACCTTTAAAACACTACATCCACTTTCAACTTAGCTACCCAGCTTTCTTTGAAATATCTTCGCAACAACAAACCAAATACAAATTAGGCGTACCTGTTGGAGTAAACTCCCTGGAGGACAATCGTGCTTTGTCACCTGCTCTTCTTGGAAACGACGAGTCAATAAAAGCATATCCTCCGCTACTTCCTCCATGAGTGTAACTAGCTCGATCCATTATTGGCCCCGTTGAAGGATTCTGGCTCCCTCGGCCCTTATTACAAATTAATACGTCATTTTTTTTATTCTCTTACCAATTTATTGATTTTATAAGCTACATTTTTGCCTATCAATGAAATGTAATTTTCTACATGGCTAAATTATGGAACGCCTACGTCAATTTACTGCACTGTATTTTAATGAATGAAGCCTTTGACTAGAGTTTATATTAAAAACCGATAAACATTCAAAATTGCTGTTTTCCTCTTAAGTATATGTAAAAATAGCAACTTTTACCTGAGTTCATAAATAATATGCAACTATGAAGAGCTTCAGTTATGAGTTCAATTAGGGCATTTGTGCGTCATGGTTTAACATATTGTAAGGCTGCGTTGAACACAAGGTAAAGGTAACACGGGGTTCTAAGAGTTCCCAGTAAGAGTCATCCATGTGAATATGATTGAATTACCAAACGGTGGGGATGCTCGCTTGATTAATTTAATTTAAAATGCGACTTACTTTTATGTTTACAACATAACCCTGTTGATAGATATACTAAATGCTTATGTATATGTAGCACGTAGTGTACTATGAACTTCCGTCACAATGAAACTACTTCAGGTTCGTTGTTGGAGTTTATTACCTTTTCGGAGAAAAGTTTGAGAATCATTAGAGGTAAGTACCTGCCTATAATACGTAGAGCTTTTGTACTCTGACTACTCTCGAGGAAAGTCGTGCAAGTAAAAAAAATGTCGACAAAACACATTTTATTGTCAACTCACCCTCACCCTGAATGAATGCGAACTATAGTGAAGCCTTTATGCTTATCTATCCCTGTATTTCCTACAGGGATAGATATTGTGTCAATTCGCAATAATAAATACAGAAACATCTCTATAACCAGCGGTTTTAATGTGTTCCTATTTATATATTAAAGCAAAACTCCCCACAACTGTCAAATATAATTGTCCTAGGCTGTTTTCACTTAAAAACTTTATTTTATTCTACCCTGGAACAATTAAATCACATGGCATATTTCTATACAACAGGTTTCAATATTATGTTATGGATTTGCAAGAAATCCATTTAATGATTCTTCATTCTAAATTCGAACTACGTACGATAAAATATAAATGCCCATCCTGCTATAATCCTGTAACACATATTGTATACCAAAAGTATTTCTAACTCAAGTTTGTTTTCCTGCAATTGCAGTAGATACAGTTAAGATTAAAAATCGTGCCTACTCCATTTGCATTGCTAATAATGTTTAATGGAAGCACGCATTAATGTTTCTTTGGTAAGTACTTCTCCTAACTATTTGTTAGTGGGCAGTCGAATTAAAGTGTAATCAAAATCACAAACACTTGTAATGGTAAAGAGCGTCAATTGAATCTGTTTAACGTTGAGCGTGAATAAAGTGCCCTTGTACACTCTTCTATAACTCTGATCTAAATAATTTGAAATGGTGCATGCTCACACTTTGCCTACACTACATTGCAACCTCAAGGTTTGTATTCAGTACAATTTATTGCAGTAATCCTTTTTAATGAATAAATATAAACAAATGCATATTAGGAACAACAGGAAATTGTACTATTTTCGTCAAGAATTTTATTGTGAAGGAATAGAGATTTTGTTTTCCTTTAAATGCTAATAATATAATTATTTGTAAACTATTCATTAAACTTCCTTGTATCTGACTTAAAAAACTCCCAGCACAATGGGCAATTATTATAAAGAAGAAGAATGGATGAAAATTATAAGCCCTTGATAAAAGTGAAAAATACTTACCAAACTCCAATCGAAATCATCTTCCTGTTCATTAGTCCAGTCACAAATTCCTCCATCAAAATTACAATGACCTGGACAACTTTCTGTAGCTTTTAGCATAACATTGTCTATGGCAATGAAACCTCTGTAACGACGGCTTAATTGGGTCGAATCCCTTGGAATCCCTTCTAGATATATCTGCAATTACCAGTAAACAATATTAATATTTGTATCGACGAAAGTATCTAATAGTAAAAAGCGTAGTAAGATTATTTCCGTATTATTAAATTATTAGCATGGGTGTATTTGTGCCATTGTCCCACATTTCTTATTTACTATTGCACTGTTATCTTGGTTTACATTCGACCCATAAGATTCGGGTTGTCATTTGCGTTTTTAACAAATACATTATCAATACTTTGTATTTAGGTTGCAGTTTTACTTATTCATAGTTCTACATGCAATACTCAATACTATATTATTTATCTTAGGTTACATCAAATTAGTTTTTTAAGTATAACAACCAAGAATTTTGTGTGAAGTGCAAGTGGTTATACTTGAATTGAAATTTGAATTGCACCTAAGGATTAAGCAGGAAAATGCCTACGCATTTAATATTAGGAATGCATTTATTGGTGCTACATAAAATGGAAATGTAAATTATTGTTGATTGTGACTTGTGACCTAGTCTCTTTTCCAGTAGTAGGTTTTCCATGTATTGTACATGAAGGTCAGTGAAATTCCATGTAGAAATCCATTCGGTATGTTATTCTTAGCCAGGTACTCACTATATGTACATCTAGAACGCCTGAACAATCTTAAATCCTTGGGACTGGGACATGAAGAAAAAGCGATTGTACGTAAAGCATACGCTCTTCCGTTAGTTTAGGTTCTTATTGTTAGGTTAATAGTTATAAACATTATTAGACTAAGAATTAGGTAAGCAGGCGGGAATAGTTCGTTTCCTGTTCTGACTAACAAAACACAATTCCGTGGAACCATTAACTTACCCGCACACAACTTGACGGAGGGCAAGTACGTTTTGTGATTTGCGATTTGCAGTATAGAGAGCAATGGAAATATTCATTCCAATTTGGAATGCAAATGCAAATACACAGGATTTATTACAATCAAGTACGGATATAAAATACAATAATATACCCAACCTTCCAAGGAGTTTGGCTTAGTAAATTGGGGTATTGCCGAAACTTAAACGTTTTACTGACTAACCTACTAAATAACAATAAGTTAATGTACATAAGTCTTGGTAAAAGCAAGAACAGCACATTCATACGAAAAGACCTTCATTTGAAGTGCTGCGAATCGAATGGGATGCAACGTGGAATGGACTAATCTTGACTATTTGATTGCTGAGTGGAATAAAATTCCGAACGGCAATGAGGTCACCCAAGAAATACATAGTTAAATAAGCGGCGCTTTGCTCAAACAGAATTTGCCTACAATACGTAGGTATGCATGATGCACAATAGCATTTATAATACAGAAAGCAGTAAATGGATATGGGGCATAAATCATCAACACGTCCGCCCGTCTATTTGTGACTCTGTGACATGACATGTCACTCCATAATAAAACATACCAGGTCTGGCCACCGTCTATGCAATGTAACTATTTACATGCAATGCTTAATGTGCATTCCGTTTATGTTTCTTCCCAAGTATTAGAAATCTTTATGCAAAAAGTATTTTTCTTTATCTCTGCATACTTATACACACTTAGCGTGCTTATTGCTACCTGCCTTAAAGGATATCTTTATGACTGACTGGCCATACTTTCCAGCGCAATGGTGAATCTTAATTTTCTATGAGAGCGATTACAAGAAAATGAATCAGGCGACCTTTCTGTTATCTGGAATGGATTGCAAGCTATTCAATAGAAATAAATACACATTTCAGACATGTACAATCATTTGCACCGCGGAAAAACAGTGCAAGGCTTCATTACATTATTGGTGCAAGCTTTGAAGACATAAGACATATTTTACTATCATAGTAAATTGTACTCCCTTGGCGAATAAAATTCTAAAAATGTGCACAATTACAAATACAAATAGCAATCGCCATGAGTATCATCATAGATATGGACTATGGACCCCCTGGCTTCCAAAATTCAAAGCAGCTGAAATATGAGATATGGAAAAGAAATATGAATTTGTGGCTCATGACCTCATGAGGTTTCAATTTACTGCTATGCTAATTTGGCTAAGTTAAGTTAAGTAAATACATAGTTCCTAGTTTATTGGATTGGGGCTCATATTACGCAAAAGAGAAGATTGACCTTCTGGTTTCACTTACATGCCCTGCATTTCTAAAGTAGTGAAATATTTCCTCAACTCAACCGCTAGCATGGCCATTTGTACGTACAATTCAAAGGAAACAGTAAAAGTTCACGTACTTAGCTAACATTGCTTTCTTGATATTTGCATGTCAAATGGTCCTTGTGAAAAGTGGAAACCTTCCTAATGAGTCAAAAATGAGATAGCCCCTCTACAGTATTATTAGTACATATTTTGTATGTGAAACGCTATGAGATATTTAAAATAGTTTATGTTCATAATGTATTCACTATTTTAATGTACAGTTTAATATACACTGCCTCTGGAGTTAGAGTTCAAAGTGAAGTATTAAAGTGTCCGGTGTCCCTGGTAGACATTTATTGTTTATAGATACATATATAGGTAGTTGTTTTAAGACACGGTAGGTAATTACAACACCGAGCACAATTAATATGCAAGGCAGACGCTAATCAACTAGGCATGGTATTTACATGTCTACAGTTTGCCATTTGACTGAAACATGACCAAGTCAATTAATAGAGTGAATAAGCCTGTCCGAACAATCCACTTCCTTCTATTGTATATCTGCTAGAATTACGTGGTCTGGCGTCTTAAGAAAATGTAATTGTATTTAAGTAGAGTAAACAGTATGGGATTTACAAGCTAATCAAGATAACTTTAGAGTGATATAGAAATATTTGTGGTGTACCTATTCTAAGTACATATTTAGGTAGTTAAGTAAAACAGTTGATAATTAACAAGAGTAGAAATTCTCGTCTCACACGCTCTTTTCTGATTAGAAAAATAGAGTGTGTTGAGAGAAGGACATTTGGACGGTGACTTGAGAAGTTTGTACTGGTTTGGCTGATTGAGTCGATTATTTGCCAAGGCCTTTGCTGATTTTGAGGGACAATTGTCCATGAATTAGAGAGTTGTGTTGGAATTACCCTTAAATAGCAGGTAGGGAGCTGCAATGAATTCTTTGCCAATCGCTGGAGGTGCAATCATGTTTAGGAGTGCACCACACTCATGCTAATGGGAAACAGAGTGATTTAGGAAAATCGAATGCAACAATAAATTGCCAAGTGCATAAGTATGTAGCAATTAGAGACGGATAGTGTAACCTTGTCTTAATGTAACCAATATCTAACTGCAACGTGGGTTTCTGTAATAAGTGCAATTAAATGCGAACACAAAGTCTGGTTTGCTAATTCCTACTTGGACTTTTCGTTGTGTGGAGTGAAATGGTGGAAACGTGTGGAGGGAACAAACGAATTTATTGAACCTGGTGAGGATGTCGACATGTGTAAACGACTTCAGCAGTTCTCCATTTCCCATCCGTAGAATCTCTTGTTTCCCATAGAACGACATCGGCTTGGTGATCACTCTCACGGTTCAGTGACATCCCATCAAAAACGTAACGCCCGGATGTACTTATTATCGGATGAAGTAGAACTCGCATTTTCTCTGGACTCAATCCAGAAACGGAATAACTGTGTGGACAGGCATAAAGATAAAATTATTTAATCAGTGCCAAATACAGATAGTGGCCAAAATAGCATCGCTTTCATTATTCCACTTTGCACCTATTGTAATCCACTAAATCGGAAGAATCACTTTTTAAAACATACGAATAATTACCGTTTCCCTTTCGTTCCAAACTGTACGAATCTCTCCTGCCATATGCTACTATATACCGGAAAATCCAACTTAAAGTATTGTCTGTTTTATCATCTTTTCCTCGAGGGCATGCAATGCGTAGCGCCAATATAGTTACACTTAACTTGTAGAGAGTATGCACCTTTGTCAGTGTTTTTACTAATTAATTACAAGCATAGTGCCTTTTGTACTGGAGCACTCCTACAAACTATTTAGGTATATTATGGTTTTTGTTTAAGTGCATTAGTACTCTCGAATTCCATTCCATACGTCTCAACAAGCCCACAAAATTTGTCGCTACCACGGTACTGACCTTGTGGGTCATTTACACTTGGCGTAGGTATAAAATATTGCATTGTATTATGTATTAAGCATTCCTATGTTTTCCCTGAAATTTGAGCAAAAAATTTTAATCACGATAATGCCTATTGACAGAAGCATGCACTTTTCAAATAATCGGTGTAGCGAAAGCTATGGTTCATATTCATTTGTGAATTTGCAAACACAGTGTAATGTACTTACGTCATTGTTCCTAAGATGAATGGATAACCAAGGTTGAAATTCAGTTTAATGTTTTAATTTCATGATTGCATTGCAGACGTTTATTACATATAAACATTGCAACCGGTGAAATCATAGAATTACGATACTAGACTAAAGTCGAGTGTAATCTGCAGCCACGCCAGGTATAGATGAAAATCAGAGTTGATGGTTGGAGCAATAAACCCAACAATAAAGACAAATATTTCATAAAGGAATTTATTACCTCTAATGCAAACAATTGAATTACTTTATAAGTATGCAGTATGATTTGCGTTTTCTAAAAGTATTTTTAGACCGCTGGAGTGTACGTACAATAATGTGGCAAATGCATGAATCCTTATATTATACACAGATTGTGGTTATGAACAGTTTATACTCATGAAAATTGCATAAAGGCCTATTCTGTGATTTAATAAAATCTTGGAGAATGTAAATTTTAATTACTATTTCTTGTCTCCTACCAACTCTAAAAAATTGCAAAGTTATTCGTTAGTACTATTTTTTTCACCGTAATTAAAAATGAAAATAATGCTCGTCACTGTAATGAAAAGAAACGCATTTTTATGTATAGCCTTTCTGCAGAAATATTCATTTTCCACTTGTGATGCTTTGAATACTGATTTAAATTAGAAGGTCGACTTAACTTGAACAAAAAACTTATGAACTTACTGGAACGAAATGCATGCTCCTAAAGCAGAAGTAGATTCATGTACAGGTCCCTCCAACACAGCACTTTGAGAAGATCTCCCTGAAATATTGGGAATTTGAGACGTCTCGAAGACAACATAACCTCCTGAAACATTTCAAATAGAAAAGTCACGCAAATTCTGTCTGGGCGTTTCCCCTCATCATTACAGCATAAAAACAGGAACGAAAAAATTTATTGTTGGTGTAAAACAACTTTTTGCATTGCATTACGTCATTCATTTCACAATAATAGGATTGAGTGAGGGTTTATTTTCATTTTCCGCAATAAATATTTTTGATGGGCGGGTATTGGATTATTTATACCTTCTTTATCTTCATTTCCGTCTTCCGAAGGACCCCCGATCCAATTCGAACTGAGTCCAGTGCTGACTTCCCAGTGAAGAGAGCTGAGGTTGCTGTGTGCCCATCCGCAAAGTTCAGTTTGTTCGCCAGTTCCAAAAGTACAGGAATCTGCTCCTACAAGCCGTCCATAAGACCGAATCCATCCGACTATAACACCTGACAAGTCGAATCCACATATCCCAATCCCACTGCTTTTTAGCCTAATGTGCTAATATACACCCCATAGACCGAAAACAGCCCTAACCACTCATAGGTACCGGATAACCGGAAGAAACCTTTACCCCCACTATTAGGCTATTAACAGCACAAATGCACATAAAGACCATATATTTATGTTAGTCCAATACAAAATTCTAGTCAACATAAATAGCAATGTGCGCCTCAATTACATGCTTGCAAGGGTATCTATTGTTTTACTGTATCAAACCATGTCGTTAAACAAAGCAAATCTTTCATTATCAATTATTTGGGAATTTAAAACATTTTGTATCTTTGTTTACCAAAGTACCTATACTAGACACTATTTCTTACATTGATAATCAACTACAACTAACATCTACTTGGAAAAGTATTACTAAACTAGAAATCAAAGATGTCATAGATCTTTTAACAATTTGTATGAATTCAACAAGTTTTCAATGGAGACAAGATTTTTATTCCCAGAATGATGGTAGTGCTATGGGTTCTCCTATTTCTCCAATATTCTGCGATTTATATCTACAAAATTTAGAATCTCTATGTGTTGAAGGAAATGTAAAAATCAAGTTTTGGAAAAGATATGTGGACGACATATTTTGTATTTGTAAAACTTTTCATAAGGATGCAATTTTGAAAGAAATCAATGATTTTCACCCTTCAATTCAATTCACGTGTGAAATAGAGGACAATGGGGAACTTCCATTTTTAGACATTCTAATATACAAAAAAGTTGATAATTCTTTGGGACATAAAGTATATCGAAAACCAACTCATACAGATCGATATCTAAATTTTGATTCGTTCAATCCCCTATGCCACAAGATATCTGTTATTGACAGTTTGGTAAACAGAGCATTACGTATTTGTGATAAGGAAAACTTAAATGCAGAATTACAATATCTTTCCGAAGTTTTGATAAAAAACAAATATCCACCAAACTTAATTAATTCAAGAATCAACATTCAAAAGACAAGATTGAACTCAGTGAAAAACATCAATTTTAATAAAAGAATAGTTCTACCTTATATAGGTCCCTGTACAAATAAGATAGTTCGAATTCTGAATAACAGTGTATCAACAGAATTTGGTTTCATACCAGGACCAAAATTATCAAATCTCCTCTTTAATTTTAAGG
The DNA here is from genome assembly GCA_020352615.2 of Yoshiicerus persimilis. Taxonomy (NCBI): domain Eukaryota; kingdom Metazoa; phylum Arthropoda; class Collembola; order Entomobryomorpha; family Tomoceridae; genus Yoshiicerus; species Yoshiicerus persimilis. The sequence goes on along the minus strand of CM060170.1, from coordinate 38,402,010 downwards.
ATAAACCAAAGAAGTATAATCCAGGAATTTATAAAATTCAATGTGGAACATGCCCTAAATCCTACATAGGTGAAACTGGAAGAGACTTTCTTATCAGATTCAAAGAACATCAAGCAGATATTCGACATAACCGTGTTCTCACTTCAGCTTTAGCTTTGCATATTGCGGAAAACCCAGATCATATTATCGATGAAAATTCTGTTTCCCTAATTGATCGTGAGGCTAATTCTTATTTCCGTAAGGTTAAAGAAGGTTTATATATCCGAAAAACTCCGGAAACTTTAAATCTGGATGAAGGTTTACAGTTAAATTCGATTTGGACTACATTACTGGACCCTCTACTAAAATAATTTATCTCATTAACTACGTATATTATTTTTAAGTTATATAATAATTCCAATACATCTAACTGATTTGTCCTTTGATTTCATTTCATTCTTCGTTTCGTCCTGAAGAAGATAGCAGTTAGCTATCGAAAGCTCGACAATTTTTTATAATAAATAATATTAAACCGTTAATCCGTGAAGATGCCTTTAAATTTTGTAACACATTAAATATCATTCTGCAAATATGTTTAGAAATATTTTACAGAAGATCATGTTTGAGGAATGATAAAAATGGTTACATTTTGCTAAGAAATCCTGCACTGTTTTCTATTTTTGATAAAAAATTTCATTGTCGAAATATTGCATTACTGCTTTTTATTCGACAACGGTAATGTTATACTACTATTTAAAGAATTAAATTAAATTTTGATACAAGGACTGTATAACCATTAATTAAGGCGATAATTTTATTGCACCTCAAAAATAATCATTTTTTCATAAATCGTCATTTTTCAGCATGTATAATAATCACAACAAATTAATTTCATCATGAAATTTCAGTTGCAGAAACGTGGCGATTTTTAGTTGTGGAAAACAGATTATTTTCATGGGCATTTAAGTACAAGCCAAGGGAATTAATTAATGTTTCATTAGCAACATGTTTAAGCAAAAGGTTTTGATACTTCAACTTTTTTACTTACACTTGGTAAGGATGCGATCAAGAAAACCTCTGGGGTATTCACAGATTACCACGCGAAGATAAAACGAAAAGTCACCTTCTGAAGTCAGAAAGTCCTCCTATAACATGCCATTAAGGATCTGTGTACCTATGTTCAATTTGCAAGTAATAATATAGTTAGTTGGCTATATTGCGAATAATCATATTATTTCATCATAAGAGTCATTAGATTGAAAATATCACAAGAGCAACCTCAAAATAGTTTCTTTGTAAAGTCTGAATAAATGAAGAGTTTGTAAGAAAACTAAATAAGAAGGTCCTTGCTCGATATTAAACTGTGAAGGTTAAGCTTTCCTTTACCTATATTCAGTGTATTCATTTGTCCTAGTGCACCGCATACAAATTGAACAAATCAATCGACTGTATATTCTTTAGAACTGAATTTGTTTTGCAAAACAAGGTGAAACTTCCAGTTTAGCCTTTCTTCAAAAGTGCATTTGCTTAACTACACTCTGAATCAGTAGCTTTTCAATTTGCATTATCTTTCGTTGCATAACATACCTTCATTTGTCAACTCAATAATATTTCATTGAATTCACCCTTACATACCTACATACAATGTTTGGCATAAGGCTGTCAAGTTATAATGAGAACGTATATTAAGGTTAAGAAAATGTTAAGGTAGACATTGAAGACCATAGGCCACACTAACTAGTTATTTTTATGCTCTTGTAAAATTCATACCAAAAATTGAGATAAGGTTTTTAGTGTTAGGTATTTTAATTTCAAAGGTTCAATCATGTTTGAACTTCAAACATGATTATCGCAATCCTATAAATCTTTCAGTAAAAGAGAAAAATGTAGATGTTATGCATTTATGTACGAAGAAATTCAATTGCACCCCATCCTTGATCAAAAACATGTAATTGAATTTTTTAACCAAATAGTCTATTTCTTTTAACAATTGGAGTACTTCATAAAAGTATAAGCATACAAGTTTGTTATAAAATGAAAATAAGTGCCAAGAGCGTCTTCACATTTATTGAATACGTCCAACGAACTTCAGTTACTTATACAATTCAATTAATTTGTGGTTGAGCACTAAAATGCAAAAACTGCTGTAAACTAATTGCAAATGAATAGAACGCAACTGTATACTTTGAGGATGGTGAGGAATGAATGAAATAAGAAAAACATTGTTACACAAGAGAAATTTTGATAAATTCATTTAATTTCTGCTTGGCTAGATTCTAATGATGGTCAAGAGGCTTTAAAAATTAAATTCATTTCAATTTAAGCTTTTCACTATTACTCAACATTCCTCATGCTCCCACACTTCCTAAAAACGCTAATGGCCTCCTGCTGAGTGAATATACAAGGTACTACATAACTGTGGTCATTCCTTTTTTACTTTCCATTTTTTAGTTTTAATGCATCTACTTTAAATGATATAATTGACATCAAATACAAGTGTCCATTTATGAAGGATTCATCAACGAAAATCCTTTTTAAGTTCATTAAACTCAAATTGGTCTTGTTCACTATTTCTTTAAGCATTTTCAAAACCAAGAAAAAGTATGAGTGGCTAATGCCCGCTAACAATGAATTAGCATCACGCACAATAATTGCATGCAGTACCTGGCTCTTGTCAAAATTGATTTTAATGCAGCCATATGAATCGTCTACTGTAATTTCTGCGTATCTTACTCACTTATTGAAATTAAGCTATATAAAAGCTATAAAAACTAGTGTAATAAATAAACTACGAACTTGTTCGTATTGGTGCTGTGTATTTGTATTTAGCTCAGTTCAGAAAATGAAAAATAGACATGACTAAATATGTGCATTTTGCGTGTTCTGCTCCTTTAACCATTCATTTTTATTTGTGATTGATGGAAAGATATTTGTCCATGTCTCACCCTGATATAGCACTGGCAAGGTTTTTTGACTTTGACTCAGAATGGGAATTCAACACATGCAAACCTTATTTTCGATAATGTTTTATTATCCTGAACCCTTTGAATATGCAAAGATGCTATTCATGCAGTACTACGAGGAATTTCTTTGACCTTTTATATTACTTATAGTTCTTTACTCAAGGTACATATCTCTATTCACTAGGTGCTTTATGATTACTCACTGTCACTGCATTTTTTGATACCCAAACTTCATGGAGAGTAATACAATGGAACTACATTGCTTGAGACTTTGAAACAGATGTCTTCTTTTAGTTATGCTATCTAACTACCTTGTCAACCTACTTATTTATCTAAAAATTCATGTATGCTTCAGCACTCTATCTTAGCTTTAGTGTTTACAAGGTAAGTAATGCTATGCACGTAATATTGTAGTATTCACTAGATATATTATGAACTCCACATTTATTTGTTATTAGACTTCGTGTTTATTTACCTGAATGAATGGATACGATTACCATTAATATTAATTATAGCAATTTTTCAAATCTTAAGTTTGATTATTGTGTTTATGATGAATCTATTTTTCTATATATCATGAAGTCCATTCAGGAGAGTAAGAAATGATTGCAAGCTTGTAAATGAGGTACACATTCTATGTAGAAAATAGAAAAGGACGGATAGAATACTTTCAGCATAGATAATCTAGAGATAAGCTGCATTGTTTCAAGCTATCTACTGTACTATACTACCTATAAAATATGGTACTTAAGATGTTTAATTAAGACCATATGCCAACATTCTATATCAAGCATTTAACTACTTAAAACAAAATCTACTTAATTCAAAGGCAATTTCATATTGTTTGAGACTCTCTCTCTTTCTTACCTGGCAATACTTGACGGCCACTCCGAACCTAAAATAGGAAATGCAAAAAACACATTGTAAACATTTAAACTGCAAACAACAGAAGAAACTTCTGTGTAGAAACATAAGTATAGGTACACTACTATACTGTACATGCATTGATGGTTTATTCGTCCACATCTTGACATGTCTACTGTATTTATGGTATTCGATTTCATTTCCTTGAAAATTATATCTATTTGTATACGTATTGTCATTGTTAAAGGATTTTTGCTATATGCACAGGTTATGCAAATGTTAGTGAAAGTGGGAATAAATGTGAGGAAATGGAAAAAGTCTTACCCTTTGCTCTGCATTTGAAGAGGCGGCTACAGCATATAGTAAAGTTTGATTAGCATTAGCTGGAACGATGTATGATGGGGCTGCCAATTGAGCCAAATTTACACTTACAAAAGACAACACTACTAAATTACAAAGGCTACAGCTTAGAAGCATCGTTACTTTACTGAGAATCCCTCCTGCACTGAATGGCACTGTAGCACTCCCCATTGTAACTTGAAGAAACTAATTCGCACTTATTATAATAGGTATCAGTCTTGGATTAAATGTTGAAACTGTTAGGTTGAATATCGAAGAGGATTACATTCACCGAAAGTACATACACAAGATTATAAATGTAACTTATTACATCTCAGCTAAATCACAACCTAATTATTTTTGGTTATTATCTATTTCTGCAAGGTTGGCTGTATTCTTTGATTATGTAAGCTTTTCCAGGTAGAACTGACACAGTGTTAGCATTTTGACGTCGTTCCATTTGATTTTGAGAAGCATTAGCTTTTTCAAGTTGATTTCCATGTAAAACAGAACAGAGCTATTGGTATTTTCTCATCTTTGCTATTGCCATCCAGGGTTCATTTGATTTGTCTGGACTTTGATGGTGTGGCCTCAACTAGGAAGTAAATCTATAAAAAGAATTCAAATGTTTAGCTCACATGCGATGCAACGGGACGACAGTAGACGGGAGTGCAATTGGCAATGACAATTGACACAATACATTGAACGCACCGTAGAACACACCACATCCTATTGGTTTTTTTTAAATTTCAGGTGACACGTATGTACACTCACCAGGGATATGCATTACATGCATAACACATTATTATAAGCAATAAACAATAGTCGACGCTATTTCTGTTTTAGAAAACTACAAAAGAATACATAAAGTTACGTTATATAAATTATTGCTCATCCCTCGATCCCAATTACATGAATAATCCGTTTTTCTCGTTACTAAAATTTAAATACATGTTAAGGTTACCCTCTATCGCTGCAATACTATTTGCGTTAATAATTGGCATACTATTTGCATATATAGCAGCTAACGTTTTATAGTGTGCGATATAAGTACATGCTGAAACCCCAAATGTGTGAAGCCCAGATTCGTAATACATTAACACATGGACTGGACATTTGCTTTGTAAACCTGCATCATGTAATTTAGTTCAGAATTCATGCAATGTTAAATATCCTAATAATTGAGGGAGAACCCTAATGTTCTTATAAAAGTACGCTGGATATTTGGCTCATGTAAACGTAATGAGGGAATAAACGCAACAATGTATACGAACCCTAATGCCAATGCAAGGTGCATGACATAAACAGACGTAGCATGTAATGATGTAAGGTATACAAGTACACGATTGTTCTACATGCATACATACTTTAGTGCATAAAAGGTCTAATCGTTCAAATCTCCAAAAATTCCCTTGTACTTGTCCTGCTGGGAATAAACTAGGGAATTATTATTATTACACATCTACTGTTAGCGAACAGAAAAGCCAAACCAGTCTCCCTAAATACAGGGACAGACTTACAGACTACAGATCAGTGGACTCGTCTGGACACTACATTGTGTGCAGTCACTAGTTCATATACAGAGACATATCAGATTAGATTTATGATTCAGAAGTGTTATTATGCGTGTGTGTATCAAGTCAGGCTATTCATTTCTATTGTTGTGAGATTCTAATGGACCTGAATTGGATTGTTGGATAATATAACATGTATCTATGTATTTATCCTTATTACGTTTCTATTTCTGTATATTATGAACCTAGATATGTGCATAATAATTATACTCGTGTCTAATCTGTGAATATAGCTAAATCTAACAAGATAGCTTACCTTCTGCATATTTTATTTATTTGCGTTTGTTTTCTAAGTTTGGCTTGGGTCATTCACCGAAAGAGAAGTAGCCAATATTACGAATCCTAACTGGGTGCTTATGACATGCCTACTAGTCAGATAGATAGCAAACAAACTATAAGTGAAGTGGAAGCTTCGTTTGGTTATAGAAAGTGAATAGATGTTTGTAATGGAGGAATTGGCTCGCAAAACTTTAACGTAACTTACAATTGAGAATGTTGGAGCAAAACTTAGTAAATAGGAAATGAAAACTTTTTTACTTACTTAGGTAAATTACTTGTCCACTAAAGGAAGGTTAACGAGTAAAATGAGGCCACAAGGTTTGGGGTATTGCAAGACTATGTCAAGTTATGAAAAGGATTGGAAAAGTAAATGTCAGTTGACAGAGAGAGTGGTGAAAAGCAACTAAATGACAAAAGCTATCTGGCACTCATTTACTTTCTGGGAAAACGTATTCCTGCAATGGAAAGGTGAATAGGAAAGTGACTGTAGGCAATAATGGTAAGCAAAGAAAGTGTTGTTTGCAATCAGGAGCATGCACAAGTTAAACAGTCAGAATTCAAGATTGTTTGCCATTGTAACCATGGGGATCGGGAGGTTAAACTGGGTCGGCGAAGGCTTCGGCTTTTTCCAACTTCAACCAAGCAAAACCAACACAATTCATAGTTATGACTGGATTATGTGATGTAGTCAATTTTACCATTTCTCATTTATATACAATTACTAGCTGATCTTTCAAATGCAGATTAGAGTTTGGCGTTGGCAAATACTTTAAGTTTTAATGTCAAATTAGCTTAAAAGTTAAAATCAGTTAAAAAATACATAACATAAAAAAAATAAAATAGGCAATTCAGAAAAAATAAATTCTTATGTTATTTCAAAATAGAAAGGTTCGTTGTTAAAAGTATATATGCGGTTAAATTTTGCAAAAAAATTTTGTTTACTCCTGAATGATTTATATAATGTTTTTAATTTATGCCTACCTGTATATTATAAACAGAGGACCTTTCTCTGCATCTTGTGGGCCTGATCGATTGCCATTTAGACTATGAAAACATTGAAAGTGTAAAAGAGAGAAAATATAGCCACCTTTGACATATGTCAAAATAGTTGAGATTTCTGTGTTAGGTCTATGTATCGGCTTTCCTCATTACGGGTCTCATGATTCTAAATTGCAATCTTGCTTTCAAAATGCATTTAAGCCATTGTATCTATAATGTATAGTATAATAATAAAAATACTGAAATTCAAATTGCCTTTTTGTATTAATATTGAAATTTTGATTATAACCACTTAAACCAACCGGTTGACTTAAAATATATGCTATATACAGTTCCTAATGTTTGCATACCTATATATTCGTTATATTATTCGCAATCATTTTTTACGGTTATTATTGGTGAAAGTGGTAAATACTGAGTAAAAGTGTAACGAAACGTATTTCTAGCTTATAAATGGAATGAAGTAGAGGATAGTAGTATTAGGAGCAGCTATTTTTATTTGGTGAGGTAGTATTTGGCAATTGAATGTTGACTGTACTGTAATCATTCTGGTTTAACATAGCTACACGTATGTTTACCTATTTACTACTTTTACTCTACTTCCTATTCAATGCGAAATGTTCTTGGTAATGTAATAGAGCCACTAACGCTAACATAATTTAAGTAACTGAGGTACTTACTTACACAACACTAGAAAACAGTGTAATGTAGTGCAATACATAATACACATTCAACAAATAGCATTCCAGTCAATTCACCAAGTTTACTTTAGCAAGGCCTCTGCTCTCAAGCTAAGAAGTGAAACTTTTAACCCTACACTCTTTATGTAACAACTCTTACTCTTTTTCCAACTTGACTGAAACCAGTCGAGGTCTTTCCTCTTTCTGCTACTTTTGGGTCAGTTCCACTTCCTTTGCCTTCGTCTACCTTCCCACTCACCTACTCGACTTACTTTCACATTTAGACTTGTAAGCTGGTAACTTTACCAGCTTCGGTTTCCGATTTCCCCACTTATTTAATTCTCTGTTCTCTGCTCCACTAAAGAAAACCAACTCTCTCTTGTACTATTTCTCTATAGCGTGTAATAAATGTATAACACGGCATAGTAGCATATTTACAACACATCTTCTCTTTCTCCATGGCTAACTTGTTCCAAATCAAACCTACTCACTAACTAAAATATTAGTTCAACTACGAGGAAACCAACCTATATCCAAATTCACTATAATAATACGAATGTAGGACAGCTGCTTACTGAAAAAAATATGTATAAAATGCATAATGTCAGAGCATCTCGAAATAGTCGCAAACTAAATCTAAAGTTGACATATTTTGTTTTCATAATTTAAGTAAGTCATTAATTAATTGCTTATACCGTCGAATGTGGCAAGATGGAAAAACTTGATATCAAAACTAAGCGTGTATTTCTTAGTTACATGTTTAAAGTAATAAGAATTTTAATACTTACCTGTCAAAACTCTGCAAAAGATCATCTGATCATTGTAGTTTCACTCGTAAACGAAATTTATTGAGTATGTATAGAATCGCAGATCACTTTCCCACAATTTTGGCAATGAGGCGCCGAGATTACTTTTTCTCACCTCGTGGCACCGGTTAGGCAAACCGAAAGATTTTGAGTAGTAAAAATTCCAGAGTTTTAAAAAGAGGCAAAATAAAAAAGCGGTCAATTCAATCCGAATATATTATTTCACTGTTTCACTGTTTATTATATTTATGAATCGTATCTGTAGGGTAGGTTCACTAATACAAATTTGATCTCACTTTATTTTTGAAACATGGATAATTTGTTTTAATGTGCATTTAACACTATCACATTGTGAAAATAAAAACTACGGTGTGTTTACCAATTAGAAAGAATCAAAAGTATAAAAAGAATTGTGCCCTAGTGAAGTTTAATGGAGAGTTTATTTAAATAGTATGAGAGTTTTTAAATTTGTTCTGTGTTCAGGATGTTCAGTGAAGATATGATGGGAAATAAAACTTGTTCAACAATATTAGCGTCCCTATAACACAAAGTCCACTCTGCACTAAAGTATTAATAACAAAAACAGGAGTACATACTTACAACGTTGTTAGAATACCAGGCAAGGTTTGGCTGGAAAGGTATCTCGGTATTCTCTGTAATAAAGTGTAAGATCAGATAGAAAAGAACAATTGCTGTCCTGCCCTGTTGCAATAAATGCTTTAGTCCCAGTTTTTTCCTTAATTCACACAATAATGGGTTTATGTAGCATGTAAAATAGCCAGGTACGTTTTCATACAAGAACCTAATGTACATATAGTATATAATCTATATATGTTTAATATTAAGTTGGAACATCCACAATTTTTTAATCTTACGTATTTGTATAATGCATGTGCTCGTGCTTGTTGGTTTGTTTTGTAAGCATTGAAGAAGACAACGCGACGTCAGATGTATTGTACTTACTACGGTTGGTTACCGTCGGTTTTTTTTCAGTCTTTGTGCTACGTGCATAGACCTGCCTCGCTGACCGAAGAGTTAAAGTCCATGACATTCCAGACAGAAACTCATGTAATCGCGAAGTATGTACTTATGTAAAATTAAGAGTACTGAGAAAACTATAAAAAGTGAACGCATCAAACAATTACGTACGATAACAATAAACAGATTCTAAAGTCGGAATCGTGAAACCATACATAGAGTTGCGTTTCTTTTCATTTTATTCACTTACTTCACTTTTGCTGAAAAGTTCGCAGAGCAAAAATCATGTAAAGAATAAATTATTTATTTCATTAAAAATAGAAAATGCGTTTCCTTTCTAATTCTTTGGGAATAGTATGGCAAGTTTATTGACTTTTAACGCCCAATATATAATTTATTTGTTAAATATTTATATGTTCTGTACTTTAGCAGATAAATAAATCCTAATAAACCATTGCAACCAGTCATATAGAGGAGAAGCGAACGTTTCTCATTGCAACACAATTGCATTTGATACCTATCTATAGTTACCTCAAATTCGCATCACATCTCCCTCTTTCCACCAGTAGTAACACAATAGAAAACTTTGAAGTAATTATCTCAATCCGCTCGGGAATTATACAACCGACGAACAGACAAATTGTTCAGTGCCATTTTATAAAGAAGCTTTCGCTTCAGTATGAAACTACTTATGAAATCATAAAGCGTCAGGTAGCGTAGTGCTGCTCAATCATTTAATTGTGAGTGGTTTGACCTAAACCGATTCAGTCAATAATTGGAATAGAGGAATTGAAAGCCTAGTTATAGGGGAGTTGTAAAGAAATATTTCTATACAATTTAAATAGCAAATCTATGCAATTTCAGAGAAAATGCAACGTACGGCAGCCTTATGCTGCTTACAGAGTTTATAATATTAGGTGCCAGCCCTTTGACAAAAATTGGCTGCTAGCCTAAATGTATAAATAAATACATATATGGCAAAATAGGGCAGTGAAACCGAAGAAACAAAAAAACTATTAGTCACAAAGTCGCAATCGCATTCTCACATCACCTCATTGCAACCACTATTGTATAATGGGAAAGTCAATCATGTATCACTTGTGTTAACATCAGACATACATTTAAGCTATGCGATAAGAAACAACAACATTTATTAGGTACACTTCAATAGAATCTACCTGTTCAATAGAATCGCCAACATTATATGGAAATTATTGTCATATTTTGGTTTACATTGCCATACTTAACATCATTCATAATTGTGTTAATCTGGCACAACTGCATTACATAGAGTAACATCATAACACTATTACGGGTGTGTTACAGGTAAATCATAATATAAAAATGAAAGCAACCCTATTCTGTATTGTTTGGCAAAAGCTGATAAACTTTGTACATGTCAAAAACTTATTACAATAAAGAACACTCATAACATTGTACTGCAAATACATACCTATGGGCATACATCATGAATACATTCTTAAAAAAGTACCTTACTTTTATCTACTCAATATTTAAAGTCGTTTTTTAAAAATATTAATATTAGTATAAAATTCTTTTTGTGAACTATAATTATTCATGAATTGCTAAACAGGACAAAGTAAATAGTTTAAAAGAAATACATTAATTAGTTTGTTCATTAGAAGTTTAAGGAATTGTCTAGTTACTAAATACACTTGAAGAAAAGTAAATTTCTCTTGACCACCACCGCTTTTTGGAATAAATGGGTATTTTAATGAAACCAATAAATGCGTAATGTGGTCGGTTAAAAGTAGCATACTTAGGTTTTTATAAATAAACCGGAAATGATCGCCTCGTTTAATTTTCATAAGGTAACAGGACATAAAATAACAGCCCCTCTCATTCCTAATAGCGAAATTAGTAGGCTGACACTTACCTACATTGGTCCATTGTGTGGGGTGTTATCCCTACGCCAATAGTACACCTTACAATTTGTCACACATTGTCATTATATAGATATTACATGTTGTATTATGCATTATATGGTTAGACTGCCCTTGTAGTTAATGGTTATCACATTGCATGCTATTCTCATGCTTGATACAAACTCCATTTGAATATACTGTGATGTCCAAAATGAAAGTTGTTAGTGTAGTCTGTATATGATAGCCAAATTGTAATGTAAAATGGTGGAGAGAAGGCGATTTGACGGCAAATGTTTTTTATGTGGTTAGATGAGTCTCCAATTTTCATGCTAAGACTCTATGATGGTAAAATAGTTTAGCATCATTCCAGAGCGCAGTTCCGGTAGTCTCTTCCTCCTAAGTAAGTGAACTGCAGTGTAATGTAATGTAGTATGCATGTTCATGGATTATATTATAACTCGGGGAGAACAAGGACTTGTGACTTGGCATGCATGCAAATAATGCATGAAATGTACACTGTCAAGCCCTATGCGATTAAACCCAACTACCTATTAGACCGGCAATGAGCTTTGACTTTATTACAAAATATTGCTGAACCTCAGTTCATGCTTCAATACAGTAACGACGCCAGAACAATAAACTTTACTTGATGTCTACTTTCCTCTCCTCTCCTCGCTTCGCTGCTCCATCCAAATCCAAATTCCGTCCAAAGTAACCAAAGAGTCTGCTTACTCCAGAATTGCTTTATTGTCTTTGGATTTTGGATGCTATACCCTTCCACGTTGATACTTGTGTTGTCCTACCTTCCCTCATTAAATCCGTCCTGTCTAATATATATTTCTGCTTTCCTAGTCTGTTTAAACCAACAAAACAAGTGTCACAATGTAATCACAAACCAAAATACAGCTTTCGTATTCATCTAAATTCATGGACTCAGTTCATATAATTACGACCATCGTTTTCTTAACAAGAGGCTTACTTTATATGTTATGTCGCTGGGTTTGACTCCAACGATTGGTCACCACCACTTTAGCTACAATATAGCAGGATTACCTTGTCCAACTGAACCTTGCTAAAATTTTGTCACGGTTTCAATTTCCATCAATCCATTATCGATCCAGTGATTATACTAATTTTGGAAATTAATCTAATTAATTAAACTTAATACATAGTCATGTTGCTCTATTTACTAACGCTATTTTTATTTAGCGTGTTTCTCTCACTTTTCCCTTTTCGGTTCATTGTTTATATCATTTATTCATGTGCACTGACAAAAATTGCGATTAGCACCATAGTAGTGTACTGCAAAACCAAATTAATATAATGGACTTGGCAGATATACACAAGTATATGTCGATGAGATTTTCGTTTTCTGCTTTGTCATGAACCATGAATCGTTAGATAAATTAAATAAGTAAAGTTTGTTAAAGCAGAGGCTCTCTTAGCTATAGGCAACCTAGGCGGGCGCCTAGGGCCCCGCGCCTTCAGGGGCCCCGCGGCAGCCGAAAACGACAAAAAATCTTCACACTTCTGCATAATTTTAGCACAAAAATTTGAAAATTTTTCGGCCCTTGCGGGCCGAATTCACTGTTTCCCAAAATTTATGGCATTTCTACATTATTTTGGCACAAAAACTGAAAAAAAATTTCCAACCCTTGCGGGCCGAACTCCACTTTACCCTTTATTGCCTAGGGCCCCGCGTTTTCTAAGAGAGCCTCTGTGTTAAAGTACTACAGAAGTTGATTTGGAACGGCTTTTAATTAACTCCCGTTTTGAATGCAAGTTAAATACCTATAATGAATGTTCACATATTTCCACGAAAATGGACTGTGTAGTGTATGTAGCACATAAAATGTAAATGCCATAAAACGTTTGAAAGTATACAATTTTTGGAATTCGAAGACATCCCGTTTTTGTGTTTACCTATTTCCTTCTTTAGGTAGCTATTACGTGAGTGGTGAGCAATCTGTGGTGTATAGGATTTTGCCGTAACAGATAATTGTAATCCGACATACTGTATAAATTAGCATTAATTATAAGTACATGAGTACCTAAGTAAGATTGTACAATTACAGGTACATTACATAGAGTGAGTCAACATTAATTGGTGTAATTACTATACATTACTACACCGATTGGCAATAATAAATAAAATTTTACGACCACCGTAATGAATGCTGCATTCATTTACTTCTTTGTATTACATATTTAATATTATGTACATATTCGTGTTCAGATAGTGACCTGAATAATTCCAATGTTGAATCACAGAAAGTGAAATTCAATTAGCAGACATTCATCCAGGTTACACATTGTGCATGCCGTTCCCAAATACCTGGCTAATTACTAATACATTTAACTATAACATACTTTGTTTCATTTTTGTGCCAGTGCAGTAGTGCAACAAACGTACTCCAGAAAAGATGTCAAGTATAATTTATTTACCTCAACAAGTTTTGAAGTTTGGATGAAAAACATTTTCATTTCTCAACCTGCTAAATAATTTTGCAATAACTAATGTGCACTATAATATGATTTATAAAAGACGTGTTGAATTTTGCAATTTACCTTAAACTACCACTTCAAATATTTAATTTTAATTGTTAATGGAATATAGAGTTTGTTATCATATTAAAGTCCGTTTTTGGCTGAAGACGATCTGATAATTAATTAAATACTTAATATGCACATCTAAAATTATTTACAAATGACGTATTTGTTTAGCTATCACTTAAATTATTATTTCCAATAGTAAATGTTTACAGATGTATTTACTAATTATATGGATGGACGCGTACATACATTATGCATTTAATTTTATAATTCTGAAATTAAATAAATAATGCTCCTTATAGTATAAAATTATTACTACTAGCAATTAGCAATTATTACTACTAATAGATAGTAAATGATGATTAGATGCCTGTCTCAGAGGAGTTGGGAATGAGCCTGATTGTGTGGCCTGAGCCCTGGACACCGTCTCTATAGAACGTTGTTCACCTCTTATAACAGAACAGATAGTAAATACTGGCATTAACATTTGCCTAAAAACCACATAATATGACATAGGTATATAAATATTTCAATTATGCATCGCACACATTGTGAGCTCAATTTGAAGAATAACTTTGAAGACTGAACAAGAGTTTTTACTAACTTTGTCAATCTTTTGTGCGGGACAATAACAAGCGGTGCTACATATAAAGACGAAAAATTATTTATCTAGAGCAACTACATGTAAACATATAATATCGGCACACCGTTGATCACGCTCAGTAAATGAAACTTCTCACGAACTTGTATTTAACGTACATGGTGTTTATGTACAAAGAATAGATGCGTAAATAAAACAAGATTTGGCATTATCACATTACCTTAATCTGTCATACATTATGTATTTTTATTTAACGTATGTTAGATTGATTTCTGTATTGAAAATAACTTGACATGTATATTGAAATTCACAATGAATACACATTGATGACAACTCAATAACTTTTCATAGTACGATGTTAGCATTTGCCTCTAGACATCGATTCTGTCAATTTTATGAGGTGTTGTTGTACTTGCTTTATGTAAAATATCCTTAAGAAAAACATCGTTAACTAAATATATCTAACACTGTGTACATGTTTGTCCGTGATAAGTCATTTATTATTTATTACATGTGCTAAAAGTGAATGTGTATCTACAAGTTATTTTTACAGTATATATTTAAACAGGTCGTTCTGTGGATATATATGATATACGTTTACTAAAAACATTTTAGTGCGTGTTGTATCGTATGTGTATGTAATAAATAACCGAAAAAATATTACGAATAAGATGTGTAAGTGTCGGAGGTGTTGTTGCTCTTATTCGATCCACTGCAACAAGACCTTTTCTTCGTTTTATCGTCTGAGTCTGTTTCTTCATTTAGCTTCACGGAGTTTTTCAGTTCAGCATCTTCCATTGAGCTCATTTCTCTAAAATGCAAACAAAAAGCCCAGGAAAATTCATGTACATAAAACAAACCAAGGATTTAAAGAGAAATAAAATGTGATTTTGGGGCAACCTCATGTGTTGAAATAAATAATCAAACAATGGGATCTCACATAATAAGGAGTTTCATGTTTCATCCATTGTCATTTATCCATTTTTGATTCAGTTGCAATATTATTATGAAAGGAATTACAGATACGGTACATAAATATTTACTTGTACTTTCTAACTTTGGAGAAGATATTCACCACTCTTAAACATTTGCTTTGCTCTATATAAAAGCTATACATATGATGTTTGATTCAATAGTAATAGTACTTCTTTTCTTCTGGATGAAACAAAGTGGATTAACTGTGTAGCAATATTATTGCTATGATCTTTTAAAGATCTGGTTCAGCTAGATAAAAAATGACGGACTTCGATTGTATTATTCTTATTATAAAGACTAGGTCTACGAAGGCTAAACCTGTTTCTGATCAACGTAGTCATATTTTATTATTGACAATTTAGATTAAGATATAATGTTACTTAAGTACTCCTAAACATTAGTAATATTTGCCATGTAATAGTAATAGAATAAACATAGTTTATTCTGTGTACTTTCTCAGTTGATGGCTATTAGGATTGCAGTGTGTAATTTATGAATATAAAAACGTGACTTCCCACCTGGCCAGAATCATTAGAGCTTCGAGAACATTATGACCCGTCTTTGGAGATGTTTCCGCAAAAATCGCTCCACACTGTCGCCCAAGCTTGCTTCCTTCATCATGACTAACACAGCTGGAGCCTCTGTAGACATTTTCTCGGAGGTCTATTTTGTTGCCACAAAGAACAATGGGCACTTTCCTCCCAGCTCCTTCCTAATATCACACCAGCAAACAAAACAAGTCATTGCGGAATACCAGAGGGAAGTTTTTCAAAGTCGAGTGAATTTCTCAAAGTCAAGTCAAAGCAAAGCAAGCCACACACCCAAGAGCCAAGGAGCTATGTCCTCAATTGTACAGAGTCCAATCGAAAATTAACTTAGCACAGAATTTTATAAAATCAAGAGTAAAAGGACAAGGACTTGAGAAAAGTTCAAGAAGCACATGGACCGGAAAGAAACATCCAGCAAGAAACTTCCAAAGCCCAAGCTAACTCAATGCTGTCAACTTAGAGGCTAGCCACCTCATTGTTAATGTCATGTCGTGTCCTCACTAAATTTCGTTTCCTAAGAAAAAACTGAGAGGAGACAGATAGTGATATAGAATGATACGGTTTTCCATCCGTGCTCTCATAAATATAGAAGTCCATCCAAGTTCGCAGACTAACAAGACAGAGCAAGATATGCTAGAAGAAAGAGTCAAAAGAGTAATCGAAGCGTGTCATACTTCAACATTTTGAATCCACTGTCGGATGCTCACAAATGTCCTTTCATTGGTCACATCGTACATGAGGATCACACCGTCAGCTCGTCTGAAATAAGATTTCGTCAAAGAACGAAATCGCTCTTGGCCGGCTGTGTCCCAGAGTTGAAGAGCCACACAATTCCCATCTACATCCACAGTCTTCACACGAAAATCCACTCCTACCAAACATTAAGATGTACAATAAATATACATAGTTAGGTAATATAGGGTAGAAATATCTCTTTGGTAATGTCAGGTGGACCTCACTTTCATTCTGTTTATAAATAACAATCAAGTCTTTAACCTCCTTGTTTGGCGACACTAATATTTGCGGCTAGAAAATGTTTTAATGACAGTATTTTAACAATATTATCCTAGAAATACTGGTGGGGGAGATATTCATTTAATCATCTTATAAACATAATTGGTAGACACATTATTGCCAGATTTTTTCGGTAGTGAAGAGAAAATTAGATGAGTGCAAACGATATTCGAAGGGAGAATACTGTGAGATTACTATGTCAAGTTATTATCCTATTTTCCAGGTAATCAAAAGTTTTCTTCAGTTAAATTCAGTATTTTAAAAAGTACATTATGTAAGTGTTCCGCTTATATAACCACTACCTATTGTGGCAGTCGAATGGAATGACAATGGTATACAAAAACTGAACTAATACGAAGTAGTGGCTATCCATCTTTGTACAAGAGAATCTTTATTGATCCTGCATGGCAACATTAAGTATACTCTAATGTAGAAATACAATACATCACAGAGAGAAATCTTTAATAGAAAGAATGTCCTGGAATTGGATGTATTTCTATAAGTTCCATTTGTTAATAATTAGGTTACTAACGAAGTTTTAAATAAGCGAATTTCAATATAGGTATGTTGTTATATACGTGAACAAAATGCAAAAATACACAATGTACAGACAAATATATCATCAATCATTCTGAAGCACCAATGAACTGAATGACTTGGCCCAATAACTCCTTTTCCTCATTTATTCTAGTTTCCTCTTCTCTGACAGAAATATCTGAACATTAATAAAAATTAATGGCCATTTATTCCAAAAGAACTCTGCATGACCCTCAAGAATCACACTCATACTTATGATACTTATCAGCCGTTAATACTTACTTATATACGCAGACATAATATGCGAACCTACTTAGCACGAATCAGTCCTCGAAAGAGTTAAGTGGGGCAGCCTATACTTATTTCTTTCTTTGTTCGCTAAACATAGTCGTCTGAGTGTGTACTCCAAAAATACTCACTACCTACTCCATTTCATAAATTAATTCTTACTACAGCACAAAGTTTCCCATTTCCCACCCAACTTTTGTATAAATAGGAAAACGACTGGAAAATATGGGAATTCAGTAAAAGTAATTGCGCAAAATATTGCTAAAAAATAATTAAATTTGGGGACTTGTCCTAATTATTATTACCATTATTTTCCATATTCCCCATAGTTTCCACCAAAGCTTGGTAATTTTCCAGAGAAAAATTGCAAAGCATAAATAGGAAAATGTCCCATTTGTTATTCGCCAATTTAGGTAAAATATGACTAAAATGGACGTGAAACTTTACTTTATAAGAATATCTCTTGGTATTGAAAAAACATGGGCTGCTTAATACAAGGGTGTAGGTAAAAATAATTACCAATGGTTGAGCTGAGATTTGGTGAAAAATGTCCGTGGCAGACTCGTTCAATAAATGTGGTTTTGCCGACTGCAGCGTCTCCTGCCAAAATGACTTTAAAGGTCCGATGGGGAAATGCGCTATCCTTACCCATCGCTAAGGAGCCTGGCTCTGCCGGCAACGGTATTTCATACAAAAACATCGGGTTAACACCGTTTTTGTTATTATTTATCGTATTTTTGGCTGGTGTGAGAGGTGTATCTTGAGGACTCGACTGCGGAGAAGGAGATGGAGAAGTATTCGACCAAATGCCTGATGGCAAAGGACTTCCATCGCCTTCCGCCTTTATTTCTTCCAACAAAGTCCCTCGTCCGCTATCTTGTCATGGAGAAATTTATAAATATTACTTCTATATGAATTAACTAATTTTTAATTATGCATACCAAACAATATTTTTGCAATTGACGAATCTTCCAAAGTTGTATAGTAAATTGAAATCGGAAATATTTTTACCTCTATCAGTGTCAGATAAAGGGAAATTTTGAAACTTTGTATCAGAGTACGAATAATGCGTTTCGGGTGAATTTGACAAAGAATTTTGGTTAATATTCAATTCTTGATCGTTCTGAGCTGCAAATTGTTGCGGTGCTGCAGCGGAGAAACAGTCGTTAGCATCTGACAGTACACGGTTTGCCTCACTAAACTCAATCACAATAAAAATGACAGCATTTCAAGTAATACATTACATGGATTCAGCAGACCTTCAAAATAACTGTTACTCAGATTGCTTGCAATTGTATACATGAACAGTAGAATAGATTAACACTTGTTCTTCAAATATTATTTGTCATGAATCCTTTGAAGGTATAAGTTATAATATAAAATTACAATATAAAAACCATTACTATATTATGCATTTTTGTTACGCATTTACATTTTCGAAACAAGAAAGATTAAAAATCATATTATACATAACCTTTGAGAAAAACCTTTTTTACTTCTGTGTACCTTAGCAAAGAAAGATGATTCTGCATTAAATCACATTGAGTTTTGTATTCGGTAGCAGCAATTTTTTCACTGCAAAAGAATATTATTATGGTTAAAAGTTAGAAGGATATTTGCAAAACATAATTTAAATTGGTGAACAATTTTTTAAATCACATGAATTTATGGTTAGAACTACGAAATATCGCATGAATTATATTCATATATTTATTATACGCCAATTATAAGTAACTATAATACGGTACATAATTATTTAATAATTTAGCTAGATCATTTAATGAAGAAGATAAATTATTAAGAAGCGGAAGCTTCTTTTTAAGAATGCCCTGAACAATCTGCCTGTCTGTCCTTCCGCCAGTAGGTTCTTTGGTTGTATACCTCCTGAACGGCTTGAGATAATGATAATTACTTCAAACTTTTCTATAGTGTGTTCTCCTGGGGTCCAGATCTGAGTATATCGTTTGAACCCTTCTGACCTAAATTTGAACCACTAACCTGCTACAGTCATGCATGACTTTAGCAGGTTACTGACCATACACTAATAATGGACCATGATCATCAATCATGGTCCATTGTTAGTGTTGCGTATGCATAATGGAGAACTAACCATGTACACCCAATCTACTGTGTACACAAGTTGTTTTAAACACAGGAAATTAACATTCACTACATTTTACACGGTATGCAGTAACTAGCTACAGTCAAGGGCTAAAAGGTGACCTTTGCTGAGTAGCTACACTATAGGTGGGCCTCAAATACGTTTGTGTCAATTAATAGGAGACTTCTGCTTCTTCTCTATTATACACATTTGTTGCAATGGTTTATTTTTTGTTCGATAGCCAATAATAAGTATTTAACTTACGAATGGAGTTCTTGGTAAAGATCTAGGTATTCATTTCGCTTCTGTGCTAGTTGAGCTTGCAACAAAGTGGCTTTCATTTGAGCTTCTACAAGAGCTGAACGAAGATTTCTGTTTTCACTTTCTGCTTCGTATAATTTAGAATACTCTTCCGAACTTTTTAGCTTTTTGTCGCGAGATTCCTCTTCTGAAAGCCATTCTTCAACCTACGATTTCGAATTTCGAAATATCCATATTATTCATGCATGCATAATTCTACATCGTATAAATTCAGCATGTAACACAATAAATCGCTGCATTTAATTTGAATAAATAATGCAATTTATGATAATAAATAACAATAATTAAATGGCGCTGTAATGTAGCCGTAGCAAAAACCTCGGTCAAATGATAAGGGTTTTTCAAAGCAAAATTATTCACTATGCTGATAATAATTAAATTTTGCTTTAAACTTTTCACTAACTTTTTGGAATGTTCTCATTTGCGCAGATAAATCAGATAACTGGCTTTCCATTTCCACTGCTATTTTCTTACGCTCTGAGTCCATTTGTTTTTGAGCTTCCTGTCTTGCTTCAGCTTTAGCTTTTGCCTCAGTTTTTGCCAATTGTTGGTCTAATTCTTCACCAAGAGCTGCCAGTTGCGCTGCGTGGGCTTCCCGTTCTCTGTTTAGATTTAATGCAAATGACATTTTATTAATACGTCCACCGACAAATAGTTATTATAGTTCTTAAGCATTTCTAATAACTACAAAAGATTGAAATACAATATCACAGTATGTTTTGCAACTTAACTTGTCAATTTTTTTAAATTACGTTTTTCAAACTACAGTTTATTGTTAAGCTGGCATCAGAAAGACATACATTTTGCATCGAGGACATTAAATTTAAGGAGATGAATGTAAAATAGAGGATTTTAGCGACACTCATTGTGCTCCAAAAATTATTTTTGCTAGAATAAGGATTGGTATTAAAATAATAATTACATTTACGAATGTATCTTACTTTCTGAAGGAAATTTCAAGCGATTTATATTCATCATGCAAACCCTGCACATCAGTTATGAGTGCAGTAAGAGCTTTTTCCAGTTGATTTGACACTTCGACGCCCTTTTCACTTCTTATTTCCTCGACAATGTTGTACAGTTGTTCTCCGCTAGGACAAAATATTGAGAAGCCAATTTTTTCATAAATGACATTAGAAACGTTTTGTCTCTTCAATTATTATTTATTTAAAAAAAACATTATAAACTCATGGGGTAAATGTTGTATATAACGTCACTTTTGCTTATAAATGCTATACATTCTACAAGCTTTATGCAACACAATCTGCCTATTAAAATAAATATATTGGTAGAGTGCAAACTGACCAGTTATTAATAAACGGTTCTATGTTAGTTGGTCCAACGTTGGTCATAAATTGTTTCCAAGCGGGTATAGCAGTTGCATGCTTCTTTTCCATTTCTAAAAGTCGCTGATTGGTATTGGACCTATCTGTTGAAACAATTTGAAGCGATCCTCTTCTTGATCCCGGAGTTAAAAAATCTCTGAATCCATGAGAAAAGTCTTCGAAATCTATTTGACCATCTCCATCGTGATCCAAATCCGTAAAAATGACATCCGAATCAGAAGATTCTATACCAAACTTATTGCAAAGTTCACGAAACTCAACGGGTCCAATTACACCACGATTTTTAGTGTCACAAGTCACAAACAATTGTTTTAGTCGAAGACTAGAGCCTGTAGAAGTTGCTCCAGAACTTGTAGCACTTTGACTGGTCCCACTTGACATCATTGTGCGTTTTTTCGTAATCACATCAAAACAATTGTCACTTGTAATGCCTGCGAATTTACTAATGGTCTAAGTATAACCACCAATTTTTTATTTAAAAAACTTTCAGTCTCCTGAAAATACCAAATATTTACATGATTATTATTCATACTTGGTCTAAAAACTTTAAATACATAATATAATGAAATTAAGACTTATCTATTAATACTGCTATTGTGCTACAATATTTATATATCATTCTGATATATAAATGTCATTCTAATCTGAATGTTCATGTTTATGGAAAACGAAATGGAGATAAAGGACCATGCAGTAAACTGTTAATACACATTTGCTACATAATACAAACATTCAGGACATAGAATGACAGACCCAGTTAATGTTAATAGTAATTCACTCTCTAATGAAATAATAATATTATTATTATTACAGTTTTACAGACAATAGTGTCAAGTGTAACCATCACTGGTGCGGACTCAAAAGAGAATGCACAAATGCAAGATGAATCTGAATCTAGTCATTTGCCCTAAAAACCTCTCCAGTTCGTTATGATTAATCTAATATCAGATAAACTCTAAATTAAGCTTAATATTACACAAAATAACGGTTTGCGTAAAAACCCACAGTCGTATTCCACAATTGCCCTCAACTATTGATACACAAAATATTTGCAAACACACTCGCACTGTAAGAATCTCACTACAAATATAAACGAATTTCGTAGTAAAATTTAAATGCGATTAGTTGTGGATAGCACCTAGCATTATCAATGAATTTTTTCTAACTAAAATATATATTACTAGCACATTTGGTTCTCATAATCGAGGTGACGGTGTTAATATATTTCCAGAAGAGTAACCAAAAGAACCCATGTTAACTAGAAATGAATAATGAGAATTCTTTTCTATGTAAATTGTACAAATGTATATTCTTGATATAAAATAAATATAGCACTGTTTACGTACAAAGACACAGGCACCTGATTTAGGAAAATATAACTTTGTGTTTATGTGCAGTGTTTGCATATTGTATATTATTTAAGTCGGCTAAGCGTACTATAAGCATAGCTATAGAATATAAACTGTAGAATTGAAAAGGAAGGGTTAATTACTAGTATTACAAGTATTATATTATGACAGTGATTACGTTAATATAATTTATAGGTATTGCTGTAACTGTGGATGTTAGGTACCTTTCATTGCGTTATTTATGAAGGATGTGATGAGATTGCAGAATGATCGTGATTTGATGCACAACTGGGCCAAACACAATAGTTACATTGGATTACAATGTTAGCTGTGATTTAATGTATGTAGGTGACAGTCAGAGTCATCAGCACAACTGAATCCACTGGCATAGCGCTTTATGTAAACTATAGCTATTGCTGTAATTCTCAGTTACTCATCCTTAGACGTAATAGTAATAATTCTTGTGCACTCCTATAAAAATGAGAGTGCTCAATGAGATTCAAACTGAGTATTACGTGCGATAGTACACTGTAGGCGACATAACTAAAATAATTATAACGTCGGCAGAAAATAGCGTATTACGTTCTTTACTGTGGTATATTCACTATTTATTTAACAGTAGTTGACAGGACACGATATAATTTCACTAATACACGGCAGAAGGGACTTCGGCACTGAAGAAGAATTGTTGCACTATGTAGTTTGAACATCCTTACTACACACGTTGATAAAGCGGTATGTGAAATGCAAAATGTAGAGAATAAAAGAAACACAGATGTTATTTACACAAACTGTTTGGATAATATTCATAACTGAGGTATTACGTCTTTCAACCAGAAATTCGGCAAACCAACAATACTCCAACAAACAAAGAGCAAGCTGCAATAAGCTCACTATGAGACTGAGACCACCGCAGAAGTAAATTCAAGTTATGTCTAACAGTCAGTTACAAATAAAAATTGACAAACTACTATCATGTGCGGGAATGAAGCAAGACGATATTCAACAGATGTAACCTCAAATTGTGTTTCTATATCCTCACCATTCTATGAATATGAAACGATCAACAGAAATGCACGAAAAACACTTTACGTCCATGGCTTTACTAAGGAAGACGAGATTAGCAAATTGACGTACAAAGCAATCAAATCGCTTATTACAGAATGTTATTGTTTCTATTCGTATAGTTACCACTTTTTCTCTTGCTTCATGTAAATCTTTCAACAAATCAATAGAAATTGTCGTTTTGATATCCTTTTAAATGCATACATGCTCGTAAAAATTACTCAATGAGAGTAGAAAAATCTGTCACTTAGAGTCACGAGTCCATAGAGTCACTTTATATAAATAATTATTTATATGTTTATTATGAAAATGAATGCACTACACTATCTGCTCTACATTGAATGTATATTCCGCAAAATGGGTAACTTGAGAGTGTTGAGAGTGAATTACTTTAAAGGGTTTTAAAAATTAATTGTCAATAATGTATGGTGTATGGTGTATAATGTATGGTGTATAGTATCGTTGTGCTTCTGACTGATCACTGATTTGTATGTGGATTGAAAATTTATACATTTAAAACCCAAATATATTTCTTACTTGTATTTATTTTGTATTGTATTCAAATTCAATAGAACTTTTAAATGATGGCTTTTGATGGCATGTGCTAGTGCATAATTATAATATTTTGTGCAACATTTAAGGCTTACGTACAACGATACTCACAAGGAGAAGTTTTCAGCACAAGAACACAGTTATGAAAATATGCAATAAATCTTTAAAATTAGTCCTAATTACACTATGTGGGTTGTTGGAAGACCAAAACGGTTTTGCATGAACTATGACTGAAGTTGAAGTCACACTACGCGCCATTACAGGAATGAGCGTACTCAGTTCACCATTTGTATTTACAGAATTTACACTGCTCGGCTGTGTTCAGATTTAATTGAGGGCAAAATAAGACTCGTTTTGATCCAAACGACTACACGTAATTATTAAAATTTAAGTGATATTTTCATAATTTTGGCGTTTAAATTAAGTTGACTTCTTCTCCTTGTCAGTACAAGTAGGGCATGATAAATTGTTTTTTCAAAATTATACTAATCATTTTGCAAGTCTAGGCTTTGGTGACGATTTACTAGCAAAGTTTTGTGATTTTATTTATTGGGCAGTTTTAACCAATTTCAAGGTAGTTATTTGCCATTTAATGTCATATAATGATTGTCTGAATTGGTAGTTTCTACACTGGCTGTAGAATTCATGTCGTTGAATCAATTCACCGGAATGCTAGAATTGTATTTAGGTTAGGTTAGGTTACCTGTTACACTAAACTACCGAGGAAGCCTTAATATGCAGATCTATTTCTGATGTTCACCTCAGCTCTGCCATCACGTTATCTACTTTTCATCGATGCATCCCGAGAGCTGACATTAGTTAAGTAAAGGGTATAACAATGGATTATGTGTAATTCAAAAGGCCTAAAACCACATTATATTTTAATTCTTCAATTAAATGAGAAATTCGACTTTGCATCTCAGGATATGCTTTAATTTATATTAAATTTAAATATGAATATTTTATGGATGGATACAGAAAACTGGAAAAATTAGCTGACTCAAACTTTAGTAAGTTAGTAATAAGAATTTATTTAAGCAGACAATAGTACACATTCTTGATAATCCTACCATAACAAAATTACAATTGGTTTCTATTCTATTATTTACTCAGTTATTTTCATAAATTATCGTAATATTTACTAGTTGAGAATACTTGAAATTTAAAATTTGTCCCATTACAATTTAAACTGATAAAGATTTGCTGTTTAAAGCTTAGCAGAACTTGGATCCAAAATTCCAAACATTAAATAAAAATACAGCTAAACAAATTAAATATTTACGTCATACCACACACAGGAATATAAGGAAAACAAATACCAATACCAAAAAAATTAAAACTCACCTGTGCCTGTGGTTGGATACTTTGATGTATTTTACAGATAGAATTATGGAATACGTACATATATGTATTAATGCATACTATTATACCCATGCAAATCTAATACACACTAAAAGTAAATGTAAGTATTATCATAGGTTTATAGGAATTTACTACTAAATCTTAACAAAATAAATTAATCAGTGGAAATGTTACAAACATATAAATACCGGCGGGTAATGTAAATACTAATATACAAACAATGGTAATTCTATATACCTTTTAATTTGTGATCCGTATGCAATTATAATCATTGTAATAGTAGTTCGTTTTCCAATGGGGTAAAAGAAAAATTGAGAGACAACATTTCTATTGCTTCCTGAAAGATGTACGTCCTTGTCTTAATTTCCCAAAATAAAAAGGTTAAATATTCGGAGATGCAGAATTATTTTATTGTCCTTAACAATTTAAAATTACTTTATTCTATATTAAGTACACAATAGATTGTAATACTGCTAAAACTTGATATATTAATTGATATTTACCTTCCTAAATCTGTCTAATCATTGTAATTATTCTAAAGTACGACAGGTAGAGAATTTAATAAAAGATTAGCTAATCAATATTAACATTAGAGTAATAAATTTTAACATGTGTAGACAGATTTGACTTCACTTAAAAACTTATAGCAAAATATGTAGCAATAAAGAAATTTATCACATTTAGTAATCTGCAAATAATAATCATTGATGAATATATACGAACTAATTTTTTTGCAACTAAAGGTCATCACTCATTACCACTTCATACATTTTATAAATAAATACAAAACTTATATGAATAATGTATCCAGTATATTCCTTCTTGAATAATGTATTGATGTAACAGAAAGCAAAAACATCCCTGAAACTATTTGTTGTCATCAAAAGGCTTGATAAGTTCCACATGAGTAAGTGGAAATTTCCCATGCTGTAAAATAAAAACACTTGGTCAAAGTATTCGAAATGGAGAAAAAAGACCGATTTTTGCTTAAACAGGAGAATATGAAGACATGTCTGACCTTGCCATTAAGTGCCCCATTTACGACCTCTCCTTCTCCAGATCCATCTTTCATTTGAGTTATTTTTATAATATCGCCAATGTGCAGTTCCAGGAGATTTGGGATATATGGGCTTGGATTTTTGCTTTTAATAACTTTGGCATATACAGGGGTGAATTCCTGGCATAAAAAACAAGTTACAATTACACAAGTATTCCATAAGTACATATATGTTGTTAGTTCTCATGTTTTATTAAATGGTTCCCATTCCAAACACTTACACCTCTATCACCAGACCTATCCCCCATCAGAACCCCAGGGGCAGACATTCTTGAATTAGATGCTGATGATTTTGGACAATATGATGGCGGAATTTCGGAACGCTGAATGAAATATCATCCTTTTAATTACTGTCTTTTTATTGTGTAAGGATTTAGCAATAAGGTAGAGAATAAATAGGGTTTTTCTTACTCTATGGGGGGGTACAACAACATCCACTCTTTCCTTACTAATGGGACGAACCAAAGCAGTTGATTCGAATAGATTCCTCTTGTAGAAAGCCAGCAATGAAGGCAAGTCTCTGAAAGATAACTCATCTCGAATGAGATATTTAGTTTCAGAGTCTCTCACTAAGGTCTTAATAGGATACTGTGCAACATCACTGTGTTCCCTACGGAATTCCATTTTCCAAAGACTGATTAATTTCAATGATGCATTATAACGTGTATATCTAAACTTCTGTACTTATTGTTAGGCACATTAATCCTTTACCTGACACATAAAACATATCCGCCTCTTGTAGAATCACGGACTAAAAATACTCCCACCTCTTCATCGTTTAAAAGACCCTTACATTCGTCAAAAGTCAGTCCACCAAAATACCAGCTTAAAACAGAAACAACGGAATCGAGTAATCATAATACTTACTAATAATAGTTGTACCTAGGGCTTACCTTATCGCATTTAATTAAAGTAGGTATAATTGAATTTCCAGTATTATTAGTTACGTATTTGCTATGACAAAAACAAAAATAACCTTTCTTTGTCGTGTTCATCAAATTGTCCAGGCATTTTTCTCGAATTCCTTTTTTATCTTCAGTATTCCCTGTTTTGTAATAGATTTCACTCACATCGGTTAATAAAGCTACTTATTGCTTAATGGAAGTACTCTCAAATAAAACATTTTACACTATACTCCTGTTACAATAACTGTCTTTCTTTGTTTTTTAAACTTCAGACTGTATTAAGCTAAAACGCAGAACTTCCAGGTTTAGAAATTTCCCATTATGTACGTGAATGCCGTTCCAAAAATGTTTATCTGTATTTAAAACTCACCCTGACCAGTAATATAATACGTAATTACCAAATGTCGAAAGGTTATAACATGATGCTCTATTTAGTTGAATAAAATTTGAGATGGGTTCAGAACCAGTAAGCTTTAAAAGTTGAGTGAAGAGTATTCATATCTAAAGCAATTGCGGAAACACCACAATTTTATCATCATGATATTGTCCATTAATTGGAAGGGTGTATGAACACCACAAATAAATACGTATATATGATATTTAATTAACACAGAGGTATTACGATTCCGTGAGAAGGGATTGCATGTATTAGCACACATTATAGAACACACACTCTACATAATGTAGCGTAATGCATTTTATTCTAA
The DNA here is from genome assembly GCA_020352615.2 of Yoshiicerus persimilis. Taxonomy (NCBI): domain Eukaryota; kingdom Metazoa; phylum Arthropoda; class Collembola; order Entomobryomorpha; family Tomoceridae; genus Yoshiicerus; species Yoshiicerus persimilis. The sequence continues at coordinate 38,373,382 of CM060170.1, read as the reverse complement.
TGTTCGAATTAAAATATATATTAATACTAATATGGAGCAGCACCAACAACTATTATATTACCAGCCCTATATATTAGCCATTTAGTTTCTCAAGAATTTTCCTTCTCCTTTCAAAGGAAGTCCATTGACCACATGGAAATTTGAGACTATGCAGTAGTCCGAAGTCATGCCTCGCCTGTCTGCTGTACTGCGTTAACTGGTGTCCTCTTTTTCATTCCAATGCATCATTAAATTCATTAAAGATAAATATATTCATTGCCAGGCAGTTTATATATGTCTGGTGTAGCAATATTACAGAATGACGCATTCCTTTTATTTTTATTTCTCACTATTCTTATACTTGCTAATAATACTCGGGGGCAAGTTTCATAAACCAAACTTATTTGTTAATTATACATAATATCACCACTATTAATAGAGACGACTAAATTCTTGAATTTTCTTATAATCCTATCCTAACAAGTTCAGTGGTCGAGTTGAGAATGGAGACTTTTCACATTTCAAGTGAAATCACTCTGCATAGTCTCAAATTTTCAGTTCCATATTTAACCAAAGGTCTAAAATTGGTAACATTGACATTGGCAATAGTTATGACCTACATTGAGATTCTTCGACAGCTCCTGAATGCCAAATAATGTACAGTGTAGTAACTTATATTATTATTAAGACTTGCACAATAGGTTTTATGCAAGTTATCTTTTTGAATAGCTACCGACAAAATAAGAAATCCTAGCTTTTGGGACTACTTGTCGCTATTCATTTTCAGCATATCAAACCTTATTTATAATGTACAGTACAGATTCAAGCTGAGTTTAAGCTCTGTGCAGTTATTCAAAATCCAACCAGACACTGTACTAACAGAACTATTTTACAGTACCAAATGATTGAGGTGTCGACAAATGATTCATCGCATATGTGTTTTCCAGCACGACAGAATTGTTAATATTGGACTGCGATAAATGAAAGTATCATTCATGCAACCCAAACTTCCTTGCTTAGCTGCTTACAACTTTTGAAAAAGTCAAAGCAAATCGAGGCCTCATGCCTCATCAACTAATCATACATAAAGCTATGGTCAAAAGTACTTTGCAATAATATTTATTAACTGATTTTCCTTGATTTTTAACTTTTAGAACCCGTGCAGATATAAAAAGAGAACTAGATAACTAGTGCATGAAAAGTTTCGTTGAGACCAACATTATGAAACGATTATTGTTGGATACTATAAGAGATACAATTTTTAGAGTTCATAACAGATAGTACATAATTACTACACTGTATTTCCATATGAAAGGAGTAGCCGAATGCAACTTTTTAATCCATGCCACATTAGACGTTATATTTATATATTAGTTATATAGCATTATAATATTTATATTAGTAATATTGTGCTTTGGTAGTGAAAAAAGAAAGTAAATGAAATTATTAGACAGCATTATGAATATGAAACGTATTTAATTGGATATCATTTCTGTTCTGAACTGAGCACAGTATCGACCACCACAATTGGTGAAATGCTAGGAGAGTTATGGTTTCTTTTGAACTTGGTAGAAAACCCACTCTTCCATAAAGGATGGAACGAAAGCCTGGGTTCTGTTGAAGAACACCGGTTCATCTAACTGGAGCAAGACATCTTCGTACATTTGCAAAGCAGCAGGAGAGGATGTGCCGTTTCCATGAGTCATGAATTTCCCATTTGGTTGAATGACAGCAAAAGACATGTTCAAAATTTTCTTAATGAAATCCCAGATTTCTCCTTGTGGAGTGGGTGAAATGGGAATGTCGGTAAGATCACCAAAAATATAATCAAACTTCTTCTCTGACTTTTTGCATTCGTCCATATATTCGATGGCATCACCAACGATTATTTGGTAGTTTTCCTTCTTGTAGGTATCCAATGTGTCCCCACAGGCTTTTCTCATGTGGATCTTGCAAGCCTGCATTACCATATCGTCAATTTCAACCATAATGATACTCCGGGCGTTTTCTTTCCGAAGTTCATAGAGTAGTGCACCATCACCTCCTCCGAGAATGAGAATTTCCTTCCCGGTGTAATCTTCTTTCCCTCGGCACATGAGTCCTTCGGTGTAGGCAATGTCTCCTTCGGCTAAATTTTGAAGATCGTCCAATACAAGCATATTTCCAAAAGCCGGCGAATGTAGAATTTGAATTCTTTGAAAATCCGAGCGTTGATCAAACAGAACTTCGTCAATATCATATTCAAACAGCCGGAAATCAGAGGAAAGGAAGTAAATGTCAAAAGAAAGCCCCCGCCGAATTGCCGGCAGAGTTTTGACGCTTTTCGGTTTGTTTCTTTTGGCACTCAATTGGGTTTCGAGAGCAGAGCACTCTTGTAAACTAAGGAGCACTTTCTCGCCACATTCCAAATAATAATCAATGTTCACTGTAACCAGTCCGCTGGAATAGATTCGCACGGTTACCACACTTCCCCGAGGTCCTACCAAAACACTCACACTTCCACCTTGGTTTCCTTCAGCCAAGATTTCCTTCGTTACTATCTTCTCCAAACTGCTCACTCCGAATTTCGACTCGAGAACTGCGCTCACTTCACTCACGATTTCTTCATGACCTCTGCCAACAAGATCAGCCGGCTCCACAGAATAATCCAATAAAATCGTTTGGGATCCCATAACTGAGCAATAAATCTATTGGAATTATAAATATTGTGCAAATTGTATGAAGTTGTGAAAAGCTGCGGAGTCAGGAGTCTTTCTTCGTTGTAAACCACCACGGACTTGCTGTGAGTGATTTTACGGGAAGACAGCAAATGCGAAAGCGAACAGAGGATTTTTCGCAGTATACGTAGTATGCAGAAATACGGGTGCTAATATGTGCAATGCTTCTCTCAATGCGTAACTTCTTTTAATACCCAGGAATACATAGAAGCTCCATGTAGAAATAAAAATAAACCAGGAGAGTATGGGATTTCGATATTACTACTAATATAATATCAGCACGACATCACCAACTTCCTAGACTTCCTATATTGCTATTTATATGGAACATGTCCCACTACCATACCCATACCGAGTAAATGTATCTTTCGAAATGCGGATGCACCTTGCACGTATATTATTCTCTATGTACTTTACATGTATATCTCATGGCTGTTGTGTTCAGATACAATCAAATATAAAATTAGTCTTGTACCACAGGCAAAGACTAAGGTACAATGGTTATGTATTTCGGTATACCCGATATGCCCGATAGAAAAGGTAAAAAAGCCCATTAAATGCAAAGCAAAGTAGTTTGTCCCATACTTTCTTCTATACACAATTGTCTCCTATCCATTGGCCATTCAGATATTGCTTTCGAAAATTGTCAGCATGAAAGGTCATATGTCACATCTATATACAGTTGAATCTGACCTAGTCTTTGTTTTGCAATGAGGAGTATCTGACGGACACGACAGAATGGTATGCTTACATTGGGACTAGCAGATGGACAATGATGCTTCAATTGAGACGAGCTTGAACGTGTGGAACACTACCAAGGCTTTTGCTTTCGATTCGACCAAGTTCGTTTGTTTGCAGGAAAGTTTAAGAGGAATTCACCTGGGTGAAAATAATGCAATGTAAGCTTAAGCTGTAGGGAGTTATAAAAAATGTTTACTGAATTCAAGCCTCCTGAAATATTACCCTCTACTCCAATCTGAATTTATAATGTATATCCTATTCCACACTTGTGTCTTGCACTCAGCGTGTATAAGTACATGTTTTGTCCTAGACTTCCTACTATGTCACTCTGAATACTAATTCACATCAAGTTTGCATGACTACATGTAAATGAGTCTCAAGATTGTTACTTCCATCCCGTTTTCGTTAAATTATTTGTTAAGGACTTTAGCCAGTACACTTTGCCTGGACTAATAGATACATTTTTAAAATATATCATCCGGTAAAAAGCGTTTGTACAGTGCATATCTACCTTTTCTTCGTCTACATAATCTTATTATCATGTGCATGTAAACTGTTGTACAACTGTTGTGATGTTGTACATCACTGTAATATAACATAGTTTGCATGTAAACAAGGAAATCCCAGCTCCACAAAATCGGGCCTTCGGCACGAGTAAAAGGCTGTCAACAATAACTTAACATCACTCATTGCTACCTTTGAAATGCCTCTTCCTTAGCACAACTTAGTGTTGTCTACTTCCTCCTTTACAAATACTCACTGTTACCTTTTATGCATTTGAAATACATTAGGTTTAGGTCCTCCGTGAATTTACAATAAAACACTATCTTTCATTTTTAAAAGTATCATTAAATATTGCATAGACAATGATTTATTCATACACTGTATAGTTTACCGAGCAGACACTTTGATATGAGGAAGGAAAGATTGTATCGAGAGTATAAGATGTGCAAAATAGTATTAATGATATTTGAACTCTGAAACCAATAAAACATGAGATAATCTATCTCTTATTACTATTACTTCGGATGTTTAATATTTACTAGTAATAAATCTGTGATGGGAATGTGGACAAATAATGGCTAATCAAGAATAACTATACAGGGACATGCAAAATGATTTGAACCCATCTCTGAGGGCGAGGAGGGCAAGTAACCCAGTAGTTATATACATCTATCGGATGGGTATTTAAACATAATTTTGTGACACCTGCCATTATTAATATCGGTTGACATTTACTTTGCGAAGTGTCAGGTTAAACAAAAAACGACGAAAGATAAATTTTATTTGAAAAATCTTCGCAGAACAGTCCCAATGAAAATCTCCAAAACATTTCATGACGATCAAAGTAAGTTAAGTCATTAAAATACGGGGTATTGAACCAGGAAAAGAAAATTATTTTGCAGTAAAAAAGGAATAAAAAGTTGTGATGAGACTTTGAAGCATCCTATAAAATTCTGCGCATTCATTTCCTGTTCACCTTTAGTTGCCAATGACCAAGTCGATTTGTCTTTCCATTGGGCCAACTGCTTTTAAAATTATTTTATATAATTTCTGTAGCAACTAATTTTCAATTCAAAAGTATTACTACCCTCTTTGTGAAACTAATAAAAACTGAAAAATGGTACCGAAAACCTCTGTTGTTACTGTTGTCTTACTGATGGCTGCAATTTCATTAGCATGTATTACAAATATATTCATTGTGAATATTAAATTTATTAGATTTAAATAGGAGTGACGCTCAATTAATTAATTGTTTTGTTTTTCCCTGCTCAGTGATGCCTCAAAAATACGAAACCAGATACGTAGGGGGTAAAAAAATATTGTATGAAGGGAACCGCCAAAAGAATTTTGGGCAGAACCTTGCCCGCTACTTATACAAGAAGGAAAACCATGTTTCAAAAGCAGTGAATCCTAGAAGTCAAATACATCAAAAACCTGAGCATTACTCCAATCCTATGAAAATCCACAAAAATTCACCTGTGAGCTTCGAACAGCCTAAAAGAAAATCTTCTAAAAGGTGAATCGTCAAATAACAATGGAATTTCGAAAAATCAAGGTTTAATTTCCCTAACTTAAATGGATCACAAGCTGTGTTACAAAGGGCATTCGATTATTTAAAGTATTCAGTGTTACATAATGTATTGTCTGTCTTTTATTAAAAAAATGTAAAAAAAATTACTAGAAAAATGCGGAAATAAAGTATTATTGACTTTATGACAAATCGCTTTTGCTTTCTGCAAATAAGATATTCTCGATTCTCGATACATCTCGGTCTCGGTTCTGTTCAATCATATCCGGTCGGACCGCTTCGTTTCGTTTCCTATTTTCCGTTTCATTTCGTTAATTTTTGAAAAACGAAACGAAAATTCGTTTCGCTGTTTCGAAGGACCGTTCGTTTCGTTTTTCAAAAAAAAAACAAAAAACGAACAAAAAGAACGAAACGAAAAACGGTTTTCTAAAATGACCGGTTGACATAAAGTATGGCCATAGAATGGACATAGAACATCTAAGTTACCTATACGTAATTTTTAATAAGGGTATATCTAAAAATTTGTGATTAATACTTATACTGTGTCACAGCCAAAATAATTATTAATTATTAATCTTCGTTATCATATTATCATGTCACAATGGGAATAGCAGCAGCCAACTGTGTTGGAAGTGCTGATTCTGTCTGGTTAACTTTTGTTCTGGCTGATGTACCATATATTGACATGTTAATTAAATACGAATTGAATTGAATTGTAGTTAAACTAATTTCAATAATTAGCTGTCTGTTGAGCATTGACTATGGTTCTGGCAGTTGACATCGGGACTTGGAGTGGTCTTTGATTATTGTACATTAACTCAACTAGTTATTTTCAAATACTGGAATATTCTACTATTTGAAATAGGAGTAATCGCAGTATGCCAATGGATAAGTAAAGATTCTATGTAATGTTAATCAAAATTACTACATAATATAAAGACAAGTGTTACTGGAATCCTAAAGCCTATAGAAACAATTTCATCTGCAATGAAATGAATACAAAGGATTGTTAGTCAAATGGGATGTCCTACGCTTTGTTGACAAATTATTTTCAATTTGGTTGTGCTACAAAAACGAAAACCCCGTTTTTCTAAAATCTACTGCCGTTCTGGATACGACGGGTAAGATTTTGTACCATGGATCATTAATGCATGCTGAGAAGTTTATAAATAAAAATGATCCAAAATTATTTACAATGGGAGTTGTTCTAAACCCATTAAAACACATGAATAGTTGTTAGCTATGTAAATAAAATGTCAATGCATATATTTATTTAGCATAATCGTAACACAAGTTTGGTGTAAAAATAACGAAATAATGTAGACACATGATCGTGTATGATCCATAGGATAATTTGGAACAATGAATTATTCTATAACATATTAACGGATTTAACTTAAGTATAATTATGAAACTATATAATTAAAGTCACTATTCTTAATAAAAAACAAGTGAAATTCGACAAGCAATGTAATTGCTTAGGGTTATTCGTACTGGATTCAAAATTGCTACCTTATTACAGGGTACCCCAGATGAGTTGAGTATGAAAACCCATTTTGTCTTCAATGAATGTGGCAAAAACTCAATAAATAGGGAGGCTTTCGTACTCATCCGTTAAGAGAAACCCTGTACTTTACATCTAGTATGGTCTCAGCTGAATGATGCAGTTCTAGGGCTTAGGATTTGTCAATAAAGCATTTTACAATACGTAATATTAAAACGGATAATGGGTGGTAATCAGAATTAGACATAACAGGAAGGCTATGAAATTTTAATTATGTATACAGTATTTATTTAGGCTTGTTTTACAATGAATAGTAATTTTATTTGAATTATTTAATTGTAGGATTCATATTACAACCATTAGTAGACATAATAATATGTGTATTAATTCCATACAATGATAATTTTAGTCCCGAGTTACTTGACAAACGCCACTCACTCCACATTAAAAGGTACAATTTCTCCTTTCCTTATTCTTCTTGTGCAAAACATGGCATCCCCTAACATTTTAAAGTGTTTTAGTTACTTAATGCTTACACTAGTTAATTTCAGCCTCAATTTAATCCATATTTAACGGTTTGTATTCTAGATACATATAATAGATACTATAGACACTAAAATCGATTGCATTCATTTATTGCACGCTATTTATCCTCATCTACATGTTGCAAATCTTAATTCTAGTGTGTTTGTTCGCGATCGGATAACTTCAAATGTTTGATTCGTCCTTCAGTCCTTTAAGCTTGTTCGTCAATGTAACATACATGTGACAACAACTGCTTCCACTTTTACTATGTCAATTATAAGAAAAGGATAATAAAACTAATAACAACTTTGCACGATATTCTTAAGATCACCCTGTTTTACTCCTTTCCTATTTAATCACAAAGATTTGTAACATACCCACACTAAACTTTTGTACAATTATTCATTCCTTCGTACAAGTAGGTATAAAGAAACTGCCGATTTACAATAGGATGACTTTTCTGGTATACTTACAAACAGAAGTTTTAAATTAGATTTGACAATTGACAAAAGCTAAATACTATGAGCTTTTAGAGGGGCGAAGGTTTTAAAGCACAAATACTCGAAATTTTCAAAGTTAGAAATCTTGAATATGTTGGATGTCGCTTTCAAAACAAAGTATATTATGTCAAATATTTACTCGAATTTATAATTGTATAAATATGACTAAACGTTACAGGAATGGTTGAAAGTATAAGATAGTCAACTATAAAGAAGATCATCGGTATGAGTTATATACGTACTCGTCTAGATATGTAAAATAATAATTTTAATGCTTATAGATGACATATCATCAGGGATGTAGTAGCGTCTAAACGAAAATCCTATACAATTTTTCTTTTAGGTAACTGTACAAATTTTATTGACTTTTATGTGCATTACTTGATCAATTGGAAACTTGGTCCGTTAGTAGCATTTATTATTTCCTTATTCATTACGGGGCACTTCCTCATTGGACTAACCATAAGACACGCGGTGTCTATAAAACCGTTCCAGACTGAATATTCATGAACCACGCCACACTGCTAAAGGTAGGTTAATAATACGTTGTCACTAAATAAACAATAACTTGAATCTGATTACATAATATGACAATAGCTAACTGACTGACTGACTAGGCTCCTGAGAGTGAACCTTCAACTGTACAATGTACAATACAATGTTTAACCGTGTCAAAAGTGCCAAGACTAAAGACTCGGAGAGTACGATTAGCTAAGGTTGATACAATTATGAGGAAACGCCGAGCTAGCAATGTTCTGCTGATTAAACATGTACAGATTGTTATTTTTGGAGTCTGTTCTAGTCTATTATACTGTACAGGTATTTTCAGAAACACTTCTTACGCTACATGGATATACAACAATTTAGCAGCAATATACATACTCTTACAACTATTTACTTATAATTTCCTTAATTTCAAGTAGAGTAGCCACCCGATATTGTTATATATTCTTAATACATATACTTAAGAAGTTCTACTTATTTACAAGTAGCCATGTAAATTCTGTACATTAAAAACTTATTTGATTGTTACACTTCATCACCTACAAGATACAATTTATGTTGTACAATTACTAGAATGTGAAAATCAGCATTAAATATTTGACTTCAACTACTTATCTCTATTATACCACTTAGCCGTAAATACATGTATTCGTTGCTTAGTTTTGAAAGCTGTACTTTTGACAACCATTTTGACATTAGTTACGTACTGTAAATAAATCAAAATTGTTGCAATGATGTCATATTCAAATCTGTATCTATCATTACTAGTATCCACCTATGGTCTATACAATTAATAAGTAGTTAATATTAATTTTATGTGTACATATAACGCTACTGTGCATATTGACAGCTAATGCTCCTAATTAACGATTTGACAGACAATTGATTAAGTATGAGATATTTAGATTAGATATAACAGACCTTGTAGCCAAGTTACTTAATCATCTGCCGTCTATAGCTACATATTCGTGTTTACTCTAGGTAGTTGTCCAACATCAAAATTTTTGTTACGTTTGAAGTTATTTTTCAGTACACTGGATTACACATATCAAAGCGGCTTCATATTGAATAACACTAATTCATGATTTTTCACTTTACAGAGTCATATATAATCATATGTACTTTCAGAGAATTAAATTTAATACTGAATACAACTAGTATTCTTTGAAAAACTGCACATGACTCCCACACATCTTAAAATCAGTCCGTTATATGGAGAGCGTCACCAGTCGCCGCATTCGTTGGATTATATTCTATTAGTTCGACGTGTGTAAAAGGAAAATGTCCTTTCTAAAATCATTAGTCAAAATAAAACAAATTAATTTACATTAGTAATATAATATAGTTAAACAAATATTATGAAACCTAAAGTTTTTCATAACAAAAGCCTTACCTTTCCATTTTTGCCTCCGTCAACTACCAGCTCTCCTTCCCATTGTCCGCTAATATTAATTTTGGTGACTCGAATGATATCACCAACTTGCAACTTCAAAGCTGTATCATCATAGGCATTCGGAACTCTGGCCTGCTTTACTCTAGCAAAAGTATTTTTGTTAGGCTGAAAATTTCAGGAAACACAAATTCTCAATTAGTACGGATGTTACAATTTATGAATTTATAATTGACAGTCTAAGAAAAACAGGTTTTTAGATTTCTAAATAAATACCTCTATACAGGGTTTCTTTGGGACATCATTTCCTGGAGGAAGTGATACTGGCTCAGTGGGTTTAGGTAATGGCACAGGGGTAGGCATAGATTCCGACATCTTTTCCAAGTACTACAAAATAAAGAAACACTATTTTTTAATTTATGCGCATCATTTGTTTCATTGACCACAATTAGTAAATTAAAATATAATCATTTAATTAAATTAAAATTAATTAATTAAAAAATGAATGTTGACTTAAATAATAGTAGCGACTACTATATTTAAGGTGACTACTAGGATAATTATTGTATTTGTGTACATTATGAAACTGTATAAAAACGAGAGCAGTGACACCATATGCAATAAGATACATCAAAGAGATACTAGCTTACCGGTTTTACATATGGAACAGGGATAGCACCCATTGTACCTAAAGTATTTTTAGCCGTCCACCATTGCTCTTCATCCTTACTGATTATTATTAAAATTTCTCCTTTCTTAAAAGGTAGATCTTCTGGATCCTGTAATCACAAATGCGATGCATTATACTATACAGAGGGAAACTACATATTGATATTAAAAGTCTAGAATAGAACGAATCGAAAAAAGATAACACATACCGTTCCATCAAAATCATGTTTAGCTATAACTTTTTCAAACTTCCGAGTAGCTGGTCTGACTAAAGGAGTAGTATCCAAATAATGGAGCTTGTAAAATGACAAGAGAGATGGAAGATCAGGGAAGCAGCGATCACCAATTCTGTACTTCGTTCCTTCTTTTTCTTCGCTAACTTTATTAATTATGTAATGGCAAACTTTGCAATCCTCCCTAAGAGCCAAAATGTAATAATTAACTTCCATTTGAAAAATATTTCGCCTTTCAATCTAATTATAATAATAGTACAGTATTGAGTCCGGGTGAAGCAACTGCCTCCTTGTGAGGAATTTGTCCGTTTAATAAATAAATGGTAGAATCCAACAGTGGAATTAAAAAACTTAAAATAAAAACTACGAATTCGAAAAACTTACTTAACGCAAAGGACGTAATCCCCTGGTATAGATGAAGAATCCCGGACAAGAAATACACCTCCATCCTTCTCTGCCATTAAAAGATCAGTCGCATCTTGTCGAGAAATAGGTCCAAAGTACCAACTGTAACCAAAGTAAAAAGTAAATTATTAAAATACTCTGTTGCAACTCTCTTTTTAATTTATAGTACACTTTTATTTATATTACATTTATATTATGAGTAGTATTAATTTAGTTATACAATTGTGAGATAATCAAATGGTATTACCTTTGACGATTATTAGGTTCAAAAGTTTTGGCCATGATTGAACTTTACTTTAGTAAATAAGTAGTAAAATGTAGTTTGCGTTTTAGGTTTAGGAAGTATATTATTTTGAAGGCAATGCCCTCGGAACAATGTGTTTGTAGACAATCAATTATTACCAAACAGACAATGGAGAAATTGTCAACAATTTTAAATGGGTTGATAAACTTGATTGTTGCATTTAAAGAAGGTCCGCATATGCCTCCTATATGTTATTTGTGTCACATATAATCAAAGTTTTTAATTGTTTTTTATATCATCTATTTAATATTCCATCAGTTTAATTAGGGTATTTCATTGGGTTTTCCCATTTTCAAAATTTAAAAATCAGGTCAGCATTAGCTGCTGATTTGTAGGTAAAACAATTACCCCTAATTAAATTGTCCACCATCCAGCAAAGAGCAATAGCGTAAAAATTCAGATTTTCTAAGTTTCTAGAGTAGTTCAGAAGAATAAAGTGTCCACTGGGAAGATTAAGATTACCATTCACCGATAGCGATTCACGTTCCAACAGAACCACAATAAGAAAAGAGTTTCGAGTTTCGACAAAACTATTGGAATAATGATGTTCTAAACGACACCGAGACACAGAATTTTGGAAGCACGAGAGCACTAATTGCTAGATTTGTTGAAATTTTAAGTAATGTCAAAGTCACTTAGTAGTAGGTTAAATTTTGGTGGTGATGTAATCTTTGAGGGTAGTACTTATTAACTTGTACATTACAAGATTAGAACATGTACAGCCGTTAAGGACAAACAAATTAAATAGTTAGAAATGGTCATTAGCTGTTTGAACTACTATTAGTGTTTACACAAACATTAATGGTATCATTCACCTATTTCCATTCAACTAGTATGTAATTGTACTCTGTTTTGGAAAGAATTGTAATTAAACAGCCCTTCCTCTACTATTATTATCTAGGATGTTACAATAGAAACTCCGTGGAATTTATGCTTATAATTCTAGCTAATTATACCAATACACATACGCGGAAATCATACGGATATCGAATACGAACTCTACTCCGTACTGTAGGATACAGTTTTCTCATTCTCATCACTCTGTTAAACAACTAGGAAACCTCTAAGATATGAACGCAAAATTTATTCTGGAAGTTCAGATGTGGTGGTGTTATTACTTCAACCAAGAAAATTCCTCCTCCGCCGCAAGAAAGCGCTTTCGATCAAGTCAGGCATGATTCACCAACAAACAGCATTTGCTTCATCACGTTTTCATGATACACAGCTTACTATTATGTAATGTGTGTCACGCAAGACGCTAATACTTTCTTCTTCTCTCAGCATTCTGTACACCACTAAACCAACTCTACGACGTACTCTGCATTTTCTTTACTTTATTACCATATTTATGCTTTCATGATTCATATTATGAAGTAAGCGATAAAAAATCTCACAGGCTCCTTACTCCTTGGTTAGAGCTTCTAAAATTACTTTATTGCAATGCTGTATTATAAACAGGTCCTTGAAAAGAGAAACAGAAATCCATTCTCAAAATAAATTGGTTTGGTCAGGCGGCCAAGGAAGGGTTTTTTCTCTGATCGAAATTTTTAGAATTATAAAATCAATTACAATCGATATGCAAATACATTATATTACCAAATATGAAATATCACTATTTTCAAGTCTTCATAACAGGTCAATAGGAAATAATGCTGAGAAATCGACCAAGGTAAGGATTAACAGTTCGGTTTGTAGAATTGCCAACTTTTCCAAGGAATACACGAAAAGGTAATAATTCAGAAACTAACTTGGAAATGCAATTGCAGACATTTCTATTTCGTTTGGTTTTGCTGATTTATGATTATTAACTTACATTATAGAGTTAAAAAACATCTTTAGTAGAGGTACTAATTACTACTTATAATAATATTTATTTTTACATATTGTTTTGGAAATAATCATTAGCCCTTGCTTAAGTCATGTAAACATGTTTCATGTCCACACACACACTTCACATTAAGTATTTGGGTTTTGTGCCTCAGGAGGACCGGAATTCCCAAGAGCAAGCTAAGACTTAGGCCACTTCTTAAGTGCCACTGACCAATACTATACTGACCATACTTAATTCTGCCACATGCGGAAATAAACAACGCCTTCGCCATTTTTTAAGTTTTGGTAGCATTGTCGTATAGTGTAAAGTTCTACCAATAAAAATTCTTGCTACATTACAAAACCAAAATTTTTAACAAAAAGACCGGACTTTCTCATAGAGATATTTCAGAAAATGGAAGGTACTAATGTCTTGTATTACCAGCTGGGTATTCCATTTAATCGATATGTATGTCCTTGCAACTCTATGGTTTCTTCCCTATTAGAAAGAGCATTTGTATGGCTTTATTTGCCTATAGAAAGTTGCTAGCAATACCTTAGCATGATTGTGAGTAAAGATCAGACTTTCTACTTAGGGTATATGTACACATAACAAATGGAATCTCTTTAATATACTTGTAAATAATGTATATTATGTCCATCTATTTAGGTCTCCTGTTTCAATTATTCGCATTAGCATACTCTTAAGAGAATAACGACATATTCTCTAAAGGTGTATTCACACATTCAGAGTGTTCCAAAGTTCCAATTCACATACTTATTTTGTAAAAACTTCAGAATTGGTAATCCCGCTGCCTACTTCTATGCCTCATTTTTATGAATAGTGATTATACCTAAACTAGTAATTGTAGCACATGCCGAAATGGTGCTAAGTAGACAAATCATAAGTATAAAACGGTTTGATGGACTAAATATGTTTATCTCTAGACATGTTTAGGCATCCGATAAACAAATAAAGATAATGGAGATTTCCATTGAAGTTGTAAACATGTTAGTTCAAAGCGCTTTGTCATTCATAAGATAACCCAGGAGGTATTTGTGTAATCCACATAAAAAATGATGTCCATACCGCACCGTCTAGCTAACATTTACAAGTATGGCCTGCACCGGCTAGGCCTACGCTTGGAAGCATTGGAATGTCTAAACTGCACAAAGCTACCGTAAGACCTTTGATACAATTTCAAAAAAGGCTTTTGTTGAAAAAGTAGCAATAAGGCAGATTTCTGCTTATCAAAAAAACAAACAACAGAAATGCATTCTTTTGAATGTTAAAAGAATGAATTATTTGATATATTTCAGAGTAAGCATAACTTATGGACTTACAATGAGTAGATTGGTGTAATATCTTTACTCTGAAATCTCATTTCTCAGAAATTACTACATGGTTTATAAGATAAGCAAGCCGTAACTATAAATCTCTGTAAATACTGTTAATTTGGTTTATGCTTTAAAGTGCCATAAATTAATACGATTACAGTCACTCAAATTATTCCATTTTTATAATATATTAATGTAATCAATGATAATTACGGGATATTAATATCAAAAAGACTATGCATTATGTAATTGGGATACTCAAACAATCATGCCTCCTTTCTTTTTCCGGTAATCCTTTAGAAAAAAGGGGAAATAAAGATTACCTTTGTAGTATATTTTTGGTTAGGTTTTACTTTTCGGTGGTAATGCATCATATTTCTTAACAATATTCAGCATATTCAATATCTATATTCACCATTATATTTTAGTTTATTTTATGTCATTGATATAATATTTCCCGTACAATAAAAGTAGTCCTCTGCTTGGGCTGAAAATGAGCAACATAAAATATCAATTTGCTACGACGGTTGCTGAATGATAAAATGCATACGCCTTGAATCCTAATCCCTGCATTTGTTGTATAAATATATGCACATGGACCGTTAGTCATTGAATAACTATCGATTACTGAGTACAGCCAAAAGACATAATAATATGATTTAGGTTAACATGCATCTTTTCAGCAAATTTAATATACCAGGTTTTATAAATCATGCTACAATGTAGAAAAATACTCAAAAGCGTTATCCTCTATACTCATACGGACTTGACATTTGTTTTGTTGTCTCTACGCTCAAAAAGGTACTATAATATTGTCATTCATCTTTAAAAACCGTATTTGTGTTGACAAAGTCAGCATCCAGTTAGTTTTGACGCTTGTTATTGTATACTGACATTAATGAATATCCCCATGTCTTGGGAAAAACCTTTGCTTTGTGGTCGGCTAGTGTAATTAAAACGATGTACAAATCCTTGGCAAACGACTCGCAACTTTCACTCTCAACTAACAAGAGAGCAATCCACTTCGACGTATTCCCTCTAACATTTAATCCGAAAATCTGTCCTAACGAGCCAATCCTATCATGTCATGAATTTTACGTAGGTATTACTTAAGTACTTTTATACGAGATTACAGTGTATTGTCTGCATTTATCTCATGTCCTTACATAACATTTAGTTTTTAAAGGATGGCAATTTTACATTTATTAAACGATACTGAATGTTTTAAGTATTTCAAGTATTATTTGCGGAGTAATAAATTTTCGCAGTAGAACAAAAATTATTTCGTTAAGTGCTTGCCACTTTTATTAGAAATAAGAGTTTAAATTACAACGTAGAAGTGATAATATGTTGATACATCCTGTCTTCGTACCGCAACCTCACTTCTAAAGAGGGTAAATGAAGAATAACAATAAAGCAGCTACTTTTATATCATTTAGGTACGCCGTACAAGTTAACATGGAGAATAATATTACGTAGCCATTCATATTTCACTTAGTATTGAGCACTTGTGCTTACTTGGCTTGTGCTGAGGAAGAAGGGGATTAGTTTAAGCTGAGGCTGATGACTACGTGCGCACGGAGTGGCCCCGTGTGGCTGTCACCAGCTTTGATAACAAAAGACGTACGCTTTGACAACATCAACAAATCCAACTTCTACCTCTACTTCATCTAGCTTAAATTCTCTCTGTTTATGAAATACAGTAGCTGAAAATTCTTTGCAGTATTCAGGATATCTATTAATTCGTGAGACTGGGGACAAATATTTTAGGAATACAATTTAAAATATTCAGTTTTGATAAAAAACACCATTAATATGAAATATAATTTTCCAATTTGTCCGGGTAATATCAGATAACTATGAAAAAGTGCTACTGTACTACCAAAACAAATTCAAACTGAAGTATTTCTTCCCATTGTAATAAAATCTTCAAATTAGTGATGAAGGAAACCTCCTATTGCGAAGTTTTCCTCGAAACATGACCATAACACTTCTTCTTGTATACTAATGAAGCCAACTTTGATGCAAATATAAGAATAATGATTTTGTAAGAAAACGTTATATCCGGAATGTTCATAATGTAAAGACAGAAATTTAATAAAATGCTATCACTGTTTTGTAAAATCCAATTGGAAGCTTTTCAACCTTCGTTTTCTCGTTCACAAGTACAGTCACCTTAAAATGCTTTTTTACTTCCTTTGTTTTTACCTAGTATTCTATGCATTAATTATTAGGAATCGCTTTATTTATATGCATATGTATTTTGCATAATTAAAGATAAGTAATAAAAATATTGAGCAGTTATGGAACAACAGTTACCATAAGATAGTACTACGATGGCTGCAGAGTTTAGTTTGGTGTACTGGCAGATCAGAGAGACACTTGCATCAACATTATGGAGAATGAGGCAGGCATTGAACGGTGGGCATGTGTAGCTCACCTGCTAAAATAGCGTATCGTATTTCATTGAAATCCTCTTGGAAAATAAGGGGAAATGCGGAACAGTTTTGTTTCCCGGGAACCTCACCTCATCGGCTTACTTCTCCTCGACACATCCTGCTGCTCCCGTCACCACGCAATGTCAACACTCCACTCAGACATCATAGACCTTTGTTGCAAGAATTAGGGAATAGTGTGTAGCCTCGGCTGATAACAATAAGTTTGGTACTATTCATAAGACGCACTTGCAGAAGAGGTTGATCTTTCTGCCTCTTGAAGTACTTGCGATATTCTCACTTGCAAACTGACTTGTCAATATTGCTTTTCGTAAGTTTTCGTATTATTTCATAACTCATGTCTATTTTTCTTTGTCGAAATGATATTGTCAAGTCATTATTCATTGCTTTCTTAGTGTTAGTTACCTAAATGAATTTAATTTTTATGCACTCATTCTATGAATATTTATTGACTACGGCGAATGCACTATGGGATTTGATGATATGAAAAGGATATATGTAAAGCTCGTATTGAAATACATATATTATTTTTATTTTATAGAATATTTATATTTGTACTTTTAGACAGAGAGATGGAATTTAGCTAGGGGACTTTAAGAATAGTAAAATCTGCTGCAGACAAAGACAAAGCTCAAGAGTCAATACAGGTGTGGTTTTATTATCTGGCTTTCTCTCAACCCCAATCCACCTAACTATAAGCTGGAATGGTATTTAGGTGTTTTTATGTTCTAGTACATTCATACAATTCATATGTCAATGTAATTGGTATAAATACTGACAGTTAGTTAAACCAGATATTATCCTTTTATAAATTTTTTGGATGACCAGTCCTAATCCAAAGTAGATTAGTTTACGTATATTTGACAATGGAGCATAAATTGTCTATGTGTACCTACCAAAATTATTGCCATTGATTACAACCACGCAGTATTTCCTGGCTAGTCTA
Source organism: Yoshiicerus persimilis (assembly GCA_020352615.2). NCBI lineage: Eukaryota > Metazoa > Arthropoda > Collembola > Entomobryomorpha > Tomoceridae > Yoshiicerus > Yoshiicerus persimilis. The sequence goes on along the minus strand of CM060170.1, from coordinate 38,355,330 downwards.
TCAATCTGTTGTAATATAGGCCTTTAGCAATATCAAATGTACAGTACAATGTACCTGTTATAGGAGTGGACTTTCACGATGAGCTATTAGGCCTATGGCAAATAGAAGGGATATAATTTCATATTTTTATACAAACTCAATTTTGTTCTAAACTGTTAAACAAATATTAACCAACACACCTGAAGTGGTGGAGATTGGAGATAATATACCTCAAAGAGATTTAAGTGAGATGAAATGATTGACTGCATTGTGAACATTTAGGTATATGAATAATTTGGTATATTTATTGGCTAACTACCTTTTCTACAGACTGGTTGATAATTTTATTTGTGGGAAAGCTAGTGTAGTATTGAATTGTGTACTATTGTTTAACAGTCAATATCGAAATTCTATTGACAAAAGAAAGTAATCTAATATAGATATATTATAATTACTGTGCTCGATTTATAAAAGTAATGCGGCGCTGAGCTCCGATATATTGTAATGCATAGGGAAGGTAATATCGTTTAGTAGATCACACAATCTCACCACATCGTCGTTTAAGCAAACACACGTAGTATATTATGCAACTCATGCTTATTAAAAGACTTTAGTGCTACAGTGTATGCGATAGTTATAAATATATCTAGATACACCGTCTGCACTTCCTCATCTTTATTCAATAAGAAAATGAAATATACACACTGGAAGCAAAAGAGAGAAGCAGACGAGAGGTTCAACCCTAGATGGGTAGATTTTGATAACAGGAGCATGAACATAGATAATATACCTAAACGGGGCAAAGGTAATATAGTACGGAGGCAATTAACCATGAAACCGTTTCCATTGAAAAACTAACCGTTTGTGAAAGTTAAGCATGGAGAGGACAAAAGACTTTGTGAAATAAACTCGACGGTTGGCTTTTATAAAGTTTTCACTTGAATGAATTGAGATGATATCTTTCCATCTTTTTCGTATTAAGTATGGGCAGATATAAAGATACAACATACAAAGTATAATATTGCATTACATAATTTGATATGATGTCGATTCTTGGAGGGTGAAGTTACACTGTAACCTCTGTCGCTTACAGGTTTGGCTTATAGAAACAGTTTTGTACAGTAATATTCAATGTGGTCGTACCATAGAGTAGTATTATGTTCGTAGTATGATGTAATGAAGACAATGAGAGAATGGAAGTGGAGTGGAGTTGATTTTGGTTATAGGAATTTCGTTGGAGGAGATCTGGTGACTTGGACTTGTTTCCTTCTCATAAAAGTGCTAATTGCATATGACTTCTAGTTTACCATAATGAACAATTAGGTTACACTTGAAATTACATCTTCGACTCTTCTTGTATAAATGAATGTGGGAAATAACCTTACGTACTAATGTACTGTGTACTTGTCACTTTGTGTTTTCTTTTCAGTAGACCTCACTGTAGAGACTTGGTTGATAGAAGAAAAGCTGGAAGTAACATTAAACTTCCGTGTGTGGTAACCTTACCCAACATTAACACAGGATACATTTCTTTCATGTTGTCAATTTACTAAAAGTATGTATACAAAGCTTTTATAGCACAGATATGCGGAATAATAAGCATTTGGCGTAAAGATATCTACTATATATCCTGTAATCATTTAAAATTCATTCATTTACTGCATGTAATTATGACTGATCAGAGAAACAAGAGATACACAAATCCATTTTTGGTTAAGTAATAAATAAAATATGCAATTGTCTTGGGCAATTTATTCCTGAGTAAATTCAAAATGACAAAAAGGTCGGTGCATAAGTCATTGTTAAATTATGGTGCCTTAGCTTTCCAAAAGTACCAAAAATTTGCTGAAAGCAAGCTAATTACTTATTGTGCCCATATATACAAATTTATCCTATACAAGCAAAGTTGCCTATTAGCAGCTATAAAACTAGCAGAAAAAAGTCGCTGAAACACAACGTTGTATTATGCAGTAAGTCGGTGAGTTGATCCTATTAAAAATGATAAGTTAGGAAGTCGGCCTAACTTGTGCTGTGAATGGAAGGTGCACACATTTCCTATATCACTTTTACGAAGAATAGTATTTATACGAAAATATTTCCCTAATATGAATTGTTCATGTAAATACTAAATACCCATTATTCCAGTTCACGGCGTTTCTCATTCTAACAAGGCAAAAGGGATTGCCTTTTTGTAATTCATATAACGTTCTGTTAAGTCGAAAGTATAGTAAAGTACGAAGGTGAAATATCGGGAAAATACAGCTGTAAGACAATACTAAACCGTAAGATAGAATTTAAATGGATAAATATGAATTAACTTTTGTACTAGTAGGTGGGCTCTACATATTGGTTCATACATTTCTGCTGTACAAGAAGCGAAAGTCAGCTAAGTAAATACGCCGTGTTTCAATAGCGTTGAGGGAACACATTTTAGTGTGATGTAATCTTGACACGGCTATTTACCTTTACGCTCTTCCTGTACGTATTGTATTACACATTTTTGTATCCGTATATCTCAATAAGGTTAATAACTAATACCCACATTACTTGTACCAAAATATATATTAGTGCCGTAAAAGTATGAATTGTGTCTCTTTATATTTTATCTTGATATTTCTATTAATAGTTATTACCTGAAATGATTGAAATGAATTTTATAATATATTCGGCTTATTTGAACAGGAATAAAATAAATAAACTGCTTACTTAAAATTAATTGCACCCATTATTTGAATCCTCTATAAACTGCAATTCTTCCGGGGTATTCAACAGAGTTTTACGGTTTGTACTCTACTTGTATGCAGCAGAGTTAACAAGGTGGTTACGTCTGATTGTCAAAAGAGTGCAAGTGTCTCTTTATGTTTTACACCGTCTAAAATGGGTGGGCCACTGTCCCTAAATAAAAGTGGAACTACTAGAGCAAAGTTAGGAAGCTTTCCCTACCCCTTGGTGTGTTTCATTATTTATATGAATGGGTATTACTTATGGAACATGGATGCACACCATAGAAAGTGGTCATCAAGTAACATCCGAGTAGGTGAAAATTGAATCGTCTTTTGGTTCATCGTCAGCTCTGCTTTCCACCTGTCATTTGGAATAGGAAGGGACAAAAGACGAAAGCTGAGTACAGTATAGCCCCGAATTACTTGTAGGTGTACATTTGTTTCACGCTTGTCACTGGCGTTACCTCTTAATTTTTCCATTTCACAATGCAATGTAGACAAAGGCTCTCCACTCAGTTCCAGTTTATCTTCTTAATCAATTAGCACACTCATCAGGAATCAAGTCGTTCAAAATTGTTCAGTTATCCAGTGTATTTTGCTTCATAACAAAAATAAATATATTATATCTAACATATGATGAATCTACATATTAATTATAGTCGACGAGATTACTTTAAGCTAACTTCATAAAAGTCGTTCATGAAATTCTCTCTACGGCGTATACTTTGCTTAATACACCCTTTACCTTGTGTTTTACTTCGTATTTTTATTATTATTGTGATGGTTATACGCAACAACACTACGATTCCTAATTAAAGACCAATTGGATATTGCAAAACTAATTGTACCTACAGCATCTCACATTCCGGTAAGCTAATTTTATTATTTTCTGTTGCACATTGTCTATTTCACGTGAAACATTTAATAATATAAAGCTTTTTTTATTACCATGTACCATGTACCTCGTTTGTTCAGTAATTATTTTATATGGCCTACACAATTAATAGTTAAATCAAACTACATTGAGATGAACCAGTAAAGTATAAACTATGTATTGTGTGCAATGCAAGAAGAATACCAAAATTATTGTAAGAATAAGTCAACCATCGTGTTATTTATTTTTCTGATATTTTTTGCTGCAATTTTAGTGTGCAAGTGCATTTGCAAACATTTAATTAGTAGTTATATTTATACATTTTACATTATTCATTAGCGGGTGTAAGTGTAATTGTGGTTTGTGTATTAATGTAATTAGGGTTGAAATATCTCTCGAAAGCATTGAAATATTTTGATGAAACTTTCTTCAGGAAGTAAATGTAGGTTCCCTTTCAAAAACCACTTCTGAAATATGACCTCTGAATAAAATATCAAAAACTTCAAAATTTAAACAAAATATTTTGCACATTATTTGTGATTGGTGTAAATATGCATCCAATGTTTCCTATTTGTTTTGTTTTTTACTAATGTATTATATGCGTTTTTCAATTGGTTTATTTAAAACGTATTACGTCACTTCTCATTACATACAATTGTAAAAGTAAAAGAACTTTTTTTCTCCATTGTGATTTTTATCCTTTGCATTCGTACAATAAAATGACAACTTTTGTTGCAAACTTTGTTGGGAACAATGAATAGAAAGGTTTTGTAGATTTATACTATTGATATGTTAAAAATATATTGCACGCTTAAACAGAGGAAGCATTCTATTATGTTCAGTGATTGCTATTAGTAATACGGAAGAATTCAAATATAAATATGAGATTTCCAGAAATGCAACCATAAAACACCGCTATAACCTTTAATGCTAAATATGTGTTTACATACAACTAATGGCAATGATCTAATTAAGTTTATTAGAATCTCCTTTGTTATATGAATTTGAAATATCCTCAAATGCTTGCAATTATACTTTTGGATAACATAGTTAATTTGTTCAACTGTAGATAACATAACATCTTGGTCATTCAAGTATATAGCAGTTTTACGCAATTACTATGCGATCCTCGAAAAGGTTTTTCTAAGCTCTAATTTTTAAAGAGTTTGAAATATTCTTAATAAAATTAAAACCGAAAATAATTTGAGAAAATCTTTCTGGTAAGCTTAATTTTAGTGAATAAGTAATATAAATTGCTTGTGAAATCAGAGAAGAAAGTGTTCCTAGAAATGTGATTGTATGTGTGGTGTGGCACACAGAGAAGAGCAGTGGAGATATTGAGCCAACACAATGTTCGATAAAAGGGAGACGACTGAGCAATGTGGGTGTTCGCACAAAATTTTCGACAGCCAATAGGAAAGAAAAGAAGGCTGGATTATATGACCCTATTCCCATACGTGGGATGATGGCAAATTTCTCTTAATTCTACACTTTGTGTTAAGGTCACATTACGCTGCCAGAGCGCAACCAAGATTTCAGTGAATGAATCTTTATTTTTTCAGAATCCGAATTAATAGAAATACTGGAATCGTCCTTCCCATCTTTGAATTATATGTAACTGGAATTTAGAACTAAAGGTACATGAGAGTTACACAAATGTATAGATGTATTTTGCAGTGATTCTGAATTTACGTCTTCGTAGTCAGAAATTCAATGCGATAATTTAAAGAAAAGGTAAGGTTTTTGTTCATGAAGCCACATATATTTAAACATTGGGCAAGCATTTGAAAAAATAGCAACTTCCATAATGTAGAAAGCATTCAAACCTTATATTAAAATTTGTTAGACTACATTTAAGATATTTGAAATATCTTTCGTTCTTGACCGAATGAAATGTTCTTGACTGAAACCTAGCAATGAAGATTGACCGCTTAGCAACTATAAAATATACTATTAGACGTTCAACTTTCAACGACATAACAATTTGCTCATTTAAGTAACAGTTCTACTCAATTAAATCAACTCTGCAGTGTAATCTTCTACGTGAAGAATCTCACAAAACAAATTACCATTATCTTTTATTATTTGACAATTATAATATCATTTTGGTGCACGGAATCACATACTTTGCTTTGGATATTTATTGAAAAAATAATTCCTTTAAAATCTTTCTGCTGACCAAAATGGAATGGAAAGCATAGCAATTCGCATTCACATACATTTCTATTGGAAAGCGGTGTCCAGTTAAGAATGGTAGCATTGTACCCGGAGTCTGAAGATTTCAGATAAATACGGGGTAAACTAATAGCAGCTGTAAATCAAACTACATATCTAAATTTTTATGCTACATTTTAAGTATTTGCATCTTTCAGCATTGACTGTAAATTGTCCTTATATTTTGTTGAGAGAGAAGAGAATGTTTCCAAATTATTTATTAGGTACAACCTGTAATCCTGATACGACTAAAAAGCTTAAAATATGAAAACCTTAAAAAATCTTAATCTTAACTGAAGTTTTGCTTTTTCTTGAGAACTTTAACAATTTTTAGATGTAGCTATCAACTTACCGAGAAATCTTCAAGACTATTTGTAATTGTAGCTTCACGCTTCTTCTCAAAAGTTGTTGGTCTTACATAAGGCAATAATATAATTATATAATATGTAATTATAATTAATTATACCGTTGTGTGGTAAAAAATCCTTTATGAAACGCCAGGATATTTTAACCTAACGTAAAGTAAGTATAAACGAGGAGGATGGAAGTAGAAAGTAATTTCATCTAGGATTCAGTATTCTGTTCTTTGTATGTCTTTGCTCGTACTTCTGAGCTGACATCAAACAAACGTGGAATGAAAGGAAACCTAAATTAACAGTGAAAGGGGACAGAGAAGCCACTGAAAATAATGGAAGAGGAAATTAAAACCGAAAGTGCAGATGCAGTGTTACGGTGATATAATGCGTTCTATACACCCAACGCATTATATGTATAACTAAAGGAGATGCAAGTTTATTCTTCTATATAGGTATACCAGGAAATTATCCAACATCTTAATAAGTATATGGAGATTATAGGTGTACCGGATAAGTATGATTCACATGAGGAGAGAGAAACCGCCATATCCTTATAATGCCGGAACAAAATTTAATTATGAAAAATATTTTACTGTGTTTGACCACAACTAAACGTCAACTATCAAGAATACCGGCATACACATTGCAAAATTTCACATTCCATTTATACTTCAAAATAATGATGCTAATCCTAGGATGTGTTTTCATACTTTCAAAGAAAGTCTTTATTTTTACCAATGCAAAGTGTAACAATTTTCTCAAAATGAATGCAATCATAGATAATTCATTTTTAGAAAATTCTCTCCGAGTTTTGAGAAATATTAACCTCAAATATTTTTAAAAAAGTGTTAATAGAAGAATTAATAATTCATGAAATGACTGACACTGGATTTAAAGTGACGTTAATTAGTTGAACGGAAAAATGAAGTATGCACGAACAGGCACGTATCCAGGGGGGTGGCTTCGGGGCTTAAGCCCCACCTAAATTCTTGAAAAAGGGGAAATTTTTTATCGAAATTACCAAAATTTTCCGCGCTTCGCGCGAATTAGCACTTTTTGGAAAATATTTTCCGTTAAGCCCCACCATGATGATTTTTCTGGATACGTGCCTGTGCACGAATATAACCTACGTGCCATACTTATTTTGTATTTTAATATTTTCTTGCAAAAGTATTATTCGGTTATTAAGTTCTTTCATATTTTACAGTAGCATACTCGAATGTATTAGTTAAATACCATAGTTTCATTGTACTTTATGAATCGTACTTTCTCAATGTAATCAGGAGCAGAAATTTAGAATTTACAGAACTGTAAACTGTAGTCAGCCACATGACATAATTAGCTCTGTCTGAATAGAAAGTCGTGTTCAATGTAAATAATACTTAGTAAAGCTGAGAATAATGATGTGAATGAATTGGGTATTACACTGGTAATGTTATTGTACACTGTTTGGATCTGGTGTGGAACTTGAATTGTGGTTTTCTGGAAATGCGCAGTGATTGAAGAGAGATTGGATTCCAGATGGAGGCCCTCTTTTCATCTGACAGTCCTCTGTGGGCCTGTGGAGAGCTCAACTCTCCCAGCTCCGAAGAGATCTTCAACTCTACATCTAATATGGCTGGTTTCACTTTACCTCCTCTAGAATTGGAACCTTTGCCCAATCTTTTTGCACCCACCGCTACTTACAAGTAAGGAAACCATTATCCTCAATACTCATTCTTATTTTACTGGTGAGTGGTCAAAAATAATATACTCAACAATTTCTGAATATACAATAGTAGTAATAAGGAAATATTTGGTTTGCATTATTGGATTAATTTATATATACATTCCAGTAAGACGAAACACCCAAAATAATTTTTATAAAGCCCTTTAGTTCAAGAAATTAATGTTTCTTTCCGTGTATTTTTTAAGGAATAAACATTTAGCTTTTATCATTCAATTTAAACAACAGATTTATAAATAACTAATTCAGAGTAATTGAATAGTAAACTGCCGCTGATAATTACTTATAAGGTCAGAATTTCTATAACGATAAGTAAGAGTATTATTTTTTGGCTGGTTTGGAAAATGCCTTACCAGAAAACCTGTTATACTCCAATTGCATTTCACTTACATGCATAGGTATAATAATAATTTTTGAGCAAAATTTACTCTATAATACTAATTTTCACTAATCTTGATTAATATTGAATGTCATCTACCACATTTCGACACCTTTTAGATGAGTTAAGAAATTGAGTTTTTTATTGGAATAAAATCCTGACGCGAAAGATCTTTCCTTTGTTGTTCACCACATTTTATGGTAATATACATTTGAGCCTTCAGAGACAAGTTTTGTAAAACATTGGTTTATTTCTTACTTCTAATTATTATAATTTGATATTTTTTCATCCTTTCTTTATCCACACATTTGCAGCATCAAAGTGTGTTATATGAAAATAAACCATTGCAAGACTATGCACAAAGGTAATGAAGAAGCGGAAATGAGATATTATTTCTATCATTTTTACCTATGTTTTCGATAGTTTCGTTGATTTATTTTGAATTTATTGTAAAAAGTATTTTCAGTTTCTGAACTTCTCTCTAATGGCTATCGTCGGGGTGGGGGGATACAATCGCTACCTACTTCTAATATAACTAAGTAACTGACACTATAAAACTTCCGCTTCTTAAATACATTAAACTGTACATTGACAAAGATTATAAATAAACTTTCAAAATTATTTTTATTTATAAGCAAATCGAAGCGAAAATTACAATTTGAAAATCAAAAATACATTAAGGTGGACTATGTCTCTTCAATGTCAAATACAACTTGGAGCATTAGTGAATTATTGTAACTAGTAGTAAATAGCAGTCAGAGATAGCCCTACTTTCTAATTCTGATATATTTTAAATTTAAATTTTGCAGAGACAGCTCAATATATCGAGACAAGTCGGATATTCCGGATGTTTTATTGTCATTCAAATCATCTCCACAACTTGGTGTTACAGTTGGAACCGGTCAAATGTCTCCAATGCCGTACGGAAATTCTTATTCCCAATCCCAACAGGTATACCTGGAGAAGGCTCTACCATTTATCATCGAATATAGTTTCATGCTCACTTGAAAATCACTTATCGCATTTTTTAAATTTTCACAGCTTTTATCTCCTAATGGATATTCTCCTAACTACTGCCTGGAACAATCATTTGTTCCTCCTCCAGGGGCACCGAATTGCCCGAATTTTGGAGCGACATTTCCCTCAATGAGTGTCAATGTGTCCATGAATATGACAATGGGATATTTACCTCCTGATCCAACGTTACAACATCAGGTTATTTTAATATTATCAATATTTCTAAAACGTCATTTCTTAACCCGTTGAAGCGGATTGTCAGCAATACATGCCAGAAATACCCAATTAGTTGTTATGAGCTGGCATGTATTTATACCACTATTTCCCTTGTAATTGAAATGGACTGGCAAGTATTTTTGACTATCTTTGCCATGAACTGCAAGTATGTATATACAAGATACTAAAGTAAATTCACTTCTCGTGGAACGTGAACAGTAGTTGACATTTAGATCAAGTGTTGTAATAAAAATTACAAAACTACCATTAATATTTCTGGTAGTAAGCGTTTTAGGATGTGGCTTAGAAGTAAAAAAAGTCGGCTTTAATTAAACAGCTATCGGATTCTTTCTTCACAGTAGTTGTATACTGGAAATTTATTGTATGTATTTATTGTATGTATTGTATGTATTTATTGTACTAAACTCCAAGGTATGGATATGGAGGAGCTGTGACACTTGAAGTAGTGTTGACATATTTTCGTGAAAACAATTGTATCTATATGAATAACTATTTTAATTCACCAAATGCAGTACATGTATTACTGCAAAATGGACCTTATGTCTCTGAAACTCTTTGAAGTAATAAAAAGAATCTGTCGGATATGAAGGAAAAGTCTTTTGCCTCTGACGGAATTTTTGTTGAAATGCTGGAGATCAGTGATAGGCGCTTCCTTTTCGAGAGTCACTTCAACTCATTTTAAAGCGTGATACTCAGCAAGTCTTTCCTAGATTCTCAATCACGTGGTGCTCGTTAAAGTCTTCTCGAGACTCTTCTATGCCATATGATAATATAAAAGTCTTCACAAGATTCCGCCCTGTCCCCGGACGTTTACAAAAGGTTTTTGAAGACAATTCCTTTTTAATAAAATCTTCCAAACATTTTTTCCAGACTTTTCCAACCCCAGAAGCGTAATAATATCGCATCCAATACATTTTCTTTCCAATTCCAAGAAATAGACAGCAAAGTCGTCCCTAGACTTTTTCCCATCACGCAGTGCCTAAAAACGTCTTCCCAAGACTCTTTCCTATCACTTGGTGCCTAACAAAATTGTAATATTATTTTTAAAATATAAGACAGTTCTGTTGCAATAAATTGCGAAGAATGAAGTAACGGTTTGAAATATAAATAGCTATTTGGTTTACCAATTGGGATTACAATTAAAAAGAAAGATTTAAATTTACACATAGTATTTGGGAGACAATGATGAATAGTGCATATTGCCCCTACAGATACAATGGCCAGGGCCGGGAGCCCCTGCTTCATCTCACGGGCATGCTCAGCCTCCTTCTTCTTACTCCTATGGATCGTCTCTACCTCAAAACTTCTGTCATCAACCGTACAGTTCAACTTACAGTTTTGCTGCCGACTTCCGCCCAGAACCGACTCTAGAGTCTTTTCGGACTCAATGGATTCCTACTTCCAGCTCTCTTCTGACAACCACAGCAGGTCTCTCCTCCAATTCCAGATCCTTTGGTTCCTCCAGTAGCAAGCGTCAGAAATCCACTCGTACGTCTTCCTTCTTTCTTTACTTAGAATTTCACTTATCTTCCATTTATGCACACACAATTCATAGCCAGGTAGACAAATTCAAACTTTCATTCCTAAATAGTTTTCGGGGAAAATCTTAATTGAATTCCTTTATTCAGTAGCGGAAAGCTACTGTATGTTTTCGGGATGTCTGTCTGTCTGTCTGTCTGTCTGTCTGTCTGTCTGTCTGTCTGTCTGTCTGTTAGTTAGTCAGTTATAGTTAGGTAGTTAGTGAGTATATGCCATATCTCAAGAACGCTTTGAAATATTTTGATGAAACTTTCAGTGAACCTTCTAGGGACAAAATGTAGGTCATCTTTCAAAAATGGTGTCAATCGGTAGCACCGTTCTGACCTTTAACCTCGTTTATGTCCAAATACATGCTATGTGTTATACAGCTGATGTTGTGTGTATGTTGTGGTATGTGTCGTAGTCTGCACTAGTGACCACTATATGACGTAGTCTAACTGGCGGCCACCATATGTCATAGTCGGCACTGGTGACCAGTATAGGTCGTTTTTTGAATAAATTAAAATAATTAAAACTTGATTTGAATAAATTCAAGTACATTCGAAATGTTTTGAATAAATTCAAGTAAATTCGAAATGTTTTGAATAAATTCAAGTAAATTCGAAATGTTTTGAATAAATTCAAGTAAATTCGAAATGTTTTGAATAAATTCAAGTAAATTCGAAATGTTTTGAATAAATTCAAGTAAATTCGAAATGTTTTGAATAAATTCAAGTAAATTCGAAATGTTTTGAATAAATTCAAGTAAATTCGAAATGTTTTGAATAAATTCAAGTAAATTCGAAATGTTTTGAATAAATTCAAGTAAATTCGAAATGTTTTGAATAAATTCAAGTAAATTCGAAATGTTTTGAATAAATTCAAGTAAATTCGAAATGTTTTGAATAAATTCAAGTAAATTCGAAATGTTTTGAATAAATTCAAGTAAATTCGAAATGTTTTGAATAAATTCAAGTAAATTCGAAATGTTTCAAATAAATTCAAGTAAATTCGAAATGTTTCAAATAAATTCAAGTACATTCGAAATGTTTCAAATAAATTCAAGTACATTCGAAATGTTTCAAATAAATTCAAGTACATTCGAAATGTTTCAAATAAATTCAAGTAAATTCGAAATGTTTTGAATAAATTCAAGTACATTCGAAATGTTTCAAATAAATTCAAGTAAATTCGAAATGTTTTGAATAAATTCAAGTAAATTCGAAATGTTTTGAATAAATTCAAGTAAATTCGAAATGTTTTGAATAAATTCAAGTAAATTCGAAATGTTTTGAATAAATTCAAGTAAATTCGAAATGTTTCAAATAAATTCAAGTACATTCGAAATGTTTTGAATAAATTCAAGTAAATTCGAAATGTTTTGAATAAATTCAAGTAAATTCGTAATGTTTTGAATAAATTCAAGTAAATTCAAAATATTTTGAATAAATTCAAGTAAATTCAAAATATTTTGAATAAATTCATGTAAATTCAAAATATTTTGAATAAATTCCAGTAAATTCAAAATATTTTGAATAAATTCAAGTAAATTCAAATTAATTTGAATAAATACATTTGTTTTGCTTCCGCTACTGTCTTATATCCGTTTTGCAATGGTTTATTTTGATTATCATTGTGCTGTCACGTCTCGCGCGGAGATAATTACCTTCCTAACTATGTTCCTATAATATATTTACATTCATTCCTTTTCTATTCAAGCAATTGTTTGCATGCTTCTAAGATTTTTGTTACAATGGACTTTGTTTGATGTTACTTTGAGGAAATGTGATGCACAGAAAAAGGAAATAGTAATCAAACCCAAATCATGTTTCTACAAAGAAATTTGCCTAGCTTTCTATTTTAATTGTATTCAAAACTATAATTGAATTTTCATAGAGCAAGTACTGTAATTACATTGGATTTAAAAATGCTTGTATGTAACTATCTATTATAGAGCGCACTTTTTGAGATTTTATGCAAATTTTATGTTTACAGGGTCCTCGGAAGATGTGAGTCCATCATTAAGTGCTTTTGGTTCGAAAGCGAATTTATGTCGAATATGTGGAAAGACCTATGCTCGTCCATCAACTCTAAAGACACATCTGAGAACGCACTCGGGCGAAAAGCCTTACCGCTGTATAGAATGTCACAAGTCATTTAGTCAAGCAGCAAATCTGACAGCTCATGTTCGAACTCATTCTGGAGAGAAACCGTTTCGTTGTCCAATTTGCGATAGACGCTTTTCACAAAGTTCGTCGGTGACCACGCACATGAGAACTCATTCTGGTGAACGTCCATACCGATGTCGTCTCTGTAAAAAGGCTTTTTCCGATTCATCAACACTGACTAAGCATTTGCGCATACACTCTGGGGAAAAACCCTATCAGTGTAAATTATGTCTACTCCGATTTTCTCAGTCAGGCAATCTCAATAGGCACATGCGAGTTCATTCAAGCAATCCTTAGAAGAATTTCAGCGCTTTATTCATTAGAATTATTATCCAATTTTTTAAAATAAACAATTCTTAATTTATTGTGTATAGAAAAGTCGAAAATTGAAATTTCATTGAAAATGTAAAATCTGCTCACTGCTCACTCAAATTAATTGTAAGTAGTGAGTAAACTATCAACCAAATATTAAACTGATGAAAACTATTTACTTACTATTTGCCTAAAAGTACTATATAAGCATTCAATGGAGACAAAATTAAATGTGCTGTGCATGCTTATCATTTTTAACATTATACTTTGTGATAGATGTGCTAATTATTTTGGTTACGCTAATTCGTCAATTATTCAAATGTATAATTTGTTTGCTGAGCATTCAAAGCTATTTCCACAAATATTCATTTTTCTTAAGACTTTACGTTATTTATTGCGCTAAGTGATGTACGAGAAGTTAGAAATTATAACAACTGTAATTTCACATGAGAAAATGCTTGAAAGCTTTTGCCAAATGTATTTCGTCTATATATACGTAGTGTAATTAAAAATAAAAACGAATGGGAACTTTTAGCACCGAGACCACAACGTTTTGTACATATAGTTCTGATTACTTTCATACGATATGCACACAAGTTAATTTCCAATGAGTTTGCTTACCATGGAATGAAGTTTGATACTTCCGATACCGAGTAACACTATTTCTGAACACTTCTCAAATATGTCTTTAAAAGCTTTCTTGTACATAGAATATTCATTACTGACAAAAATAAAGTAAATTCAAATAACCAAAATTGGACTCTGATTACCTTCTTATGTTCACATTCAAATATTTTCCCCGGATTCTTCACGCAATCTTCGCCATGGTTTATAGAAATAATTAAAAGGGAATCGCTAACACACGCTACTACAAAGTATATTAACACTTTCTTGGGAAATGTTGGTAGAACAACTGTGTGTCCTGGCAGTGTTGTAGAAAGATGTCGGGTTTCAGCTAAAATTTCTAATTAGTCATTATTTTCGTGTGCATACTTTTGTTCATTGGTACCCAGCACCATTGTTATTGAGATTAATATCAATTTAATTGATACATTGATTGATTTACATGATAATATCATGTAACTTAAATAATACAACATTTAGCTCAAATTCTTTCATGATTACAATAGGGACAGTTGGAAAACTGCAGCAGCTAATACGTTTGTTGTTTCCTACTCTTTTCGCTAAGCTACGGATCCTTTCTCATGCAGATAATTGGGATCATGAGTATTGGTAAATATGATTCATTCTGTCCTTGACAGTTGACCTGGCATATTTATTGAAAAACATGGACAGAACGTGCGTAATCTATAATTCGTTTTATTTATTACTGATATTGGCTATGTGTTTTTAGGTATGTACTAGAGATGGTAAAGGGAACCCTCGACCCGTAAGGGAACCCTCAACCCGCGCGGGTTTAGCGCGGACAGGGTTGAATAATTTTTTATGCGGGGCGGACAAGGGGCGGACAAGCAGTTCAATTTTCAACCCTCCACGGGTTGAATAATTGGCTAAATTAAAAACACGCGGGTTGGCGAGGGTTACTTAACTTCATAACTTCTTTTTATATAAATATATATTATACAATCTAATGAAAAATTCATAGAAATGCAAAACTTGGGCAATGTGTATGCATTCTACCGACGGCGTTTTACCTGTCTATTTTATACATTTTCTATTGTACTGCTTCCCACGTACTACTAAAAAATTTTTTTGTACTTTACATGAGGGTTAGCGCGGGTTTATGGTCGAATTTGCGAGGGTTGAGGGTTGGGAGGTAGACGTGCGCGGGGCGGACGCTGGTTGTGCCAGTCACGAGTGCGGGGCGGACAGGGGTCCGAAGTTTTTTCCATTTCACCATCTCTAGTATGTACACAGGAAAGACGCATTCACTGCAGTTCTAAATGGCCAAGACCAAAACTCATAAATAAATGATACAGCAAATTTTGCACATATTTAATTGACATGCAATTGCAGAACGTGACTACCATTGAAGTAGCATCTAAAGACACTCGCTTATTTTCGGATCAGAATCTACGTGCTTATACAAGAGTTTTACAAAAGCGATACATTTGCCTTAATGACGATTGACTAGATCAAAATAAATTTGCATTGTACAGGGAAAATTGATGCTATTCGTAAACAATGATATTGGCAGTAGACGATCTTCTCTGAACGTAATTAACAACTACTCTTATTTCTTATGCCCTGGATAGAAACTCTTGCAGATTGCAGAAGAGTAGTAAATGTTCTACTGCGTTGCAGACAGAAACAGGGATGGCTTTGTTTATATTGTCGCTCATGTCATAGCAAGCACACATTTCAGAAAAAATTAATGTGCTTTGCTAGGGATGACTCAAATGACCAGTCAAAAAACAGTTACACGTTTAAATTTTATTTTCCGTCTAGTAGTCTCAATTTAAAGTATGTAAAATTACACAACCAAGCGTTTTCATACAAACAAACTGATTAACTTGATAATTACTGCAATATTATATCAAATCAGTACCAATAGTCTTATGCAGATCTCTCAGTTCAAAACTGGTAATGAAATAATAATCCTTAAGTGCATTTAATGAAACTACTATATCTTCCATGAAGCTTATATTATGTTATTAGCAGTTGCTAATTTTGCTACACCGTAATGTTACCATATATAGATACATGAATGAACAGATATGTCTTACGCAGTGGTTTGAATCAATCCCAGGTCATTGCTCGGTATTTTGTTCCAGGAAGTACACAACAAATATTTTTGCAGTATGTTATTGCATAGAAATCACGAAGCTTGCTATTTGGCGTACTACAAAAATATGAACCCAGTAATACCGACAATGCATTTACTGAAAAAATAAAATATAGGCATAGACAAAGATTGACATAATTACAGATGAGATAATTCTGATAATTAATCCTTTAAAACTTTAGGCTCCTTTAAAACTGCATTTTTTAGATTTATTCTCAGTTGCAATGGAAGTTTAAATAAAGGTAACGAAAACTGAAATTGAATGGGTTTACAATAGCACTAATATTTAGTACTTTGTATTGCACATCAATATTCATGCAAACTGCTTGATTCGTTTTAAAGCCTTCGCATTTGTTACACTATACATGCAGTGCCTTAAGAATTGATGAATTTTGCTCTGCAGTATTCTAAATGAGTAGTGATAATGAGCAGAGGTAACAAAACACAGTTTCTAAGTAATCTTACTACACAATCTCAAACATAAACTGACACATGGTATAAGTCGGCAAATGTAACACAGTAATCTTGGCGAAGTGCATTCTGCTCTTCATGAAAATTGTACTGCTGCGATTATGGCTACTGGTGAACATTCAGTCTGATTATTTGACACTTGTTACAATGTACTTCTTTGTCTATATGGATTATGTGTGAGAAAGTTCAAGACCATCACGGACCTTTAATTTTTAATGGTGTTTTATCGACATTTCTTATTTGTGTCTTTAATTCCCATAAATCTGCTTTAACTCCATCAGCAGCCAAGCAGCTCAGACACACGATCCATTGTGCTCTGAGTAATTGTATTGGGTGTAGATTAATGTGTATTCTTATAAAAGGAATTCATCTACTAGTTTGCAGGAATTTGTATTACTAGTAAGCAATATTCTTAATATTGCTATGTAGAAGAAAGTATATTCTGAAGTGAATTATTGAATTGAACTGCAATATCTATTATATGAATTTCATTACTAATTGACTGATTATAAAATTAGTTTTTTAATTAAGAATACGAATTAAATATATAAGAATATTAATTCCATTAATTGAAGAATACCCTTTCCTTTGCTAAGAATACATTTTCCTACGAATACAAATTCCCTCAAACAAGTAGCAGAATTCCTTTTTTAAGAATACATTTTAATTCAAGGCATTGTTATCCTTAATTACTAGTGATAAGAAGCTAGAGATAAATATTAATTGCTATCAATGTTAAAATCCCCGTGTTTTTTATGTCTGCCGTTTTATAGGCAATAAATTAGATGTTCATGTTACTCACAAAGCTTTACAGAGGAGTTCTCAGGCCATAGACTGCCAACCCCTGCTCTCAGTGGTAAAGGGCATTAATACAATATCGTTAATAACGTCAAATTAATAGAATGACAATAGTATATCGGCAGCTGAATGGGAAGTAAATTGGAATCCTTCAAAGGAATTTTATTTCATTAGGATGACCTGAACCTCCTGATTCCTACTAATAATTGTGTATTGTCTCATTAGGTGTGTGTCTTTCCATGAATTGCATTAATTCGTACCCGTGAGAAACGACAAATGCTCCGTTTCCACCGCTCATTGAGTATCAGTTCAAATTACAGTATTCAAAGCTAATGAAAATATTCTATTCACCTTTAAAATGCACTGGTAAAATTTGGTGAACACGTGTGTAATAGTCTCTCTGTTTTTCGATTAGTTAAGTAATAAAATAAGAATACTATCGGCTATTACATGAATCCTATATTTGTTCTTCATTAGCATTTTATTCTGTCTTCAGTTGACAAACTTTATACTTTTAGTTCCATTAGCTATAATTTGCACCGTGTATACCGACTTACATCTTTCAAATGACCTTCAAAACAGTACTTATAAAACATATGTGCTTTAATTACACAGATGAGAGAAAATGACCTTCTAAAGATATAACGATGTAATAAACGAGTCCGAGGTACAATTAAAAACAAATAATAATTTTTTCATACATGTAGTTTATACTTAGCTCTGCAGTCAAAAACACAAAAAGAGTTGCGAATTGTTATCATATTTGGATGCATTTAAATAAAAGTCGGAAAACTGTTATGCTGTTACACGGAAATGTAAAAGTTAGCTAACAATAAAAGTTAAGCTTAAGGATTTGCAACCATAATAATACTCCTTACACATTCTTATATGATAAAGTGTGTGCTTATGTGCTTAGCTTACAGATTCTGCAAAACTTTTTTTCCCGTTCGCAGCAAGACTTGTGTGCATGACTGTCCCACTAATCGGCAAACATCTGCACAACCGTACAACCCGCACACCCGTCTAGGATGAGCAAAATCTTTTAGTACACTAGTCCTGGGGTATGCCATTAGTAAAACCGTATGCATGGGATACTGATGATAAAAATGTCTGGGATACTTTCAATGTTTAAGTTTACTTCAAATTCAATACAAAAAGATTAGATGTTATACGATAATGAACCAATTATCTCAAATGAATAGACCTAAGCATTAGGTTTTTAGATTTTGATTTCATATTTTTATTGTGTAATGTTTCACCTATTTTGGAATTGTGCAATTTCTCTAGGCAGAGGCGCGTTTTGGTTGCACGAACTTTTATGATACGATACTTACAATGATACTATTGCATCAAAGGTGTTATTGACTGCGTTAATTTTGCCACCATGTCTAATTGCAAGAACTTTTGCAAAAATATGTAAATTGTGCTTGCTGCATAAATAAGGGTCTAACAACCTTAAAGAGCAATCATATTTTACAATACAAGAATGTTTTTGTTTTCAAGGAAATTGCAAAAATTGTCGTCAAAACAAAATAATAAGCTAAATTTCACATTAACAGACACTAGTCTGTAAACATTATAAAAACGGTTTACCTCAACTTCACAGTCTTCAGAGTTTCATGGAATGTACAATAGTGTCATCATTTCCAAATATTGTTTTGTACATAAAAAGGTTGTTGGTTTAAGAGAAATGCAAACGTGCGTAAAACTGAATAATTCTATAATTTTATCTGGTGGAAATAGTGGACGATGGTTATAAATAAAACAATAAAACTGTTTTCTTATTTTCTTTTTCTAAAGAAACATTGCTTTTACGTATCTGCTAAATATGAAAACTGTATGTATTCACTTAGGTAGAACTGAGAATCATCGGCATTGTTATTGAACTTCGGGAAAAATAATCAGGGCACTGGCTCATTTACTGATTCAGCTCTAATTTTTATATACAAAGCAAATTGTTTAGTCTACTTTGCAGTAAATGGAATGGGAATTACTACGTATACGGAATGCCATGCAAATTATCCCTATTTACGATTTAAAGAGAGCATTGGCAGGTTGTAAACACAGAAATGAGCAAAATAGCATTTTATGTGAGTGGTATTTGGTATTAGAAAAATAGTAGCGTACTGAGGATGCAGTGATATCTGAAAAGTAAACATGAGTTCATATAGGTATAAGGGAAAATAGTGCAAACATAAGCATCGAAGAAAATGAGATCATAATGCTATGCTGATCATAAGTACAGATAAATAACAGATACAACACTTACTTGCTTAAGAGTCCACATTAATGTTTTCTAACAAAATGCCAGAGAACCAAGCAGCTTGATGTAAATTTAGGTTGTGTCTGTAAAAACGATTGTTTTTGCAATCTAGGCCTTTACAAGGACTTTCAACTTTTTGCCATTGTTTTCCAATAAGCGATTTATCTTGTATCTTTCGAATTCTAAAACTAAATGTTACTAAATTTTAAAACTAAATGAGGTTATACTGACGGATTTCTTTAGATGAAATCGATTGTTAATTGCGTTGTGTAAGAAAAATTTTTCAGCCTTATGCAACTATTAATGTCTGGCCTCCTACGTATTGCTAGTTTGTTATACTTGAGCATGGGAAAACAAGATTGCCTCGAATAATACTGCTTTCAGAAAGATATCATCCATATGTATTCACTTTCTTGTGTATAATTTGCGCATCTTGCAATATTTTGGACAGTTTTAGCTAAGCTAACATTTAGTTGGGACTGAGGCATAATTCTGGTTTTCTTTTCAGCGAGTTTAAATGGTGTCAGCAGTCAAAGCTTTCATAGATAAAATCTAGTCTGACAATGAGTGTTTCCATTGCATTACTTTTTTGTCCCTCCAAAATAATGCTGGCGATGTCTGTCGGCAGCATCTTTATCGGCAGATATCTTTCCGTATGTATTAAACATCTGTCATAATATTTTGAATTATTCGTCACAATTTGGTATCTACAATTTGTCATTGTTTACAATTGTCAAAGTCTAAGGTTAATCGTTTCATGTCGCCACATCATCCTGTTTTTAAATTTTCAGTTTTATTCAAGTAAAGAAATCTGAGGGATACGCAATGTGTAGCAAATCCAAATTCTAAAGTTTGACTGACATATTACGTATGTATCTAGTAATACAATGTAAATTGCTATTGCTACAGATTTTTACAACTCAAGTGAGTTTAAAGCAAAAGTTCCGTTTTAGATATCAATCGCTTGGAAATCAAATGGTAAACGAATATTACGTGCATCCTCAAAACGTCAATCTGTGACAGTCCTTGGATCCGTCTTGTAAAATATCAATAAAGTTAAGACTTAGAAATCGTGCTATGTGAAATTTTTCCTACCTACAGTAGCCTTATCTCAACAGAAATATTGAATAAAGCAGTTAATTCCCTATTTTGGACGTTAACTTAATTATCTCTTTAGTATACCACCTTGCTAAATTCAATTTCACACTTTCGTTTTAATATCAGGAACTCATTTTTCTTTCCAAAAGCTAGAATTGTACATTTAAGTTTACTAATTACATCCAAATGCTTCAATATAGTCAGTATATTGTTAGCAAATGCCTCGTCTACGCATTCAGTTATTAAGACAGAATACAAAGAAAATGGCAATGTTATAAAGCCCCACGTGCATGTGTATGAATAATGAAAAATAATTTCCAGTTATATAGAGTATATCAATAAACGTGTGATATATGTCTGTAGTATACCATTGCCCCAAAAGAAAAAGAGAACATTCTATATAGCAGCTATGTTTGCACAAAGCTAATATTATTGTTTTCCACTCGTGTTCATTCAGAGCATGAGTCTTTTTCAATATCAAACGTGGTGACAACAGTTTTATTCAGAAGAGTTGGCGACAAGAATCTTTAACGTAATCGTGGATAACGTGAGTTATTAAACTATTCCTAAATAGTAGCAATAGAGAACTTAAAAATTTAAAGACAATATCTGCCTATCTGATAATATTCAAATAGTGCACAGTCCTTCAATACCAATGCAAACATGAATAATGTATAGGTAGGGTATTTTAAATTGCTGAAAAGCTGAGTTATTTGAAGAAAATAAACAATTCGCTCCAGTATACACAATAATTTATATTAACGAGACGAGACGACCATCTGTGTGACCTAGGGATATATGTAAAACACTCTCCCTGATATTAGCTGATAATCCTTTATAACTAATAGACTTAAAGTGGGTACGGAAAAGAGTGAAGTCCGGTACAGGAGTCCTTTCTGCAAACTTTCCGTTTTCATTCGATGTGTCCCTTTTTCATCCAGTCCTTAGAAAGGACTCCAGTTCCCGACTTCCCTCTTTTCCGTACCCAATTTAAATCCCATACTAAGTCACTCAATGCTTATCAAACCTGGGCGGCCTGACAAAGGAAAGAAATTCGCATTTGGCAGCAGTTTCCAAAGATATCTGTTAATATTTGCATTCGTTGAAAAAAATGCTGGATAATTGGTGGAACGCTTACGAGGAGCGGTGTGTTCTAGAAAAGGTTTCCGTTTGCAAAAAATTTGATTTTTTATTGGAGTGAAATTCGGATGAAGTATATGTATTGTATTGTGATATAGCAATAACTCGCAAATTACCAATAAGTATATTATCTTGGAGTAAAGCCATTCTCTCCGGTTGTACCAAGCGAATGTGGGGTTGATCTTTGCACGTATTTCAGTGTGGACAAGTTTATGCAATACTGCTTTCCTTATCTCAGCGTCTTGTCATACTCCACACATGTAAATGTTCTGGAGTATTACACGAATGTACAGCTCGCCTGTATTATCGTAAGTCTGTCTCCCATCCACACTTACACTACTTTTCACACTTGGTTACATTGGAAGCTTCGCCTATAAAAGCATGACACATTTCACGCAACAGTCACTCTAGATCAAAAATCTTCTCCGATTCATATCTAGCAATTGACTGCGAAGGGAAAGTTCCTACCCTCTTACAGCTATACAGAATAAATCACATACTCAATAAGAAAATCGACACGGCACGCAGAAATTCTGTTTTCTGTAAGAACGACCAACAGTGAAACAAATCTATAATCCTCGGAAACTTCGTTAGACTCGAATAAAATTAGTCTCAACATCATGGGTGTTCTTCAGACAGTAATCCTTTGTATTGGGGTGTTGAGCTGCGGTTCGTGGAGATTTCCATTTGCGAACTACAAACTGGAAATGGCGGAGATGACTTCAGCCACGATGGTCAGATCCAGGACAATGCAGTCGTACACGTTGGGAAATTCTCAATCGTCTTCCCAAGAAAAATCGAAGGGACTCCAAAAACCTGGAATGCTATTTCAATCTAATGGGCTTATCGAGGTGGAAAAAACAAGAATGGCACGATCGGTGAGCGAAAATACTGGTACATCTACATCTTCAGCAGGAATCAATGCAAATCCCTTCCGCGACCCGACCATCCGATTCATTCGGCTCTACAGATTTTGGCAGCCAAGCTTCGTATCAGGTTAGACAATCATTTTCATTCTAATTCTATTATTTTGGGATTCACCATTTATTATTATCCCGCAAAATGTCATTTCTTCAAAGAATATTTTCTAAAGGTTGCCATTCCAATATTTCATTTACAGAAACTGTGACTTCTGAAAATTGGTACGGTAGCGAAGCGACGGTAGAGTTCAAACCGAGTCTCCGGAGTCTGCAGAACATTACCCGGGCAAATCTCAACGTTACAGTCAGTGTGGACGAGGACAGCTCAGAAGTTCCTATTCTTTTGTTGGGAAGTTTCTACCTGATCACCGCGGGGACAACTGCAACAACACGAAGAGTTGCTGATTTCGTTTCTCTCGGCCAGATTGCTCTTCCTAAAATTAATGCGCCTGCAACTACTAAGGTATCCTTCCCAATTACTGACTTTATTAAGAGAGCTAGTTCCTCCTTCGGCTCCACCACTCCAGTTAGATCCCAGAAGGTCCTCATCGTCTTTCTCGTTCGTCGGCAATGCAACAGCATTAATTCCTCTGAATGTACCTCACTTCTCCGCACCGACTCGGAAGTTCCTTACTTGAAAGTGGACTACCGACAGAGCAATTGACAATACATTCTCAAGCATTTCACTTTTTGTTTCAGGGAACGCTACTGCATCTTCGTTCTGTTCCATTTTGAATAGAATTAAACTAAAAATTTTATTTTAGTGCATCTTTATAACTTCTGCCAAGAATATCCCATAGAACGGATTCGTATAACAATTGAGTATTTCTATAATTACCAGATATTTTCATTCTTCTTTAGTTCAGGCGGTTCATTAGTAAAAGAACCATTTTTGTATCGAAATGTATACGTGTAATCTGATTTGTTTTCAACTTGGTTACGAGACTGTTTTTCAGTATCATTTTTATAGTTTCATAGATAGCTATTACTTGTATTTATATTTTCAATTTTACTGATGAATGTTTATTGCAAAATTTGTTTACGTGGTTATATTTAGTTCATATTGCTGATGAGTGGACAGGTTTCATGGCTAATACTTGGTAAAGTGCCACATTGCACTATGGGTATTCATGAATGTTATTGTTCCACGAATTAAAGTGCGTATGTAAGGCTGACACTGGCCCTTGCATATTTACAGAGCAGATGTTAGCAAAGCACTTTTTTATATGCCACTGTTTTTGTATACCTTGTTATTTAGAAAGATAACCCATATACTAAACATTACATTTTGGTTTTTGTAATACAAGCCTTGGTGTTTTTATTGAGATAGTAAATAGAAATCAGGTATTTTGTGTAACCGAAGTATTTGTTCTTGTAACACTAAATAAAACTTGTAGAATAGTAAGTTATACAACGTAAAATGTGATACGGGTCAGATTTTGATACCTTGATAAAACTAATGTGTGAAAACCATTTTATAAAACATCATTCATTGCCTGGCTATTTTGTTTTGTTTGAATCATCATAGTAATAATAAAATAAATAAAATTCTTAATCAGTGTAAAACAGTGAAACAAATTATTTGCATACTTGTATAAAAATATGAATTACGCATAATCATGACGCAGACTATTCTTGATACAAGATATGGTTTCCACCGATGTATGTGAAGGGGTTCTTAGACTAGATGCACAATGGTAAAACGCAATTCTTGGCATAAATTTGGCACAATTCAGAAGCATGATAAAACAGTAAAATGTAATTTAGTAACTTGAATCAAGTGTTGGAATTCATATTCACATGACATTATTTGATATTTAAGATGACTAGAATTAGCATTATAGCACAAGCCATTTATGCGAAAAGAATTTGAGCCGAATTCAATATTTAATAATTTATTCTCATCATGATCATCTTCCTTCGTATTACATTACTTCACTGGTACACGGTACACGGTTGTCTAACAAAAAAACTCACTGAGATTGTCTACTTAGAAAAAATTGAAATCTAATAACTACGCATATACAATAACTTCAAGAATATCATAATAATTATTATATTATTATTTCTAATTATCGTAGTGTAGTTGTAATTATTATCATCATCGCAATTACATTGGATCATATACTTAACAGCTAGGTACACATTAGATTATTGTGTGGGGCGACGTGTGTATATTTCTGTATCTGACTGTAATATATTTAAATAGTACAGTTCATGCATTACATTGGTGGTAAAAGTACATAGCTATAACTTATAATGTGTGTTTATGTAATTGTGTTCTCTTTCTCTATGTAGTAATAGTAAGTGTAGTTAAGTTATCTATTTTATAAATTGTATGTCATGTCACCATAATGCATTTTTATTGCTTTTCGTTATGAACAGAGCGCCTATCTTGTCGGCACATCTGAATTGCTCTGGATTTCTCTCTCACCCCACAAGTACGATTCAAAAAGGCTAGTTAAGTAAGTATTGCATTCATTGGGGATCACTGATACAAATAGGAACCCCGTTTACACTTATAATGTAAGTAGTACATACCTACTTAAGTCTACGTTTACAATATTTCACCAACTATAGGAATTTCACTATGCTAATTAGTTATACACACTTCAAACTTGAAAAAGATGAGAGTACTCACACGTTGCGTCCCTCTACTAAACACGACCAAAAGTTTACCCAATGTTAGTTTATATGAAGTTTCCATTTTAAGTATATTGTGTTATAATCATAATTCCTTACCTTCCAAACAGTTGAAATCTCTTTGCATTTACATAACCTACTGTACTTAATGATAGACATGTAACATTTTCAGGTAATTCTGAATCTAAGCATTGTAAATATTCAACTACACACAATACACTAGAAATTATATAATTTTACACCTAAATTACATACACACTTAGTATATACAGTACAAACCTAAAATTACTCCAATACAGGAACCAATGAAATGAAAGCCTAAGCAAATCAACGAATTATATTCCTAAATATGTCTAGTTCAGACCGGGTGTGTTATTTCTCCGTGTTTTATCAAATTGGTAGTCATTATGTCCTCAGGAGCATTGCTATATACCTAAATCACTTGAATTGCACTCCCTCCTGCATGCAGAATAACCTGACTTGAACTGAAAAGGAAGGAAAGTTTATCTGGTCACTTAAAATTCAGCAAATGCACTGCAAAACTGATGCATCTGAGTTTAGTATAGTAAAACATACTGCATCTGCTCTAGTTAAAATGTTACACAGCTATATTAGTAAATAACAATATTTAATCTACTTAAGTCGAAGATCATAATGATTGTACTGTACCCATTATCCATCGCAAACAAAGTGTACATCATTTCACAACATGAACTAAGAGTGTCTCTGCAGCCAGTCTGTCTACCGTCAATTGTAATCCTTCAATTTGCATTCTATTTTATTTACACTAAGTTATGTAAAGTCAAGTCAATTAACCAAATTCTGTCAATTTCTTTCATTGCAAGCATTTTCCCATCTAACTAATATTGTATGAAGGTACGCCGCCACTTTTACGCAACCTTCAATGCAACCAACATCTTTCGTAATCTAATTAACGTTAAATATTTACATTAGATTCATTTTCAAATGAATAACGCTCCAAACGTTTCACTTTCCTAATAGCAAACATCGCCTCCTGTAATTGGCAGTAATTTGTCTACATATTTAATTAACTACTAGTATATTAGGTTAAGGTACTGCATTTAAATACTGCATTACCTAAGTAAATATTAGCCTTAAATATTTATATTATTCTACTTAATACAATATATGAAGCCTTAAGTTTATATTCTACTGTATTTAACAATGACCATAATAGTAATGTACTGGCGTCATAAGTTTAATCTTGATTTAGATGAGTTATCCGTTCCGTGCAGTAAAATGTAACTTTTACTATTTCTAGAACACTATTACTTAGAAAGTACAGTTAGTAAATAAATAAATAATAAACACCTGTGTTTATGTATGTAGGTGTGCAATGTAATTACATTTATTACATTACGTTACATAGAGAATAACATTTTATGATTGCACCTTCCTAGTTTTTCTTGTCAACAAGTAAATAAATAATACCGTTACTAATTATTATTAAACTGTAAGACACTGGCAGAATACAGTATGTCTAATATACTTGGCTTCGTAGTATTCGTAGTGCACTGCACGCTACACACTTATGCATTACAATTTTTGTTAGTTTTAATTTCATTGCTAAGTATTATTGCTTTATATAAATTAATCAATTAACCCCAGTGACAATGGACAAAACTTTTTAATACATTTCATAAAAGTATCGGAAGAATATTTTCTACTTCTGCTTATATTTCCCTAAGTACACTCACTACACCGTAATACAATTATATTCAAAATTTATCTAAAAAACAATCGTCTAATATCTATAAATATTGTATCTGTTTTGTTCTGTTTCCGTAAGAATTATATTAATAAGTCTCTGTAATATTCAAATTCTTTGACATGACATAGGACGATTTTTTTGAGTACGCACTTAATGTTTGTCAATTGACCTGTGCTTTCTTCTATTTGTAATTTTCAGTTTACTTAGACGTACGGAGACCGAGAGACAGGCACACTTTTACTAATCTCTAAGTAAACTACATTTTATTACTTACAGTTGAGTAGTTCGTTATTGCATGAAACTATATAGAAAGAACATCACATCCCCCAATAGTATTAGGTATTCCTCAATTTAGTTTTTAATTAGCCACTATGTATATCTGTATAGAAAAAATCAAATTCTTACGTATTTCAATTTTATTCTTCCCTATTGGCATTTCCTATTTATCATTTTATTTTACTTATGCTACAGAATAGCCTGCCTGGTATTATTCATAATTTTGCATTATTTACTAGTTAACGGACGAACCCACAGTTGATTAAGTCACTTTATTTGTAATCCACTTTGATGTTCAGTAATTAACACAATGCAGTTCCTTTCATTGCACATAATACCTTTTATAAATAAAAGTCGTTTTGCTAATTTAGAAATTGGACTTCTGGGGCGGTACAAATATTTATTGCCAGCCCATACAACGGTAATTATTACCTTCACAAAAGTTAACCAACATATAGTAATACTATTAGAATAAGTGTCTAGGCACACTGCCACAATTTAATTAATTACATTATTAAATTTATTATGTACTATTATATTAATTATTAATGTAATTATTAAAATAATTACATTAATTTACATTATAATGAATTCCTTTTACTTAACGAATGATCTAAACTTATAAAAAGTGCCCTTAAAATAATTCATTTAGACATTAGGTGCAGAATGGAGATTCTACAGGAGAATACTTACATATAATTAAGTAATTGCCACTCGTACTTAACTAAATATGCAATATTATTAATCCACAACTCAAATAAGTATTATTCATCAGTAATTTTATATTGTTACACATTTTCACTGGACTCTGTGAAATCGACTCACTCTTGCAAGAGTTGAGACAATTTAACAAATTAAAACACTAATAACGTAACTAGATTCTATCACATACGGTTTCCTGTGATACAAACAAATTTTTATCATATCGTATCTCATTGCCACACCTCCTTTCTACTCTTTTCCATTTCTATTCGCACTACTGCAATCTACAGGTATATTGCCTTGCATTGCATAACAATATAAAATATTGCATTTCTTATACATGACAAAACTCCCTAAAATAATCATGAAACAATAATAGACTTCTTCCTTCTACTGTTACACAAAAAAGTTGGAAAAAATAAAATGTAGGCCGATATTTAAAAAATTCGCTGTAGTAAGTATAGCAATAAGAATTTCATAATAAGTACAGTACTTTTTCCATTAGAGAAGTGCCACTGTTTGTCCCATACCTAAATATTTATTACTAACAAGTATTGCTGTCCAATTTCACAAAGACTACATAAATAAAACTAGTTGACACATGACATAAAAATCAATGGTATTCAATCGGGACAAAATGACCATTAGTTTTCACATTACTTAATGTAGCTAGCAACAATTGTAATTTTTTTCTATTGTATAAGTAATACTCGATGCATTAATTGGACATGAGAATCTTGAGATTAATTAATTGTCTTTTATACACACAGTGCCAGTTTAAGTGTATTTTCTTGAGTTGACGTATTCAAAGGTATTCAGCTTACGCTGCCATATTAATTATCTATATAATAATAATTATCTCTTTTCTCCTAGTTCGTAGTAAGTCATGCTAACAATAATATTTATTATTACTTGTTTATTAGACTACGCTTACTGACTCCACATACCCGACTGACATGAGTAGTAAATACATAATTGTATATTAAGTTAACTTTTAGGTAAGATTACTTACTTTAATCAGTATGCAATATAAATATATTCTATTGCTACATGTTTGTGTTATGTTTTGCATGTAATTTGTTTGTTGCATAGTCTATTAGTGTTAGAATTACAATTAGTTAGTACTTAGTAAGTATGTGTGCTGTTTCCACGTGAAAATTTATCTATTCCTTTGTGAAAGGATGACATAGGGTTTGGCTCTTTTTCATTTCCGTTTATCGCATAGCTTGTTTCTTGTTAAGCACCAACAGTAAATATTTTGTCATATTATGTAACTGCTAATTGAATTATCTAATTTAATCCAATCAAATCACACCACGCAATATAAATATCTACACACCTAGCAATAAATAACGCAACCATTAAATAAAAAATCAACAAAACCATGTACTACTTAAGTAACACTTATAACTCCCATTTCTATTCATCTGAAATTGACAACAATGACTGAAGGACTTGGTTGGACTCAACAATGACTCTAAAATATGTGCAAGCTTCGTTTCCCTTTTCCTCTGATTAGAAATATTCCCTTCCGTAATCACACTTTACGTAATCCTGTAACTAAATACAACTTTTACACCAACATAACTAGTCATAATATTGCAAACAATTACCGATGGTGTGTCTCAGAAAGAATAAACCTTTGTTTTCTCCTCAAATATAACCAATACCATTTATTTAAAGAAAAACTTTTTTCAATAATTGTCATCTGCTAACGAAAAATGAGAATTTAGAGCGAATAATTTATTTTAACTTTACACTAATTAAAATTTATAAAGCAAAAGAAACAAATTGTACCTATTATCTAACCACAACCACAACGACCTCACTACCTTTCCGGGACCTGAAATTCAAATCACAATATTTCCTTCACAAGAGTTGGTGTTTATTTGTCATGAAAACGATAGTTTTGTTAGCCCCAAAACCAATCTAGTTATTATTCTGTATTGAATTGCATATGCCCATAACTTATGTAATCGTTATTTAATTACAAATCACAATCAAAGATCAAAACACAAACATAATCCAAAGTGTACACTACAGATATAGCCTATCAATCGTAGATTAACTTTCCTAAAGAACTACTGCATTTTCTTGTTGTCTAAATTGAATCTAGCAGTATTACATGAATAGTGTTGTGCAGTGATGTACTTTCGGAAATTCATAGCACATTTCTAATTTAAATTCTGAAAAAATAACCAACAATCATTTCACTTATAATGAATGACTTCACGACAATTAATGTAGTCAATGAATGCACCGTGCCCTGAGAATTCTCAATATTTTGTTTTAAAAAAGGGCTCAAATATCCTTCAAACAGCTAAAACTAACTAAGAGCTCACACTAATCTAACAGTACTCCGACTATATTAATATCAGTACATAAGTCACTAATTTTTTCTTTCAAAATTTTGTTATATGACATATTTGTTGTAGTCCTTTCTTATTCTTATCTAAACACTTCATAGTTTCACATTATATCGAAAAAATTTAGTATTTGTAATATTGTGTACATTCTAATTTTCTATTTTCTAATCTTAGTATTGTAGTGTAAGGTAAGTTCTCGTTTATTGCTCTGTTATGTTCTGTTACTGACTTTTATCTTTTCTACTCCGTTTAGTAGAATCTGTTCTGAAACACTATTTAATAGACATTCATAACAATATAATTCTTTCGTGGTTTTAGACGAAACTATTCCAAGTTATCTACCAAGGAAAACACAACACTATTTAATTACTGACTCTAAATATGAATTATGTTTCCAGACAACACATTTTTGAGAAGGTTGTACATCTTACTTAATTTAAGTACGTATATTTATACACAATAAGTACATTTTTGAGCTATTGAAGTATTTACCTGGTACTTCTTGGTAAAGTGAAATGACAATTACTCATGCAACACTCTAACACACATATATCCATAAATGCTTTAAGAAAATCAGTTTAGAGGTATTTAATCGCAATTATCATGACCGTTTCGTCACTGCTGTTATTTACCGATATTCAATTTTTGCATTCTGTCTTTATGAAGTTAAATCATTCTGCAGTTTGTGGCTTTTCGGTACTTTTTAGTTATTTGTGAATTAATTCAAAGTCATTTGGTTTTTAAAAAACGGAGGTTAATAAAGGATGCCTTAATAGATACAGATGACATAGTTGGCTGAGGAGTATCTAATGGGCATTGCATTAAGTTAGTAAATGTTGTTTTCTAGGTACTTACGTATTTCATGGTCCTATCACACTATGCACTGTCCTAACACCAAAATGTAGGGCGTAGGTGAGTACAATATTATAATCCCTAAGTAATTATAAGTTTTTGACCCATGTTATACTTACATAATGCAGGTTCTGCCATTTCCCTACTTTTACCTTACTCACATTTAATATTGCATTTCGGTAGTCGATTATTGAACAGTATCAATATTACTTCAAATCGTAATTAATAATTATGTAGTTCTCTAATGGTTATATATAGCTACACTAAAAGTGTTCACAAACAGTTTAGTACATGTAAGTAAAGTTATTAAATTACATTGCATTAATTAAGTATATAATTGTAGAATATATAGTCATATTTCAATATAACTACAGTACATACTTTACACCTGTTTAGGTTTGGTAGTATTTATACTGCAACACTTAATTTTCTGAGTTAATCAGTAAGAAGCATGCAAGAGTTTACTCACTCGTAGTAATTTCCTAAAGGTTACGTAAGTACTATAAATAGATAACAGTAAATTGTATCGAATCACTAAAAACTACGATCAGTATTCATTTTGTAGTTTCTTTGCTGTTATAATAGCAAGTTCATAAGTAGATATAAAGGAATACATACAAATACTCCTTAAGTAAGTTCCGGTCATGTTTTGTCACACACACGTTTACTAAATCTATTTTTTAACAAAAATTTGTTTTTGATAGGCCGCTGTCGTTCCAGAGTTTAATTAATTTGTTATCATATTAAACAATTATTATTATAGAAATATAACTACAGTTTCCAGATACAAAATCAATTATTACAGTTCAATTAAATTTCTACAGGTTCAATATAAACGGATTAATTTGACAGAAAGCCCCACTTTCTCAACGTGCACACAACACACGACACAATTAATTATTAATTCAATTATGATAAGTATACATTAAGTAATTAATGAGTTGTTATTGTTGCCTATATATTTATGTTCAGAGTTTTCCTTGTTCCGTGGATCCTGTTAGTTTCCTTTTCTTGTTTTCTGTTGATTAGATGACATTAGATGCGATGGAAAGAACGGAGGACACGTAAATACATAGAGTCCCAAGAGTAATTACTCGCTTTAGTACTCTTTTTATTGTTCATTGGCATAACTCAACTTATTAGTAATAAATATTATTCATTTCAATACATTCTACATATAATTCCATTAGATGACTTTTCTTTGCTTTATTTCACTTCAAATTACCAATACTATTAGTAGTCTCAATGAAAATTAGCGTATGGGAACTTTTCAACTTCCCTTAATCCGCTTCATTTTTCATTTCCTTGAAATTTTGAAGTTACAGAAAGTAGTAATTAGTTCAAAGATATAATTGCAATTAAAAAGTAAAAGCAATCGCATAATTTTTGGTTACATACATATTGTGTTTTGATTTACACATTTTAGAGGATACCTACTGAATTAGTTAGGTATATGAATCCAATTTGTTTTACAAATTAATTTTTCTATTATTTAAAACACAAAGAAACAAAATGGTATTGAATTGAATAAGGTCATAAATAGCTTAGAATTGGTCAAAGTAGTTTCCAGCCAATTCACCACTTTGATTGCTAGTAACTAAAATTACTATTAAATAAGGCGTTACACTTTGTTTTATGTAGTATAGAATATTAATTATAATAATTAGTACTGAAGTCATCTAAGTAGAACATTAATATACTTTTCGCTAAGAATGATTGTATTGCATTGTAACTGTAACAATAATTAAAATTACGCGGTCTAAATATCTAAACTAACTACATATGTAATGTATTTAGTTAACTCCGTTCGCCTACTTTAACAAGTTCAATACAATACACAAGTAGGTAATGGTACATTATTTTGTATGCATTTTCTAGTCATTGTGGCCGCCATACATTTCCCAATAGGCATATTACGCTTTTTTACTTGTATTGTCTTCTGAGCTACAGTACAAGTAAAAAGCAAGA
The DNA here is from genome assembly GCA_020352615.2 of Yoshiicerus persimilis. Taxonomy (NCBI): domain Eukaryota; kingdom Metazoa; phylum Arthropoda; class Collembola; order Entomobryomorpha; family Tomoceridae; genus Yoshiicerus; species Yoshiicerus persimilis. The sequence continues at coordinate 38,321,852 of CM060170.1, read as the reverse complement.
GAAACTTGCCTTGAAATGGACGCAAAGTGGGAACTGAATTGAAAGGATTATTTGCAAATTGGCAAACGATCCTTTCCCACATGTATTTAGATTTACAATTGAACTGTTTTAATCATACCTGCAATTACAGTTATTTAGGTAATGTATGTATTAATGTGTGTTGCGTGTCTTATTCATTTTGTTTTATTTACTACGTCTTCTGGGCGGATGTGGGAGTGTTGTTGCCATTACTGTTATTGCTATTGCTATTATTGTTGCCTGGGGGTGCTCCGTTTGGGGTAGATGTCATTCTTGGAGGAGTAGGTGGTTGAGATTGCTGTTGATGAACGGGAGAAGAAGAGTTGGTTCCACTACCCGAGTGGGGTCCACCTCCCATTCCATTTCCGCCTCCAGGACCATCCAATCCATCACTCCCATGCACAACCACACTGAAATATCTCTCTGTATGGGAAAAATAAGAAATATTCCAATTAATTCTTAATTTTAACAATCGTCAACGAAAATTAGTATGGAAAGTTAAAAACTTAAAACAAACACAAAATGTTTACTAAATACGTCATTAATACACTCACACAAAAACAATTTCTTAAGAACACTGTTTTTACCACATCGTATTCGCGAATGATATGCAAAAGTATTATTATTTTATTGGAATTCAGATTACTTACAATTTTGGTTTAAGAGAAGGCCGTATTGGTGCTGAAATAATGCCAATTAAAATGAAATTACTAATAAATAAAATGAGGTAATTATTTTATATTAACGATTTTCTACGACTTTGGTTTTATTTACGTCACTGCAAGCCCTTTTCGCCCATTTAGCAAAAAATTACGAAAGGAACAAAATAAAAAGCTTACATACAATCTAATAATACAAAAAATTGACAATGACCAGCGGCCTTCTCTTAATAAGTGAAAATATTACTCTACAAGAATATTCGTGGTAGGCGTTACTACTAGAAAGTATTATCGTAAAGAAAACTCTTGAAAAATATGACAATCACTACAAGCATTTTTGTGAGAGTGTAAAAGTTCCGTACTACAGATATTTTGTAACAGTAAATTTGTAAAAAAATGAAAGTTTGAATAGTTTAAAAAAATTTTGCCATTTGAATGGTAATTGAAATAATTAGTGTTTACCTAATTACATTCACTAAATAAATAATAAAAAATAGAAAATAGAGCCAAACTTGATCAAGAAGACACATCACCTGTAGAAATGGAAAGACCATCTGAGCAGATGCTTTGCTTGTGACAAACTGTTTGCTAATGCAAAGCCATTGCCCATGTTATATGACCTGGGTACTGTGGCCACCTGTGAAATGCCCCCAAAATCTTATATTCCAATTTGAATTCATAAGTACTTATTATGCGACAAGATTTTCTCCAAATATGTAAGAACTTACAGATAAACTTGAAAAACTTAAGACAGTATCACTATGTGCAGAAATATTTACTGAATGCCTACAAAAAATAGTGAAACAAAATATCAATAAGAGACAAATAATACAGATAACATAAAAAACTTAACACAATATATCTTCGAGACAAGTTTGACTCTAATTTTTGCAGACAAGCGCTGGTTGTACGAACACAGTTATACTAGTTACATTACATACGTACTAGATGCAATAACACAGTCAACAAGACAAAAGCGAAAAGGAGCGGGAAGCGAGAGAGAGTTCAAAGGGGAACAACGTACCGTCGTCAATGAGAGTTGCGGTGTTAGGCTCCGTCGGTCCAGGCATCAAGGGAGACACCATCGTGTAGTCAATGTTCTCGTCTAAACTGATGAACGGAGCATTCCACCGCGGCAACTGAGTTGACCTCCCGCCTCCATTCCTACCCGAACCTGAGCTCCCACTGCTTGACGGAAATAAACTGAGATTTGTCGGACTGATCACTCCCGACATCCCGCTCACAGGATTTATGTTGCTGTAGCTGAACAACTGCATCCATCAAATAAAGTCATGTACTTAGTTAGTAGCCAATCAAATTAAATTAACGTGTACATAATCAGAATTGGTACAATGAAGGGATGAAAATGTCATTAATGAACAATGATGCTTATTTGGTGATTTATCTTATGTTGTGCTAATATAATAATACTGAAACATTGAACAATATTTTATATACCAATAGATTTCATAACTATTCAAAAAGTAAAACAATCATAAAGTATTTAATAAGTCAGATTTCTTTCCATAGGACATGGAATCAAGTTTCGAAGTGCATGCTAATAATTTTAGCTTGTAACTGTCCGTTTTCGGTAATGTTGAATAAAGCAACGCCGTTTGGTTTGTTAAAGATTATTAATTATTATTGCATGTAATAGTAAATAGATGTTTACGAGTTGTAGAGTTAAGCAAGTTATCATGCAAGGAGTATGCCAGTAAAACTAATGTTTTAAATGACTTGAAGGTGAAGAAGAATTTAAAAATTATTAAACAAAATTTTCGAGTAAAGATTCAAATGTTACAGGTGGTTAATTAGTCCCTTATTAAACTGTCAAGTTGTATTTCTTTCTGGCCAAAATATCTCTAGATATTAAATCGTCTGCATTGAATAGGTAATTCCCCTTAATCTGGCATTGGTATCATATACTGGTTTAAGACAATGGATTTTAGCATCATTATTCAAAAACGGACTCTTCTGAATTTGTTTCCCTTTAGGACTGGAGTATTAGGTTAAAATGGATGGGCTACAGTTACCTGTCCAGAAGATTGAGAATGGAGATGACTGAGCGAGTAGTCTCGAGAGACGGGAAATGAGCGAGGTGACGGAGAATTGTCATTTCCTTGCGAATTTGGACTCAGTGGACCACCACGAGGCTCCCGAGCTCCACCCGAAGAGTCGTTTGTGTTCAGAGGGGGAGTGTTGGATGCGGGCGGCGAGGCTCCTAGACCAGAACTCCCTCCCATGTCAGTCGACCTGATGATTGTTACCGGTCTGGCCATGGGAGCCGTCGGCGGCGGGGGCGGCGGAAGCATTGAACTACTGTAGTAAGCCGACAATTTACTGCTCACTCGTGCATTTCCTCCCTGCGCTCACAAAACACAGGAAATATATTCTCAGCACAATTAACACATAGTAATTGCATTTTCCTTTACTTTATTTACTTATTCCTTGAAATACTGCTGGGTAAGTGAGTTTAATTTACGTACCTGCCCACCGGTGCTTTGAGCTTCTTGACACACGAGAGTAACAAAGTCAGAAAATGTGTCATGCCCGTTCTCGTGGTATTTGGCTGGGCTACCGTGATGATCATGAGATGTGTCTGTGTGGTAATAAGATGTGCCCGCACTCCCACCTGTCAAGCTACTTGAACCTAAAGTGGTCACCGTCGTGTGTTGACTCAAGCCTAAGCAAAACAATCAATTTTACGATTACATTTTCCAAATATACATATAATAACAACTTTCGTAATGTTCATGCACAAATACGTACGATACAAAGACACAAAAGTACAAAAAGGATAAATCACGTAATTGATACACCACCTAAAATAGTAATTTATAACTGTGACGGTAGTAAATCTATGATTTTCCAACCTTGTTTACTACAGTTACTGGTTTTCTCATTTACAAGCAATACCGAAAGCATCAACAAATAAGATTACACTACTGATCGGTATTTGTTAGATAATTTTTAATGCCAGAATGGTCTTAATAAGGAGTACAAAAAATTTTCTTATCAATATGCAACTGCTTACTATACTCATAAAAAGTCGTAAACTTCCTTTGAAGAAGATAAACTTACCGACTGAATTTAAATTACATTAAAATAAGTGTAAAATGAAATGGGATAAACTAACAATGGGGCGATTAATGATTTTTAAAGAAATAAAAATGCAACCACTCTGCTATCCGCAGGATATTTACATGTGTACACATGCTACACAACTGCAACAGGTTTCCAATTAAGGATTTTTCTTGTCACAATGCAAATAGGTGGCAAATAAAAACGACTATGGTTTTACGCTCTTTAACTGAAAGTTACAATAGTAATAATGAGTGTAAGCATGTTACACATTATATTATAGTCAGGTAACGAGCAATAAACATACATGCCCACAAGAACAGTAAAATATTTACCTAAGTAATAAATATCATGTTACAACAATGTGTATTTATTACCATTAGTATACGGTATCAAAAACAAAAAATTATAAATGCATATAAACGTTTCATGCTGCAATGCCCAATTAATATTAGCACAATTTACATACACTCGCGTGAATAGTTAAAAAAGTATCATGTAATAAATTCCTCGTTTTCACCAACTAAAGTTTAAGGCGGGCAATAAAATGAAATCAACTGCCGAATTCAACAGTACGTGGTATTCTCTTCTACTAGTAAATAGCAGTAGCAGAAATGTGCACAAAAACTAGACATATCGGTTTTGTTACGCTATCCTACCTAAGACCTGTGATTTTTCATTTGTTGCGTATAATGTACTGTTTACCCTACGGAGCATGTAACAAATAACACTTCTTCCATATAATGTCTCACGAAGTTGTTACACTTAAAATGTGAGTTAGACTGACGATGAGTTATTTACAACAGAGAGAACGGAATTATGTATAAAATGAGCTCCTGTTGTAAACTCTCGGTGGGATTCATTTCATCTGCCTGACTAGAGTCTGCAGACAATATTCATCCCGCTGTAATAATTTAATTAAACGATCAGGAGAATAAGTAATAAAGTTGTTAGATTTTTTTTGTGATTTTCATATTCATACATTTATGACATGTTATTTTTTAGAAATGAATGTTTCATTCGTACTTGCACTGCTCCTCATATCATAAGAAGGGTAATAATACTGTCTGCTGACTACACATTGCTATGTGTGTATTATGTTTATAATACTGTTAAATATCACGACACGAACGACGCAAGCCATAAAATTACATATTAGTTTTTATCTTGTAGTAAACATCATAACATGCATAACCACTTAATCGAATTACTCAAATGTTGTTTCGTGATGGAATCATGATGACAATATCTATCTGATTCAATTTTACAACAGCAAAACAAGAATCCTTTGTTGCATTCCACGATTTAGCTTAAAAGAGAACTCTTATATTTCTAGTTGGTATATGTTATTTTATACAAGATCTAATATTTTCTGTGCAACTTACCTAGTAATATAAATGTAAGTTCAGTTTATACCCGTTTTTAATTGAAAAAGAAAATTTCTTTTAACTCTAAGAATTTTGATGGCAAATTTCTTATTGCAACTATGCACTACCATTGTTCATGCACATCTTAAACATGTTCAGATAGTTTTTAGAGCAGATAGTAAATAATATAATCAACGTAAAGACCTTACAAAGTTATTAGGACCTCGTATCGACAATCTATTGTGCGGACGAGTATTATGTTATGATTAATAGTGAGGTCAGTCACAGATAATTATTGCATTCTAGAACATAACATCACCTTCAGCCGGTCGCACCACTTTTCCTAACCTCTACTCAGAACATCAATTTCCTTTTTTTCTTGGCAACCCGATAATTTAATTTTCTTGGCTGATCTGATTTCAAACCTTCTAATGCACGTATCCAATGCTGTAGCCGATTGAAACTAGTAAGTAGTAAATTCATTACCATATTCGTATGTCTCAATTATTTGTACGTGCAGAGCAAAATACCATTTCGTAGTAGTCTTGGATTACAGATAGCAAATATGATAGTATTCATTTCTAAGATGATTAAACAGAGAATAAAAAATACCCACCAGGTTGTCTAATGTTGAGACCGAGAGGCGAAGGGCTGGAAGACTGCTCAGCCTCGCTGGAGCTACTGCTGACTCTATTATTGGATTTCATGACTAAGTCGCAACTATTTGCGGCGGCGGCTGCGGCGGCAGCAGCAGCAGCGGCTGCTTTGACAGCGGAATGATGGGCAGCAGCAGGATGGGCGTGAGGGGGGGTGCCATGGGAGTGGGCGTGGTGGACGTGGGGGTGGGTGTGAATGTGGTGGGAGTGGGGGTGGGAGTGGGCCAGGTGGTGATTGCTGCTCCCGCTCGTGCCGCTATTACCGCCACTGGCATTATTCGAACCGCTGGAATTCCCGCCGTTGCTCCCACTTCCCGTGTTGCTGCTGTGACTGCCATGACTATGATTGTGGGTTGATGAGTGACGACTGTGGCTATGACTGTGGTGGTGTCCTACGGTTTTTTAGTGCCACACTGTTATTTCTGTACTTTGCATCAACTTTGTGACTGTGACATGGAAATTGCACGATTCCCGACACCGAATAACTAACTCCCACAACCATAACTCATTATTAGGCGGCAGGATGATACGAAATGCTAGAGAGATGCATTTTTGCAACAACAGATTTGTCTACCACTTAAGAGCAATATAGCGTGCTTATAGGAGTAATGCCCCAACACCTTTTAATGCATTTACATTCACTATCCTTCTTCAATTTTTGTATACCAAATTGTACTTGTAATCGCTGTAGCGTTTTCTGAAGCATTATCTTGGTATAGTGTATGACCAACACCAATTAATCGGTTGGCGAATCTAATATTCCTGAACTATAACTGTTTATTGTATTGACGACTTAATTGAACAAATGAAGTAAATACTAGATAAAAATAATTACGTAATATTAGAAAATATATGCATTAAATGAATAAAATCCCATTTACAAGGCAAACATATTACAACGCTCTGCAAAATTAAATTAACATACTGCTTATGAAGTCTATCATAATAAATGTAAAGACATGATTTAGGCAAAGGAACGAGAAAAAGAAGGAAATCTACCCTTTGCATAAACTTAAGGGTGGATTCTGTTGATGAAACCTTGAAAAGCAGATTCCCAGTACCTAGTGTAAAACTTATCCATCAGAATCAGAATTGTGGAGTTGTTTTGCGGAGAAAGCAAGAAGGTTTGTCGTAGTGATGTAGACTGGTGTGCTGGTCGTGGTGATATTAAGCTAAAGTTGGATTACTAGTTAAGTTACGTAGCTTCATACCATAACCATCAGCATCTATAAAATATCGGATTAACGTCCCATTCGCAACTCCGCCACCAGAACATTGTCCAAAGCCATTCCCTTCCGCACTGCACAACCCAAACGCTCATCCAGCTCAATGCTAAATGATCCAACACTAACACAATGAATCTGAGAATTTCGTCTCTCCGTCTGCACTGGAGAAGAAGAGCCACGGCCCACACCACTCCATGCACACACAACTGAACACCACGGACATTTCTTCACAGTCGACAAGACAATAAACGCAACTGTGTTTCTGTGAGGGAGACAATGTACATTTAATACTACAAGTCATATTTACTTGTAGATACTGATGGCCACAACTTCCCCACACAACTAACAGTCCGCAAGACACGACGAACATCAAAAACAATGTCCTCCTCCTTCACTATTCCTAAATCTATGCCAGCTACTTCAAATATCAAACAGTAGAAAACACAAGTTACATACAATAATATTCTCTGTTATCTCTTTCCTCTAAAAAATTGCTTTCCTTTCTTCTTCTGCGAATTCTAGTTATTAAATTTAAGCATATTACCAAAATCCATGAATCTATTGTGTTGAGTAGAAACTAAATAAATGCAAGTACCAATTAAAAGTTTCCTGGATTCTAAAAAATACGGAAATTACGATAATTCCAAAATTTCCGCTTCTGCAACTAATCTAACTATACAGAGCTCTACCGTTAAGTATAGAATTAAGACTTCGGTACATTTAAATAAATCTAAAGACTATGAAAAGCCAAAAAGCGTCAGCAGAGAACCAGAGCAAAAATAAATTTAACCATGCAGTCACGTCACATAAGTAATGAGATGAAGATAATTAAATATTTGACGAACCATGATCTACTTCCGAGTGCCAACTAGTTTGACTGGATAAAGATGCAGGACTCTGTCCATAGTATGTCACTTCGTTATTCTTATCTCTCGCTCCACCAACATCCAATGGGTCATCTTCAGAACTCAGTCTTCGCCTCTTACTTCTATGCTCGGTCGTTGGACTAGGTAAACTTCGAGGCAACGCCAATGGACCTGCAGTTACACAAAACAATTATTAATTACGATTATTAAATACTGCTTGAATACGCAAATAATTCCTTTCTGAAGGTTGTTGAGTAGAGAAACAAGTTTAGTAAGGAGATAGTACTTACTATAGGTACCTGACCCCATGAGCACAGTATGGTCAGGACCCGGAGGAGTGTAGCTGTTGCAATAGTAGCTCCCTGTGTTCTCTATTTTAATCGTTGGCTGGAGTCCGTTCGGTCCTTGGACAATGGACGCTGCGTTTAAACCAAAAAAACCAAATTAAACGATATAAGATGGCTACAAAAATCAAATGATTACAATTGCAACAGAAAACTAAATATTTGCGATGATAAAATAGCCAAACTGAAAAATGATAAACAAAGTACAGTGAGTTAGTGTGTGTTTGTCTGTTACAGATGGACGATATTTAAGTGTATTGAATTGACGTAGTAAGTCCATAGACTATGTATCATATGAACATGAGTGGAGGAGATATTCTTTATTGAATTGGATTGTTATTACTTAGGTTAGTAAATATTATGATGTAGAAGAAGAAGGAAAAGCAGTAATACTTATTGTGAGTACCCAGTTCAAAGAGTTTTCACATTTTGCAACAATAATGCGATAAAAGTGCAATAATAATTGTAAATGAAAAATGGGGATTGAGAACGGAGTATGCAAGCGATGTAATATTTGTTTGTGAGTGAGTGAACGAGGGTGATTCGATTCTAAGGGCAATAATAGTGTCTGCAGCAGCAAATACAAATACAGAATCGAAAGTGTACGTCGTGTCATAAGTAATGTAAGCTGTGCCATCATCATATCACTGGAACAAGGCAACATAACATGAGAGAGAAAGGGAGAAGCAATGGCAAGAATGAAATCTCTGTCACATTACAATATTACTGTGATGCATTTATGTGTCTGTTATGTTCGCTATAAAGAAGCATATTTCTCCCCTTGCATATAATATGGTTACTTCTGCTTTATTTGCGATTCCCAGTCCCGCACTCTGTGTACTCTGCTACATTGTGCTCACATCACACACACAAATACAAGTCCGCTCAAGAGGAGACGAGTTCTTTGTATTTTTAACATTACATTCGAAAAATAGACAAGAAAAGACATTATGACATGACACAAGAAGGGAATAAGTGTTTCCCTTTCCAACAAACAGAATTGTATCGGGATTCAACCGTCACGTTTATACAGTAACCACGTAGGTACTGTGCAGGTACATATTATATTACATTCATGCTCATATCAGACCAGGAGGGATACCAGGAGACAAGACATAATAATATTTACTGCAGATTCAATACTTTTACTACAAGTTAGCTTTCTATATGGGCTAGACATTCACAATTCAGTATTGGGGTGACTTTGTCCTTAGCTTTCTTATTTATAACACAATATTTCCTCATTTCCTTTCAATGGTATTTACATTTGCGGTCTAGGCCACAGTCCTTCACAAAGCGAGCCAATACTCAATGTAATAAATAGCCAATAGCATGAGCACAAATATCAATATCAACTTAATTTATGGTGTACACACAAACAACAATGGAAATGTTACCAAATCTTTGAAATAACTATACGTGCTTAATTTTGTATTCAAAATAAGTAAATTTTTCCTTAAATGTAATACAATTTCAGGGGCATGATCATTTTATGCCTAACTCGACATAAGTAAATGTAATACGAACATTTCTAGTAATATTAAAGGAACACCTATGCAGAGAAGAATATATGTGGTCGTAGTAAGATAAAGATTCAAGAAAGTCGATGTACAAGATGCTTTAGATTTTTTCTTTGCGTAAGCTATGCTATGCATTCCATGACAGTCCAATAAAAATCCATAGGAAGGAAAAGAAAGTGGAACTTTATAGATGAGACACTAAATTGCATCTTGTGTCACCCGGAATACGAATGGAAGCGAATGTACGTAAAGAGGGAGAATTACGAGGTGAGCACGTTGTTCTCTTCACTATCGCTACCTACTCGCTCGGATCTACTCTCCCTGTTTCTCACTATTTTCTCCGGTTCCACTTTGTCGAGTGTAATATTTCTGTTGCCCTTCTATCGTAAGCAATATATTCAAATGCAGTCATAACTATAACACAAATGTATGATAAGGGATGGAATCGTAGAAACACAAATCGAGTCACAAGTGCTGCACCCAATCAAGTGCGAATGCAAATTCTAAACCCTGTTTCTGTTATCAAGCATTTACTTAAATTAAAAACGAATTGTGAAATCCCACTACTACATTTTAAAAAGAGTTCTTAAGGTGGTGAACAATTAGCCCGTTAGGAAAGTGCATATTGTGGACAAAAGGAAAAGGGGTATAAATTTGCAGTACATAGTAGAGGAGTAGACTGGAGAATAATATGATAATGCGATATGTACACAAAGAGATAGTTTGTAGTATTTGTTGGTGAAGTGACAGAGGAGGCTGAGGTTGGGGAAGAAAAAGTGTTGAAAGTAGAGTGAAGTCAAAAGTCGTGTCAAGACAAGTCAATTGGACACTTTTACCTCAGCTGAGCAGATTTTGTCTCGAAGAGAGTCAAGTGGAGTCGGAGAGACAAGGGAAGTAAGCCAGCCATCAGGGTCCGGGACATTCCACGTCGGATTCCCCCGGCAGAGTGTCTCCTGGTCGACATATCTCCCGTCCCCGCATATGTCTCTCTCTCACTCATTCATTGTCAGTTGAGGGAAGAGCGGAAACTCATATCTCTCAAGTGAACACTTCCTTCTCCCCACTCGCCACACCAATCCACACACATGCTCCAACCACTACCTAACCTTACACAACTTCTGCCAAACTTTCTCTCTATTGTCCCAACCAAACACCAAACAGCTATGCCCAACACCACTACCTCAATATCAAACTACCAACTACTTAGGGGAAATAACACACATAATATTCTGAACCAGCCCTTTCTTCGCCCCTACACTCATAACATAATAACTAGTTTTCATGAACATCTTTCCCCATATGCACCTCATTAACTATTAATAAAATGTTGCAATGTCACACCAAACATCACATCCACATACAGATACCCCTTTCTTCTTGTCGCATCCCTTTTTATCTCTATCCTCATTCCCTAATCTTCAATAGTATATCAAACTGCGGTGTACATCCACACTTTAGCTATTTCTATCATGTATCACATATTTCTGTGTGCAAACCATGTAGTGTAAATGAATCGTGTCAACCAATTTATTCAGCATGAACAAGTAGTTACATATTTGTGTACGAAGGTCAATCAAACTATAGAACGGTATTATATCTGTAATTTGTAGTAAAGGCACTCAAATCTTTTATTGACATTGATGTATAGAACAGAAGCCTTATAGGAATCTACTTAGAATAGTTATAATTATAAATTAAGTTTCTGTTCAATATTGTGCTAAGCGCTAAAGCGCTAAGATTTAACAAAAATACATTTAAGTAATAAGGTCATTGAGGAATACGTTTGGAAATGTGATATTATTTTTTGGACTTCTATGTTATGCATTTTTTGGACTTCTATGCTATGCATTTTTTGGACTTCTATGCTGTGCATTTTTTGGACTTCTATGCTACGCATTTTTTGGACTGGAATTACTCAAAATTGCCGAATCTACTAAATATATATCTCTGTCTCAAATAAGTTTCTTTTTAATTTAGTACACGGCGCTAAGATGGAACAAAATTGCATTTTGTGTAATGTGTGGCAGGAAAATGAAGGGAAATGAGGGAAAGGTTTGTGAATGTAGAGATTGGTTGGATTGGAATAGGACGTTAGTTGGTGGCACTGGTAATGATGAGGGAAGTGGGGGTAGAGGAGAAATAAGTCAAAAGCTGGAAAAGTCAAGATCAGTTTTGCACTTTGCGTGGCGTGACCGGTTCTTAGCAGAGATAGAATAAGCCATGTTGCATTAAATTCAAAAGGGAAAGTACGGGTAAAGAGAGTCTTTTTGGGTTTAACTTAAATATTAAGTACATAAGAAGGGAGTAGTGGAAAAAATGACTGTTGGTGGTGTGGTGTGATACATAGGGCATTGGTATAGAGATATAGTGGAGCGGTGGAGCCATAGACAAGACCCGACAGAAAGACAATGACGCCGACGAAAATCTCGCTTGCCTGAACATTGGATTTCCATAGGAGAGCCATAAAAGAATCCAAATGTATGTATGTATGAAGATGTACACTTGTGTTCTACAGAGTAGGTACGGAGGATCCTCCGTTGGAATCTCCACTATTTCATACATTTCTATCAAATGCACAGATATGTCGGAGAATAGTCCATAGCGGCATTAGAGCCTGCACAACCCCCGTAGACGATGAAGCCACGAGCTACAAATCACCACAGCTTATGAAATTCTCCGTCGACTATTCTGTGTAGTTGTGTTCTGGTGTTTCGGCCTAAGAAAGGAAAAGCCGGAGCAGAACCAACAACTAAGCAAGTTAAAGGACACGAAACCCAGATAAGAAGAGACAGGACACATCGAAATGTGTAGTGAAAGCAAACCAGAAGCAGAACCAGAGCAAAGCAAACCAAACAAGACTAAATAAGGAAAGGAGAGAGAACAGAAGATATTGCCTGTGTATCCACGAGTAGACAAATGTAATATCCTATCATAATACATATTAGTACATACAGAGCACTTGTCTTGAATGATTTTGCTGTCTCGTACTCAGCCGCACACACGTACACACATAAGTACCTACCGCATACATACAGACATACACACAGACATGTGCGGATATTATATATAGATATCCCGCTTTAGCCGTAGGTATGAGAGTATATGTTGGGAATGGATGTACCAGAAGAAGTGTATGCCTGTACACTGCACACAGTGCATGAAATTATTTCTTTGGAGGCAAGCAATTGACTGGAGTTTCTTTTCGTCGTCAGTCAACGGCCATAGAATTCCCAGCCTATTCGTACAGAGTACATAGATGGGGAACTGAATTCCAGTAACAAAACCGTACTAAACGATAGGGAAAAGGATGAGAGAAGTATCTTTACATGTGTACATATCTCAGTCAGCTGAGACGATTGAGACTGTGTCTTGTTCTCCTTTGCTTACGGACATCCTACATACAATACAACCAGTATCGTTAAAAACTCTGTGATCCAATGCAATGGTCCTTCACAGTTACTTACTCCATTCTAAATTGTCTGTGTGAGCTTACATTTCTTCTCCTTTGCTCTTGTCTTCGCAAGCGGGAGTATCTTCTTGAGTTAAAGCCATTCCAAGGATGGCTAACTACTCCCACCACACTGCCAACCAACCGAATCGTCCATGGAGCCGGACTTGCATTTTATTACTATTATCCGCTAGCTTTCCTTACATTTATTCTCTCCACGACGTATCTGTGTAATGTTGCTTTTGTAAAGAGAAATTATGTATTTATATTAAAGTCGCCCTCCTAGCAATAGTTGTGGTTCTCTCTGCGGCTTCGTGGTTCCACTCAGCCCCATTCCTCTTTACACTACTTTTCATGCTTCCATTCATAATCATAATGCCTAATCATATATGCACAGCTTCAAAGAGAAAGTCAACTCAAAATACTTTATCTTTGCTTTCTCCATACCCACTGAGAGACGCAGCACAACAGAATAGCCATCCACTCCCATGTAAATACTAGCTACAGACGAATATATCCCAAAGTCTATGCATAAACACAACTTTCACTCGTTTCACTTACACATACTTATATCAACATGCTGACTCGCACAGTTTTACTACCAGAGTCATTGAATTCAATCCGATCCCCTAAAATCATATTAATTCTCCGTGTTATTTCTAATGTGACACACAGAACAGGATATTGTCTTCTCGAATTCTATTAGCATTTATCACTCCTCACATTTCCTAGTAACTAGAAACTTTTCTTTGAAACTGCGCAATCTCTTCCTGCATTTCTTTTAATAAAAACTTTTCTCGGAACATTTTTCCATTTCCTAATCAAAAGTTATGTGGAAGTCAAGGATATTGCTACATTTCCTTCAAAGGGCATAACCATTTGAAAAACACTGCTTGGATACATAAAAATGTGTAGAGAACAACATTACGGAATTAAATACAATGCGAATGCTGTAAATATTATTGGTAGGCAAATAGCAACACAACTTCTCTTGACTTTAATTAATAGGTTATTATTGCAGCAAGCAGTAGATTACTTAACGGGGCAAAACTAAACTAGAGACTCTGCATCAGATGATTTTACAATTTCCTTACACATGCATGACTTCATAAATTCAATAAGTATGCATTCTAAATCATCTCGCCTTAATACGACTTACTTACTGCAAGTTGTATTTCCAGTTAATAATTGAACTGCGATAATAATCAATGAAATGCTTCTATTCATGTGTGCTTCTGGGATGCAATAAACATTTCGTAATCTAACCCGTACTAAACATTCCAAAATAAATTTCAATTTCACTAGTGCTTGGTAGAGTATTATTTAAAGTTGGGTGAAAACGGTAGGTTAAGCTTTGTGTCTATTACTGATACTAGCTAATGTGATTATTAGGGAGTTGAGTGAATAAGGTCTACAGGATCACCGTGTGAACAGTATTACATAACATTGCAGTAAGCCTAGAAATAATAACGTTGTTCGTTTCCAATCTATAGAATCGAGTATGCAAATCGTATTTACTAAATATTACTGCAAACAATGTTTGTACCTTGAAAAGGGTTAAAAGAGCATAGTATATTACAGAAACGTTACTATAATATGAAATTAGTGAGTGCCACATTTGTGGACTGGAGTATTATGATTTTAATGCCGGGGAATGTTTGTTGAGCTGCGTAGGTAAGGAAATACGGTGTTTAGTGTAGACAGAGTCTAGGAAGTACCTATAGATAAGTAAGCTATGGTAGATACATATTTTGTGTCGTCCTGATGAAAAGGGTCAGAGTTATGACCCGAGCAACTCGTCAAATACCTCCCCTGGAGTGGTGGAAAACCGCAGTGACAAAGCTGTGCTCCCAAACTGCTTAGTTAAATGGCTAGTAAAGGAGACACCATTTGTCATCAATTCGTACACACAACATTTAGCTTCCCGATGCATATACAACAGACCATAAAAGCTTCTGATGATATCATGAAATTACTACACGCCACACTGTTCTCTCTCTTGACTCCAATACGACACACTACGTTCTTCTCTTTCTCATCTCGCTCTACATGTACGTAGATACATAATGTGTGTGCTCCTTCCTTCTATCTGCTTCCACGTCGCACTCCTATCTCCAACAGTACCATCTCTCCTCATCTCGCTATTTACTTTCTATACCCCGTCTACTAACTGTCTTCATTTCACTGTATCAATGCATGTACACATTCACTAAACTAAACGTTCCTCGTGGGTGTCTCTGTTTTTACTTCGTCTCCTCTACACATACACAATAGATAATCCACATACACACAACTCTAGGTAGGCACTACATTAACACACTACATTGCATTACATGCTTAACTAATATTTTCAAAGATATAAACACGGTCTCCACTATTTCACCAACTCTATGCAACACACTCTACGCGAATACTACGTAGAAAGCCAACATCCCTACAAATATGTTTTCTATTAATAGATAGGGATACTATACTGCGTTTTAGCTAGTTTTTCATTGTGTTTTTGCTCACATTGAGGCTACGTAGTATAGTGCACAAGTAAAAAAGAAAAGCATTTAACTTGGTTCATTTTTATAAATATCTAAATGTTATTCAAACATAATATACTGCAAATTTAACTCTTAGTAGACGAACTACACATGCAAAGATATACAAAAATAGGCAGGAACAGTTAAACAGTGTACCCAAAGGAAGAAATCTTAAAAAACGTGCAATGTTGAATTATCATTTAACGCAAGTAGTGAAAACAAATGCTACTATAAAAGAACTAATGAGTATTACTTCAGACAAGTAAATTACTAAATGCTTTAATTTTCCTTTTTCTCGTCATAATAGGAAGTAATTTAATTCTTCATGCCGCTTCCGTTCAATTTTCTAACTCCTGACATTCATTATGAGAGGTAGCGAATTTAAACTGTATGCGAGCAGATGCCTTATTTATAATATAAATATATATATAGATAAATTATAATCGCAAACTAAATGCATACTTTTTAGTCAAATAAAACTGCTTGAAGAATATGTGTACTTATGTAATGTATTTCGCCATGTTTTGAACCTTTTGTGCTATGATTACAACTGAACGTGTTGAAAATAACTCTTTGTACAGAGAGAGGATGCAATTGTAGTAACGCATTTTATAGTTAAGAAAACAAATAAACAAGCAAAATAAATATAGAACAATAAACAACAATGTGTAGCTTTATGTAATATGCAAAGTTAGAGAGTTAAATTGGAGGTATTATTAAATAGAATAGAGAATGAGTGAACTGAGTGAAGAAAAGAAGATATAGAGACAAGTATGAAATGAAAGAAATAGGCTAAATAAATAAAGAGCTAACAATAAGCTAAGTACAGATACGATACAACTACTAGTAATATACATAGGGAGGAGGTAGTCACCTTTGGAGAGTCGCCAGAGCTCTTTGGAGGAAAAAACTCCCGTGGCCAATATTGTGTCATTGCATATTACACCGTTGTACGGATTGTGAGCATACCCTGTCCAAAGAAACCAATATTCATTAGTTATGGTTCGCAAGTGATCCATCCAAACAACTTGTACAGAGAGAGAAGACAAAGAATTGTAGGAGAAAATCTCATGCCTAATTTCAATCTCAACCCATTCAATTAAAATTCATTCAACCCATTATTATCTCTATTGATGCATTCACAGGTAGTCATCACAGAAACTTAGCATACAACTCTGCATAGGTACACAAATTATTAACAATACTACAACAAGTAATCACTTATATAATGCTTGTGTAAATACAGTATAAAATCATTTCTTAAAATAGCTGCATTCTACATAAGTAAAGTTTTATAATTATTACCATTGTTCATGCGATGGTTACCTAATTAACAAGGCGACCCACTTCATCAAATTAAATCATTACCTCATATTTGTAGCATTTAAATAATTCATTTCTTTAAAAAATGTATAAAAATCTGTACATAATGAGTATTTAAGCATTAAGCATAACATTTTTATTTATAGTCCGCCAAATCAATAAAAATCAATATCAGCAAATAATAAACTGTCTAAATCCGTTTCAATTGCATCTTTACACTAAATACTTTTGGAAATTAATATTTTCTTCTCAATTTCTGTGTCATATTTTTCAGTCCAGCAAATAATAATGTTTTTCTTTGCCTCGTAATTTTTGCATGTGGTTGGCCTTGCATAAATACTGATAACCAATCAAAATATTATTATTTGAGTAGCTTTCCATGTGCAATGAAACTATATTTGTAATAAGGGCTTTTATGACAGAATTTTGCATGAAGTGTACTGCTAGTGTTGGTAGTAGCAGGGAATAAACTGGGAAAGGTAGAGTGAAAGAGAAGTGGTGTGTGGCTTAGGAGTGGTGGGGGATGACAAGGTGGAAATGAGAGGAAAGAGAGACGGAGTTGATATGGAGTGATATGAAATGTGTCAAGGAGGCAGAGTGTTGACAGCTCATGTGAATGAATGAACTGAAGAAAAAGGCGAGAAAGAATGAAAGAAGTGAAGAAAGCTGACAGAGTCGAGCCGAGTCCGGTTTTTCTTTCTTTTATTTCGCTTTGGGTCAGCTTCGTCTAAGTTTTCCAAACTGAAAGCTCTGCTCTATTTTCTCCTTCCTCTTCCTCTACTTTTTCTCATTCCTTTTACCCACTCACAAACATAACACAAACAGAGCTATACGTACATGCTCTATTATGCATTCTTAACACTTTCCCCTGCTAATAAGCCTTACTACAATTATGCCCATCTTCCTCTACAACAATCGCTTCACCCTCCTCTACTATTCTTCTACACACTAAATACAACTACTACAACAACCGCTTGTATTATATTGAGAAACTTATTTTCCTTGTATTTATGTATGAGCCGATTGATTTTCTGCCTCTTCTTTGGTCTAGTTTTCTTTTGTTACGTCCTCCTTTATTTTACACACAACAACTAAACATCCAAATGGCTACTACTATTTGGTTGAATTTTTAGTGTGGTATAATAAAGCCAAAAGTTACTCTAATCTATTTTTCTAATGTAATTAATTTCTGTACAATTGTGAATATTTATGAAGGGCGTCACACATAAATAGCAAAATCGTCCTTTTTATTAAGCGGATACGATTTACGATTTGAACACATTTTCCAAATAATAAGTTAATTGAAACTGCTTCCATATATTGTATTATGCAAATACGCCAAAGGGACAAAAGCCTGACTACATTATGTTTTGAATCTGAATGACAAATATTTTGTAATCAAAGTAAAGCATATTGTTTGAATTTTAAAAAGATTTTTACTAGTTTACTAGTTTGAAAGAACTTTAGTGTAGCAATTGACATTTAATGCTCTGAAAATACATGGAAATATTCCGCTATCCATTTTTGTGTGCTTTTTGTGTTGTTTTTGTAGGTATGTGGCTGAAGCGAGTTGGTGGAGAGTGGCGGGCGAGGTTTGCACTGAAGTGTGAGAGAAAGTTGGTAGCAGAAGTGAGTGAGTGAGTGGGGATGAACGAAACATGACAAGAAGACAATTGTTTGTCCTCACTTTCTGTGTATCTCTGTACCTACTGCCACCCGAAGGAGGAAGAGACAAAGGAAGAGTGCAAACACAGACAGAAATACAGACACTCTCTGCACTGCACAATCGAATCAAACAAGTCAAGTCTGTGGATTGTGGGAAAGATTGTTTCAGTTTGTCACTTGGTTGACTCTTCTTGGTCACAATCACAAAGGCATGCAAGTCAACTCAACTCTTTGCTCCGATGCACCGAACCAACCGAATTCCTTTTCCACCTCCCGCCTATGTCTTCCTGTAGCTCACTAATCCTCTGTAACTGATACTTGCTCTGCAGAACAACCTAGCGCTCCTCTATTCTCTCTGCATTTAGTTATTATTGTAATAAGTTCATTTGTAGCACTCATTTATATTTTACTCCAGTCTAGAAAATCACCAGTAATAAAAAACAGCAAATACAAACATTTAAATCAATTTAATTTTACAATAAAAACAAATTCTAGAGTTCTAGAACATTCAATTGAAATGATGTAAAATAATCTGCGATGATTATGCTAAGGTGAACTTTTAAAGAGGGGAATTTATTAATTTAATTTTTAATTTTTTGAAAACTACAATTAATGAACTGGAAATATTTTTAATTTTTCATGTTGTGGTGCTCTAAAATTACCATCTACTTTGGCCATACTATAAACAGCCTACTATTGGTTTTCTGTGTAATAATCAAAGCAGAATCAACGGGAAGGATTGTAAAGGAAAACGGTGAACGGAAGTTGCATAAAGTAAAGGATACGGAAGGAAGTAAGTATTACAAATAGTATTTAGTGCAGTAGTACTGTCTTCTAATGGTTATGACAGTAGTGGGACAAAGACATTACGCTATTTTACGTATGTGGTATACCTCACTGAAATGTATATCCTTAACGTTATTTAATCATAAGGTTAGCTTAATTTTGGTACTGCAATCTGAGAAAGCTATCCACTGCAGCGTAATAATTGCAATAACGTTAATTAAGTACATTGTAGGGTAACACGTGTATTCAAAGGTTCATCTGCTTAGAACCATATATGTGAATCAAACAGACGCGAGCTATTCAATAACTTTCTATTCCTTTTCATGTATTCATTATTGCCACAAGTGAAATCTTTTATTTCTTATTCGACACAACACCTTGTGTATCCTTTATCAATTATATTCCAAGTTATTTTGGCAATTTACCGTTATTTAGCAAAGTCTACACAAACGAATGGATGAAGTAAACAGAAAAGCCTTTGAGAATCAAGAAAAATGACATTCTCTATATATTGTTCGTAAAAGGACAGTAAATTATAATACTTTATTTGTACTTGTAGTCAAATGTACTACTGTAGGAAGGACTGTTATTTAAGTCAGAAGACTGGTTGAGAATGGATGGTATTGACTATTACACGAAAACATAGAGAGTGGAAGATGAGGCGAGTCGGCTATGAATAGCATTTGAATGCGAATATGAATATGAATTGTCTGTTGTTTTGTGCTGAGCCGAGAAAAGAAAGACAAAGTCAAGGAAATAAAACTAGCGGGTACCAGTGCCGTAATACATCGCAGAGTGAGTGCAAGTGGAATGGAACAGAGTGAAGTCAAATGGAGTTTGTATAGTTATATCTACTAGTTACACAAACTATGTGCTTGGAGTACACTCGCTATGTTATACCCCGTTACAATTTAACATGGATACCGTATTTCCTTAAAAAGGTGACCTAGCCACTCAAGTTCAATAAAGTCATGCGCTACGCGCAAACATTGATTATGAATATTTGCGGGTCATTTTCAGTAGGAATGGTAAAATAATCCTAAAAGGACCACTTATGTGTTCTAAATAGAGAAAAACGTTTTTGTCAGAATAGAAACTATGTGGTAGTAAATTGGAGAATATTAAACGACGGGGGAAAAAGAGATGGCACCATGGAATGCCCTAACCACAGCTACACAGAACAAAACAAAACGGGAAGCTAAGAAAGTCCAGTGACCGCATTCATCTGTGTGTACAACATAGCGATGAATATATTGGATGATCGGGTTATGGTATTGTGAGATTAGCGTTGTGGGAAATGGGAGAAAGTGGAATGAGGGAGGACAAAAGAAGGTGGATAGTAACCCTGTAATAATCCCTTTTCCCCGGTGGGAAAAGGGGATTATTAGTGTAGAAGTGTTGACAGAGGTGCCTGAGAAGTGTTGATTGGGGAGGAGGCCTTGGGGCTCGGGTAGAGAGGGCGAAGGTTGGTTTTAGTGGGGAGGGGGCATAGTGGGGGTATTCAGGGCTGTGTGCTGGGTGGGAATAAGTGCCGACTAAGGAGTATTATGGGAGCAAGTCGTCAATTGCTGGCGTTATCTGGCTGGCTGTGGCTGCCTACGGAGTCGCCGGGTTTTATAGTTGACAAGAGTGGTTTTTTGGTGGTGTTGGAAGTGAATTGATGACAAGTTCTATCCTCTGATATGGGTTGAAACAAACCGACCTTTCGCAGAGATGTGGATCCCCATTTCGCAAGACATACGAGCACTATCGTTTGTCATATAAGTAGAAGGAAAGACCCCGTATCCGCTATGTCCCTTGAACCCAGTCTCCGTCTTCCTTTACCAAAGAAAATTTACAACCACCAACGGCATGAGAAACCATCGGGACCTGCCCCTCTCTTTTGACTTCCCTTTAAATATCACCTATAAATCCCAAATCTCAAATAGATTGCTCATCCATACTCATCTCTACTATTCAACATCCACCTACCATATATTACAACCACTTACGCTATCCTCCTCCAATACCCCACCGCACACAGCCAATCCTCTCAATACCAACTACCCGTATACACGCAATAAATAAGTAAGTAGGCAGATACCTACTTACTGCATTTCTACACACGTTCTCACATCAAAATCATAATTCTACCTTTCCTTCCTCCTATTTTAACTCTACCTCACTCCACACACACTACATTTATGGTAACTATTTCATTTTTAGAACCAAATGATAAAATTAAGTCATTTTACATTATCAAATGGGCTTAGGCTTAAGTACTGCATCTTTCTTCCCTCAATATTTGTATTTCTCCGGTTTAATGTAATGGCCAATAGGTAGATTGATCACCTTGGTTTATTACTATGCATTCTCTTGTAAATTGAGTCATGAAAAATCATGTCGCCGATGTCTGGAATAATGATATGACCATTTAGACACAATTTGTTAAACCACTGGAGTAAATACAATTGAGGAACGTTCTATTTCAAAAATATTTCCTTTAGAATCGTATTACAGAACTAAAAATAAACCATCCATTGACTACCGTTAATTATACTTCCTAGAGCGTGAATTACCAAGAGTTAGAATATCTGGGAGGAAGTTCCACTATCTAAAAACAACATTATTCTGATGGCGATCTAAATTGTCAGGTGAAAGTGAGCTTCCCACATAATAATCTTCTCCTTCCCTTCCATAAAATAGGTAGAGATTACCCTCAAGCTTTGAACAGATAGAAACTGCATTTATAAACTTTATGGAGGGACTTTAGCAAGCGGAATAAGGTAACTCTTACATTAGTAAGCTAATGTTATATTTACATAGGCAAGTAAGCACTTTGAATGTGTGTGAGGCAACGATGTAGTGTCTAAACTTAGATTTCTCTTAAATGCACTCTTCCTACTGTTCCTACCTACCTAAATCCTGTGTGCAAAGTCTGCACCAAAACTAAAGAAGAAAGCAGTTCCGTGAACATTCGACTAATGAAGATAGCTAAAAGATTCGACACAAAGACATTATATAGCAAGTCTTCTTAACTAAATGGCTAAAACGAATGACTGTAAACGAATTTCAAAATAAGATTGTGTTTAAACACAAGAGCGCCAGTCTTACTATGGAAAAGGAGACAAACCTACAGATATCTAAGCTCAATAGTACGAAACACCTTTGAAGACACATCAACTGGATAGTATACCTTATAAGACAAAGATATGCAATAGCGATGGCTATCTTTCCGATTAAACCACCAAATTGTCTCTTCTTTTCTTTTCGGATTACTTATAGTAAATAAAATATAGTCAAAATTACTTTTAAAACCAATTAAATCCATCTAAATATGCGTAATAATTAGATTCACTTTAATTTCATAAAAATTAAATGAGAACATTTCAGAAATACATCCTGAAATGTCATTTATATTTAATTTTTTTAAAATTTTCTACATAATTTGTATCTAACTAAGCGCACTTGGCATAATATTTAGCAGGAAACTGATAAACACTAAAATTTGCTATTAAACTAGACAATGACCTAAATAACCTAAGAAGAATGATTTTTTAAAGATTTTGAATATTTATAAACGTCGTTGAACAAAGTTAAAAGGTACAGATTTTTCTTTATATTAAATAGATGTATTTTTAGATCTCTGAACTATACATATGCAGGATTTAACTATATAGATATTTGCTAAAATAATATATACCAATACATGCATACATGCTACATAAACATTTTAAATGGAATGTCTCTAGATCAAACCAATCACTTGGCTTTACAATGAAACTTACTTATTCCGATTTTAGCGGGTTTTATGCCGACCTCTACACTCTGCTAGACTTTGTAGTTTGTATTAAATAAAAGAAGGTAGGCATATATTAGTAAGATGATTACAAAGGAAAGGTTGTCCACACACTTAAAAATGTATACAGATGGGATTTCCTCATTATTGGCTCTACCCTCTATGAGTCCTGGGAAATCTTAATGGAAACATTAAACGTGAGCGAAAGCGTAGATGAAGTGATGATGAGCTGCAGTTTACGACTTGAGGACAGAACCATCACACCGCCTAACACCAATAATCTTGTTCTTGGTGCAAAGCGAGAAACACACTTGCCGAACACACTTTCCACTACTCTTCTCTCCACCCAAACAAAGCTCCAGCGTGAAAAACATTCTTTCACCTTCCAGATCAATGTGATGTTCGTCTCTTCTATTAAATGCACTTTGCGTGAATGCAAATATGAAACTAACGAATCTTAAATTTTATTTCTCAGAATGAGAAGCAAAATGATATTTGAAAAGGTATCACTTTTGTCTGCCATACTTCTTGTCTATTATTGAGCAAGTGCATCGTTACAAAATCTGTATACTTTTAATAAAAGTAATTTTTCTACAATTTTAAATATTTATGAATGGCGTCACAGAGGTAAATATAGAGAAATCTTTGGTGTCCTGTATGGACACTAAATTTATTTCGGCAGTAATTGTATTGCATAAAACACCATCAACACTATGTGTACCTACATTTCTTTACTAAAAATGACTTCTTTACAGAATTTACAGAATTCTTGCACAAATCTTGAAGTAACAAATGTACACATCTAGAAAAGAGGGAAATACTATATGAGTGCAATGAAATGATTGACTTATGCCACGAATAGCTGGAATTAAATACAAATAATGTCAAGGACCACATTGAATTGAGGAAAAGGTCAGAAGAATGTTACCGTTAGTTAGTACCGTTATGTTTCTTAGAAAAGATATCACATTGAACTTGTGAATATAGAACTAGGTATTGTGTTGGTAAGATTGGTGTGGCGTGTAGGTTGAATTGTGATGGGAAGGTAAAAGGATATGTAGGATGGGTGAGATGAAGGAGTGGAGAGGAGAGAGTGAGAGTTACTTAGAAACATTAGAGGAAGGTATCTTATGTTAAGTAAAATAAAGAATGCAGTGTAGCGTGGGGTATAGAAGAAACAAGGACAGAACATAAAGAGAGACATCCGAAGTATCACATTGCATAACTAAGCCGTAGTATATTTATTACAGTGTCTATCTGTGTAACAGAAAGAGAAAACAGAATCAAATATCATGATTTATACAGCTTTTTCACCCTTCAAATAAAACCTGAGCTTTTCCAACTGAGAAGACTTGAATGCTTTCTCCTTTTATCCAGCATGCACTCGGATACTCGGATCTAAAGTGAGGTTCAGAGATGTACATCAACCAATTGCTCCGACTGCTCATACAATATATATAAATGAATGTATTGTACCGAAGAGCCTGACTATAGCTACTTATAGGGGTCTATAGGTTGTGTTCTGGTGCTTTCACTCGGACTTGCGAGTGTATGTCTGTGTCTGCACTACTTACATGCTAAGACATTACTTGTTTCCAGTTTGTCCCAGTGAAACCCAACCAAGCAGAGCTATTGCTTTCCGTAGAAGGCTTTCTCCGCGTGCTTTCTCCC
This sequence comes from Yoshiicerus persimilis, assembly GCA_020352615.2. NCBI lineage: Eukaryota > Metazoa > Arthropoda > Collembola > Entomobryomorpha > Tomoceridae > Yoshiicerus > Yoshiicerus persimilis. The sequence continues at coordinate 38,296,916 of CM060170.1, read as the reverse complement.
TCCTTCCACCTATACTATTAAATTTCTGTATTTTCACTGTACATAAAACATATTCTATGTATTTCCCTCCTCTGCCGCACTCTTAGGATGTGAATGATGTTGCTAAAGCTAACTGTGCCTGGCTATGTGTAGGAAGGGAACTAAGTGTAAGTATTTGTGTATTATAAGTATTTATCCCCTAATAAATAGCATAGCCTTTCTCCAGCTTCCTTTCTCCTACTACTGCGAGTTGTCAGTAAATCTTAAAGTATTTTTTGCTCCGATCGCATCGTCAGTTGAAAATAGCAATAGGCTGATAAGAAGAATTGCGGGGAGCATGTAAGTATGTATGACTTGACTTAACTGTCCTTCTCCAATCTGATGATATGTATTTCTAAAACTATTTCATAAGGTCCGCGCTCCCCAAGCTTCCATTAAGAATTGATTAGCGCAATAATACAGATAGTATGTGCCTTCAGGAGTACTATTACACAGCATTATGGCTTTGAGTGCTGTTAGTTTGCGTTTACTCTCCGATCCCTCATCCATGTCTACTGTCGCCACTCCAGGCAAATAATAATACCCGCTAAACACAAGTGACTACAGTACACACAAAACTAACCACCAGAGCAAAGCTCACTCCTTACACACACAAAGTATAAGTTATGGTAAGCGACTTCAACTTTCACCAAAACACAGACATGGAATATTTATATGATGCAATGCAATGTAGCAACTAAGCTAATGCAATGCAATTCAATGTCTTATACCTATTAGCAGATCCTAGACTACCGTTACACACAGATACACAGTTACGTTCTATTTTCTGTTACATTACTCAGGAATTTATAGCGGAATGGAATCCGTTTGATATTTCAGCTCTCTTTCCACAGTTCTCCCTTGTCCTACACTCCACACACTCTACTCCTCCAACGTACCAGTTCCCTCCCAAGGTATACATCATTATCAAAACGACAACATTGTTCTATAGCACCTAGTAACAGTACTCTGTCACATATACAGTACAGTCGAACCCTGCTATACGGCCAGTTACCCACTACTTGTAAATAGCATATCAGATTCTACGTCGTAGGCCCCGCACTTACTAGAATTGTATATAACTATTTAGTATTTCTATAGTGGTCTACCGTATATTTTATATGGTTTAACAGAGTATACTTTGTCTTTCCTCCTTTACAGTAGATATGATCCAGAAGTGCCGTTCCGTTCTGTCCTGTTCTAAAGAAAAGGATGCAGTGACAACTCCAATATGTGAGCAAGTGCTCCTCTCCTTCCTACAGCAATTTCATCACTCGTTATTGAGGAAGAAGGTAATCATAAGGCAGTCTCGAATGGCTTTCCTTGTCCACCGAACAACGATCATAGCCTATCCTACACTCTGTTCTGTCCCATTTCATCACAACTATAATACACACTATACCCATCCACAGCTCTAATGTTCGTTACCGAATTTCCTTCTCCACTCCCATGTACACTACTATATGCACTTACACGTCTGTCTTCTCTCCTTGAATTTAGTCACAAACCACTACAATCACCCTAGGTACATTACATAGTAGGTACATTCATACTCTGTCCCATTTCATGCTCTGCCATTCCATCCCATTCGCAATTCTTCCGACTCGTCTCGAATTCACAAAAAGTGCAAGAAACGGACCAGGAAGGGAAAAGGAGCCGGGAACCCGTGTCATCCCTCCACTGCCACCACTATTCCATGTCTTAATGGTCCACATACCCATGTACACTTATGTACATCAACAACTAAACCTATACCACTATACACCCAACCTACACACTCAATCCGCTACACGTACTTATATAAATCCCCATCAAACATAGCACAAAAATAGTAACAATAAGATTTCTCCTACTACTAAAGTAGAAATACTAAGGAATTGTATAAATTGTGTTTAAACTAAAAGCCAGTCAAATAATATGGTAGAATGGGATCTCTTCTCTAAAGCAACATAACAATTTTCTACTTTGTCATGTCATATAGCATATGTAACACTGGATCTTGAACTTCCCATATTTTCAGAATTTCTCAAACAATTTTCAAACGTACCTACACATTATTTTTAGAATTATTGTGCTTCTGTGGAAAACAAGTAGGTAAACTCAAAACTAGGGAAAATACTACTGGTGCATGTAAATAGAAGGAGTATTATATGTTGGACAGAAATGTCTCAAGTGCAGACATGGCGGGCAACGTAAAGTATGTGTTTTTTCTGTGGGAGCGAGGAACAAAAGGGGAAAGACAAGATAGGTAAAGAGACACTTAATTCTTGAGTTAGCAGAATTACATGGCATAATAGTATGTGACTACTAGCTTTTATGTATAGTATCTGTCGCGCTCAAGTTTTGGTTAAAAATCATTTTCCAGTATATTATGGAAGGGGTCTACGTTGGGGTAGAGTATAGAGCTGTACGCAGCTAGAATGTGGATGGACATTCATATGGTGCAGTTAGAAAGGGAATGGAGTTGTGCAGATAGTTGAGCTGACCCTTTCCATTCTCGTAACATCACTTACACCAACACGCCACTGCCCAACAAACCGGGAACATCGGATCATTGGACATGAAATTTATGCAGTTCCGTGGACTTGCTTGTCTCATGGATCGACTATTTTCCCCATTCTTACTCATGTACTTTTACCTTCTACACCATTTCTTACCTACATTCGGAACTGGACTTTTTCTTTCGAATCACCGCTTTGTTCAGTCCACATTCCTGCCTATACTCGCTCCAAACCCATTTAATAACACGTCATTTCAATGTGTCTAATAATTCCTCCTCCATATTTCCTCTTTTATCAATCCCACATTTACGAGGAGAAACATTTAAATGTAAAACACAAAAGATATTTATTACATAGGTATATTTAATTATGTCATCCAGTATATTATAATTTATTTATATTTCAAATTAAAAAATACATTGGACGATAAAGCATCATAAAACAGCAAAAGATTTTTTAAAGAAAAACCCGACAGCCTCAAATGACCTGATTTGATTTCTGTATGAATTTTTAAAGGAGAGCATGAATTATGAAAACCATTTTTGGAGAAATAACATAAATTGTCCAATCTGCTTTATAAGAAGTGCAATCTTCTTTTAAGTAACAAGTCTCCATCTATATAACACTGCTATGAGAGTATAGGAAATAATACGTAGTGTTTAGAGTGTTGTAGAAATATTCTTATCGTCGTTAGTAGCAAAAGTAGTATAAGACATTAAAAGCGTTGTCTTATTTAGCAGAGACATGCGGGTGCGGGTGCTTGGGTGTAGCTGGTGAAAATGAAGTGAGTAAAGTTAAAATGTGTACGATAAGTGGGGAAATATGGTGATGGTGGTGTAACTGTGTAACGGGCATAATTAAGACTTGCTAGAGCATACTGCAAATTTCATTAATGAGTTGCAAACTGCCTGAATACAAATAGGTCTTATTCCCGGCCTCCACCGTTCCTCACAGCACTTAATACTTATTGTTAGCAAAGTACTGCATATACGCTCCTTACGCTAGTTAACTACTATTCCAATCTCTATTCTCTCCCTGTCGCATTTTATCTCCCACTTTAACTGCATACCTTACAATCTGTTGTGTCTCCGTCCCCTATACGAGTATTCAGCTTAACTGCTCTCCTTAATATATTTACTTGACTTTAGTACCGACAATTGTGTTTTCTTTCAACGACATAGAAATACGGTTTGTTTAGATGTCTCCAGTATATTTCTAGCGTAGTTGTGTTAAGGTAGGTGTTAGCTATGTAAATATGTGGCTAAAAGGACATGAATTGGTTTCAAGTGGAAATATCTGAACGAAAGCAGTTTTGTATATAACTATATATATTTTTTAGTGTGTAAATAATGTAGATGTATATCACAAGTCTAGTTTCGGTAATAAGTCCATATAGACTGTAGTGCACCGAAGGCGGAAACATGAATATGGGTTGGTTTGTTCTGGAAATAGCTTCTTCTGTTTGAATACGAGTGAAAGCTTAAGTAAGTAACCATCTGTCCTGTCCTTCTTTACAATGCAATGGCTTGCTTGAATTCCTCACTTTCGCCAATGGAATGTTGTATAATTTAATATAATGCACTGAAATGTATTCGGAACAACTGGCGTGACGAGCAGAGATACATTATATAGTTCCTGTGATTGTATTTACTGTGTGGAGAGAGAGAAAGTAAATGCGGTGTAATGATCATCACTTTCATAGTAGTTAAGTACTCACTAAGAACATCTTAGCGATAATTTCTTTCCCCGTGTCTTATCTTGTCCTTGCATTTTAAGCCTTCCAGATGAGATTGTGATGGAAAGCAATGGGAATCGGTGTTACTCCACCATTTCTTCTCTTATTTCCCCGCTAAAGCTAATATATTCCATTGCATTCCGCTAAGATCTCTATAGAAACTTTATTTCCATTATTGCTTCTCCCATTTACTACTTCACATTCACAATTACCAAATTCTACAGAATTAACAGCTTAGACATGTTTGCATTGATATTGCTCTATTTTCATACTCCTGTCTTATCTCCGGTCCTCGTCTTACATTTGCTGCTTATTTAAATACTTTACTCCTTTGCCGCCATGAAAATATTTATCCTTAATTACTAAACTAACCAAAAATAGCTGCATAATAAAATGTTTATTTATATAACACGATTAATTAAATATTACAATACTCAAACTATTCACTTTTTAATTTCCTAAAACGGATATTCAAATAATCAAGAAGGCTCATATATATTGAATTTCCTATGTAAACTAAAGATCTTTCTTTTACCGTTAGTAAAGGCGAAGAATGGTAGAAAAGTAAATTGTTTAAATTACTTAAACCTTATTTAAATAGAAACTCAATTATGTATTTTCAGCAGTTAGCCAATAAATTGGAAAGGACAGTAAGTTTACGTTTATGACTAGAAATCGTGACAGCATAACAAATTGTTAGTCCACCCTAGTATTTGCGATAAATACATTATTGGTGGTGAATGGTCAGTGAATACACTTGGAAGGGAAATACAGAAGGCCTGGAGTAGGAGCGACAAAAGTCTAGATAGGATTAGAATAGTTGCGAAGAAGAGGCTTACTAACAAATTATAATGATAGGTTTGTTTAAGGTGGACAGGACAGTAAACATGAATTGAATATAGCTGCTTACACATGTACCCATCTGCCATGATACTTTTATTGCTAGGAGAGTTGTCTGTGGAAATACTTAGTGTTTGATTTTCGATTGGAACGAGGATAGAAATGGGGATGGGGAATGTGAAACGAAAGAGACTATAAATTCAGAGAAGGTATGAATCAACGCTAAATCATGTTCTTGCGAAAATTGTTGAGCGTGCGAACAGGGAGAAGGCTGGCCAGGAGGAAGATATTCAGCTTCATTCGATTTAGCCTCCTTATAATCTATGTAACTGGATGCATATGGCAGGTCACTGAAATGTTTGTATACTAATAAGTAAGTGTAGCCTGGTAAGTTGCTGGTATTTAAAGCGCCCTCTACACCTCGATAGGGATTGAGTACGCCTTTATGGAATATGAAGGATGGGAACCGCAATATTTAGTGTTGCGGTATGAAAGCGAGTATTTGGAGGAGTAAAGAAAAGTAGGGGACGTGGAAGAGAAAGAAATTCAAAGGAGGGATGAGGGAAGGCTACGAATATTTGAGATGGGAAGTAGGTAAGCGTAAACGTTTGAGATTCTGGGCTGCATAAGCTGTGCGAAATAAGAATGGTGAAGAAGAAAAGGAGGATAAGATAAATATTGCTTTGCAGACAGTGGGTCGGTTTGGTTGAGTTCAGTCCAGTTGAGTCAATGGAATGAAATGCCAGTTGCTGTTGGAAATGAAATGTCTGTCTGTCTGTCTCCAAGTATATGTACTTTACATTACGTCACGTTTGAACGTACTCAAGTCCAATATATAATATTATATTTTATTATTATATCTAAATCTGACAATGAAGCAATGTTGGCTCTAAGCTGCCTAAGTTGAGTTGGCTTTGAGCGAGTGCGTCTCATCATATCTTCTGGGTTGAAGTTGAAGACAAGATGCCATATGCTCTTTCTCTTCTCCGCTCAAGACGACGTGAAACGACGACAGTGACTATCACTCCTACAATGCAAGAACATGGCCAATCTAAACAGTTCTTCTATCTGTGGTTTCAAAAGGACACAGAGACAGCAGAGACTTTATGAATCATCCCACAACAGACCTCAAATCATAACCTCAGCCTAGTAGGTACTCGTATACACAATTTATACTCTATAGCGCGCATTATGAGTAGAACAGTAAATATCGAATCACATCACATCAGCTCATCTTTAGCCTGTCCGTCAGTCCAACTACTAAAGTCAGTTGACTTGACTTGACTTTCTGCATCTCATGTTGACGGCATAAGATTTACTATAGAAAAGATGGTAACCAAACCACCTACATGCATTAGTGAGTGGCCGTGTGGATACACTGAAGCAGTATAAAGTAGGTATCTATGCTGTGATGTTCATCGTCAGCTCATTGTCAGTTCAGTTGAGCTTTCAGCTCGGTTTATATTGGAGGAACAGCTTTGATTTCTTGATTTCATGGCCTCTGCCCAAAATATATTCATAGCTTTGACCAATATTGACGGGCATGACTTTCTTACATTGCATTCCTCTTCTCTGCACAAATACAACATCTTTGCTGCAGACCTATGCATACAGTACACAACACTGCCGTGGCATCGCATTCGCATGGCCAACCAAATCTTTTCTTTAGAATGCAGTGTACATAAGCATACACATGTTCCAAGTGGAAAACTGCCTGTGTGCTATGTACCCACACTATGTGGATTGCTGCTGTCGAATGGAATATGGATAATATGAATTTCGGAGAGGATGAGTTTATAAAGAGAAAAAGTTAATAGGAGGGAAGACAAGGAAGCAAGGGTAGCAGATGCCACTCAACTGGGTGCAATGCAATAATGGAGATATCAAATGCCTAGGAAATCTATGCCGATTTCTGTCGGGTAATAAAAAGTGGAAGAGGCTCGCTGGCCTTTTACTTTCCCTACTTTTACTCGACTTTACTTGCTTAGTTATGTTGTTACGAGGAGAACCAGGCGTGCCATTCTCCTACAGCCGTACAATCTCATCCGAATATGCACCGCATTATTCCAAATACGCTCGCTGAGCGTAGGCTATGTAGTGCGGACAACTATGTGTACTCCAACATGTCCTACAGCACGAGGACATTCTATACGACTTTTTGACAACTTAAAACCCTTTCAGAAACTCCACTTGGAATATCTATTGGAACAACTCATCTGCCTTCCTCTTACAATTCAAACATGTCTATCCACAATTGATGCAATCCTCAACCTACCATACGGAGTATCATATCCAAATATAAATGCATAAAATCCCTTCCCACATAAGATAAGCACTTCACAGATGAGGGCAAATGGCGAATACGTGACAAATATCAGAAATAATATAACCAAACAACGGGAAAACTTAAGAAGCTCCATGCTTCCTCACTTTACTTCGCATTTTCTTAGCTCTGCCACAAACAGACTCAACGATCAACAACCAAAGCAACTTAACCAGATCTCGCAGTCAATACTTTTCCAAAAATCAAATATCAAATCGAATTCTACGAGTGACCTCGCTCAATTCATGGTCTTTGTCATCCTACGAATTTCTGTGCTCTCATCTGAATTTACCCAAATTTACGAAAATTTAGTGGAAGCAAAACATTTGAAAGGCAATAAGAATAAAAATTGCAGTTTCTACCATGACCTACAAAGAGCTAGAGTCCATTGAAGTTGTGTCCAAGTAATTCCCGAGTAGTTGAAATATTTGTTCTGAAAAGTTGTACTAGATTGAGTGAGGAAATGGAGTGAGAGGGTTAGGAAGCGGAGAGGCGGGGGAGTAGATATAATATTTACCTTGGACATTAACTAATAGACAAGTAAAGAAGTGAGTATTATATTTTCTAGTGTAGTTGAGGCTTTGTTTCCACATCCGCACATGATTAGGCGTGTTGAGCAAGACGTGATCAGAAAGGGTGTGGTAATCTCTCAAGATCTGATGATATAAATTTTCGGGTCTTAGTTTCTGGCTGCACATGACGACACTGCAGCACTTTTCCATGCAAATTCTTCACACACTCATTTGCATAGGATACTGCCTACATAAAACACTCGGAGTGAGTCTTGGTATTATGGAGAAAGTCGGAAGGATTCTCATTCTCGTGCATATCGTATAGACGCCTAGGAGTGTGCACTTTGCTTTACTTACTGTGTAAGTACTACATTACACAGTACTAAACTACTTACCAGTTTGGTTGGTTTAGTTAAGTTAACTTTGGGAAGTGAAGGAGGAAGAAGGAGTGAAAAGCTCGTTACCCAAAAACCAATGCCCATTTCTGAAGACTATGTACATACATAAGTACATTCTTAACTTTACATACGGCCGGAGCATAGGAGTCTAGGGCGAGTCGGAACATTTGAATGAGCGGACAAAGAAAGGGAATCTGGTATAGCTATACGTATTAAGTAAATAGGGATGGCGGAGGTAGTGGAGAGACGAACACAATTTGCCAGTCAATTCCCTTAATATCTACGCTACTAATAAGAGGGAAAAGAAGAGAAGACTGAAGTCATCCCCACTAAAAATTTGCTTCCTCATCTCCTTATGAGCCATTACAGCGATTAGACAATGCCCATTGTGAATATCCTCTATCTCAACTCCTCGCTCCCTCACTCTCCACAAAGTATAAATATCTATGTACATACACCCAATGTCTTCAGCCTTAGCAGACGTCAACTATTTACAGTATACACCGCAGATCTCAACCACACCAGATATACCCCTAGCACCAGCACAAATGCATTACTTCAACCCAAATCTACGTAAGTAGCTCACAGGAACTAAACGGACGTCATTCCATTCGATTTCCGCCACTCGTACGTATCATGACACACAAACGCTCCACTCCGCTCCTCCACAACCAGACAGACAAGTCAAGGCAAGAGACAGCACCATCTCCAGCATCTTCCACCGGGATTACGTCTCTGTCTCATTTCAATCCACTCCCTTGTCTTCTCTCAGCTCCCTCCGCACTTTCTCTTACTTTCCCCTCTGCCCTGTCGCCCTTGCTTTCCTTCCGCACCCTTGTCCTGTCCTCTCTTGTTCTCCTCTCCTGTCCCGCTCTCTCTGTCCGCTCTTCTTCTAATCAACCTCTGCGACTCCCCAACAACAACCCTTCTACCTCACTCTCAACTATAACCATCTCAACACAATCACAATTAGCCCTCCTATCCCGTGGCATACTACCTAATGCCAAATTTCACACTTTTAATGCATTTATCAACAATCCTAAACTTACTAATGAAAACCATTACACCAATATATATTTAATCCACAGCGTACAATTAACAGTAGTCAGAAAAATTTTACAATATAAAATCCTATTTACCATTGCAAGTCAACGCCATTTGATAAAAATTACAATTTCACAATTAAACAGTAATGCAATACAATTGTAGATTTTAAATGATATTTTAAGGCCAAGATTGGAATTTTGGATTTAATGAAATACCTGCCATTAAAAGTGTTAAATACATTTGTATAACAGATGCCAAATTATTAAAACATTTATTTCGTTATTGTAATAATAATTAATTTGCCACGTAATGTGAATACTCCCAATCTTTTATCATCCAATAAAAATGAATGATTTTGTATAATTTAAAACACCCAAGCAAAATTTCTTTCAATTTGTCAGCTACCTGAAAATTGTAGAATTGATGCTAAACGAATATAGATATTTTAAATGCGAAAGCACAAATATTACTTTCAACCTTTAATCTTAATTGCTTAGCAGCAACTACCTATTAAATATTGGATAAACATTTAATAAGCAAGCGGAATGTAGAAATAGATGCCCAGAGGATATTAGGAAAGTTTACAATATTCTACACTAATACGTGAACGAATGATAATTATAATTATCTAATTAAAAGATTACTAGCAAGATTAAACGGAATGAATATTTCACATTAGCTACATATTTTAAACCCGCGACACCGTTGAAACAATTTACTATATTTCTAATTAATTACTTTTGAGTATTTTGTAGATTAATTCATTACTAAGAAGGAAAATACTAAACTACTACAAAATAATGAATGTACGTTTAATTTATCCAGTATGAATCTGTTAAATTCGTAGAAAAGAGTATTTGAATGCTTGAAACGTACTCTAGTAAATATGCAAAATTGAAAAGAGTAAATGTTGGAAACAATTAGTTAGACTAGAAGTACTGCTTACTTTATACATTTATAACGATGAATTGAATAGGAAAAGTAGCCGAAGTCCAACTCTTACATATGATTGCATATTTTGGTTGTGACTTATTGGTAAAACAGTTCTGCCGAAGAGAAGAATAGTCTGAAGACCCATCTTCCTTAAATGTGAGATACAGGAGTAAATATACTGTTGTATGGTGAAAGTGGAGTGAAAGGACTGCGATTCACACAGAGGAGTATCTGAAGTAAAGACTTTAGTTTGTGGTATTATTATTAGTGTAGGAGAACTGTGTGCATTGTGAGTGGAGGTGAAGGAGTGCGTTTAAAATAGTGTTGGGTTTGGATATTGGTTGCCTGGTGCGATTTGAAATGGCGTTGGTCGGGAGACAAAGAGGAAGGAAATGTGTTGGTATTGTAATGGAGGGAAGGGACGGGTAGCCTGCTCACATGTGGGACAATGTATTCTGGGAGAGCGATAATATGTGGAGGAGATGTGTAGTGGGTGGCAAGGAGTGGAGATTTACGAAGCTATAGATCAGCTATAATGTCAGTGCGGGTTGCTGAGCTTTGAGTCTCACCACTTGCACTTTAGAGCCATGGGCGACTCAATGGACTGATACTAAAGAACTATTATCTATCGACACATCCTACCAATTCACCCAGCCCCATTATTATTATCTTCACCTCTACAAATAGCACCTAGTGCTTCCAAAGCGAAAATCACCCGTCGAATATCTCTCTTGACTTAACTCCACTAACTCCGAACAGCGTCTCGCCAAGACAGCCCTTGCCTTCCAAACTATTTATTCTATCTCTCCCACTACATACTTATCCAGCCTATTAGCATTAGTAAGTACCTAACATAAGTAACTATCTCTATAAGCACTGCACCATTCCAACTTCTCCACTCGGGCCTCCAGACTCCAGTCCACTCACCTTGGCGCATCCAGCCAAACCAACCAAGACAGACCCAACGGTCGCAGACTCACACAAGAAGTGTCCATGTATGTACATAGGCACTTGTGTTCGGCTCATTGTCAGCATTTCCGCTCTGTCGTCCTCGTCCATCCCTCAGCTCAACAAACCAGATCCTCACCAAATATCTCAACTCCCATCTATCTATTTGAACTTTATTTGTAGTACGGATCCAAAGAAAGAGACGAGCACTTCTCACTTCAACTATCGCTACCTTCATCCGTATCATTGTCACTATCGCATCTGCCGAGCTCAATTTACTATCTCTCCAGTCACTCGCATCATCCCTGCTCTTTTCCTATCGCATACAACTAACCTCTGTTTGCTCACACACACGGCTACAGGGACCTACTATCCCAAAATACATAACCGTCCTATCTTTATTTACTTCATACTAACTAACTAACCTACACAGTGTAACGGGTCACACCGTAATGCTAGTTTTGACAATACCGAACAATACCCACTAGTACCAAAATTATAGAGAGGAACCGGAGTGAGGAGAAAGGACAAGTGAACTCATGTGGTGGGATAACACATAGGAGAGCTACGAATGTACATAATACGTACAAACACCAATAACCAAAGGCAAGTCACCCAGTCAGCACAATAACCCATGCGAACAGTGAAAAGACATCAGATCAACGGATCCCATGCAGCACACAAGTCCAAATCAGCTACCGAAATCACATCACTATCTATTTTCCTTTGCCTAACATTCTCTTTCAATGTTCTCCACCAATAATCCTAATCTGCACCAGAATCAGCCAAGAAATAGTGCACTGCTACATCAACTAACATTCCTTACAAGTGTGTAATCCGAAAAAGCTTTTAAATAACTATCATATACTAGAAATAGTGGAGATTTCCAAACAAAGGCTATATTTTAGTGTGGAATGCAGTTTGGGCTAAATGCTTGTTTTGCTAATAATGTATTAGTGTGAGGAGCCTATGGACTGCAAAGAGTCTTTTGGCGATTTGAGTTGTATGGTGATAGGAGAAGCAGTAAATAGTTAACCACAGCACAGTTGACTAAATATCTCGCACGAAAGAAATAAGTTTGCTCAGTGTTTTGTGGAAATGGTCAAAGATTGCAATGCAAGCTCATTTCATTGCATTTGCAGTAGTAAGTCAAGTGAAGTCGGGATACTTATTAAAGATACCTAGTAGTGCAGAAGCTATTGTAGTATGTACTGTGATGTGATTTGAGTTTGTAGGCTGGAGAACATTTATCACGACTGAACTCCAGTCAAAGCCTCTCCAATCTCATCTGGCTGGGTTGTTATCCTACTGCACTGTGCCGAGAACTCCGTTTCCTTCTCCCATTCCTCCGTATCATTCAGTTTAGCTCATTCAGTCGCTTCAGTTGACTTTCTTGAACTTTTTTCTCACAAGAGACAAGAATAACGTTTGTAATGTATGTGTCTCCTTTCGACTAAATGTACGATAATATTCATAGCTTAATAATGTTTGAGTAAAATATGGGTGTTTAGTGTAGGCGAAAGAAATGAAAGGTCTTCTGCATTACACAATATTCGACTTCCTTTCTCCTGAAGACACTCTATTTACATACTCACTCCTCATACATGTACTCTTCTATGCACTATGCTAATGCAGCTATAGGTACACTTACATAGAATCACAAATAAACTGAATTTACTTATTTTTACACGATTACCACTGTCATATTGAAATTATATGAAAATTTCTATGCTAAAACTCTTTTTGTCCCCAAATAACTGAACTCTTCCCTTATTTCCCGTAAATTCTTACTATTACAAACGTAGACGTACTTACATAATCTCACATGTACCTCCTTCTCTAATATTATACAAATATTAATATTACCGTATTTCTCCGATATGAAAACCCACACCAAAGTATTAATCTGCTTTTTCACTGAAGCAATATCTTAACTTTCCCATGTGTACTCTAGTATTAGTATTTCGAAAAGCAAAGAATAGAGAATCAGATAATTATTCGGAAGAATACGGTGTTTGTTTCTTTTGTTGTAGTACAGCTTAGTTAAGCGTTGGGCTATGTGGCTAGAGATAGATAAGTAGTGTTGTATCCTTTAGGCCTTCGCTTGGATGCATTCCGTCGCTTTGAGCCTCATCTCATTTCATCTCTCTTTCTCGCTCACTCCCTCTCCACTACAGAATAATATGCAAGGCAATGCAATACAACTTTGCGATACATTACATTACGTAACGTACTCTTTGTAAATCATCAAAATATGAACTTGCCGCATTCTACATTCTCAGCCGTTACTCAAACATAAATAAAGTGCTATTTCTTTCTATTCTTTCACAAACTGTCCCTACCCTTGTTTTCTTTTACGTTCATGTACAAAGACAAATAGTTATGCACGTATTTGTTTGAATGGTACATCACATTACATCGCAATACATATACACTGGCTGGACTATTACTTACTTATGTTTCGTCTCTGCACTAAACAAGAATTTCTTCCTTGTTTGTGTGGTGCTCGTAGTTTAGTCAAGCAATCTGTATAGGAGAGTGCACAGATAGAAAGTCACTCATACATTATCCTCAAAGCTCCCATCCTATTTAAAAACAAAACTTCTACCAGCTAAGCATAAAAGATGATGAAGAACAGGAAATGAGGCCAAAACAGACACACTACCCAGAAAAAATTTTGTCCCTTGATTCTCTGCATACGATATCTCTTTTGTTTTCCCAGTGTATAGTTGTCGTATCAGTACATAATAATATTGGATCAAACTTCATAACATTATCAGCAACCAACTTAACCACAACGCACCCAACAACAAACCATGTGCAACTAACAAAGAAACCAACCACTGGACCACAAAAAACAAAAATTCATTCTTCCATCTCTATTTATTGCGTTCTGGTGCTCTTGCTATTTTTAGTGTACCTAACTCAAATATTACAAAATTCTTTCCTTGTTACAAAAAATTGTATTCATTAATTTCAGAATCGGAAATATTCTTAACAATTTATTTTGTCTCTTTGAATTTCTTAAAATTTTCTAAAGGATTGAGGTGCAGGAGGGTTTTTTATACTTTTGAGTACCACGTACATTTTGAAAGAAAGAACAAAACACGCTTTCAGGTTCGAGTGTACAAAACAATACTCTTACTTTCAGAGTAAAAAGGAGAAATAAGAATTGCTTGAAAGCTTAATACCGTTTTACTTATGTTAGTCAAGTAAAGATCGTCAAGTTAGCAATAGAAACAACTTCATGCAAAAATGTGACGTAACCAGCGAAAAGATGGGGAGAGGCTACCCCTCTTGCATTTGTAAAGCTATATTCATGGAAATAGCTAAATTGAAACTCAATTGCATTGCTTACTGTATTTTCAGTGTTAATTTTATGAATATAAGCCCCTGGACAGTTGACTATCTAGCTACGACCTTGCCCAACCCTTACAGACTAGACTACAGTACAATAGTAATAGTAAGGAGAAACTTAAGGGTATAGTAAATAATTGTGCAAAACCCTAAGGAAGGAATAGTACATATCCAGTAGTCTAGTCAAGCAAGACAAGTCGCAAACAAAAATTATTTGCTAAGCTAAACAAGCCCGTAAAAAACGCTGAGAGAAAGCTGAGTTGACTGCCACTAAAACTACAAATACTACTACACCAACCAAATGGAGACCAACGAGGCCACATCAGAACAAAACCAAAGCAGACTCACTACAACTCAACCTACAACCATTCATACAGAAACAACGTACCGCAAACCCTTTCTCAACTGCGTACATTTTATAACCTAATGCACGAGTAAACCACTCTTTCGGCCGAATCACTTCCAACAAACGAACCATTCAGCACAATTATGTTTAATACTATCCAGTATTATTATTATTTTTAGCCGTGCAGTCTAAATTATTTTTTATTTACCAATATTTAATACAGCACAGTAACAGAAAAACCTACATAGAAAAAAATAAATATGCAGCTCCATCTGCAGGTGAATAATTTTTTGCTGAGAAACGTTACATGCTCTCCACCTTTAGAAAACTTGTGCACTGATATAATTATAAAATTAATTAATAAATATTTTACCACATTCAAAAATGGGATTCAGTATGCTTGACCCTACCCTGGTGGATCTTGAACATAGTGACCCGGGAAAATTGCGGGGTTGTCAACAACATTAAGGCCCAGTCAGACTTTCTCTTTGTATTCCAGTTTGTCTTTTGGAATAGTGTTTACTTTTACGCAACGTACCTAGTGCTACAACCACCACAGCATACCATGACTACTGTAAGGGAGTGAGAGAAAGCAAACCACACCAACAACAACGTACTATTTTACAAATAGGGTAGAAGCTGAGACGTTCTCCGTAACTTACTTTTCTGATACTTAGGGTCTTCTGTACTTATATGCTTGCTACAAGTACAAAATGCAACTACAATCACAACCGTTTCTGTTTGAGATAAATAAATAAATAAGTTTCCTTCCTCCTTTAGCTTTTTGCCTTCTCTTCACAGGATTTGCACGGATTTGGATGCTCTAAGTCAGTTCTGCTTGCTTTGCTTTCCTATGACTTTCTTCCTTTTCACTAACATGTACACACACAAGTAAATGCACATAGCCCCTACCTACTCCTCAAAACTATAGGAGCGTAACCAACAAAATAATATAAAATAAATAGAAGTGGATATATAATATAACTTTTCCACTCTAACCTAACAATAACAATACATATACTAACTTACTGCATTGCATTATAATGTGCATAGTACAAACTGTATATGCATGGACATGCATTATTGTACAGAATGCAATCCACTATGCACAATAACAACGGATGGACTATACAAAATACAACATAGCTACGCTAGTTTTCCTAATGTTGTCCAATGGAGCGAAGAGTCAAAGGGAACATATAAAATAAAATGACTCACTCTTTCTCTCCTTCCTTTCCACGATAACATTAAGACAAAGTTAGTAAGAAAAGAGAAACAATTGTAATTATGTAGTATATACTAGTTACACGAATTGTCTATTTATTTTGTGTAACGGGTGATAGTGGTAATCCATACAATTAATTTTAAATTACAAGGAATTAAATTCACAAGCTAATATTTGTAATTACTTTTATTTAAATTCTTTTACTTACGATACTTGAAATAAATTCTGAAATCATTCCAAAAATTTTATTTGGGAAAGGATTATGACTTAATTGCACAACGCATTTGTTTACATTTTAGTTATAGTTATTATGCGAAGCTAAGAACGGTCTCTAAGAACAGAGAGAAAGCAATTCTCTGTCAAGATTTCTAAAATGATGGTTTATTTTGTGTATCCTGTGACAATTTACAAATCTAGCTAATTGCTTTATTCTTAAACTACTTTGGGATTAGGAATAAGAGAGTAGAGGAGGGAAAGGAAAGTTTCCTTTGTTTTCTATTATTGAAAGTATTGAATAACAGTGGAAGGTGGTGAGTTAAAGAAGAGAGGCGGCTATACGATCAGTGGATATTTATCTATCTTTTGAGATTTTCAAAGCAAGGTAATTAATCTTAGTATAAGAAACCTATTTTAGAATTGAATCCTGCTTCGGAGTGTTTATGTACCTCTATAAATTGAAAGCTCCCATTCCAATACAACAATTGCAAAGTTACCCTTGTGAACTTCATTCAGAGCATAGCTGCCCGTACTGTGCTGTTATTTTCATACAATCATTCGGTTACTGTTTAATTTACGTCTGAACCATGTTTCGTAATAGAGTTGATGAAAAGTATCAGAGAATGTGGTAGGTAGCTTTTATCTAGTATAACAAAGGGAGATTCTCTCCCCAGAATGATTTAATTAGCTAAAAGTCCCCAACGAGCTTTCGCATTCATTTCGATAACAGATAGTAAATAAGAAATAAATGTTGAATGGAATAGAAAAGCTTCTGTTAATTTTCTGAGCGACTAATCACCAATAAGCCCTTGTGCCCTCTTCCAAAGACAACTCGACACGACTCATGGTTACTTTACAACAAAAACAAGGAACAACTAGCCAGTTGTGAAAAATGAATGCAGCAATCAATCTATGAGATCGCTCTTATTTTCAATTTTCTTACAAATCCCTAACTTTGAATATATATCCGCTTCATTGCAGTATATTTGATTGCCATTGACTATATATATTTACGCTTTTGAGAAATGTTGAACATAATGAATGCTTAACTAAAGTATCTGTAGAAGCTGTTATGTATCAATGGCATCTTGACATCGGCTTGGCAAAGAATGCACTATCAATAAACACAGAGAGGGTACAAATCACAGAAAACAAGAACGCATGCAAATACTGCTACGCAACTTTAAATATTATATCAAAGACTAAAACAATGTAACTCTCTATAATTCAATAGACTTGCAATTTTATACTTTTCGGTAGAAAGTGAATAGAGTTGTGACGTGGCGGAGAAATGTATAGGAAGATCGGGAAAATAGATTTAGTAGTGGATAAAAGTACAGAGGAATCCAACTAGGACTTCACATAATCAAATTCAGTACAGTCGCTACTAAACTAATCTAATTAAATTATTCTAGCTTGAAATTGCTTGAGTAAATACACACACGACATGAACATAGCACGTTTTTTAAAAAACGCGAATTCCTCCCCTGTTTGACTACTCTATGGGTCGTTTAATACAATAGAGATTAAAAATAAGAAGAATGGAAGGTATTATTAGGACTTATACATGGGGCATTGATTTGAGTGCGAGTTATGCAAATAGTTCTTAGTTGTTACTAATTAGGATTAAAGGAGACACGACAACATTACTAAAAATGATGAACTACTTGGTTGAGATTGAAAAAGGCATGGTAGAGTAAAACAAATCAAGTCAAATCCAATCAAATCAGAAGTAAACAGAATAGACTCACCCTTCAATCCTCGATCTTCGTCCTTTTCATTATTATTGTCGCACATACCGCTCAGGACATCTGTATGGCATAAAATAAAAGCATAAAATGTAACACAATTAGTATCTACATTAAACTAAATACCTAATCTATTTATTAAACTACAAATAATACGTTTCATTGGTGAATACGTTTTCTAAGATTTAACTCACAGCCAGAAGGTACATAAATCATACATACAATACACATAGTAAAGTGGACGTAATATATTAGTTGCAACAGAAAAATAGGTTTATATTAATATTAATGTATTTTAAAAATGAATTTATTTCCATCCATAAAGAGAAATTTTCTTTTTATCCAAAATTCCACGTTTATGCATAACTAATGGCGAAATTTAATAGGTAGAGAGTATGGAAAGAGCTAATGATGTAGAATGAACCGGTTAAATAAATGATGAGAAGAGGGAATAATTTGAGTCTCAAAAACAGAAACTAGTGGAGAGAGAGTAGGGGTATTAAATAAAAGAAAGAAAGAGCGTATACTTCATTAGCGGAGGTCCTAACTACGTAGTTAATATGGTTTCGCATCTTTCTTCGGTAATTAAGACAAAGACATGTGAACAATGACTAGTTATTGGTGGAATGAATGTGACTGGTGGGTGAGAGTAAATTATTAGATTCGGACACAGCGTTAGCTGACTAACAAAAGGAAAAGAATATAAAAGCATAAGGAGGATTTCTTAATAAATTACAGGATGAACAATAATAAGGCGATAGAGAAGGAAGGGAAGATTTGGAAAGGAATGAATGGCTGGAGAGAGAGTCAAGTCAAGTCAAATAAAGTCAGAGACAAGACAAGTCACTGAATTCCTGTTTGCAGTCAAGGGAACTGAACTGCACTAAAGGAGGAATAGAATTGTAGGCTTGTGAGTCAGCTCAGTTTCGTTCGTTTGGAGAAAGTGGTGAAGAAAGGCGTGCAAACTAAGAAAAGAGCCGAAGAAAGAAAAAGAAGGAAGAGAGCCTGCCTGCCGCCGGAATTCACTTCGCTTTCCTTTGAGTGTGAACAGAGACTCGAGAGACAATTGCTTTCACCTTGAGCTCCAACTTTACTTTACACGTCACTCTCTCCCAACTCCAAATCCCATCATTCAGACCATTATGCCAAGCTCATCTACACATAACTACGTATCAATTCATACATACTCACTCTTATCACGCTCTAAGTTAGTTAACGCAAATCCAAACAGCACATCCAATCCCCCTTTTGAAACACACTGTATCACCTAACACAATTTCTGAAACATTATCTCCTCTCCCCAAACGACTCTCAAGGATCCTCCTGTCTCCTCCAGTCAAGACTTCCTTACTTAAGTAGTTACCTATGTATTTACTTAACTTACCTCCACATAGAAATCCAACACACCTACAAATACCTACGCTTTCCTTCCCTATCTCTCCAGATCAACTTTCCTTCCTGTTTAACTCATATCTATCACTGCTTCGCATTAACTCTCAGCAGGACTCCCAATGAAATAGTGCACAACTATAGTACATTTCTCAGTAGCACGATTCCTTAATAGAGACCCAGTACACAAATAAAAAATATATCCCTAGAAGTATGGAGACCATGAACTGGGTATTGTTGTTCCGAACACACAGGCTTGTTGTCTGTCTCAAGTCTGAACTAGCCCCGTGTGAGGCGAGGTAACACAAACATCTTTCCTTCCTATTTGCACACAGAGAGACTATACTTAGGGACGACTCTGTTGTTCAGCTACCTGAATGTGGGGTATCGGTGGAAATGAGGAAGAGGAAGGGAAACGCAACACTTAAGAATAGAAAAGGGAAAGTCTGAGAAGAATTTTGTGTCTGTTCTAGGAACATCGTCTCAACACGCAAAACAACCGCACTTAAGTCCATCAAATATTTTTCCGTCCATTCCAATTACTCATTTGTAAAGTCACGAACTGCCGACTCGTTTTTCCTCCTTTCTCCGTCCCATCCTTTTCTCCACTTTCGCAAAGAATACTTCTTTCTCTTCTCTCCCCGTCCGTCCAGTCAACTTCAATCTTTTCTACTCTCATGATCTCTCAGACTTGTTTTACTATCTTTCCTTCCTGTTCCCTTATATTTACTCACTTAGGTAGTTTATGCAGCTCTCTCCTTATCTACCTACATGTACATCCACACACAGACTCCGAAATACACACTCGCTATACACAAACAACTCAACACGATTTTCTCTGATAAGATATATCTAAAATTATATCTCTCCACTGCTGCTGTGTTCTGCGCTCCACAAAGGTATGTACAAATACACTTAACATAAAATACTAAACATTACCACATTGCGTTCTATTCTACGTAACCCTAGCTCTAGGCACACTCAAATTCTCAATCTTTTTAAACGCACACACAAAGATACATACAACCCATTTCCCTCCATACACTGCCTACACAGACGAGCATGCAAACCTTTTCCAGACATTAGGTTGTTCACGGATTCTCATAAATATGCCCAAGGAACAACTCCGTCAGCCCAGTCTTTACATTTACTTTTTTCTAGTTCACTGCAACATAATATATTTATTTTACTCTCTGCTCTTGTCATATTATGTATACGTTACGTAATAAGTACCAGCACTCTATGCAACTCTAATGCAGTAGTTTCTGTTTAATAGAGATACCATGCATAGTAACATTTAAACTTATAAAAACTGAATTATCTGGTTTTACTCCTATGATAAAATAAATATTATTACCCTCAAGCAATAAACACAATAAAATGCAATAATTAAAATGGTGAAATATGGAGGTGGCTTTATTTGCTAGGGAATTAATTTTCTATTTGTTTATACTTAGTATTTAGTGGTTCTGAATAAGTCCAGTTAGTATTATATATTAAAACGTTTGACATTGTGGTCTTTCGGCACTGTTTAACAGCAGTAGTAATAGTACGTAAGGAAAATAGGGATTTGGATGTCCAGCGAAAGGAAGGCGGCTCGAGGACGATGCAACTGTAGTTGGCTAAGAATTATTAGATTACGTGAAACTGGAGCAAAAGAGGGTGGGAGGGTGCACGAGGATATCTTATCTATGTCTTATTCTAATTTGTAGACCGATGGAAACAGATATGTTGACAGAATACAATTATAGAAATGGAACTGCTCCGCAGTGCAATGCAGTGCAGAACCGCGCATTCCACAATTCTACAAATGCTAAAAGCTTAATCTATTACCCATCTTTTCTTGTTAGTTTTAAGGACAGAGAAGAGAAGATTAAGTGAGGATGTCAGGCTACAGCCACATGACCATTCAATTGTGGCGTCGATTCTTACAACGACCTTTGCAAACGTTCCTAACATTGCCCAAACTGGTTTTCCTTTCACTAGTAGATAGTTAGGCAATGTCTCTACTCAATTGCAGCTAATTTTAACTGGTTTGTATACAATACTTACTTCAAACGTTATTGTATCTACATTGATTACATTGAAATTACTGAGTGCTCTTACAGAAATAAATGGTTTTTACAATCTGTTGAATATGTATTACTTCTAATTGCAGATGTTGTAATAAAAGTTGAAATTTCTAAACAATATTTGTCCTTCTGGGAACAAAATACTGTACAGCAATATTTCAATAAAGTAGTTGCGAAATTTAGTACGCAAAACGTAGTATCAATGCTAATATTCTTCTACGTTAGTTCACATTTCTAATGAATTTCTAGTAAATCATGTGCAAAAGGTTATACGAATTCTTTATAAACTTAATGTTTGTATTTTTATGGCATTTTTTAAAGAAATGAATAGCAAAATTGTTGAAAATATTGTTGACGGAAAAAATTAATAGAAATCAGCAATATTATTACTGGAATTATTCAAAAAAGTGGGTGTACTAAACGTTAGGCACGAGGAAAAGTTATTACTAGATGAGATTGGAAATAAGAATTGTACAGAGAGTATTATGTATTGTAGACGAAATGAAATGAGTTAGATAGACATTGTTATTGTGAGGAGAAGGATATTTGATTGTGTAATAAATGGGACTCACCATGGCTATTGATGAAATTGGCCAAATACAAATCCAGTTCTCGGACGGATACGTTAATGTGGTACGGGTTGACACAAAGGCCGGGATGGACACATTCTGGAGACTTTTCCAATCTTTCCCCATCGGTACTCTCTAATGGTATTGCTTTGAACAAAATCACCATCACCAGATCCAGCCTCCACACCTATTTAATAGAAAAAGTAATAAAATGATTAATTTTACTAGGACACTTACAAATCATTATGAAGCATATTGCCATCTCTAAAGAACAGTTTGCTCTGATTGAAGATTTACAACTTATTGCACCTTTGTGCGTCAGTGGTTTTTCTAAGGTAATAAAAATAACGCCCTGGACCAATCCTTTTAGCATGTACACGTTTTCCTCCCTAATCAGTTCGAACTAGGTGATAATTCATCTTGACACCAGCCTTAAAGTGTGTACATTAAAATTTTCTGTTGTGGAATGTAATTTTTATGAATGTACATAAAAATCCAAATATGGTGTTTAGGTACAGATAAATAGGATAAATAGTGTAAATAATTAAAAAGTAACACGCCAAAGATTGCATTAGCGAACGTAAATTGTTTTCAAATCAGATAAATTAAATGCGTGCATATTTGTATGAGAAACAAATATTTAAGACCACGACCCTGCCTGCCGCCTATTTGCACAGGATATTTGAAAAAAGTGCCATTAATCAAACTACTAACCCAAGAATAGTAGCTTTATCTACATTACCAACTGAAAACATACATAAACTGTACATAGATGCTGTACATTTACAGTATAGACACAAGATTTTTTTATTATTCAGTTAATACATTTATACGAAAATTCACAGACAATACGAAATTTTATGTAGTTCTTAAATGCATTGAGCAATGTTAGCGTTCTGGCGTTCATTTGTTTGTACAGAGTGCAGAGAGCTGCCGGTTGAAGTATTTTGTGCCCTGACCATTTTTAGATAAAGTAGGAGGAAGAATAGTGGAGTCAGTGCAGAATAGAGCAGAACCAAGCCAAGCCACGCAGCACAACAATTTATCAACAAAGCTAAGTTTCTCATTGAAATCACATCAAAAAATATAATTTACGAACCCGGATGTGGCATATGAACTGCAACTATTATATACACTATTCTATCTATTCTACCTACATCTTTTAACTATTATTATTTCCATGCATTGTAAATATGTACATGTACTTTGCATCGCAGTAGTTCGAAGCTTATGCACGTCCTTCTGTTATTAGTTACACTAGATGCTAAATAATAGAATAAATAATAAATGTGTATACCTAAGACTCTTTCACAATGCTTTTCCTCATAAAACAAGAAAATTCCATAATACTTTTCTGGATATTATGTGTACTTTTAGTATGCGTATAAATAATGCCCATTGCAATTCAGATCAACTTAAGATATTTACTTATCTTGTTTCCGTTCAAAAAGAAATAAAATAAAATACACTGCAAATAAATACAAAATGCTGTAATAACACGCAGACTTTTTATAAGCAGTATTAAATTATATCCACTCCACATCACATTAAACAAACTCATAAAGACGAAAACTACGCAGATTTAAATCATTTTTTGCAAACATTTAAATGTAATATTCAAAGTAACTATTCCAAGTTCAGTGCGTTTTACCCCAAAACATATAATAGAAAATAGTCATAACAGCTAAGGTTAAATGGGCATAACAAGCGAAATAAATCTGGCTTTGTGCTAATCAAACTAGCCACTGGAATTTAAATCAGCATGTAAATTAAATCTAATATCTAAATTAAGTACTTCACTGAAAATTAAATTAAATCTGAGAATTATTACGATATAAAACTGGTGTATTCGTTATTTCTGTAGCAATTTATAGGTAAATGCAAATGTAAAAATTCTACAGTGTTCTAGACCGCACACAAAATGCACAGGAATGCACAGTAAGTTATCAGAAGTACTATTGCAAAGAATACTAAACAGTAGATAAATGGGTATAAATTCTTGTCTTGGGAATGGATCGATAAATATTAAAAAGACATGAGCTACTATTAGTTAATAAGTCACAATATGCATACAGATATGAAGAATAGACCAGGTTCCATACTATTTCTTCCTGAAAATCATCTTCAGTTAATAATTGTGCAAGTTGATAGCGCACCGTCATTTGCTCAATTAAATACTAGTTTTTCCACTTGTCCGAACGCAAGTTTGGGCATGAGGTGAGAAAAAACTGGCGAATACGACAGTTGAGGTAGTCGCTTGAATTTGAATGAAATATTACTTTATGATATCTTGACTGGACTGGGCTAGTCTCCCACAAGCATTGATTGCCAGTTTTCAACGACATACTTACTGATCTTTACATTGCTACAGCATTAGCCTCATTGTTAACAAAATTACTATGCATTACATTTTACATTGTAATGGTTGAAAGATGGACCGCAAGTTTAACTGGATGTTTATTATTTTGCCAGTCTTGTCCATCCTCACATGAAGAATCTTGGGTTTTTTCCTCATTGTTGGATTTTGCATGTTGCATAACAATGTTGTTTGTTGAAGAACAGTTCTAGCAAACCGCAAATCTCCTTTGCATCTACACTGAAGCTCGATGTACGTAATAATAAGTATCCAATTCACAACAGAATGATTACAATTTAACATAGTCGTCCAGCCGTGAGAGATCTAATCTCGGTTGTTTGTATGCTTAACAGGTGACTATCTCTTAGATGAAAACTTGAATTCGAATTCATAAAGCATAAATACATTTCGTTATATAAAACATTGATAATAGTAATAATATACTCGACTCGTACAAAAATATTGAACCCTGAAATTCAATTCGCATCCCAAGAAACCCAATTCTGAAAATTCTAATTTGTGCATTAAAATGTGATAAATAAATGTATTTGAATGGCCAACATTTCTAGACATATTAATCGTCATAATGAACCAGCCGAGACGAGATGGCAAAAAGTAAATACTAGTTGAATTTAGCATGGATTCAGATCGAGCAGTGGAATTACAAGGAATACTATATAAATGACTGAATAAGCATATAAGTCATGGTAGGTGTATTTTTTCTAGTGTTTATCAGTGACCCCATAGCGTATGCAGTCTTTCTGACGTTCCCCTTGAGTGTACTTTACTTTACCTCTCGCTGTGCTGTGTGTATGCACGCTGTTGTGTTTTGTTGGCTATCTGTGGTTTTTTCCTTGTAGGTACAGTTGGACAGGGAACGGACGCTCACGGTTATTATATAGATATATCTGGTATTGTCCCTGCAGACAGAAGTGGTTATTGTTCGTTTGTAGTGTGATAATAGGAGTGTGATGGTAGCCAAGTTAGTTTAGTTGTGCTGGTTTGACTAAAAGTCCCTGGGCAATCGCTCTCGCAACACTTTAAGAAGAAGTGTTAAGTGAACTTAAGTAAGTGACAATCAAAAGAACATCGTCTCACACATGAATAAAAGAATGCATGAATTTTCTTCGCCTCTTTCTTCTTCGTTTCGTTATCTCTATCTGTCTTTCCCTCTTATTGTCACTATGTATGCTCAGGCACTGACTGTATTCCTAATACCCTCTTAACTACATACATTTGTATTTACACAACAGTAGAAAACAAGAAAAAGTTGATATCTGTCGTGTCCTTATATTTACAACGCAGTACTACATAATAGAAAAATCTACAACTTACTTACTTAGTGCGAGTGGAAAGAAAGTAGAAAACAGAAAGCAAGATTCACAGCGAGCAATGCATTCCATTGAATTGTTTAGAATCAGAAAGAGTTTTCTTGTTTTCTGTCATGGCATGCATATAGTTCTCTCGCCCAAGAAAGAAAAGCCGAATTTTCTCTGCCACTGCATTTTCTCAGACTCCTCTCTTTCCCTTGTCCACTATTCTTTTCTTGGCTGCTTTCTTTCCATGTGCACACATCAACTACATACATAAGCATTCGTATCAACTCACTCAGAGTGACTGAGACTGTTATGCTATCTGCTCTCCTATGAATACGTTTTCTTTCTCTTGTCTCGGCTTGGCCTGTCCTCCTGCCCTTTATATCTCACAACTAACATTTTCCTCCCACTAGTTACTATCTCTTTTTATTTTCTATCTCGCAGATATTTTTAGATATATTTATATCCTCTCCCTAGCTAGGTCAGCAATCCCTGGCGCCAGAACACAACCACTGCGAACAATCTAATACTTATTACTTACGTTACGTTACATACTTATGCTTTACTTGTTTCACTTTACCAAAAACCAAGTACAAACAACTTATCCCACTAAGTAACAACACAGCAACTAGACTCCATACACAATCCTAACACAACAATTCGCTATTCAAATAACCAACAAAACTTCCATCCACACTCCCACATTCCCGCGTCTAGTACACACAACCATTTTAGTAATAACTAAACGTGCAAAAATTTATCAGAATAAATATAATTTTGGATTATACTTTTAATCTGTGTATAATGGCAAGTACCATGTTTTTCAGTTTATTTTATTTAACAATCAATTTTTTTATTAACTCAAATATGTGCACAAGAATTGACAGTAGTAACATCTGCACTTCAATTAATTAATTAATGTTATTTATTTTTGCATTAATTGAATGGCATTGAAAACACAAAATAAATTCTCAATCAAAGTCATTTCACCAATAAAATAATTAATTTAACGAGATTTTAAGGGACAAGGACATTGTCTTTAGCAACTTTAATCCTTTTAACAGATTTGAAAAACATGCAATGATACAGTTTCCAATGAAGTGAAATCCATTTCATTTTACGTAATTTGTTTGTTTGTGTTTTCAGGAAATTTCCGTGACACACATTTTTTGTCCTTGCTTGAATTCAACTTTCTGTGTTAAAGAATAGAAAAAGATTCATAAAAATAGCTAACTGAATTAGCTGTACCAATAAAGGCTTAATTTCTTTCATCTGGTTATAATATACGAGTGTGAGACATTTTTCTTGGTAAACTTTTTTTGTAATGTACACAAGTGAACTAGAATTGAGAGTCTAAGGCGGCACTTGGTTCTGGATATAACAAATGTTTATTGTTTTCATTTAAGGCATTCACTAAATACATTCAGCATGCATGATGCTCTTACAAATCAAATAAAGCGTCTTGTTGCCGTTAGCAGTCTAATAATTCGACCGTTTTTACTCCTGTTTTTTTGATTGGAAGCAGTAAAGTTACTGAGGCTATGTTATTAGGAAAGGGAGAAGCTAGAGAAACAGGATATTGTGGAAAAGAATTAAGAGCAGTAGCGATTTCACATCTCCACAAAAAGACAGAATTTATTGATATTAGTTTTAGGCTTGAAAAACACTTGAATAATTTTGCAAATAATCACAATAAATAAAACATTGCCATAAGCATATGGTCTGCACGTCTTCAAGTACGGCATATTTACTGTGATTTCATATCAAGTCGTTGTACAACATTGCAATTTCTAATTTACGTGGATATGTCCCTCCCAGCTATTCGATCATGCTTTACGATCCAGTTGTCTTGAACTCTAACACACCATGAATGAATATTTGCGTTACCAGACACTTTAATAAGAAAACTGATACTAATACCCAGAGAGTTACACATTATTGACCACATAAGTGCAAAATGTATACTTTGTATGCACTAATATCAACAAGCATAAATAATAAGAAATGAATCATAAATGACTTCGCCTTTATGCCGCACAAGTGAACTCATCTTTTTATATAACAGGTGAAACTGGAAGATAAACGCGGTTACGTTTCCAATGAAAATAGCTTCACCAACTTTAAAGAATTCTTTCAATTAGAAATAGATAATCGAAATTCTTTATCATCAATCATCAGGCACACCTACTACTTACACTGCAAGTATTCATTTGTCGTTCTATACATACGTAATGCATACTAAGGATAAACTTACCAAATTGTGCAGTTATTTAATTTCCCGAATTTTGTATTTACCTACGCTATTATTTTAGTATTACTTTATATGTACTCAAGATACTCGTAAAAAGTGTATTTATGGAATGCAATTTCATTTGATACACATAGAATTAATTGAAACATTGAAAAGGGTAAATACCTTGTCTGCTTGGCGAAGGCAATCAATTCGTCTCATTTTGCCCTTTTGATCGGGATTAGAAAGAACGCACATTGCAGGCTTCTTCCCGGTGATGGACAGAACGAAATCTTCACGGCACTCTTGTGTGATGTCTTTTCGAAGCTTACCCAATAATCTAGATGCCCACTTCTGCTTCACCTCCACTTTCTCATTCTAAAACAAAATTAAAATTACACTTCAGATAAAGACAACTAATAAAATTCATTGCATATGAAAAAAGATTTCAAAATTATATTACTTTCAAGTGCTAACATGGATAATAAATGGATAACATCAATATTTTAAACATGAATTTATAAAGTAAATCGATAAATGGTGAACGAGTTCTAAAGTATCCAATAGATAAAATTAAAAAAAAAACGTTTTGAGCTAATTAGACTTAATAAATATAACCATGTCAGACACAGAAGAATCTGTTATCTGGAATACTTAAATATATAAGACAAAACAATAAATAATAAGCGAGTTCCAAGTTCCAAAAGTATTAATTATATTTTAAGTAAAGCATCGTAATATAAATGTTGCCATCGGACATTCGAGTAAAGAATGTTTACCATTTTGAGTTTGAAAAAATATTGTAATAAATTATTAGAACAATTTTGAGGGTTTGTTATCTGTAAATATTTGAAATACTTAAATATAAAGAAAATAGTAAAAAGTAAATGGCGTAAAGTTAATCCAAAGCTCAAAAGAGAGGATTAATGATATTTTATATTAATTACACGTATTACTTAAATTATTATGTAAAAACTGAAGCTGGCTACCAAATTGGAAATATTTTCGAAAATATATTATTTAAAAAAAATCTAATTTGCTGTAATAAGTTCAATATTTCGAATACATAAATTGATAAAGGAAAGTAATTCAAAGTTGCTCAAAAGCTGGAGCTTATAAATACGGCAGTTGAACTGCTTCCACTGTTTGGATTGGATGAGAACGAAATATTTCTATTGTAGTTTCTACTACAGAGTGCACACCATAAGGTTTTGTACTGGAACAAAATCATTCATTTCACAAGAATGGGTAAAATTGAATGAAGAATTTGGGGAACGGTATACAGTGTATATTAATTGTTCATAGACTATTAACCAAATAGGGGACACACGCTGAATGTCTCCTCTCCATATCTTACGCGTAAGAAAAAGGCCAGAAAAGTCACTAGTGAGGATGGTACACTTTATACTTGCTTAAATACAATGATAACTACGTATAAAAGTACTTGGTGAGTAAGTATATTGCACAAAGCATGATTATCACATTGTTTAAATGTATTTGCATCCGTTTCGGTTAGTTTGGTATAAAGGTATTGTATGAGAATAGTGTAAAGGGCAAAGGGAAGAGGAGCTGTTCTCTTTTAGCCATGACTTATAATCACAGTCAGACGACACCTCTATAGCTTTTAAATCCTTCAAATTGCATTTTAATTACGGGCCATACTGCAGTTTTTCACAACAAAACGACCATAGAATTCTCAATGCAAATAGCTTGCCTTAGAGACTCTCCTGGAGTTTATTGATGTGACTGGAAAGAAGAAGAGAACCACGAGACGCTATACGGACTCAATTCACTCTCCATTTATTTCCACACACTTACACCACTAATACCTAACCAAGTCGCACCCTTCCTCACTTTCTCCACTCAGTATCAAACTACATCTCTAACTTTCTTCGCTGTATTCCTTGATCTTCATTCCTGTAGTCTACCGTTGTTCCCTAATAGAATGCGATTCATTTCATTTCACATCTTCCTAACTCATTCTTTCAGAAAATGAGGCATGAGAGCATACTATTATCCGATAAGCATTAAATATTCCCTTCAAAAGGAGTACAGTCACAGTTAATTCAACGTGACCTCAATATTATATTGTATTGCACTAATAAAGAAAAGTTAACTCGATAGTTATCAGTATTTTAAGTATTGATCATTCAAATATAGTATTGTCCGTCTGCATTTAGTACGAAAAATAGGGTTACTTTTCATTAACACTAAATAAACCTTAGTTTATCTTTGTTGGTCACTTACACAATAGTTTACCATATTAAAATATTAGACAGAAGATACAATACATTTCTACCAAACAAGTCATTAAGCATTATATCCTTTATAAAAGTACTACAATTTGTGTAATCTACATATATAACATAGAAAATTCAAAGACGCGGAATTGGAATTCGCGAAACCCAGTTAGTTCCTCACATGGGATTATTCAACACCACTTATGATTTAAGTGACTAATCTATTTATGACTACTACATACTCAATCAGGTACATACCACATTTTCAAGAAAATGATACGTGTTTCAATCCCTATATTGAGAATATATGGAAACGTAGAATAATATTCGTTCTGTCACTGGACTTACGAGTTCCATGTAGATTGGTGGAAGTAAATACAGTGGAATTTAAGGGAGGTTTATTTATATTTAGGAAGTAAGAATAGATTTTAGTGTTGTGGTTTGCGTATTTAGTGTTTGGGTAGTTGGATGAGTATTATTCTGAGTTTGTGTTGGAAGAAGAGTCAATTAGAGGAGAGGACAGTGGTTGAGAGTGGGAAAAGTGAGAGAAGTGCGGCCGTTGGGAAGGAAGGAGCTGAGGAAGGAGCCGAAATTCACAAAACCCTCGAACACACATCAACTCTCTTGAATAAAGCATTCATGAAGGGAGATGGGCGTCACGCCTGCTAATGCTGCTCATGACAGGCCATTTTTTACAATATTCTCACAATTACAGGCTCCTTTGGTCCTCTCGCTTACTTCTCATCTCGTCCTCCTACTCTCTGCATCATTGCCTACCCATGTCCTCCTGCTAACACAAGAAACTTAGTTAGTGCTCGGCTATACGTCTCTCAGCCTCCACACACACGCAGACCTAATATACATACAGAGAGACTTCTGATGCGAACATCACATACCTCCGGCCGTCCCCGTCCGTGTACCATCAATTACTATTACACACATTCTTCAATTGTACATCAACGAATCCATCCGATATTCGCTGACGATTAGCCAAACTATTAATCTGCCCAGCAACTATAACTATTCCAACCACTCTGCTTCTATTCCAATCCCATACATCTCAAACACGAATACCTTTGTGTCCTTTTCCCTAACATTGAATAAATTCACATAATTTTATCTATTCATTACTAGTCCAGCATAAAAAATGTTACCACTCAAGATTATTTACGATCTACTGTAAAATTTGGTATTTGCATCGAAATTCATTTGCAATAAATGCAAAGAAAGTATTTACAATAGTTTTTGAAGTTTAGGTAGGAAGGGTAAAGACGGGAAGACTATTAAACATTTTAATTGCCACCTAGTTGCATTGGTTGTGTTATACATACAAACTATGAGTAAAATGTTCATTAAAAATGTGCATGCATCATTTTGTAAGTGTGGGAGGAATGAGAAAAATTGGGGAATGCTCTAGTAGGAAAGGACGAGAGAGAATTTAATGAGACAAGGAAGGGTGTGAATTTTATGCAAAAAAGTCTTTTAAGTCGGTTAAGCAGAGTGTTGAGGAAGTAATGTCGATGATTCGATAATATGAGGTATTGAGCCTTTAAATGGGTTGGGTTGGGTTGAGTACTTGGCTGTGTAATAAATAGCGAGGGGCAGAGGCCCAGCATCCCTGCGTCCTTGTCTCGCTAGTCAAAGTAAGTAGCAATAGAAAAGTATGTATGTAGTTAGTTAGTGTTAAAAATCGGTCGTTTATCTCAATTTCCAGGGAAAATCAGCGTGAAAGAGCTTCCACTTATGTTTCACCATAGGACAGTTAGTTAGTTACTTAAGTTGGCCTCTCCTCAGGCGGCTATGCTCTATCAGAGTACGTAGGTGCCTTTAAATGTACAGAGCCAAGGAGGACAGAGATAGGCTCTGTGTTATGTTATGTAGTTCAAGTACAATAGCGCGGAGATATACTCCACTGGGATATAAATACAGGGTATCCCAAGCTCCCTCTTCTTATAGTTCATCAACTCCCATTTTCAGGATTACATCCCAAGGAGCCAACATCACCGGAATTGATCCCTAATACCCGAGAATGTAAGACAAGACACTTGCCGTCTCCACTTTTTCTGCTGCCTTTCTTTCCGTCTGCTCAGACTTTCCTCCTTTCCCTCCACATATCTTCTCCTAACTATCACATACTTCTCCAGTCCTCCTTTCGAAACAAAAATCGCACAGCTTACTAACGTACACACGTAAACGACAACCAAGACAAACTATCCCAGAGCCACTGCAAAACTTTTTGTCGTCTTTAACTATTTCAAGATGCAACGTTATCTCAAAGATTAAATCACTGTGTGATCGTATCGCGACTCTCCTCTTATGTCGCACCACTGTTTAGACCTTATCTTCGAAATTCCGCTCAATACTCTCCTCGCCTCTTAAATAACATGCAAAATATTTAACTACGCTCTACCTCCGTCTTCCTGGCCAACTACTTAGGAATAATTGCTTTTATTATCACTGCACCTAACTCAATTCAATTCTAATCACATTTGCAATCCTTATTCTCTAATTGCATAAAAATTAAACTCAAGTACACCACACAAAAACTCAATTTAACGGATTCCATCAATTCAATCTAACTCAAAGGTTTTGCTTATGAATTGCAAATGTACATATATTTACAAATTTCATTTAAATTTACACCTATCAATTGTATTTATTCTATCGAATCGTTTAGTATCTACTATTGTATACAAATGCATGTGACATTTTTACGAATTTACTTATGGGAGGACATTGTTTCTTTGTTTAATCCTTAAGATATGCAGAGTTTTATTTTTGAATCTGAGGATTTTGTTGAATTTGTGTTGCAATTCCCTGACTGCTCTTTCTGTGTATGTTACTGTATAAGTTAGTGTCTGAGTGTATGGAAGCAATAGACGTAGTTTAGTGCTACGTGCATATTATTATGTTGGGATGTGAGTTTAAGTTGGATTGGAGTATTTGGGGAGTATTGCTAATAAGTATACGGAGGGACGCGGAGTGTATATTAGAGATAAGTATATTACTTATGTGAAATGTAAGTGCAGTATATCAAGTCCTTTCGTCTGTTTCAGTTTCAGTTGAGTTGAGAAGATGCATAGTTAGGAGCAGTTACATTACAGTAGTCTGCTGGGTGGACTTTGACTCGGACTACTAAATACATAGATCCATGAATAGAGATTTTCTACGAGAAGATTTGCAAACGGGGCGTGAAGGGGGATAAAATAAAATCTGCTTTCAACCAACAGACACGCAGCAGTCAACCGAGAATGACTTCTTCTACACGCATACATATCGTGCTAATATAATGCTCCGAGTCGCAGACAAACAGGAACGAAGAGTGCAAATACTCACTTTAACCATTGCTCAGCCAACATCACATCCTCACTGTTATGGAGATCCTTCCACCAACTACTTAAATACCAAATACAACACAGAGCACACACTAGTCTCAAATACTCCAATACTTTAAGCAAATTCCAATAGAATACTGTGGATCCCAGTGCCACACTTCGCTCTCCCATACTGTACAGAAGAGATTGAGTGGAACATTGTATCTACCAGGAATGGGGAAATTTCTGCTCTCTGCTCTGACTTTATATCATAATATTAACTTTCAACTACTTGTACAGATGGGAGAGACGCCCATTGTGAGTGCTACGCAGAAACAGACTCCAATATCCGCTGGTAACGAGAATCAAAAAGTTCACAAGCCAATCAAAGAGTAAGTACCCCACCAGACGATACAGATGAAGAAAGAGATTGAGAAATCCCAAAGAGTCAATGAGTTCCCTTTCCAGGTCGACACAAACATAAAATAAAATACAATTCACTCTGCATACGTGCAAACTCAATTGTCCACCCCAAATCATCAAATATTCTCCTTAAGTGCTTCCCAATCAACTCACATCCCATGCAATTATTCCTATAGCCCATCAAATCCCGCCCAATCATCAAACTTTCTTTCTTCCTACTTATGCAAACGCCTTTCAACCAAATTGTCACTACTTGCTGCATGCAGTGTGGAAAAGAATGCATATTTTTTCAAATGTTTATAAGCATAAGAGGTAATTGCAGAGTATTAGATACTAGAAATGAATTAAAATGCAGTAGTATTTGGTGTTCGGTAGAGTTTCTGGTTGTGTAGAGGAATGGAGCAGAGTGGAGTAGTAGTGATTTGAGTGTAGACGTAGAATAGTGTCGTGCAGTAGAAGTAGATAAGAGATGAGATAGGTAGTTAGTTAGGAGACAGCGAGGAGAATAGCATAGAAGCTGGGAAATGGAAATCGGCCATCGGATGGTCACGGATAGGCGTGTCAATGGTCCGATTCTCTAGCAATTGGTGCTGATTAAGGTAGTGAGTTGTGGTGATTTACGGACTCCACAAATTCGTTACTCAGCTACATTAGCTCTCTCGGGTCCACAGCAGCATTGCCCACTGGACTGCAAGCAGAGCCACTATACCCCGCATCTTGTGTGTAGCTGCGGCGACATTGTACTTAATGAAAGGGAAATATGTATTGGTTTGGTATGCATGGAGACTTATAGAGTCTAGTGTCTCTCCGAAGTTCCTGTAACATGCAATAAAATTCGCGTATTATCCTTATTCTTAGGAGGAAGGCAACTGTCTGTGTCCTGTTCATTCCATTTCATTCTATTAGAAGTCTCTGTGCTATTGGAAAAGGGATGTCGTCTGCTGTGACCTGAACTGGAGGAATAATCTGATCTGATGGGATCTGCTATCTCTCTCATCGTCAGTTCAGTTGACTTGCCTATCTCGACTCCAACTGGCTTTCAGTAATCGTAAGCAGTGTGAATCCCCCTTTGCCCTCTGAGCCTTTCACTTCACCCTCCTTCCAATTCTCATCTAGTGTCTATGCCTATAACATACGCCACTGTCTCCTCTCGAATTTCATTTGCTTATATTTGTATGGACAAGGCTACCTTTTACACTATTCCATTACACACACATGACGAATACAAACGAATCTTCCGTTATAATATGATTTCCTCGTTGGCAGTGCCCAAAGTGTATAATCAAATGATTTTCGGAGAAAAACTAATAAGTCTGGAAACGTATATGACTTACGTAGCTGTAGCGTAGGTATTCCATTTGCAAATGGTAGGAAGGAGTACAAAGACTGCCTATCGCTCTCAGTCGATAGAGAGGGCTGCAAGTGAGCGTATCTGTAACTAAAGGGGGATTCGAATTGAAGAAGACAGTGTGCGATCAGGTTCAATTGGCGAAATGAAAGTATTTCCTACTTAGGATTAGATTTAGTAAGGACAGAGGTAGAGATAGAATAGAAAGCACTTCTTCGGATCGGAATTATCCGAAATGACCGGAGAAAGTCCATTTAGTGTCCCACAAGAGATGAAGACACAAGACTCGTCAACTCTTTCTCTCCAGCTCACAATTGAGAGTTGAGACGGACTCTTTGGCTCCCATCAAACCGTCACCGCATGAAATAATGCCAATCAAATCCACCTCGTCAATACTCTATAGCACTCGAACACCTCTCCGCAGCGCACCCGACGCAGGCAATAACGCTCTTTAGATCATGTCTTTTACTGCACTCAACTGAATGACCCGACCATTAGCTAATTCTGCCTAGCCACGATAAGATACACTAAAACCCTATCATCGCTTTCTTTCACCTAGTAATATATAGAGAAAGCCCGAGAGTCCTTACCGGAGAAAAGGCATTCAGCCCTACTTTATGTGTGGTCACTTCAACACAGATACGAGCACCAGACAAGACACTACAACATCTCCGTGCATTTCCCTATAAAGCGGCCAAAACCTAAGGTGGCTTCACTCCTTATCGCCCGACGAGCTGCACGTCTGAAATAAAACTAAGCTCCTGCCCCAATTCCACTCGAATTGACTTGGGGGAAGAAAGGAAAGTGGAAAGAGCGTGCGAAGCTAAAATGAACTCCCGGATGAGAAATGAGAGTTAGAGTGCCCACAGAACTCATCCAAATACCTTACTAATTTCAAATCTGCTCCCTATACCTTATGTTTGGTAATGTGACTCCTCATCAGCTCTCCACTTCCCATTCTCAACGTCCACACTTTATCACCCTTGACAAACGGCGATCTTAACATATCGTCCCTCAAATACAAAAATGTGAAATGCACCAATGAAGGGGGGATTTCTTTTATTATTACCTACTTGATCCTTTTCTGCGGAGATACGTACTAATTGCTACACCTGTATGCATGTACAAGGTAAAAAGGTTTGCAGTAGAAGAATTTTATTGAAAAATTGGCAAGTAATGAATAGAGTAGTTAGTGTAACTGTGCTTTGCAAATATGTTAGTGCTAGTTGGTGGAGTGTTATTAGTGGATGAGTTTGCGAGGGGTTGTGTTGAGTAGAACACGTATAGTTACGGGTGGAGAGAAATGTAGTGTGTTTATGTAGAGGATGGGATGTAAAAGGAAAAATCCATTTGATAAGATCTATACATGAGTTGGTTTTGTGTTGGTTTGTCGGAAAAGAAAGCTACGCAACGAAAGGAGAGAATAGACTAGACTAGACTGAACATATTAAGTGTATTATAAATCCTGGTGACAAGATTGGAATCAAAGATAAAACTTTGTCTTTTCCGGAGTTTAGTTACAAACAGGGAGAAGAATGCAATAAGTCGACCGGAATCGTCTCCTCAAAGAGATCATAAATAGGGAAGGCACAATTCCTTGTACGATGCACCGACTGTGACTGCCACTTCTATATTGAGACAGATACACCGCATCACACCAGCTAAGCTCAACTAAAGCTCAACTTTAACTTGAACTAACTCCACTCAGACTTGCCCTCTCAATGTTCTTTGAATTTATCCAGCTTCTCTCCTCAGTCGCTCCGCTCACTAAGCCACTATACCCGTAGCCTCCGTGGATATCCACAATAAATACTGCAGGCCTTACGGTTATTGCTGTCTATAGGCCCACTATACTAAATACGAGTGAACCTATCTCCCTGGGTTATGTTATGTCACATTTCCAGTTTTGTGTTGTAAGCCATGAACGTTGTGATACTTAGACCAGTATTTTTCTGTACTTGTAGTAATATAGTAAAGTACACCACGCATTCATCCTCCGTTCAATACTGTGTACACTTTCTCCGCTTTCTTTCTTTCTGCATTAGACGACTTTACGGTGTACACTTATGGACATTCACAAACTCAACTGGCTGAATGGGAACCACAGTGACATGGAAAACTACGAATCTCCCATTCCCCGACTAGAAGCACTTACGTCTATTATAATATTACATATAGTAAGCACACTAAAAAATAGGTACAGCTCCTATTGTGCCACGGATACAATATAACCCTACTTACACAAATATACATTAGGCTAACAATATTTTAGAGAAACTTCTTTCACATCCTCCACGAACAACTCAAAGAAACTGTTTCAATGTTACAACTAAAATAAACACTTTCCTTACCAACTAAACAATATCTATCGAATCAATCATTGGCTATTTCAATTCATTCTTACACAAGTATAAATAACTCTTTTACAACTCTTTCCATTTGTCAACTTGTCACACACCCATTGAATTTCAAACAAAAAACCCATTCTCATATTCATTGCTCTTCAGACCAAATCAAAATTTGTTCGTCTACTTAAAAGACCTATTAGCATGTAATAGTAATAAGGATCAGTTTAATTTAAAAGGCTTTAATAAAAAGGTTTTGCAAAATTTTACAACCTACATTTCCGAATTATGGTGTACACAGAAAAATAAACTAGTTTGTAATGCAACTTCGCAAAGGAGTCTTATTGTCTAGATAGCCCTTTCAAGTAAAGTACGCTCCGTACACATTCACTACTCTAGATACACCAAACTGAATAGACCAAGATTCCCGGTTTGCCCAGCATAACTGTCATAATAATTTCACAAGGCTGCCATGCTGTGTCAGTACATGATGCTATGTTAGTGTACTTACACACAACATAACCGAACCAGGCTAACCATAACCAACGCTCTGTCTTCTCTTGTCTTCGCAAGTATCATTCAAACCAATTTCAAGACTCAGCATTTTCCAGCATAACAATACTCAAATTCCTACATCTGCTTTCGTCCTTACTTTTAAAACAATAATCTCGGCAAACAATCAAAAGACTTTCTTACTATATAGACACAGTATTTAAACTTAAACAAAAATTTGCTGTTTGACTTTACTTATAAGTTTCAATTTAATTAAAAGCAGCTCTGCGTGCTGATTCATAATAGATGAGTATTCAAGCTAAGAGTAATATAATTATAATTTATTAAACACTAAATATGATAAAATGACATTTACAATTTATTCAAATATTATGTGTAATTTTTAATAAATAAATAATCGTAGAAAATTAGTCGTCCCTCCAGATTTTATGCTTAATAGACATTACACATTATTTAATATTCCGAAGTAAAATAATGTAATTAGTTTCCAATTATGTTTCCCATTGATTGGATTTTTTGGGATATGTGCCGAAACGAATTATTTTAAATTAGCAATTAAGTAATGTTATGAATGAAAATGTTTTTATCTGTAACTAGATTGATCATGTAATGGTAATATTATTTGAGTGATTGTGTTTCTACGCATGGCAAACGATTTAATTTCTCCTAAATTATGAAACATGAATTACTTAGACGACCAAAGGATTTATTTTAACATTTATAAATAAATATTGAAATATATTAACAGGTCCCTCAATTCCCATATTGTTGTAATGAACTTGACCTGTTTGGGGTTTATGAATGGAGAGTTGTAACATACATAAAAACGGTTACAAATTGGGAGGATTTAATGTCATTTGCACAAGAAAGACAAAATGCAAGTCTAATTAATCACTTTGAAAAAGTAAGTGTTTAGCTATAGAAATGATGTAGAGGAGGGTAACCCAGAATTCAAGAAAGTAGATTGAAGTAATGTGAAGACCGCAAAGACAAAAAATTAACTAAAACATAATTTCTTGTATTTGTAAGTGCATAAAAGACAATTGCGTATGTAGATAGTATGTAAGGTAACTTTCGTCAATATGTTAATAGGAAAGTCAAAAGGAATCTTTATAAATTCGCGTTATTCTTTTAAGAATAGAAGGTTCGCTTAATTTTACTATTTGGAAATCCTAGTCTCACTTGATTGACCATACAATATGAAAGAAATAATATGTAGAGTTACAAGATTTAATTGTCAAGTAATGTAAATAATACTATTAATAGTCCAATATCTATTGACATTTAGAAAGGCTCTAAATCCCTCTTTGGTTGACAAGAAGGAAACGTCTCAAAGATTTTTATAAGTACTATTGTGGCTATTGTGCACAGATTTTGCAGTGTGACTACATTAGGTAGTCATTGAGGCATTGAGGCATAGAGGACAGAAAAGAAAAGTAAGGCCAGGCGAGGGAGAGAAGAGATGGGCTCTGGCGCTCCCACACCGAACCGCCGTAGCTTGCTATCTTGATCCATAGAGAAACACTAAATGCCATCATTGCTCTTATCTGCGGCTGTTATGTTATTGGAAAAGTAATATGCTGTTAATTCTCGTACACCACCATTACTTTCCTCACACTTCCTCTCACCCATTTCAATGATGTCTACACATACTCCCATCTCCCCTATAAAAAAACTGCTACACAATTTGCGAAAATTTAGGCTAGTGCATTTATACCGTAATGTATACGCAGCAAATAGCTTTTTTGAAAAGATAATCGTTCAACGCTACATTGCAGTATGATGAATACTTATAATTATGAAAACAATGTATCTTTTTGTTTTTCATTTGCTAATATGAAGGTTTGCAGCAATCAAAATAAGCAGTCATGAACTAGAAGGGAACCTAGTAAAGTCGGTTACTGTTATTCAATTTGCTGATGTTATTTGAACATTAATAACATCATTTCAGGAAATATTCACCAAAAAAATTAATTACGTTTAAGTATTACATGCGTATAAATAACAGCAAATGAAAGTACAAAATCTGGTTGGAAAAAATATGGAAAAAAGTAATAAGGACTTAGATACATATTTTTGCAATAATTTCTTGGACCATCCTGTAATTACAAAAAATGTTTTCGACAAACTATCAGGAGTAGTAGAATTGAAGCAGATTAGCACACATTACAATACTAGATGTAAAGGGGTAAGCGTAATGTATGATTTGCCCATTAGATTTCTCCAGAAAAGGAGAACAGAGAGGCGTTGTTACTCCAGTTATCATTTTGTGGTGTTGAAATTCAGGAGGACGGAAAAGGAATGGATTTGAAATAATATAAGCTATATAGGGTCTGAGCATTTGCTTTTAGTGAAATTCACTCCAGTAGCACTAATTCATAATTTCATAGCGTTAATGTAATGTTGGTAGTGTTTGCACAATGTTTTCCGTGGTCATAGATAGAACTCACGAGATTTACACGAGAGTAGTAGTGCACACGTAGTAATTTGGTATGTAACGGAATTATTTCCTATCATTAAAGCAGGGTGACCATATTTTCCCGGCCGAAAAAGGGGACACTTTGACACAAAGATTAGGGGTGGAGTCAACTTCAGAAAATGTATAAAAATAGCTACATTTTTTGTAAAATCGGCATAATCTTGTAACGACCTAATGGAAACAGATGAAGAAAGAAATATTCGCGCGTAGCGCGAAAATTTTTTTCCCCAAATAAGCCCTAAATAATTTATTTTCATAGAGATTGGCAAAATCAAATATATTTTTAGATTTGTGTTTGAAAGGAAGTTTACTCCAGAATAATGAAAACTTAAGTCCGTTATGCAAAAACTTGAACAAATTAACGTAACGGGAAAAAATTTGACATTTCTATTTAAAAATTTCATCTTGACAACGCTAAAACAATATAAACAAGAGGAAAAGAATGTCAACACATGTACGAAAAACTATTTTGTAGTTCTATTTGTTGTTTTATGTCTACTTTGGCAATTTGTTTCCTCTCATGAACAGAAAAGAATTAACCTGAACTTGAGATTTAATTAAGAAAACTGGTGGATAATGTTATATGAAGATAAAACTTGCGCAAAGCGCAAAATTTTTCTGTTAATTTTAACATTTTATGGACAAAAATGACGATAAATGCTGGACAAAATGGAAATTTTTGAAAAAGGGGACATAGGGGACAATTTTGTCAAAAAGGGGACGTTTTTGGGACGCGGGGACGCCACCTCGAAAAAGGGGACGATCCCCTTAAAAAGGGGACGGATGGTCACCCTGCATTAAAGCCATAACTCGTTCTCTACTCCCGACTCAATTTGATCTCGGTTTACCTAACTTCCCTTTTATACTGCATGATAAACGACGGGGTAGGTAATAAATAGGTAGGGACTAGGTACATTTCAGGGTTTTCACTACAAACCAAACAATGCTTTACACTCACGGTTATTTAGTTGACAAATAATATTTTCTGTTAGCGGACTTATTATCAGTACCTGGAGGTATTATTAGGGTGGATATCCCAAAGAAGAAAAGAGCATAGCTTGCGAAGATTCGCGTACATTTAAGAGAAACGTACTTAAAGATATCCGAAGGTAGGTTATGTATGGAGTGGTTTGTTGCATACATGAATAGAATATGCGGGGATGTCATATTAAGTCACTAGCGAAGTGTAGTAAGTGATTA
This sequence comes from Yoshiicerus persimilis, assembly GCA_020352615.2. NCBI lineage: Eukaryota > Metazoa > Arthropoda > Collembola > Entomobryomorpha > Tomoceridae > Yoshiicerus > Yoshiicerus persimilis. The sequence goes on along the minus strand of CM060170.1, from coordinate 38,254,975 downwards.
CCGATAAGTGGGTAGAACATGGACCACCTTGCTACATAAATAGTATCTCTATCTACAATGATGTAATGTGGAATTTATAGAATAATGGAGTCAGCGAGTGAAAGCTTAAACAACCAGTGGATCGCTTCCGAGACTTTGGCTATTATCCGATATGTGATGTTCCCAGTTTAAATTGAAACGGGAAGCGAGTGCTAACTCTTTCCTTACTACTCCTCCGTTTGCGTAACTTCCATTATGACACACCACACCACTAAACAACACCACCTAACACATTACATTACATTACATTAGCCTTGCATTACGATACAATGAATACAACACTTTTCACACTACATGGATGTATCAGTGTATTTCCTACATAATAAATACAAATAATAGTTAGAAATAACATGTGAGCCGAAAGCGCTTCTCTGTATTTACTGCTTACTTACGATTAGCTTATGTGCAAGTTAAGTGTTGTCTTCTGGATTCCTACACAATGCACCTATCATCCATCTTTCTATAATGTTTCTCCGGGATGATAACTACCTTCTCAGTATATGCTACAGTCTCAGACTACCTCACCCACCTCCTTACTCTACACTGCGCCACGCAGTAAGTAGAACCCGACGGCCGCTAAATAAGTAATCCTACCCACTTCTAAAACTCAAACTGTTCTTCAGAAATATAATCAAAGTAATTAAAATATTTCATTCATTTGACAACCATGTATATCAAAAATGCAGAATGTCATTTCCCTAAACTGATAGGACTAAAAAGCTGTGACTAATCTTTTTCCGGATTTGGCATTTCAAAATAGTTCCGCTAAAAATTTCGCTGTGGTCAAAAGTTGCCAAACTATAATATTTTTTGTAAATTTTTGACGGGTTAGAAAAATACGAAAAAATTGGTGTTACAATTTGAAATTTGGTATACAGTGGACAATGGATATAAATTACTGCATTACGTTTGTAAGAAAAAATTACTAAAATGCAAATGTCTAAAGTATTCTTTCGTTTTCAGATATTTGTGGTGTTTGCACCTGGCAGAGGGAAAGTATTTGTTGGACAAGTTAATAAAAGGGTGTCGGGTGCCGTGGCACTGGAGGTTAGAGTAGGTAAACGAGTCTGAAGCCTGATAGAACTTGTACTACATATCATTACATTACTTCACATTACATTACATTACCATGCATAATACATAATACCATCATCCCTCATTCACACACAAATTCCTTCGACAAGCAAGAAAATACGAAGAGGGAGATAGGAACGGGAAGCGAAGGAACGTAACTTACTTACGGTTAGGTACTTTACTTACATAACACTTGCTTTCTCTCAATGCATTTATGTCTCTAAAGTCTCTGTTTACGGGAAAGCAATTGCTTTGTCTCTTTTCTTGTACACGCTTCGTTCTCTGCATCTCTGTACATGTAGTTCCACTATCTCTTTAATTCTCCACCCCATATCTCTCACAGTTGTCTTTGTGCCAAGGAAGCATTTATTTTATTTTACCTTCGCCTAACGTACGTGTACCTCCTCTCTTTCGTTGGGTACGTCTCCGTACTGCTCTCTTCCACCATGCTACTCCATATATGACTACCGTCAATGAATTATACACAAAACAAACTAAATGCATCAGCAAATTCACTTTGCACTATCTGTATGCATACACAAGTTATTGTGCAGATGGCAAACTCAATAAATAGACATTATAATATAATGTGAATTCCCCTAAGCTTCAAAGCAGTGGTAATCATAATATTGTTAACACTTACCTACCTATATTATATGCACGTAGGTATATCTCAATTCTAGTGGGAAATGCAATGTATTCAATTCTACTGTAATTCAGTCCAAAAGAAAAAATGATTTTACACGAAACATTTTCCAGCCTAAAATTTTGCATTGCAATTTTTTGTATTATTAAAGAATTGCTACATTACTGAATTAAGTGTACTCATTCTGAAAGGTATACAGATCAACACTACATTTGTAATGGCTAACGATTGTAAACAATGCAAACGCTTGTATTATCAATTATTATAACACGACTTTTATCCCTGTTAACAGAGAAATTTTTCCTTTTGGGGTTAACTGCATACTTTTGATGTAAGAGCAATACTAATTGCACTTGATACACTCATAAAAGCAATGTTCAAACAAATGCCAAACGAATTAACGTTATCTAATGGACTACAGTAATTACAGTGGTTGTACAGTGTACCTATAGGCTTTAGTCTAGCCTAAATGTAAAAGCCGTATAACAAGCCATGCTCTGGTTAGCTTTCCTCATCGGTATAAGATTTCCAAGAAACAAGAGTTAAATATTCTAAATATTTCTTTTTTTTCTTGTTATCATTTTATTAGAAAATTCTTCTAATTTAAAGCACAACTTAAATCTATTCTTCAATTAATTTTTAACTAAATTATTTGTATTTTATTTAAGCGTCGTCAAACTGATTAACATTTGTTTCAGACACAAGTTCAAATCTTTGGATAAGTCGGCTACAAAAATTTTAAGACTTGTATTTAAATAACAATATTAATTTTTAGATATTAATTGCAAATTTGTTATAATTATGAATACAAGTTCAGCATTTTTATGGAGACTTGCACTTCTGTCCGATATAAAGCCAGTTTTCAATTCTTCACAACAATCAGAATTATTGTTTTCCATTAGTTAATTTCGAACTTACAATAACACACGATGTGAATAGCTTTTGTACATTAAATACAATATGTAAAACAAGAATTGCACACTCATGTTGTTCTATATTCACGAGATTATAGTCCAACGAAATTGAATGATCAAATGTACTCAACATTTTTGTATTATCATCGTCTTGGTATTCGCCTTAGACACTTCGTTACATTATCAAACTTCATCAAGTCCATAACAAATACACAGTGTTTTCTATCCTGTTTAATTGTTTCGATGAGGTGCAAAAAATATTTACATGAAATGTTCACGCTTCAATGGAATCACACATCTTACTCTAATAATTACTACATGCGCTACCATTCAATAGTCTACTACTCCAATTACAACAATTATCAACTTACAAATACTTACTTAGAGACTTCAAATAATTGCACTTTTGAAAACCTCTGTGTAAAATCCAATACTCTTCGCATTTTCAATTCAGCAAGCCGAAGCCACTTTTGTTTGTAATTTGATTATTGAAGCATTTTAAAATTTTACAGATATATCTAACATTTTGCCATTTCGAAACCTTGGATTTCTGTCACATAATTCGACACTTGGAATAAAGTCGTAAAACGAGTGTAGATTTTAGCACAGCATTATTATTACTCCATAAAAGATTTTTATGTTCCGTAAACACAAACTAATGAATGTTCCCTAAGTATTAATTACGGATGTTACTACCTAAGTGCGTAAAGATATAATATACTTATCAGATCAGGAACAAGTTCCCTTGTCACGACAGTAAACAGTAGCTAGTAGCTGTCCGCTTATTTGACAAATCATAATCCTCCTATAAGCTACACGTATATCAGAAATACTAAACGACGACAACTGAGCCTACTGAGAAAAGAGTGCGAGTGGTGCAGGTTACGGTATACGTCATGATAGAAAAACAAATGAAGGGGGTTTCTCTCTGTGAGAGAAGATGTTGCTGTAAACATGTGTCCCTATATATGTTTACTACATACACACAAACATTCCTTTAAGAAGTAATAATAACGAAAGTGTGACAACGTTCTCGGTGTTTGCTTAGTAAAAAAACGAAGGACAGAGTAGCCCCCACTTGCTACTGAACTTTGTTGATGCAGCTGTGCTTATTATGGGTAAGTTTCATACCTCCTTAAATTCACCTACGGGGTCTCAAAGCTCTCCTAACCGATGATCTATGTCCCTATTTAGTATTTTCCAACAACAGGGATAAATAAAATATGTTTTAGTAATGCTTATTGCTATTATCCAAAGTATCATAAAAATTAAATTATCTCAGTATCGAAAGACTTACACAAATACCTAAACGCCGATAGAAATTATTTAATTAATTAGAAATAAAGTTTTAATGAAATGTTTGTTCAGATGTTGTTGTTCATCATTGTCGTATATTTTGAATATGTAATCGCTTTCCAGTCACTGTAATTCTATTTAAGTAATAAGTAATTTTAAGTAATAAAAAATAAGGAAGTCAATTTGATAATTTATAAAATGAGCGTCAATTCCGCATTTCTCCATTAAAGACATGCCATTTCTACCACAGCGAAATAAGGATTCCATTTTTAAATACAAGTTACAAGGAATCCGTACATCCGATGGAAAACTTTGTTTAATCGAAAATGTAGTAACAGATAAAGATATGAGGACGTTACTAAATACTGTTTGAAAAGAAGTTCAGTTAATATAGAATAACATATTTGCCATCCTGCAATTGTAAGTAGCACTTCTAGATTCTCAGGGTGCGTTTACCAAAAAAGGGGCGACTTGATTAAGGAAATCTCAAATCCTACTGCTTTGCTCTTTTGTTCTGAAGTGTAGGGTGTAGGTTTTTAGCATAATCTGCAGACAATCTTTCTACGTCTGCAACTCATTCTCATATAAGTTTACTTTTCTATTCGTTGGTTTGCCTTATTTTTTGGAAAACTTGTGTTAAAACATTATTAGAGGAAAAGGAAGACTTATATAAGTTAACTGCGTAAAAGCTGTAGTATAAACGTCTAACCCCTTTTCCTTGTACGACAAACACGAGAAATCTAAATCCACTTCCATTTTTACAAACCTACTTTCAGATATACATTGTACTTATCATGGTGGAATGTGAATAAGTAATTGAAAGAAGAGACAACACTAGATGTATTTCTACAAATAGATTTTATAACGCACTTATATGGCGCAATTCTCTAGAACGACAGTAAAATTTGTACACTGTATGGCTTCCTTGATAAACTAATATTATATACATATATTTCCGGATTCCCGACTTGTCCAAGGAGACTGTGTTGATTCCCTCTCTAAAGTCACTGCAATTTCAGTCATTTCATATTTGTGTCTCTTCTCTCATTGAATTCCTTAGTCCCCACTTTCATTGCCCACATTCTAAATCGCATTCTATTGCTGAACTTTATGACACTCAAGTGAATCTGATGCATCCAGTCTTTTACGGGTTAAGGAGAATTGCGCTACTGCTCAAATGGGACATACATTTTCTAATTTCCAAACAATGCAATCTTTCTTTTAAATGTCTGTTCATTTATGCTATTAATAAAAGTATCAGCTCTCAATGATCTACTCTTATTATAATATTATAAACTTCATTCCGGTTTTAACTTTATACCAAATTAATTGGCGCCTAAACTATCTTAACTTATTTTATTGTTAACATTTTAAATAACACCTATGCAATGAAATGCCTAATATCCAAATCCAAATTGCATACACCTACTCGATGTGTTTGATGACATGCTACCTCAGTCCTGAGAATTGTTTTAACAGGAAATCATAAAATATCTGCCTCTAATAATAATTTCATTACTACACAATCAGATTTCAGCGATGTTCCATTTACAGCTATAGGTACATCTGCCGTAGACATCGATTCTTCGAACGTTATGCAATAAAGACTCTGATTCTATCTGGTACAGTACAATGGTTTCACATATCACCGTAGGCCGCCACGTAAAACTAGTGTGTGTTTGTCAGTGGACATTGAAGCGATGTATTGCAAATTGCTTGCTCTGCTGTCTAGCTAAGCACATCATAATAAACAACATTTTTCATGTATTTATGTAAAGCAGTACGTACATATAATCATTAAAAATCCATCCATCTAGATGGATTGATTGCATGATGCAAGATGCATCTGCACTATATTGCTTTAAAGCTTCTCAATTACAAATAGTAACAAAATCTCTCTACGTAACAACAGGATAAGAATGAAGTACAAGCAACAACTGAGATTGGATGACTAATGTTTTTGTGACTGCAATACTAAGAACGACGACTTACATGCAATAAAGTATTGCTGCTCGTAAACAGATTGCTCGTAGAATTATCATTATCCAAGTCCAATGTACCTTGTACCAAAGAGAGATATTATTACTTTATTCTAGGTACTGTACCCTATTTTCTGCATTAGTGTAATCAAATGAATATTGAATTCTACTTATTGATGAATAATCTGAGGACAGTCCAGTGACACTTTAGCCTACATGTTATAGATTATTTACTTGTGCGAATAACCGTCCATATGAACCCAAGTGTGTTTATCTCGATAAGAAAGGGAAATGACTGCTCTACATTCATTTTATTTCAGAGATAATCTTAAAAAACACCAGGTTAAGGAACAAAGATAAATACTTAATAGCTTGCTATTGTTTTCCGAGACATATTTAGACGCTTTGGGGTGAATGAATTCAGAATCTTATGTATTTCGGTCTGCAGCAAAACAAGACGCCAAAACAAGGGCAGAGATATAAACGTTCAAAATAATACATCAATTACGTAAGTATGTGACTTATCCTACGGTGCTCAAATACCATTGCCCCTGTCTCTAAAGAAGACCCTACAATAATTTAGGTATCTCCTGACATATCCTGAATTTTACTTTTCCCTTTCAATGGAATTCTAAAAGATTTCTTTCGAATTGTTGGAATTCTTAAATAACAAGTAATTATTGAATACTGAGTAAAGCAGTAAATGTAAATTAACAACTGCATTCAGTATGGCCTTTCTTACGTAAGATACTTGCAGGATGATCTATTTTATTTAGTATCAGAATGGTTTATCATGTGTTGTAGTTTAAATTGTGGAACTATTCCATGTTTTTGTGCATGAAAAATCGAATCAACTTTACGTAAACTACTTAATCTTAAAGAAAAATGGTTAGGAAGTGGTATTGTGTAAGAAGTTGGATAAATGAGAGTACTAACCTGAAGTTCTTCCTTGCACCTCCTCTCCTCTTCCAGTGACATTCGTTTTTCATGTTTCTTGAAATATTTGCGTTTAGCAGCTTGTAAGTTAAACCATGTGTACGAGAACGATTTCACGTATGGTAACAATGCTTCAATAAATGGATGGAATTCATCCTGCAAGAAAAAATAACATATTCTCAGTTAGCACATTGAATTTAGAATATTAGGTAGTAGCATTTACGTGTAATTAAAAAAATTTAAATTATGAATTAACTACCAAAGGAACCAAATTAGAGTCAACATCGACATGCTTGTACACTACTTTAGTGAACGGCATCTCTTTGGTGAAATAATCTATTAAGATCTGGTTTTCCAACTCGAAATCAATTTTGACGGCTTGTAGTTTATCAGTATCAATTGAAAACAAAAAACAAGTTGGTTTATATTACCAAAGCTTAAGAACGCCTGTAGGCCTGTAGATTGGTCAAGTGCTGACAAAGTAATAAAGATTCTTGCTATTTCATAGCCTGTTCTCTAATAAAGATAATATCTATGCAAAATGCCCTTGTGGGTGTTCCAGAAGACTAGCCTCCCCACAGGTGCTACTTATCCTACCCGTTATTAAACACAGTCAATACCATTGCACTCTAATACATTTATATCCATTAGCTATCACATCCGAATGCTATCATATCCCTATCTTACTCGATGGATGTTACTCTCCATTTGCTTTAATACATGAAACTTAGGTTTACATCATGCTGGCAGTTTCCATGTCGCACAAAATGTTCTATACTATATAAGTATTCCTTCAATCAACATGGGTAACCTTTTCTCATCATGTAATGTGATGTCAAGAAGCTTGTCATAAATGAATGCTTGTAGTACAAATACACAACACAGTTAAAAGTTCATTCATGTATTGAAATAATGCGGCAGGGCTACTCTGTTGTTATATTATGTAGATCCATGAGTTGTGTAAAAACTCAATTTTGACTGTACACTTCGTAATAATAATACCTACTGCACAATATCGGTATTCCTATCGTTATACATTGTGACACTGTGAAACAAAAATTAAAGTATTTATTTTTCTACATGCCTACTTTATTGTTGTGATGTTTTGCTTTCAGCATACAAAAGACTCCCTGCGATCTCTCCCTGCAAATAACTGCTTATCAAACTATAAGCGTTATCTACTCCTAATTTTAAGCTTCGAGTTTGTCCTACACCATTCCCATAATACAATTATTGAATCCTAAGTCTATAATCCCACTAAAATTTGCTTGTTTCACTAAAATCACTAAAAAAAGTTTCAGATATAACTTGGAACAGTTCTGTCTTTGTGTACATAAACGTGGATAAAGAAAAGGCTGAATGACATTACTGTAAATGAGCTTTTTGTACAAATTTGTAATAGGAGGAAAAACTTTACTCTAGAATATCAAAATATAGAATAATTTTAGTAAAAGTACTGATTCTAAGAAATGGATATTCTCTCCTGAGGTACATTATCTAACTATTATTAGCTGACCGTTTTAAATAGGTTTGTACTGTGGAATCGGTTTCTAGTGATATGAGCTACATGAAAGTGGCTAGATACTGGTTTCTTCTTAGAGTTGCACAGATCATGACTGTGTAGGTGTAGTGTACATATAGAATTTAGTTTTTCTACGAGACTGAGAGTGTATCGTGCATAAACAAACACACGTAAGCGTAACGTAACACGTAGTACATAATATGAGAATGTTATATTGAAGACGACGAGGTTGGCCTTTAGGCAGACTGATTGAGCGAGACTGTTCGTCTAAAGCTAATTTTAGCTTTCTCTTCGTCTAACTGGTGCACACATGCATTCGCTCCGCATTCAGCACACATGTCGCCCGCTACAACATCATCAGTTGTCTTATTTCGCACACATGACAAGCTCAATTCGTAGTCGAAGGATTTCGAGGAGGAGTTCGATGAAAATATTATGAGCGATTAAAAATTTTAAAGCTCTATGGAATGAGTGAAATATTTCCAATTTAGTTACGGGATTTATATACCCAAGAAATTTTATGCAACGAATGAAAATCTTGTCATCCGCTTAACTATACCATGAAATTTGTAATGAAAGTGCAATTTTTTGCAAACTAAAGTTTCGGGATTTTATAACCCCCTTTAAAACTCATTTTTGCTTAATAAGAATGCATTGTGATTTGCTGAGGCATAATTACGATAAAGAGAATAAGTGCAGTTAGGTTAGGTTCTATTAGTGATATCTTACCATATTGAGAGTATGAACGAAGTTGAGAGCACAAGGGTAAGCAATGAGGGAAACGGATTTTATCTAGTCCACTTATTGTTAGTTTAAGTTTATCGAAGCACAAACTGTTACGATGTTAAAAGTGACAAGCTGGTGCTATCCACTTTTAGAAAAACTGTTAATGTACGCAGATAGAGCTATTAACACATGCACGTAATGTAAATGTGAGTGGTAAAACGCAAGTAATATGTAAAACTATTCATCAGCGTGGAAAACGAAAGTAATATTCGAGATTTACGTGCGAATAAATGTAAATGTCACAGAGAAATCAGTTGCAGGGCAACTTCCTACTAGAAAACTCATGTAGTGCAGAATTCTTAAATGCAGCTGACGGGAAAAGCCAATGCGTGATAAGAACCCACTTGATTCTGTGGTAGCAGCTTTAGCACAACCTCCTGAAATATTATTCAGATTCACATCACAATCTGTCAAAAGAGATCACTGTAATGCCTCCTTGCTGTCTATTTATAGTCAATAGCTACAATCCACAGATTGGGATTTCTGCTTAGATTTCTGTCACTGGATTAGTTAATACACATTTAAAATCTGATGGAATGCGTTTCTAAAAGTAATTACAAAATAGAAGAAATTGTCAAGCATAAAAAGATTTCCTGTGAGAAAGAAAACTGAAGTGCCTGGAAATGGATTGGCGTTGAGTATTGTTTTAATATGGAGTACGGCAGTTTGTTGGATTTTTTAGTATTCTGTTCAAGGGGATGCTGGGAATGTTTGTGTGCCACTTATAGTTAGTGTTGACGAGTGACTTTTCTTTGCGTTGTTTGAGAACGGAGGAGTTAGGTTATCTCTTTTTGCCTTAGAAGCGAATTTCCCAGAAGAACCTGAGAACATTTCAACAGTTCAATTTTTGATATTATTCAGTTTGTTCGTGACTGCTTTTGTGTGTTCGATTGTAACTCTTGTAGAGAATGTAGATGACATGGGCGAATAATTTGACTATTGGCTAACTAAACGGATTTGAAGAAGACTGTTTCCTGTCTTTATGATTAGTTGTCGTAAAGCAAGGATAGAATCCGCGTGAGTTGTGACTGAATGCGAAAAGGGCAGAAAGCACTTCTTAGTACAAGTACCTACTGGAATGAACTTGAAACCCCTGAAGGTAGAACGTGTGCACAGATTACAGATGGAAGGTAATCCGTAACGAAAATAGATGTTTATTTATTTGTTTTGGAGTCTAGTTGGTTTGAAGGGAATTCAGAGTCAAGTGTTCACGTTGATCATTGCAATGTGTATGTGAATGGAGCCGGCACTACACGATAGAAGAGCCCGGTGGATTGGATTGGATTGATGTGTGGAAGTGAGCCTGCCTGAGTCCGGGGGTGTAAATATTGAATAGTGTTGAAAACAGACGTATTTTGACAGAAAACGAGAGGAGGATTGTTTTGAGTGGAGAAGGGCCTTGGCCAGGGTGGCACTGGAGTAGTTAGCTGGACAATGTGACAAAACTGGAAAGAAAGTGTTGTTGGGTGTGCGGTGTGGGGATACGGTGTGAAGTGTGGATTGGCACGAGAAGACAAGTGAAGTGAGACAAAGTGAACTCTTAAGTGAAGATTTCTGGAAAGTCGACAGCGTGTGTTGTGCGGAAGAGGAGAGGGACATCGGAGTCTCCGAGGAGCACAGAACAAGCACTGATACTCATCTGATGTGGATTGGATTCCCTCAATCTCTTAGCACTACGTAAGGAACATAGTAAGTAGCTTCTTCTTCAGCTCTCGCTCAACATAGCCCTACGTCCAAACTCGGAAGAGCAAAGTCAGGAATCGGAGGCAAGGAGACGGGAACGTTTCTTCCTCTCTTCGCAGTCTCCTCCGTCCTCCTCTTCTCCACCACCAGATTTCTCCCTCTCTCCACTTTCGCAGTCCGGTCGCTCCTCTCTCCCGGTGCGTGTGTGCTGCCGCACTAGCACCCAACTCCAGAGGCCTCGCACTTCTCCAGCCCAGCTCTTCCCGAACACCGATTCCAAGAACAAACCATTCCAGCTCACACTCACTATCTGACTCCCAACATTCACGTAACAGCCCAACAACTCACAATCGTCTCTGTCCCACCAACAATCACCAGCTACACAGTACTCCCCTCCACAGTGCCATTGCAAGTGAGGTCCACAACATAACACCACCGTCCACCACCGCACCGTACAACAGAACAAACCACCACCTACAACAACCACTCACTAACCCAACCTCTCACTACACAACACAGTCAACACTCAACACCCAGCATATGCATCTCTCTGCTACACATCTCAAGAAACCCTATCCTCCTAATAGCTGGCCCTGTACTGGACTCCACTCCACTAGCCTCTTAAACAAACCAAAACTATATACGCTCGATTATAACCATTTCCCTATCCAGTCCCACAGTCTTAGGACTAATAAAGACTCTACTCTAGATGGAAATCTACAAAATTAAACAAACAATTAGTGTTTCCACAACAGTCAGTCCCACCGACACAAAGAATACGCTCCTTTCATCCGCAATATTTACTTCCCAGCTTTATTCTAACAAATCCTAAATAAAACACTAATTTTATACTTACAACTCTCAGATGGCATTGTCTTTCAGTAGTGCACAGTTTTTTTACTGTTGTAATTCGAGATGTGCAGCAGTAGAACCTTTCGATGCAGCTTCTCTTAATGCCCCTAAAGCATCCCCATGTGCTTTCTCCAATAGAAAACACTGGGATTACCAAATCAAGCTACTTTCCGTTCCACATTGCACAACTTTTCAACGGGGAAGAAAAAACCAATTTCATATTGATTTTCTTTCCACTTTCCAGACTTGCTGCCGTCCTCACACAAATAAATGTCTACAGAATATATTTTCAGGGAATCCTGAAAAATATGTGTGTACGTCTGCAATCTGCAATTACAATTACGTTTAATTGAACATCAGTAGACCTTGTGTAGAATCAACTGAATCAACTTGCTTGTAACTTCGCGGCCTTTGCATATTGCATACGTGCACACCAATAAACAGAAATATAGAAAACCTAATTACCAACGACTTTAAAAAATATTGAAACTTTAGTGTTAAACTAATAGATAATTCTACAAGCAATTCCTTAGATTTCGTAAATGTTGGGCTTATTTTTTCTGTAAAAATTTAAAATTCTGTTTTGGAATGGTATTGCGAGGCAAAGAAATTTAAAAATGGCAGATATCTTTTTAGTACCTTTCGAAACTCTTAGTATTCGGGTTTGATTTAATCGCTGTGGCATATTATTTGGGTGGATGTGGCTGTGACTGATAGGGAGTGTATTAGCTCCAGCCTCTCATCCGCGTCTCAACTCCCATGTATGTTATGTATCTACACCATGATTGATGAATTGTTATCATTCTTTATCACAGACAATTATAGTTGACTAGTGTATGCATTTTTCGCAATAAACTCATGTATACGTGTACATTATATTGCAGTTTATAAAAATAAAGGCAGCATTCGTTTATGCTCGTAATGACTTAGGTTAGATCAGTGATCCTCCACCTTCGTTGTAAATCTTGCACAAAATATACAAAGTTGTGTTGTGCAGTACAAGTTGCCATAATATATCATAATCTGTACAGTCCTTTCTTGTGTTTAGGTTTTACAGCATGTTGTATATAGTGATGTGATGCGGTTACTCAATGGCTGACAAGGCAAGCATTAAATCTATTTCTGATGCTCATCTTCCAAAAATTAGTTCTTAACTGATTTCTCTTGCTAACAATACTTAACTACAGTGTTGCTTCGGTTTGCAATATTATGTGAGAAATGGTATAAATTAAATCAGTAGAAAACCTGTGAAATGCGAGAAATGTGTAATTGGGAGAAATTCGTACACTTAGCTAATTGCAATTATTGCATCCTGTTCTTTACAGTTTTTAGGAACACAGTATATCAGAAATGCATCCCTATTGCATTTATAAGTAGTATTAAATGCACTAATCCCATAAAAAGTAGAGGGCGGATAACTCAGTAAAATTTTGCACATGCACTTTATACAAGTTTTCAGATAAACTAATATTTTTGCAATATAATTTTCAGTATAATCCTACAATTGATACACGGAAAATGATTTTTCTCTGTATCCAATTAAAACAAGAATTTAGAATTAATGTACACTTAGTTTTTGGTAATTATACTTGTGATTAATAAATATTCAGTAACAACTTTTCTTCATGGAAATGCTAAGTAGGGCAAGGATTGTAAATTGTTGTGCCGTGCACCAGAAATTCTATACAGTATTTATTATTGTAGGACAATATTAAATAAAACAAGTCATACAATACAAAACAATAAACCATTGAGAAGTACATAGAAAGACGAAGAGAATAGACGCTAGTAATGTTACAGCTCGTATAATCACTTTATATGTACGACGGAGCATAAAATAACACAACCCAACGTAATGGCAATGTTAGCTACTAATAATAATACGATCGTTAACTTATATCACTGCCCTTAGCCTTAGCACTCAACTTTAGGCCCTACTAGCACTTACTATATTGGCACATAATATTAATAATGGAAGATCAGCGGTTTTGTGGTACAATGTACGTATTAGGTACATTTATACGCCACAGTGCAGTCAGACTGTGAAGCTTAAGTATCTAAAGAGGAAAATTGTCAGGACACTAAAATTACTGCGTACTCCTTAGTAGCGTGGTCTGTGTTGCAATTGCAATGTATATAATAGACGTACTAAAGTTAACTTGGTTTATAAAAATGAGGAAAGATGAAGTACATTAGACAGCAGGAGGAGGTACACACTTTATGAATACTAAATGCTATTCCTATGCTAGGCAATACTGTAAATATAGTAGTTAAATCACGTTGTACTACAGAAGAATAGACATTACTAATATACTACATGCAATACTGCAACTATTAAAGAGAGATACGACACAATACCACATACTAGTTGTTTAGATCAGTTTTAGATAGTGTAATGGGAATTGTTATCTAAAACATTCAAGAAATGATACTTAGTGTACCTAGGCACACACCTTTGGAGCTAAATGAATGGTACACCGTATTAAAATACATAAGTAACGATTTTCTCAAAAATATTATGTACCAATGAAAGCAATACGATTTAACCTGAAACAAAGATCAATTGATATAACTTTATTTCTGCCTTTAAAACTTAAAAATACTCTAAGTCAATGTCCTATGCCAACTAAAATCAGTACTAGTGTTTTATACATCTTATATATTATGCGGGACTAAAACCTCCACTAAAATCTCAGTTTAGTTTCAATACCGAAAAATTAACATCTAATAAACCAGTCCTCCATTGGAAACCACAGTTATGTTTCTAATTCTGAATAGTGGTTGACAAAGTGATTTACTAGTTACGATGAAACCATACACGACGTGATAAAATAATATGTTCTAAAGTAATATCAGAAAGTACTGAAACAGGGATTTTTTTTTCGTGATTTTTACTCTAAATGCTATGTTAAATTATGTGTTGTCAGTAACAATGTAACTACCTTCAATTGAAGGAATTTGAAACTTATATATAAGTATTGATTGATAATCTGCTTTAAGAGACCAATAATAATAATTATATATTATTATTTATTTTTGTTTGTCCTTAAAATTAAACATTAGGAGTATTTTATTTATTGAAGCATTATTTAATTCGGTACACGCGAAGTTATGGCCAATTTTTGTCTTATCTACACATAAACTTCCGATTTTCATTAAAAGTTTGTCAAAATAATTTATGTTTCAAATCCATATAAAATTATTAACAAAAAGACATAATAATGTGAAAAAAGCTCAGATTCCAAAGCAGCGAATTAAGTTAATACGTGCCTTTGGTAAGAGTCATGGCTGTAATTAACTTTGCTAGCTCCTAGTGTTTCTTGGCATAAAAGTTTAGATTCGTAATTCAATTGTGAGCGTAATCTAAAAGGAACACGAAATGTTAAATTCTTACAAATACCTGTGGGAACTATATTTATCAAATATTAAATATTTTCCTATTGGTTTTCGGAAAATTTTTAGGTCAGATCTCATAATTAACGAAAATGCGCTTCAATTTTTCGAATATTGTGTAAAAGAAATTACATTTGTTTAAAGCGCGTCAGTGTACAAGTTTGGCATTATCTCTGAATTCCTTCGCAATAGTTTTGGTAACCCAAAGTTGACATGTTTTCAGCAAGATTTTGCCATTTAACTTTGCAACTTTGTAAACGATCCCATAACGATTTGGAAGAGCTCAATTTTTAACGTTTATTACTTATTTACACTATATTATCACGATACAGAAGTACACAACACAACGTCCTTAAAATTAAATATGTCTCATTATTACAACGAATGTTGTGATAATGTTGGTAGAGTGGTACGTAATACCACGGTACACTACCTGTTCATAGAATCACTATACCCACGAAATCAGATAATGCAAACTTGTTTAAATTACTGTAAATGATTTCAGGTAACAACTAGAATTTTTTTAAATATTGTCCAAAACTAAAAATACCTTGTATGATTTTCGGTATTACAAAAGTAAAATCCAGTGAAACAACTATAGATGAAAGTTTGACACAGAGACAGGTGGAAATTAGTGTCCATTACACAAATATTATTAATGTGTAAAATGAAAGCTAAAAATGTTAATCATTAGTGGAATTGGTATCTAGTAGAGACGAGAGCCATTTTGGTTATATTTACACAAGCAATTTCCTATCACGTAGATAATTACATGACATCACCTTGGTACATTTCTCTGCGTCTTACAATTTGTACAGGTTTTCGAGAAGTTCAGACATAATTTGCACTAGAAAATATAGCAGAGTACATTATAAATTACTGGATTGATTGTTGCATGTGATTTTTAGGATGTTTGGTTTATGTAAGTGTAGTTAAGGTTTGCGAGTAGGTACGGAGGTAGTTATGTTAAGTACATGTGTAATGTACCTGCATTGTAGCGTATACTTAGTATGGGAATTGCACAGGAGAGCAGTGGCACTAACTGCCACGTTCGTATCACTCGACGAATCTGCAAAATGAATTTCCTGTACTTTACAGCCCAAGCTACATCCATGTGATAAAGATCCATCTGAAGCATCTTCTGACAGGCGAAATTAGCCACTCTACCAGACACAAGAAATTATGATAAACTTATTTTTCTCCTGTGCTCAGCAGCACAGAGAGGATAGCTCGGTTTATGTATTCCATTCCCTCTTCATGTTCACTCCTCCACAGCTCTACCTTTATTAGAACTTTGTTCATTCTGATTGTTCTGGCCATGGCCTGAGCATTTCCAGCTTTTGCCTACCTCTCTCTGCTACGTGCTATAAAAATCCTGCTTCGAGAATTTAGTAGAAGAAGTGTAACATTATGTACTTATGAATGCACACAATTTTCTTGTTCTCAATGAACTAACGTAACTCACACATCTGACCTGGACAAAAAAACTTGATGAAGGAGCTGTTGGGTCGAGTTAATGTGAGTGTAATGCTAATATCATCCAAAGCGTATCACCATTCATCCTAACGTTTCAGTTTTTACTCGGATATTCTTTTTTCTTTAATGCAATACACTTTAGATATCCAGGGAACCATTTCTAATTTTTATAAAAAATAAGTTCTGCGAAAAACAGTTTTTTAGTAGGGTGCCTAAAGATAAGTATAAAAAATTACCAGCCAGTCATCAAAGTATAAATACTCAAATTGAATAATCATACATAGAGTAAAATGAGATCAATTTCAACGTATTTAGGGAAGAATGGATAATATTCTTGAATTCCATGCTTGGCAGCTTTACTAACCTGAACGGAAACTCAACAGAGCTTTAATAATATATATAGATAAATATAACTACCTAATTCTGAACAATGTGTAGAGTTTGTACACAGTGTTCTAATTCGTGCGCACGAAATTGTTTTCATGAAATGCACAGTGCACGAAACGCACAACATGCATGGAATATAGAGTATGTGCAGTTTTGGTATGGTAATTCCTATTTCGTGCATTTCATGCATTTTGTGCAGTGCGCATTGTCCCTTTCATGTGTTCACTATGCTTTACATGCAGTGCATATAATGCATGTATGCACTGCATGCCAGTACACTGTTTGTAAAGAACTTGTATAGGATACTAACAATAAGGGGGAGGATAAAACCATATAGCACATAAGCAGATCCATAATATATTTACCATTCTTGCACAGTCCAAAGAAATGACTTATTAATGTTCGTATTAACTTATTAGTAGGTTTGTACTCGTTGCTGTACTGTAATGCTGTACTTGCAATATCCAAATAGTACATACCTGTACTTTAAGTACTGAGGTACCTACAATAAATATTAGCGGAGCGGGGTGTGTAAGTTCATGAACCCACAATTTATGTTTCATTATACTACGGTGTTATAAACATGTCATGATTATTTTTATGAATGTAAATACAAATGGTTTTTTAATAATAATAAAAGTAATAATGGTAGCAATAATAGTCGTAATAAGGAGGTACACAAAGATGTTACCAAGTAATGTTATAGAGAACGTTCCGATCTATAAAATTTATCACTGTGGTTTTACTTACATGCTTATAGTTCCTATTTGTTATACATATTTAGTAGTAATGCTACGCTAAACTCTTACCGAAAGCTAAGCTTTTATTTTCTTTTCTAAATACATTAGTTACACAGAGAAGTTCGTAAGTATACGGATTGGTAAGAGTTATTTGTATTTTTGTGCTCAACGATCAACGATATTCTCAGTTGCTACTAAAATCTCGGCTATCTGGAAGTATCTGTACATTTCAGAGTGGAAATTGTATTATTGTGTAATATTAGGAATCACATGCACATAGCAAAGTACTGTAAAATCGCGAAGAGTCTGTTGTCTGTCTGACCCTGGAAATAATTCGCTCGCTCCGCTGAAGCCCAAGTCCAGTGAGGCACAATCTCATTTAAGTAAATAATTCATATTTATTTAGTTTCATGCTTACATTAATTTAATGCTCGTCTAAACCCACTAAATAAATAATAACGGAGAGCATAACTTAAGCCAAGAGAAGTCAAGTGCATTCATTTAATATTCAGTGCCCTCCCTCTTTATTGTATCCCTTCATCATTGACTCAGCAGTCAGGCAGACTGACTGACTTAGATTCCTCTTCCTTCTGAAGAGCAGTTCAAGAACAGATTTCCACTCTATCGAGACTCGAACGGAACAAACAGACAAACAGATAATTTTCAATGACTAGAATAATGTGGCATTTACCACGCTCCATGAATCAACAAATAATCTGCAAATAATTATTCATTCACTACTGATTCCGATTCACCATTATCTTTTTTCCCTCTATCGCTTTATCAATCTAGCCATTGTGTACTGTCAGATAAAGGAGCTAGTTTACTACTTATTGTTACCTCTTACAAATTACCGTCTTTCTCCATTTGCTACACTGTAATATACTCCATTTACTCGTGTTAAAGAACCCCATACCATATTAAATAAAGTTTGCAAATATGTTTACCGTGGAACTCAAAAACTATTACCACAACTTGAAAAGAAGAGTTGGGAAATCAATTAATTTTTATAACTCTCAAATTACATTTATATTTCCAACAGGGTAGTGAAATAATTCTTCTTAGGACACTAAACATAAATTTACCTTTACGGTGGATACAGTTATTATGTCATACCATTTGCAAATTTCACCACTACCACAATAATAATACCATTGTGAATATACCTCTTCATAGTAGTCTTTACTTTTAAGTGCAATCGAATGCTTTATGTACCACCTAGATATGGAATCATTATTAGCGCAAATATAATAGGGGATTGGTTACCAATCGCAAGAATCTAGTGTGAAATGATGGTGCTTAGGAATTCAAATGGGCACACTAATAGATGATATTGCTAACCATAGTGAGCGGAGGTTAGACCTCAGTTTGCGTTTGAGGCGGAAAATTTCATTTATGTATTTACAGTTAGTATCTCTGTGTAAATGAATTACAAACTCTACAATATTACGCTTTTACAAACGTTCACAAACAATAATCAATTCGCATTTATTAAGTAAGCAATGCAAGACCACTTCAAATCATCAGAAATCTATTTATCTATTCCCATCGTTAGATATTGCCCAAAGCAATCCATTTCAAATTACTAGAGGTACTAATAACGTAAGTGATAAGTTAAATTCCACGTCAATTCTCATTTACGAAAGCAGATAAGTGTGATCTAATCAAGTGAATCAAGTCTGACCGTATTTTTATCGGAACTAATTGTAGGCTTTTCAAATGAGTGTCGACTTGTTTTTGTTTGCCGTAGTGTTCAACCGTTACATGCCAAATTGTAAGTATAAGTATTTTCAAACCTAGTTTGAAAATTTATGATCTGCAAATAATGATTAATTGCAAAAGGTTAAATAAAAGTCATTCATACGTAGTAAAGTTCTCAATTCTTTTAAAATTATAAAATTTCTCTGCTGTCGTAAATAATAATTGCCAATATATGGGTTATTAATTTAAATAACTTTGAGGAGAATCCTTACGATATATAATATTCTCAACATAAAACAACAAGGTTTTTTAAAAGTATCGTAAACGTACTGTATACTTTATACCTTATAGTAAAATGAACATAAGAAATAACACATCTGAAAGAAAACAAGGGCCATATTCTTAGGTATAGATATTTGCGTGGAGCTTAAAATATTGTACTGTTGTTGTATGTAATTCATGGCATTATTACACCGTGTAATAATAATGTGTTTAGCTAGGGGACTGCAGGGAGTTAAGAGTGCTATTGTCTGCTCTCAAACTAATATCTTCGTAATAACATTAAAGCATTCCAGAATATGAATTCTTCTGGCAATGCGAATAAATCTTGTTTAGTAACAGTACTTGAAATGCAATAAAAAGATTAGTCGGAGCTAGGGAGAAAGCAAAGGGCATTGTTGTCTACAACTAAACTGTATCTGTGGACCAAGAAGACCACAGACGTCGATGAGCTACATACAAACCAAGTTTCATACACGCTATTCATTATTTTATTCATCTGCGCTAGTCAACACTCTTAATGCTATCACTAATGTAAGACTCTTGGTTTGTGAGAATCAAAATTCATTGAAGGATTGACATTCACCTTATAGATTTGTATTGCTGCTAAGCTGGCACAAAAAATGTATTTCATCATCAGTTTGGAATCTAAATCCCCGTGCTAGACAAATGAATTCAAATTGCAGACTTTAAATTTGTTGTTCACGGCAATAATCCAAAAGTTCAGTTCTCCTTCCTTATTTCTATGTACCTACATTACTTTAAATGGGTGTGTTCTTAGCAAATTAAGCAATTTGTTTGATTGTGTGAGATTCAATCAAGGAAATTGTATTTTTATTTAACAAAAAATGACTATATTAGAAAATAGCATTAATACTATAAAATTCATCGCATATTCATGTTTTTGGCATTAGCTATTAATTGTAAAAAAACGTGCTGTATAGTTTCTCATTTACGTAGGGTATAATCATTACAATGCATTTAGTATGTGAAATCCATGATAGTCTAAAAATCTCAAAACGAATAATCCCAAGTTAGATTATGTTCTATCATCTAACAGCAAATAATCATAAAACGTCTGAAATTAATTCAAAACTTTCTTGCAATCAATTCGTCCACAGAAAACAAAAATAATGCAATTCGTGACTATTTCACCACTAAATAATAATACGTCTTTTCTGAAAAATTACTCTCATTGATTGTGATCAAGGCAAGTGGAATTATAGTTTCTTGGATTACTGGGATGTAAGGTAAACTCTGCCCAGCCTTTTTGAGATAAAATTTCAGTATTTTCAAAGTGAAGACTCTTTTGCTAATTTGTCTCCAGGTGCAATAACTAGTGGAGACTAATTCATTAGAATTGTCTCCACCCTGAAAACCCCGAAGTTTTATTTCACAAAGCCTGGAAAGAGCATACCTTACACCCCAGTGACCCTAGAAACTATTAACGTTGTATCTAAAGGTACTGCATTTACATTTCTATATAAATTGACTAAAGAGTAGTTTCGGGATTACACACCACACACGTATGGAATTCATTTAGAAAGGTATATAAGTATGTGCAATTGATGATCGTGAGCAGAACACCTTAAGTTCAGTAAGTAATTGATGGAATTCTAGTGCATAGTTGGTAAGAATGTGTTATTGCTTGAGAAGAGTTTGGTGTACGGAGGCATGTATTTATCTATTATATCCGTAGGTAACCTATTGACTGAAGCTATCAGAAGGATATATGCTCCCATCAATAGTTTACTTATGATGTTGCATAAAGTGTGTACGTAGTTAGATATACAGGATAGATACAAACTTACTACCTGCATGGAAAATAAAACAACACGAGATGCAGAGAAGATAGCCTCCAATTCCAAGCAGTTGGTAATAAAAAATCAGAAACGAGTGCTGACAGCCTTTTCTATTGCCACTTGAACTTGACCCATAGAATTGATTGTGGGTCGACCTTGGGTTCGGGTCGTGATCAATGGTGACGGTAAATACTCATAAAGCTCTAAGAGCAGTGCTACTGAATACTCGACTTATTGTTGTACATATCTCTTATAATCTGCCTCTTCACTTAAGTGTCACTCACAGCTCCACTTCAATTTACAAACAAACATTACTCTTTTATCAATTCTTTCAGATAATCGTATATCACACCTTCTCATCCTAGACTATTCATTCCTTTACTTTATCTCTTAGTTATGCTAATTTCCTGATAACCAGAACAGGAACACTTTTTTCATTGTCTTAGCACACACAGTTTTCAATATGCCTTCAACAAATTCATTTTTACATGTCTCATATTTCCACCATTATTATTTAAATTATCCCTAAAATACCTATCATTAAATGTAAATAAATTGCACACCTAATCATTTAAGTTATTATCTGTACTTTCTCTCTGGTTATTAGAATTAATGCTTCTAATATATGTGCCAAATTAAGGGTATTCACTATAATAGGGAATATGTTTTACTTGTGTCCTAAATCATTTACAAAAGAACACCTTTTCAATATTGCTGAATCTGTCAGTGGAGATTAAAGGGAGAATTATCCATTCAGGTTCGCCGCATCAGAAAATCCAAAATATCAAAAGTAAGAGCAGCGAGTCGAATTATTTTAGTATCAATATTAACGATTGCATTCTTTAGAGTTACTAAATGCGTTTCTCACTAACGTTTCTGTACATGGATAAATAAAATGTACCGTTTAAACACAATAGAGATACTGTATTAGTGTTTATATAGGCACCGCTATTTGATTTTAGCACCTCTAACTAATATTCCGAAATGAAAGATCCGTGACAAAAGTAGGATACGCAATAAAGGCCATTGAAAGATCTTCGCACAGTAATTTGAAGTTGTTTGCTTCGCAGTTTAATTTGTACAGGAGATTCTTACATTATAACCAGGATGAAAAAATGCCAAGACAAATCACTGACCTGACCTAATGGATATTCACTTCATGGGGAACAGTGTAATCTCAATCTATGAGATAAAATATTTCTAGTTTAATGTACCTTTATGCTATGCTTAGTTGTTGTTGGTTATAGATTATTAAACTGCAGATCAAGTAAATATAAATATATACAGGTCTGAGTAAATAGTTCTCTTGGATGGGTAAATGCCCTTTTTGCAGTCTAATGATATCAAAGATTTCATTGTGAAGGTAACACCTATAAGATGAATTCGAAACTCCACATTATAAATTAAGTCATAAATTAACTCTTCTTGGTTTTTGCTTTGATGTGATGGGACTCATTAAACTGACCTCCTGGCGATATTTTATAGCCAGACAAAATCCAAAGCGGTATAAAGAAATTGTGCAAAACTTATTGACAAGTTTACATCTATCTGTAAATGCTCATTAACATATACGGCTTAATAGAAATGCATTACTATGATATCTATAGATCACAACTGTTATAATCATTTTAGGTACATAAAATATTTAGCGCTTAATAAAAGGAAGATTATCATTCACAACTTTAAAATTCATACATGTAATCCACGTATCTGTGAGTACTATTAGTTAGCACCTTGAATGTTCACAAGGAAAAGTACCTAAGTGGTGCGGTGTGTACGGTGAAATACCATACCTTACATACATACGATAAAACCATGCATTACTTGAATATATGCGTGATGTCAAAATGGTACAAGTATTATGCGTACCTTGGATTATTAGACCTATGGTGTACAATTACATGCTTAAGCATTTTTGTAGGCGAATGTCACATAATGTGTAGTTCATTCGGTATGTGCTTACCTAAAATGTAGTTTATAGGAATAGATGTAAAGAAATGTTGGGAATAAGTTCAGTGAAATTTTAATGAAGCTCTTATGGAAAGTCTGAAGCAAGGCTGCCAAGTAAGAGCATCAACAACTGCCAACTAGGTATGTGAAGTGAATGCAGAGAAAAAGAAATAATGGAGCACAAAAACAGTTTGTTAAGACATCCATCCATCTATCTATCCGAGCGTTTCATTCATTCTTTGCCGAAGTTCGGGCCATCTGATCTATTGGCACAATCCCCACTGAGCTGAGCGAGATGAGATGATTGTATTTAGTAGATGACTCAATTCTGTCTTCTCAATATAGGCACTTTGCATTGCACTGCGTACTATTTTTTCTCTGATCGTGATTAAATTATCCTCCCTTTGGTTTTCCATTTTATTATTGATTAATTTGCGTCGATTTTATATAAAGATCCTAAGTTATTAGTTAATACAGGAAAGGCAAGTTAAAGAAATCATGTTGATCATAAATATACTTGGGTATTTGTATTTAGTAGGTATCGGTAGCAGTTGAATAACATTAACGGTCTGGGATTTTCTATTACAGCAGGAATTAAGAATACTAAAGTTGCATTGTTGGTTGAAGGAATTGAATTTGCTGACATGATATCACCTTCAACTTGATTTTAAGTGTTACCAGTTTATTCTTCATTAATTCAAGTGTCATACCAAGCAATTTAATAAACCTTAATCTTTTCAATGATTTAGTTATGTGTATAAATAATGTAGAAGGCAAAGATAACAAAATTGAAGAGCAGTATCGATAAATTACAGATGATTTTTCTTGGGAAGTGTAAGTATGGACATTTGAAATTAGATTGGGAACAGAAAAAATAAAATAGATGACCTTTTATTCTAAATATATGGGGGATTATGGAGCACGTACTATGTATAATGCATGGAAGGCATACCTGTTTACTG
Source organism: Yoshiicerus persimilis (assembly GCA_020352615.2). Classification (NCBI taxonomy): domain Eukaryota; kingdom Metazoa; phylum Arthropoda; class Collembola; order Entomobryomorpha; family Tomoceridae; genus Yoshiicerus; species Yoshiicerus persimilis. Next base: position 38,230,558 of record CM060170.1, on the reverse strand, counting down.
CGATAATGAGTTAGGTAATATATAAAAATATTTGAGCTAGTAAATAATTATCTAGCTTAAAATAATGAGTTTCTTAGGTTGCTTAGTTAGATCGAGTGTCAGGTTTCTGCAACTCGAAAATGTAACAACATCCTAAGGTGCACTATTCGACAGCACATAAATACATTTACATATACTTAAGGAATCTTTGAGTGTGCATCTTCCAATAAGTGGATACATAATGTATAGATGTTTCTGAGCAGTTAATCACAATAAGAAAATAGTAAAACAAGTATTTCTAATGTGGTTAGTGAGATGTCCGATAGAGAACAAGAATAACATCACCTCGCTCTTTTTAAGAAAAGAGATTTAAACCGATCTGGCCATTTCAATTTTATCTATCAAATTCATAGCTTTGTAATGGATGGGGCTTTGCGCGATTCGCCTGACGCCAGAACTCCATTCGGTTTGACCGTGCCGACATTGGAAATCTCTTTGAATTTAATAAACAAAATAAATCAAATGGGAAAATGAGATGAAACTTGTTTCTTGAGCCGTCTAGTCAGTGGGACTATAAATTGGGCACCCATGAGCAGCTCACTTCTTTAATACTGAACGAGTTAAGTGATTTCCAAAATCAATTGCACAAGAAAAGGCAAGTACTTAATTTATTTAATGTCTTCAGCAAAATCAGTCTATATCACTAATTACAAATATTTGTAATGAAAAAGAGTGTTATAGTCAAGAAATAAATTAGTTGTAAATTTATCCTATAAAATTCAATTAAGGGGATAAGTATAATTGAAAACTAGCAATTATTACTGAGAACCAGGCAGTAAATCATATTAAATCACACACCACTCACTAAACATGTTACACAGTGCTATCAATTCTCATACTAAAATAAAAATAACGAACTAATTAAAGCTGCAGAGGATGCAGTTTATGATCAATGCAATCGTTAATGTGCGAATTTTATGGGAAACTACTTAGAGGAAATGTAGTGACCAGATATTCATAACCTGTAAAAGTTACTTTAGATCAGGTGTAAAGATATCAATCAGATAACGAGATATCTTAAATCTTCATAAAAACATGGTAAAAAGCACATGCTACGTGTACTTCATTTGTGTATAATATTATTTCTTTTATATAGTTTCTTAGATAATTAATTATTTCACATCAAAATTTCATAGCTTCATTTTATTCACCAGTATTGAGATTTTACTGTAGAAGCCACAAGACCAATAAAACCCATAACCCAACTTACGGAACTTATTTGAGAAATAAATGGGAAAAGGCAGCGGCAGGGATGCAGAGTAGCAAGTACCATTAGCAGTAGTAAAGACAGAGTGCCAGAAATAAAGACGTTTCTCATGAACTCATCAATGAAAAACTGATTGCACGTATAGAAAATGTACCATTTCACAAAACTAGCTTGGGTCTGAAGCACCTATTTTACACAATGGTAGGACATTATATTATAAAATACAAAATATTACAATCGACATTTTAGTCCATCAATTAACTAAAAGATTGCCATATTACATTAAAATTCACGCAATTCCCTTTATTTTGAAATTACAGATACTTACTTTTCAATTCTTCAATAATTTGTAATAGCAAAATTTCTCAGTCATATAAGTCTAAATTATCACGATTTCTAAACCTTATCTTTTTCACGTTAGAACATTATATTACAAATTATTGTGAATAAACAGAATTCATTGTACATAGATTTTTTAGTGTACCAATTGCATTAATATTCAAAAATTCTAATAAATAACGAAAGGCTATACAACATATTTGTCGAAGTATTTCTACTTGTAAGGTGGTCATTCATAAATCCTAAATATATTTACAAGTAATTATTTTAAGGTTGCAGTACATTCCCATCCATTTGTAGAAGACAATTTATTTCTGCAGAAAATAACCTAAAATCGTCTCGATGCATTATGTAATAGGTGGATATTGATTAATACGGTTTTTTGTCTATTAAGTGACACAAGAGCATTAATATATAGAAACCTAAGCAAAAATTTAGTGACTGGAAATATGGAACATGTAAAAGACGTAAGCTACTAAAAGTGTATATTGGCTGGAGTAGTAGAATATGATAAGCGTGCACAGTGGGATGAGCACTACAGCTAGAAAGATATCTGGTTTCAACTCACAATCAGTTTCGCCACGGAATCTGTCAGACAAGCGAAGAAAGAGACAGACACTGACGATGAGATGAAATGAGAGCACATGGAAAGAGAATTCCATCAGATCAGATGGAAATGTGTAAAGAAACATTTTTCTCCCCATCGGGCTATTCAGTTGCTTTTTGGTTTCCTTCCCCCACACGGTATATATCCCTATCATGGATTACACATAGGAAAAGTTTAATGATATAACTGTATTCCTATATTGACATTAGAAAGTTCTTTATATTGGACACATACGTACGCGTTCGTATGAAGCCTTAAAAAGGTATATAAACCGATACTACCCTTTCTGAGTTCTTTGTGAGTGCTAATGACTACTACTGTTATCTCCTGGGTATGCAATAATATAATATACCGTAAGTATTTACATGTAAAATTAGAAACCTGTTACAATTTGTGACTTCCATAGTGTAAATAAAATACAAGTACCCTATCTACTTTAATTCCCCAAGGAAAAGCATGTGTTAAACTAAAAAGTACGCGATTTAAGAAAAGAGTTGAAAATTTCTATTGCTAATATATTTATATTTGATAGTATTCCTGTTTTAGTGTGACAAGAATATATTAAGGACAAATCTACTAGAGAGAGTATAGGAATTCTGAATGAAAAAGAGTTACAAGTGAGTCGATAAATTTTGCATGCACATGCAAAGATGTGTAGGATATAGTTATGCAGATATATGACTGCATGGAAGGACAAGGACATAAATAGTGGAAGAGTCATAGACATGAGAGTTCCAGTTGTACTGGTAGAATACGGACTCGAGTACTAATGTGTGCATATAGGGTGCAGCAGAAGGAGTTATATGGTGAGCGTCCTAATGTGGAGCAGAGAATGGTTTTGGTAACTTGGTTTTTGTAGTTACGTACATGTATTATGTATGTAAGTATGTAACATTACATAGAACTCTGTGGATAGTTTGATAGATCGGAATTTTTTGCGTGAACGTGATCTCGATATTAGTCGGCCTCTAATCAAGTTTCAACATCCTTTCTTTGGTGCTGTAAGAGGGCAAAAAAGAGCCTGCTCGAGCTGACAGAGTTGTCGGTTGACAATGCGGCCGGAGACATTGTCTTCTGTTCCTCGGGACTCTCGCAGTTCCTTTCGTTGCTCTTACTGACTCTAGTCAGTCTCCTGCTGTTTCCTTAGTTTCTCTCGCATCCTTTCTTCCTCCTTTGCTTTGCATTCCTCCAAAATCTCTCTCCGCATCCCAGGCACAATCAACAACTCTCTAAGTAACTATACTCCGGATCACTCACCAGTCTACCCAGCAGTACTTACGAATCAGACGGACAAGAAATCTCAACTCCGTTCTGCTCTGTCTTTATTATGTAGACATCGCGGGGTTACTGCCTTACAATACTCTTCCCTCCTCTAAATGTTCCCAACCAGCAGACGACGACAGACCAAGACACAGCACACAGAACAAACCAAACAATACCAAGTCATGTCAGACCACGCTCTCCTATACCCAATACCAAATCTCAACTACTTCACATACATACTCCCATATACTCACAAATTCACAATATACCCCAAGAGGTACATCCTTTCGCAAATCTTACTTTCACTTCTCCACTAACATCCAACCTACTAACAATCCCATTTTACTTCTGGACCTTGTTCTACTCTCCATTACTCAATCCACTCCCTATCTACAAGTTCTGCCTATGCCCTAACCAATTCTATCTCTAAAACCAACATATTCCTACTAAACATGTTTTAAGAAATCCATACAAATCAAGACATTACTACGGCTTACGTAATACATTTTACCTATTAAGAAATAACCAATATACCAATGAAAAGATATGAAAAAACCGTGAACCTAAACACAGCCGTTTTGATTACACTGTCCCCTATTCTCATAAATAGATGGATAGATACTCTCAATAAATATCCAACCTAAGTAAGTATTTACATATCATTAGATTTCTCCTCCAGGACTACTGCAAAATAAAATCATATTCAGCTTCTATTTAATATAATATTCTACAGGCATAAATAATATCACATAGGCTTGTGCACTTGTTTCGTGAAAACCTCCGAATTTAACCAATTTAGACTTAAAATACGTTTAGATTAAAATGGTATAGCGCACAAGGATGTAGAGGAGTTAGGATTGTTCCTTGAGAGTTTGAAAGCAGGAGGGAGATGGAAGTAAGCGAAAGAGAATGAAATGGAGGAGAGTTTGCAGTAACCGGTGCGATTAGGTAGAGAGGAGAGAAAGGACGAACACCTAGAGGACAGTTGCGGAAAGTATTATTTGAGTTTTAAGAGTTTGAGAGGATTGGTGTGTTGGAGGATTGTTTTGTTGTGGTGGACTGAGGTGGTAGGTAGCTGAGTGTGGCGAGAGAAAGAAGTTATTTGGTGATGGTTGGATGGGGAGCTGGGAAAGGAGGACTACAAGGACAGCAAGTCATAAAATGATCATAGTTCATTGGGGGCGACATCCGACATGGACAGGGAACGGAGGATTCGTCGTGTCCATCTGCAGTTATCGCTGATTTACGGCTCTCCGCAAAACGTCCCGTGCTTTGTACAACCATTAATTAAAATTACGGCTGTTAATATCTTTCCCCAATTGCCTCATCAATAAGTCAGCCTTCAGACTCTGGCGTTCAATCCCGGATTTTTCCCTTCCACATCACCATCCATCTTTCAAAGAACCAGCCCTCTTTTTGCCCACTCACTCACTTATCTCCCGCTATTCACCAACATCACTCACTATCTCTCCACACTTAAGCCAGTCCACAATTCCACCTCCTCCACATACATATTCACTCGCACTCCAATCACACACAACGGCCGCTAACAACCATCATCGCTCCTAAGTCCCTCCAGGTCACTCACTTCGAAATTATGTCATCCGCCACTCATACCCAAACAATCTAAACTTCCACTCATTTCATATTAACAGTGTCAACGTTTGAAACTTTTAGGATTATTTAGTAATACATCGATCAAGATTTCTGAATTAGTCACAAACTAAATAGTTTTACATATCAAATATAGATTTAGAAATACAAGATTCACTAACTAAGCAAAAAACATGTGTTTTTTGCTTATCAGATGAATAATCCAGTATAAATATTTGCATCCTATTCCTGTACCAGGGCAAATTTTCATTTACTGGGATCATATATGATTGGGTTTCAAAAACCAAAAATTCAAAAAATACATATTAATATTTTTAGGTTTACTTGCACGTGCATTTTTATTGCATTCATTTCAATCGAATGTGAGTCCGATTGACTTCCCACTACTGATACTTATCTCACTTAGGTAAGTGAAACTTTTACTACGAACAGCGAAATTACTTTAATCTTATTAGAAGAAAAAACCTAAGCGAAATTTAGTCTCCAGTTATTCGAGCCATTTTCATTTTCAATTGTTCGCTCACAGACTATTGAAAATTGCCCCCCAAAATCAAGAATCTGGATAATAGGAAATATGTTTTACTTCTATCCGTAAGAAATAGAAAACACACGAATCTAACTTTAATAAAAGTAATATTATATCTCTTGTAACTATTTTTTGACTTCGGCGTTGACATTCCACTAATATTTTATGAATGGATATAAAAACACGTAGCTCAGAACGTCTTTATTTAGCCAGTTTTACTATTATGGCAGTAATCTGCAATGGAAACTGATATTACAACACGCATAAAATGCTGCGTGCGATTGTTGTGGCTAATTTTGTGATTTAAGTTGTGATTTTATGAATAATTATGGTATACAGTGTTTTATAACAGAGAGATTATCTGATTAGTTATTGTAAGAGTAAATGAAAAGTGGGTACGTTAAATGTAGGTGGGTACGTGGGATTTAGTGATAATAATTAAGAATGAAGAGTTGGTTTAGTTGGGAGTTGTGTTGAGATGCGTAGCCTGAGCGTGGCATTTGTATTTTGAGGAACTGTTAATATGCATAATAAATGATGAGTACTGCATGAACTGGCGACTAAGAAGATGATGAACATGGTACAGATATAAAATAAAGATAGAGGAGACTTGGATTGAGAAAAACAACTAAATCCCTCATCACGCTGCATTCCAAATTCCTCACCTCATCTCACTAATGATTAGTTCATACACAGCACTCTTTCCTCTCATTTCCTAAGCACGAACATCTATAAAGAAGCGCAGATGTGGGAAAAAGTGAGCATTCCGAAGAGCTAACTAACAATAAGTACAACCGGGTATTGTTAGCTGACACACTCTGTTGTCCAAGTGTGCGTTGAGGAAATTAAGGAAAGGGAGAGGCACTTGAATGTTAAGCTTAAAATTCAAAGTTGGAGAGAAACTTGAGTTCATCTCCGATAATGGCACGAATTTTCATTCCTCTTTTACAGTAGGTTGTTTCCTAAGCAAATCACAGGTGAACTATCCTTTTAGGCGTACTCCGTCTGTGTGAAAATTAACATTAAGTTATCCGATTAAAGGATCTCTACTTGTTTTTCGTTACTAACAAGGTTTTCTATTGATAGTATACAATACACTGGCTACTCCGCAGTATGCAGAGAGATAGCCATAAAGGAATTCCTAATAGAAATACACGAAACTCGCGAGAAAGACAGAGGAAAGGGAAGCATCCGCGTGAATGAAGTTAGTTAGCGAAGAATGAAGACATTGTCTAAACACATTTAGATAGTTTCATCACTGAGTTTTATTAATATTGTGTAGTTTGTGTTGCACAGATACTTTGAGTTATCTTACGGTGAGTTACATAGGTGTTCTTTACACTGCTTACTACATGTTCAGTCTTTCCACCAGTTATTCAATTACACTGTGTATAAAATATAAGCCGCTCCCATGTATCTGTGTTCTGATACATTGATATCATTATTTTATACATAGGTACCTACACACTCTCTGCGTATATGTACAGGGTAACATTTCATCTTTCCTCGTTACAAATACCTAATACATAGAAAGGAGCCAAGCTATTGTACGTACAACAGAATAGAACACAAAGAGTGTAATGTACTGGTGAGTTTTCTTGTAAAATAGCGAAACAAACATAACTAGAAAAGTAAATGTACCTTGGAGCTTACAAGACAAAACATAGCAGAGCAACAGATATCAATAAATAATAATCTGTTCTCTCCATGTAGACATGTAAATACTTATCGTATCAGTAGATATAAAAGGCACTGTATATAATGTAACTATGAGCTCAGGTGTAGTGCCATATCACTAATAAGTGGTAAAAAGTGCACTAGTACGTTATGTGGAATGAATGCTACGTGTTTGTGTGCTGAGTTGAGTTGTTGGTCGAGATCAGAGCACAAGAGCGTCCTTATTATATGACGTGATGAGATGAGACGGTAAGAAAATAAGACAAAAGTAAATACATAATAGTTAGCTTGTGTGATTATGTGTATATTATACCTTGCGATTAAACTTTTTTCTGTTTGTTTCTCGTAGAGGGAATAGTGTGCGGTTTCAGAGCTGTCCTGTGCAAAAGACTAACAATAAGACAATGGAATTGAGTGAGAGACAGCAGGAGAGTGTGTAGCTATGTAAAGTACACAATAATGTATTGATATAGTGGTACGTGCTTAAAACATGAGTTAACCTGTGCGAATCTAATCAAAATTCGCGTCGTGACCTGCTGCCGCACCAGTAATTAAATTGAGTCTGCTCACTCACTCATCTACTAGAGTACATTCTCTGATCCCATCTTCAAGTCTCCTCCACATGTTACCCAAACTCTAGCAATCACTACACCAATGAGATATCTCTATATTATTATGCTGTTCTCTATTTGTTTTCTTTAATCAGTCATTTCTAATTGATGGTGTGCTTCACGAATCTAGATACTACATAACTTTTAAATGCTCCACAGGCGTCTTATGTACTTTTTCAGCCAAACAGTAAATATCTTCCACTAGAAATATCGCTTTTGATACAATAACCAAATGAAATTAGTTTTATTCATTGTAGTTGCATTTCTGAAACAAGTGAATACCATCTTTACCTTTTATTTCTAAAATATTTTGATATATAAGTGATTTTTCCAGTTTACTATCCTCGTAAGCAATATTTATGGCATTTACCGTGCATTTGCTGTAGTAGTTACTACCAAACTTTATGACTATGCAAATAATCAGTGGTGGCTGTACACCACATTGAAACTGTAAAGGGTGAAGATAGAGATGTGGTAAAACTATACACAGGAGAGAGTTCCGTGATAGCGGGAGCTACTTGTACCTAACCTTAATCATGCCTTATAAAAACATTTGCTTGACTGGATCGGCTATCGAAACTGGAATCTAAATATGAATTAAGCTCATCACATCTTTTTATAAGATCCTAATGACCATTGATGAGGCCTTACCCTTTAGTTGCTCTATACAGACATACATTTCGATGATCCACTCCATCTCTCTCCACTTCACCGTATTATAGATGCTATCAGCTTTAAACAAGCACACAACGATTAAGTGAAAACTAGTATCCATTTCATCAAGTCTAGCAAAATTTAGAATTGAACAACTGAGATCATAATTACAGTTCTCAAGAAGTACCCCTTGTTGGCTACACAACACTATATTAATACTGATGTTTTGTAAGATAAGTAACGGTAGATGCTGTATACTTAGGATCTGTATTACTAAGCACATGTTACTATTGTGCATGGAGTTCCTGTCTTTCATAGCAATTAGCATGACACTGACAAGCATACATTTATTGATTAGTTTTTTCCCACTTGTACTTTCATTACTAAGCAAAAACTAGTAATGGACGATAATAATAATGCAGAGAGGCATTTAATTACCAAATCCTCTCTGATCAATAAAATCTAAATTAGTTGATTGGTGTGTACCAGTAAAAAACTGAATAGCTCTCGATGCCCCATAATCTATAAGTTCAATACAAGTACCTAATTACGCCACACGCGTATTACACCACAAAATAGATTTCCACAGATTTCCCAACTGGCCAAATACATTTCACTTCAAATGTTTTACAACGCTAAAAACAAATGAGTCACGTGGACAATGCATTGAGTGTGAAATTTCACCAATACAATGAAAATAAGCATTTTGAGACATAGTACTCTATTTTAGGTTTTACGACAAAATGTGAAGGTTTGTTTTTCACTGTCTACTACGTAGATGATATAAATAATGGAAATATTAAAAATGTAATAATTAATACTTGTTTATAAAACAATGAGTAAAGTGAGAGCGACTGTTATTGGAACGAGCGTGGTGAAATATTGGCGAATATGGAAACAATAGAGGAACTTTCTTGGATTTGAGGAGTAGGACAATAGTGAAACGGGGAGAGAGGCCAATAAAAGTGTTTTGGTCGGCAGAAATAGGATATTAGTGATTATTACGTAGTGCGAGTGCGATTCGTAATGGAATAACTGGATTGGACTTAAGATTAGTTTGGGAAGAGTGGCGTATGGCAGGGTTTGCTTTGGTGATACCGGTTGGAGTGTTTGCAATGTAAAATGATTGGTTCCTTGGTGGATGGGAGCGCTGGGAAGACAGAGGAGCTGAATGAAAATACCCTGAGCAATGAATAACAATAATTACAAGTAATCAGTTCGATGACCCAGTGGCATGGCACGGCGTGGCTGGCATCGTGTGCTAACCTATGGCTTGCCCGTCTTACTCCTAGGAATCTCTTCCATGTGGCTCTGCTGCCTCGGCTCACAAAAATATGCATATAATTATAGCTGACAAAGTTGTAGGCTTAACTCTCGAGCAGTTCTTTCTATAATTCTATTATATTATGCAGATTTATAGCTGCAGCGATATCCTAGGTATTCAAGTGATACATGGCACTCTCCTCCAACCAACGAAACTAAAACAACCAGGTAGTTACTCACTTTACTGGTGCTCTTTGAGGGAATTCTTGTCAAGACAACTCATTGTCAGCACAAGATATACTACCTGCATAACACAAGTACTGAACAGTCTTATTGTTAGATTACTACGCCGATTTGCATACGCCCTTGCCTTATACGAGTTGGAGGACGTTTTCCTCTCCAACACTTAAACTCGAATCCAGTCTAACACAAAATCTTTTCGGCTCCCCACAATCAGTCATCCTCAGTCACAGTCAAACTACTCGTTTTTCATTTTCCCTTCTCATCATCAAGTTTCATCCACCATTTTACATATTGATACCATCATTATTAACTCTTTCCTCTCCATATACGTTTAGAGGTGTTTACATCGTGTAATTATAAATACATTGTAATTTTACATTCACATTTAAATTGCTTAATTTTCATCGCAGTATTGCCTAACTAATATGCTATTCACATACTCAGCTGTCTATGTACAAAACATCCTTTTTGCAAAATTGTCTTGCTCAAGTAATAAACCAGTCTCTTCTAATACAAATACAACAGGTATATCAAAACTTGGGATTTCAGAAAAATACTTCCTTATTTACAAAACATTATTATTTATCAAAATTAATGGTGCGTTTGTGGTTTTTATAAAGTAATTAAATTAATAGCTAGCTTTTTAGTAGTTTCCTGGTAATGAAAAGAAGTGTGTGCACATTCACGGAAAATTTCATTTATCATCGCATTCAATATGCAATTTTCTATGGTCGATGTTAAAATTTTGGTTAATTAACGAAAAGGTGAACTTTACACCTTTAAATGAACTGAATTAATAATTCAATTTATCTTTCTATAGTATACACAGAGATGTTTGCATTATATCTTCAGTGAAAAGCTACTTTTACCTTACAGTAACTACCGACCCAAATGAGGGAAGGTCCATTAGCATAGATTAATTCGTATCATTTACATATTTTATGAAGTTATTGGAAGACGGCAGTAACTCATTATTGTCTTAGCGTAATATAATCCGGAAATTAAATACTTCAATTGTATTACACAGATTGTGAGATAATTACACTCCTTATGTTTTTAAGAAGTAAAAGGTAAAAGGATAAACGATTTCTTGCTTCCCTCAATAGTTAATTGCACGAAATAAAATTGAAATGCAAAGAGTTGCGCAGCGGGACAAGAAATTAATTGTAATGTCAGAGTTAAAGGTAGGATCATTACCTCTTTATTCGCGTTCCCCTTCTTTTTTGTCTCTCTTTCCTGAAGTAATTGCTGATGGGCCCTTTCGTTTGCACTCTTTTGCAAAGCCATAGCATCCCTTAACCAAAACCAGTAAATCCTCTCCAAATACTGCATAGATTTGCTGGAGTCCATCGTGATCTACCTTTGTGATTGCAGAATACGAATGGAAAGGTAATGCAAAGAAAACACGGTCTGACTTCTAGGTTGATTAAGTGCGCAAAAAATTACCTTTCGTCAAACATGAAACCGAAGATGTAGAGCTTATAAAAATGAAGTTGTTTCTCTCTGGCCTACCATTAGGTACTCTGCACAAAAGCGCGACTTGAGCAAATACCAACAATTTAGGATCAAAAGGTCAACGTAAATAATTGTGTCATTATTCGCCTGTTTATGGCAATGCAATGTTCAGACACAATGGAACATAATGCGATTTTATTACATTAATTTCAACAAGGAAATGAATTTGACTCACTAATAAATGTAGAACTGTATGTAGGTAAGAATCATTTAGCTTTGTCTAACATTCACAATGAAATACAAACAGAGTGCAATGTAGGATGCATTCCACCTGTCAGCATAATATCACTCCATAATAGGAACTGCGCATTTTCGCAAACATACTATACCTTGAAATTAATTAATTACTATCGTTAAATGTCCCAATGCTATGTATCACTAATGACTCAGCGTCAATATCGACATACATCAATATTATGCAACTATTTCTTCGATTCGTATATTCACTTTTACTGAGAAAATGATTCACAATTGGACAAAATGTCTTAATATAGGAATATAATTGGTTTGGAGACCCTAATCTTTAATTTTTAATCTAAGAATAGTTTGTGGAGAAGTAAGGATGTAGAAAAGGATAAAGTTTTGGAAGTCTTACCGAGGGTATATGGTTCCGGTTCATTAGCGGTAGTTTGGGTCTTCTACCGAAAGGTCTCTCCAGAGCTTGCCTGCTGAGAGAACTTTCCTCAGCTTCACTCATAACAATATGAGCGCTATGATTGTGATTATGAACATCTTCTGCTGACAGCCATCGCCCGGAATCTAAAGATGTGTCTCTGTGCCACATGCTACCTCTTTTTAACATTCAGTTAACAAAAAATGCACTTTTCCCTTCTCCTTTGCAACTTGCACTTACTAGTGAGAATTTTTTGATCTCTGAGGATCAGGAAAACACGAGTGGAGTAAATAAAGGCATTATCACCCGCAAAAGCTTGAGGCACTTGAGAAACTTACGGTTGCAGTGGAACAATGTTCTAGACACATTTCTGGATAAGAGAGGAAAGCCACTTTGTACGTAAGTAACGGAGAGGATACGAGTTTGGTAAAGTCAGGATTCAGAGTGTTGCTGTATCTGTGCGTATAATTGTTGTATTGAGGGCTGTTTCTGGAAAATACGATGTTTACCTGTGGAAAGGATGAAAATAAATGGCGATTGGAATGGAGACACAGAAAGCACTGAAATTGAAGTCTGATGGGAAAAGGCTGTAACTCATTTTGAGTTAAACTGCTGCTAAACGTTTAATGCATGAGGATTAGATTTTGATGTGTGTACATTAAACCTGACTGATCTTAAGGCAGTCAACCAATGTGAAACTAATACACAACAACAGAAGAATTAGAACTTGGAGTTAGAACCCTTGGCAAGGCTAGCTCTCGAAGGTAGTGCACTGCACTGGGATAACGATGCAGACAGGTATGTTATTACGTATAGCACAGGAGAGTCAAAATACTATTATCGCTGCGAAGTACAGAAGTGATCTTGCAATCAGTGAGCCGATGTGAATTTGCAACAGAAAATCACTGAATCTGCGTTTATTTTAGTAAGTAAGTACATAATGTATGATGTATGTAGTTGCTCTTATTATATTTAGTAGATTATTATGTTATGGCATTACTTTTATAGTAAATCCCTCTATTTTCTGCTCTATCTTCATTGTAATCATCTAACTATCATCTGTCTGTCCGTAGTAATGGTAGTAATATGTACTCACGCTTGGAATTCTCATCTTACAACTTATATGTATCACATCCATATCCATTTGATCTGCTGTATCCACTTTGGCATCACATCACTCCCCACATCACATCAAATCACTATCAGCATCAACAACATCATCATCTTAGTCACTCAACTTGTCTTGGCTAATCTAAGCTACATTAACTTCGAGTGCTGTGCTCTCCTACGGTGTAGGTATCGTACTTCTGCACTTAAAATATGTTCAGATCAGGATCACAGTGTACGTATCTCTCCACCATTCCTTTCTAGCCTAGAAAACTAATTGAGTCCTTCTAATTCTATTTATTTTTCTTTTATTATCGTTTAGTTTATGTTCATGTTGCATTAGTATGGAACACTTGGCCTGTCTTGTACTGCAATTGCAGTCGAGTATTTACAAAAGTAGTTCGTCCAAGTACATGTAGGTTTGTAGTTTGTGAGTAGGTATGTCTACAGATACAAGCTCTGTGTTTAAATAATCAAAGAGAGAGGTAATAATAGACGTGCACATTGAAATTATGCTCGCATTTAATCATTTACGAATAAATTTCCCTCTGACGCTGGCAATTTATAATATTAGATTCCGGGAAATGAAATCACAGAGCGACGAACCGATGTGGAATTGTTGTTGAGTGTGGCAACTAAATTAGAGAGAAGGAACATTAGAATGCATAGAGCAAGCAGGACAGTACAACCTGTTTTGCAAATTTCATTATTAACTAGAATCTCCTGCAGAATGTACATATGTAGCAAGTAAACTGTTCGTCGTGGGATTCTCGCACTCGTAAATAGACAATTGCAAGTCAAAGAGACAAGGGAATCGCCATTCTCCTTATTATGAGTCGGATGAGTTGTTGTGTGAAAGTCAGTCCAATTCTGAGGAAATCACAGTTGGAGTGCCAAACAAATAAAGGAAAAGCAAGTCCGAGCAGTTCGACAGTAACTAACCAAACAAAACAGTCCAGGTCCAAATAAATACACTTTCAAACAACTTATGATTGGTTAGAGCACTAACTCAACTCTCCTTACTGTAACCACACTAACAGATGTATGTACGAGTCTCAGAAATTAAGTCCGCTCCAGTCAAACTCAACTCAAGTCCAGTTGCACCAAATATCTCAAATCAAAGTGGCAGGTATTCTAACTATATACAAGTTCATTCTTGTCTCCTCGCGTTGTTAATTTATGGACTCAATTTAGAATCGCATGGAATAAAATATTGTTGTGTGTTTGTACAGAGATAAGTAGCTAATAAGATGAAGTTGGAGTATACGGTAGACTAGGCAGTGTTATTTTCTACGTGTATGGTAAATCGGATGGACAGTTATGTAATGAGTTCTGCTACACGATAAACTAGAGTGGAATTGATGTGGAGGACATGAAAACAATGAAAAGGAAGAAAGAATCGGTCTTTGTAGGAGCAACTGAAGATAAGACGATGAAAAGTGTAAAAGTGTTGCAAGTATTTAGCTGTTGTGACCAGAGGCTCTTCTCCCAACACACTGCTGGCTTCTTCTCCATTTTATGACACTTTAACCCTATCCACCACACCATTTGCATTCGTTGCATTCTGATCTTTTTGACTTGACTTGGGTTGACTCGACTTGACTCAGATGATGATACATACGAACAAGTTAAGTTATCTTCTGCAGATATTCTTCGGTCAATTCAATACTCTATTGCATATTTCCATTCCCAAGGCATTCTATCTACGCTGTGCCTACCAACCATGTTAAAACACAACTAAGTACACACACGTATTTACTACTTGAGAAATTCTACTTCTATTGTGCATAGGTAGCCTCTACAACCCATGGTTGGTAGTTGTTTGTACACAATGTATACGAGTACATTCTTACTATTTTTATATAAGGACTGATCCTTAGGTTTATTAAATACGGTATACGTAATGTATCATAGATATAACTACAGATGTATACACTCAAGTATGTAGTGTATGTTCTCAGGAGTTATGAGATAGGGAATAGTATTCACTATCTTCTGAAGTCAACTCGAGTCCAGTCAAGTTAAACCACTATTGTACCTTTTACAGAGTACCACTAAATATTAGGACTTGCCAAACCACAATTATCCTATAGAATAAGATTGCAAAGCAAGTCCTGACTAGAACTGCATCGGTTTACCTTGTCTTGCCTGCCTCTATGGCCTTCCTTATCGATTCAGAATGCATTTAATACATTAAATATACTAATCCAGAGTTAGTCAAACTTTTCCTCCACTCCAACTCACTCCACATTCGCTCAAACAACTGCGGCTACTTACAACAAGCAGATTTCAATTGTTACTAACAATCTTCGACTTTGAAAACCACCACAATTCTGCAAAAGTCAATGCACAAGTAGTAAATACCTACATGTAGTATACTTAGGTAGTTACTACACTATGCCAGTGTACATGTTTAAATACGAGGTAGTAGTAGTATTCGTCCTTAGGTACATTTGGGAGCTGTGATCTCATCTGGCAATGAAAATCCGTACATTACACAGAATATATTGCTTTGCACAGCTGTGGTGGCTACTAAACTACATTACGAAGTCCATTTAGCAGTATTTGTATTACACCAGATTCTGCTATCGTATTTTCTTTGCAAAAAATTAAGTAGATGAGATGGTTGCATACCAAACCACTGCTAACCTGTAAATCAGAAAAAGTGCCGTGCATCATGTCAAGAAAGGAAGACTTGTACAAATGCATCTTGCACTTCTTGTCACATCTCCTATCTCCAATCCAACCACGTAGCTCAGTAAGACTTCGTAGGTATTAATACACTACCTAATTCATTCAATATTCTCAATTCCATTCTATGAATCACTTATGCACGTAAACTGAATTCCTTTATATCTCACCTTGCCCTCCCCACATCAATACAAAGGAGTTTATGTCCAAACCACAATAGTATTGTACTACTCCGTGTAATATAGTGTCCTCAAGAGACAAGTACTTACACGAGGTGGATACATAACTTAAAATCTGCACAGTTACACACATTGTGCATACCTCGATGCATTCTTCAACATAAGGCTATAGGGCAATGAAAAACTAAAACTTGGTCCGGTCAGGCTGTTTATCTTACTTTTACCACTAACGGGGTCATCTTTCATACCAGTACGTATTACCATATACATACTTACGTAGACAATGTAATACATTCTAAGTATTACAATACAACAGGCAGTGCAAAAAGTTTCTCAAAATTTAATATGACGGCATCAAGTTTAGCGTAGGTAAGCACTGCTACGAATATATAACCCATGCACTCCACACATTACATCTTTATTGCTTCTCGAGGGGTAGCAATTCCATTATATGTCACTTACAATGGGATCTTAAATATTTTCATTTCTGCATCCTTGTATGCAAATAGGTAACGCTGCTAGATCACTAGATCTACAATATTTTTACATTCATTATATGGTCACAAAAATCTCAGGCATTCCTTTTCTTTTACTTTCAGGAAATCGTTGCTTCATTTCACCTTAAAAATATGCCTTACAGTGAAACCTATCCATTTAGTGCTAACATCAGTTGATTAACAATACTCTACGCACTGGTCGTCAATACTACTAGTTCATATCGCAGCTACCTTCATCAAATAATGCAACCGTTTGTTGGTTAAACCAATTTTGTTTTACAAAGAACTTTTAAATACTGGTTATATAAGAACGGTCATCATACGATAGCGATCATCACAATTTTAATAATATTTTCACAGTTGTTAGCAAAGCAGAATGGAGAAAGTTACATAATAAGTATAACTTTCACCATTTTTGCATACTATGACTACCTCATTATTGCTAATTATGTTAAATGTTATTAAAGTTCTACGAAGAAATATCTCAATCTCAATTTCTTATTACACTAATATTATTTAATATATAAAGTGCTCATTAAAGGTGGTTTCAATTAAAATTTGTTTTGATCCTGTACAATTTCTTTTAGAATATAAGGTGTTTTATTATTGCTGTTAGTTTACAATCTTGATTTTTTAAATGGATGTAATTCATGCAACCTTGATTCGCAGCAAAGTGTATTATTTTACTTAATTAGGATCCAGTTTTTCTAAATAGGTATTCACATATTATTAAAGACGAAACAAGTTAAAAATAAATTTTAACAACATATTATATGTAGAGAACCCGAGCAGGATTCATTATAATCTGAACAACTTTTGCAATACATCTTAAAAATTGTACAAAAAATTGGTACAAGCTTGTTGACAAGCAAAGCAATTAAGAAATTCTGCTCTGCTACATACACAATCAGTTTGCACTTTACACCCGTATCGAAGATAATATGATTAGTATCAAAGATGCACTTGACACTAGGTACCTATGTATCTTGAGTATAAATAAATAACACATACATAAGTATGTGCTCCAATTATTTGCATGCCTTCCTAGTAAAGTGGAATGGTAATTGGCGTAGATTGTATTGTGTACTAGAATGCTTGGCGTAGGTAGGTACTTTAACAGTATATTTAGGGAGAGAAATGTGTATGTCCAAGCTATACGAACGTTTTTATAAATATAAAGTATGACAGTTGGTGTTTTTTATCAAAGTGGCCTTTTACGAGGAGCTACACAACATTTTTGTGATTTTACGACTCTCTTTCAGTCGAATGAGCATATTATTATTATCTGGTATGAAACAGAATCATGTTATGCTATTTACTCACAACACACTTATTTATTCCTTGAATCAATGTAAACGCAGTTCCTATAGGAAAATGATATACCAGTGAGAAATGGATATAAGGCGAGAAAGAAAGTTGTTTGGAGGACTCTTAATGGGGCAATCACCTGTCGCTAACTGAAGTCTTAAAGAATTAAACGTAAATCTCAAATCAGATTGTACTAATAAAATGAAGACTGACGCCATATAGACAGACGCTGCCGTGCCATGCCAAATCCACGCCAGGGATGCAACGAAACACGACAGCTAAGGCTAAGGTTAAAAGAAATTTACTTATTAACCATTTTATGCACTGTATTTTCTAGTCATTATAATACACATGATAAAGTGTGAAAAGCTCACTAGCGTAATGTCGAGTCAACTCACCATCAGCTCCTGCATATGCCATTGTAGTAATAAAGACAAGAATTTTGTACTTGCACTTGCAGATACAGCAAGGAATCACTTTTCGCCAAGTGCCTAGTGCATTTTATTCCTTACACTAAGGTGTACCAAGCTTATGGCACTAGATACAGTAAAATGTTATGTTCAGCATGATCTTAGGCAATTGAGAATTTGACACAATTCTAAGGGAATCAAAACAACAACAATAACGGAACTTCCGTGTACATAGCATTCACCTATCTCACTTTTTTACAGTAATCCCTAGTAAGTAGGTACTTAGCTAAACTCTGTACGTAGATACAGGATGCAAAATACATACAAGTTGATTTATATTATACCGGTCGGTACCTTACTGCACGATACGTTGTAAGAGATGAACAACGACCTTAAGTATTACTCGAATAATACAGTCAGCATCAGTTTCTACCTACTAAAACCCACGCCACGACTCGACTTTCAATGTACTCCATGCTTGTGCTCTCAAATCAAACACAAAACAATATCCGTGATTATCGCTACAAAACGACAGCCATTCAAATCATTTTGTTCCACTATTAAAACAAGAAATGGATGTTATAACATAATAATATAATGTCAAGATCTTGTAGGAATTACAGAACTTGAACTGCATCATGCTAATTGCTAAATATTTTATCTCCAAGTTGAATTCATTGCATTTCCCTCGATTCCACTTTGCAAAAGCGTCAATTCACCGTGCAAATCGCAAATGCATATGGGAGGATTGATTGCGGAGAAGTTGATGTTGAGTGAAGTGAAGTATTAAAATGAAGTAAGTTAAAGACTCACGTCACACTCACACGTTTCAGAAGTGCATTGCATTAGAATTGGAAGCCAGTTTGAAAACAAAACAAAACCGTACATGTGTATCAGAAGAGATGAGCCAAAGAGTCGTCGAGTTGAGAGCATAAGTAATTCAGCCCAACATAACAACGTGAGCCAACACAAGGCCATGCCAAGTCATGGTGACCCTGACCTTATAAATCTCTCTTTTCTTTATACTTTTTTCTAGTCTTTCCCCTATCCATATTATACGCACACATTATTACTATTTCCATTGTAAGCACAACACACACTTTAATAACTAGACTTTCGTTGATTTGCCAATTCCTAATTGTACCCTCATATTTATTTAACAAACCAAAACTAATACCAACATTCTTCTCTATCTATAGTAATTCCTCCCCATTTGCATTTAATTTTACCAAAAATGATTTTCCGTCTATTATAAGAATTTCATTTCTTATAATACGACAATAAAATCTAGCTTATTGTCATCTAACTTCACTTCCATGAGGCGATACGAAAGGTTTCAATAAAATATAAAGATCAAAACAACAACATGTTGACAATATTGAGACAATATACCCAAGAATGCAAATTTGAAATCATCTTTAAAACCTTTGTGAAAACAAATGAACTTTTAAATAAAAGGTTAAGCTTTAACCTGTTTGTTAAAGTTTAGTTGAATTTGAATGATTTAAATGAATGCGCATATTTTGAGTACTGTTTACTCTGAGTCGGAAGAGAACGGAAGTTTTAAAATACAGCAGTTAGGTGAACATAGATTTCAGAAGAAAAATGCGCAATTGAATATTAACTTTCTAGACGAAAACACTTAATGCTAAAGTTTCTCTTTTGCGTAACGAAAATTTCAATTAGTTATGTTTTAATTAATAGCATTTCAGACATCTTCACTTAATTTTTAATTAATAATTGTCCCCCATAGAAATCGTAAACGAAAGGATGGAAAACATTTTAGTAACAAAACCACATTTTACAAATGTATTTTTTAAGTGGATATTTTGTTCAACATGGTCATTGCATGAACGCATTAAGAGGCGTAACAAACTATTTCTATATTCCAGGGGAAGTTAATTTATGAACTGCCAAAGTGCAGAATTACGTGTGGCGTAAGACTAAATACAACAGAAAATGGGCTTAAATAGCACATTGAAAAGTTTCTTTGTTTACGCTTTAAGAATAAAAAGTAACATTAGTATTAGATTGTTTAGTTCTAAACATAAGGAGAAATGATTTATGCAATCAGATTGGCTAGGTGTTTTGCAGAGGAATGAAAAAGAAATTAAAATTAACTCGAGTCGTTGATTGCCATCAATTTTCGTAATTGCATTATTAATTTATTTTCGCAATTGGTTATAAAGAGAGATTAATGGTAATTTTATCCCTAGTGGCAGGAATGGAAGGAGAGGATGGCGCCCCGACCACCCTGCGATTTTTACGTCAGTGACCAAAATCTAATATGTTCCGCCAGGTAGTATTACCTGTAGTTATCTGGTTAGGCATTTATAATTTAAGCAATGTGGAGAGATAAATCATTCTTGACAGCGACTGTGCTCAGAAAACCAGTGCTTATTAATATTCTATAATCGTTTGTAATAAAATCATCTACGATTTACTTTTAATTGCGCTAAACCCATCTAATCCAATTGCATCTAGGTTTTAATCTGAGTTTGAGTCAAACCCAATCAAATCCTGTAAGGAGCAGGAGTCCCGTCCAGTCCAGTCATCTCTGAAACACGCCAAACTACCTAACTAGCTTATGTCGAGGAACTTGCACTGAATGTCAGCGCTACAAGAACATAATATTATAACAAACTCATTGTCAGCTTTACAACACAGTTTTTCATCTCATTAGTAAGTACGGCAAGTGCACTAATACTATTTTGCACTAGATTATCTACTACGGAATGCAGCTGAGTAGCCCTATAGTGCTATAATACCTAGAAGCCCTGCCTATACTGCAATGTATTATTTGGATCCAGAAAGTTGGTTTGTTTGGTGCGTCGCAAGACAAAACAAGATTTGCATTAAACCTGAGAAGAGGTGTACTCTGCAGTACAGCATAACAATATATTGTAATAACGAAGAGTGATCATAAGTAAGAATTAATAGAGAAGACGGTTGGGTAGGCACAGAATAAAATGTACATGTTTATGTATGTGGTTCAATAGAATGGACTACGCAATAGATATAATCCAACGTAACTTATCATGACATGACACATGGATGCGACTCAAATCATATTACACTCACATGCAATGCTAAATGCATTTCAATGACCGTAGATACAAGGCATTACAAAAGAAGAGTACAAACAAATACTAGGAAGGTATTTACATATCTACATCATTATATTATAATAGAAATGAGTAGAATGTTGGTCCGAGAGCAGACAAGTTAAAGTGAAGTGAAATCTCACTTCTCGCTTACTACTACTACGTACTTAACTTATCACTTATCTGTACATCCATCCTAAGCAAGTCAAAGGCAAGCTCCCTCCCATTGTGATTTGTATTTATAAATTAAAATCCAGCTGCGTGAAGTCAACACCATACATTATACCCTGATGCTACGTACATACGGATACCGTCCCACTACACTCGGTGAGCAAAGAATTAACCCAGCGCAGTCAGTGTTCTTCACAAAAAATGGAAAAAATGGTATAAATTATTTCGCAGGCCTGGGGAAATCGAAAATTCCGTGATTTTTCCAATTTCTACTCGGTGTGGCGAATTGGGAGACCGTTTCCCAACCTAACCGTTTTCGAATAACCCTGTAGAGTGGTGCATAGAGATATTAAGTTGAATGCTGCACACAATAGAAACTACATTAGAGGAGTGAACCCAACCACTCATTTTGCTGGGACACAATATTTTATATTTTATTCAGCAAAGCTGCATGAGATATGCCTTTTAGCAATGAAATATGAATATCCTTGTGTACACGTTTCTTTAATCTAAGGCATGTTCATACATCATATTATATCAGTGTGTTGCCTATGCAAGATGAATTTAATATGAGTATTTAACACTCGATTAATACCTTCTTCTATTTAATGCCAGCACAGCACAGGACAGCCAGGACATGTTTAATAACCCCACTACATTACTTACTTACGCTATTATAATATACTACGCTCAACTTTACATAACTTTTACCTACAGATCACCAGATGCATTTGCATTCCATAGCTCTCGAGTACCTGCCCACATTAATACTTCCTGCTTCGCAATAATCATATGCAATAATATAATAAACCTTTATGTGGTCTCCTAACAGTTCACCTCTATGTCTATATCAACAAACTTGAACTTTACTCCCGTATTTCCAGTCTGCTCTTTTATCATTTTTATACAGTACCACTTATCCTAGAAAGAAATAGAACTTTTCGTCCTTCGACTCTTCCAACGCCATCCACCATTATTACCATTAATCCATACATCATACCCAACAAGCCGCTATATTACTTATCCACTAACACCTCCAGTCTTAGCACCTTCAAACACCTTTTCTCTCCAATTTCCATATTCCACGGATTCCTTTCCTTCGTAAGTAAACTGATAAGATAGGTAAATATATATTATGCATAGTTTAAATGTAAGCTCCTCTTCACCACTGTAAACACCTTCGGTATCCACGTTTTGCATACCATTACCTCATGCAACACACTTGTTATTAGTATAATTATACGTGTAAAAGTTTCTTAGCCCAATCTTCCTTTCATACTATTCAATTGGTTTGATTTACAAATTTTTGAAATTTTTGAAACATTCGCTAATGGTCTTATTATAATGTTAGCATATCTTATGTAATAGAGATAATTATGTACAGCAATCCTTTAAGATTTGTAAAACATTGTCCTAAACAAACCATTAGACACAAATACAAACAATATTCGAGTTAAAAAATAATTAAACTGCACAGATGAAAGAAATACGAGTACGGGTAGGTAATAAGTATTTTGTAATGTATAGTTAAAGCGACGTGTTTTCTAAAACGTAATTCTGACGCGGCGTATCACGGCGTTTTAAGTCACAGGTCATAAGATAAAATATTTATAAGCTTTAAGGTATGTGTGCAATATAAGGTGTAATTATGTGATTTTGGTATGCTAGCTTACACGACAAATCTCTCTCAATAGGATAGTGGCAGTTCCTTAAGAGAATTTTAATGTTTCGCCAAAGAAATTAAATAAGATGACATGACAGACAAGACAAGACCAGTTAAGTAATTCCTGCATTCATCAACTCATTTGCTAGGAAAACACAGCACAGTGAAATTTACACATTCATACATTATACTTTACACAAGTTTATAATGTCTTCTTACAGAATAACAGTGCTGTGTGGGCACTCTGACTTTGTACAACAACGAAAAACTAATAAGTTTGCCTGCATGCTATGGGCACGTACATACATAACAACAAACTACGCATACCATACCTACACTGGCACATTTGGGACAATACACATATTACGTACCTTGTTTGAAAAGATAAGAATCCTTTTCAAAGGTGGATCACTTGTTGCAATTGTATTTCACTGGGCTTATCAAGGGGGGTCAGTACGCAAACTTTTACGTTTACATAAATGTGCAAACTCCCTAATACTAAATCTCCTTAAACACTGAAAATTCCAATGTGCCATATATTGTAGTTTTTATTGTAACTGCAATATTATGGTACTTTTGGTTAACCTAAGCCCACTTCATGTGATAGCATACAAATATTGTATCTGTAATACGTAAAGAGACATCCTGTCCAACAAATTCCTAGCTTTTGTTAACCGCTTCTAAAATGATAAAAAGCCAAAATTCCATAAACTAAAGAAAATATCCGAGTTTAAGAACCTGTCAACCTATTCTGCTGTATGCAGTGCTTAGCAATTGAAACGCTTTAGAAAAGTCAAACTTTTTCAGGAGAATCAATTTTTGATATTTTGTAAAGAGTCCTCGAGAATCCGACTAACGACTGTTTACGAATTGCGGAACCTATTTAGCAGTGTGTTGGAAGAGGTATTAGCAAATCTGAGAAAAGCTGAAAGTTATTCATTTGGTATGTTAACCTGGCTAACATAACCTGAATTGTATACTAGGTACCTGGCTATTAAAACATGTGTACTTAAAATTACCTCTCATATGTACAATTAGCAGAAAGATAAAGCTTGGAGCTGAGTCGAACTCAGCGGTAGATAGTGTTGGTATTACGACATCATCGGGGTATTAGAAATGCACACATTATTGGTGGTTTGGTATTATAAAGATGATGTGCAGTACATTACAGAGTGAATTACCTGCAAGCCGTAAATGTGAGCTTACCTCACCATCTAACAATGAAGTTGGAGCATCCACCTACCTATTCATGCATTGTGTTCTATTGTAATGCAGTCAATTCAAGTCAAGTCACATCCACTACTCACTCTTGAGATAATAACACACATAACCTAACTTACGAATAAGTAACAGAGATAATCAATGCAAATTTCTAAGGTTAAACTGAAGATACTACGGCAAAGCTACAAAACAATAGTGGAGTCTTACGTGGTGCACATTCTTTTAGTTATCCACTTTGTTTCGCCATATTGCACATAACAATAGTAATGCCTAACTACTAATAATACGTATGCCCTTGCTCATCTCTTCCATATTACCATTACCTACGCAGAGTTTACTGTATCTCTTTCTCTTCTCTTGACAATCTACAACATGTTGGATATGGACATGGACACGGAATGCAAATGGACACTATACTACATGTCTTGACATGCAAACACGACACCAACACCAATGTTAGAAATTTATAGCAGCTATATCGAGTATTAACACTGACTTCTTGGTAAGTACTGCGTGCACTGAACACAGCTCAAATATTTCCATGTAGGTAACTACATAGTGGATCCAATGCGTAAAAGAAGATGAGATCACATAAAATAACAAGACATTCCAAAGTAAGCTTTACAGATATTTGTAACAGAAATGTTGTTTAACCTCAGCTTGTAAAACATTTGCAGTGCACAGCCCTAGTTCTCATTCCCAGTGCATACTCGATTAGTTACTCCTATTTTACATGGATAAAATGCATTTAGAGTCTACCTACATTCAAATCAAGCGAGAAAGCAACTCGTATAAATCCTCATAAAGTACGCGAATAATGCGGTCAAAGCCAAAGGGGGAAACAAGGATTTTGCTTTACCATATGCATAATTTTGCGTAAAAGGAAACAAGCTTCTTACTTGTCCTGTCTTGGCTTTACTTCACTTCGCTTGCACTGTCATTCCTTTAACTTGACTATAAACAACACCAGCTGAACAGCGTTCTTAAACATTTAGAGAAAACATTTTCCAAAACCTGACGTACATACATTCAAGTATTATAGTTTAAAATATATATTTTTCAAATCAAATTTTGATTTCCATAGCGAAATACAGCGATATTGTGGACACCGATACCTCAATACAGTAAATACAATTCTGCGCTATAAAAATTAAGCGAAAAAGTCCTACAGTCCCAATGACGTAGCCCAACTAACTTGTACAAACAACATTGTAGCATCTCCATGTACTACCAAGAAGTACAACTGGCAGAGATAAAACGTGCAGGACAAAAGATGTTTAAAGCATTTACTATTTACGTCTTGTGTTTATAATAATATGTATGCTACCAACCTGTAATCATATAAGCACATGCAAACCTTATTTGTGCGACCACATTGAAAATATTCACTAAATTATTTGCTCTATTATCAGGAAACAACCGACAATGGAAACCTTGTTTCATGTCATATGTGTATACTGGGAATCACCAATTGTATACAATTATAATTTTTTCACTAAAATACGCATAAAATTTCTACAAATAGTTATCTTGTAGCATTAAATATCGCAACGATTAATTTTTGGAATAAAGAATGATTTTTCAAAATAAAGTGAATATAAAATATGAAAATAAGAAAGGTTCCTTGATGTGAATATATCTGTAGCATTGTGAGTGAATACTCGTATGTCCTGCATCTATGTGTAAAGTGTGTTGCGGTACATTTGGTGAATTCTTGTGAGTGTTTGGCCGTTAAAAATGCAGATCCAATACGATTATTCAATTAACTTTCCATTCCACGTCCTGTTAGCAATGTTAATTGTACAGAAAATATGCAAATTGCTCTAGTCGGTAAAGCATAGCGTCCGTAAAGAAAGGTTTTAAGTGTAGCTAATCCGACAGGCTAGGCATTCCAGATATGACTGATTTTTACGTCGTAAGCTTTACAACACATTAGCACTTAGATAAGCACATCTGTTTAATTAATGCAAATGCATAGTCTTATGTAGTTCAATTAAATAGGATATCTTTCAAATCAAATCAATCTGTTCTGTTAAAGATTTGGTCTGTAGAAAAATGTTTAGGTCTGCGCACTTGTGTTCACTGCCTTTGCTGTACTACGGGTACCGATGTATGTAGTACATACGTAAATGAATATGTAAAAAGTTTTGTCACTATCTAAAGTAAACTGAGAGTTGTCACTACTACATGCCTACTGGTAAGTAGTAAGTAGTCAAGGCAATTTAAAGGAATCTAATCCAGTTCAGGCAAGCTTTTACTACTTTATCGTCTCTCATCAAGATCTCAGTTTTACAACACATTGTTGTTCCACAATTGAGCTTGTACTTAAATGGAATTAATACTATTAACTCGAGAAATGATATATACCTAAGGAGATATAACTTAATATTAGCGTAGACATCTCCTACTTATTAATATCCACTACGAAGGCACCTATTAAATGTAATATTGATGTGAGTCTAATAAGTATAACTACACTAACTAGTGACTAATGATACGAAATGCTTAAAAAACCCGTACTTCGAATATTGAACAGGTAAATAATTCCTATGTATGTTTATATGTGTGATGTGATATGTGCGAGCATTAGTTATTGGATGAGTGGATGTTTTCTTCTTATTCAGATGATAGGACGACAACGTCCTTGACGAGGTCACGATTTGATAAAGGTCAGTGGCCGGGCAAATGGACTAGAATTCAGTCGTAGTAGAAACATACATCATCTGAGCACAATAACTCTAGTAAGAGCGTGTATGTACACCTGAAGTGCAAGTAAATACTAGTAGTGAGAGATACACTATGTAATATTATTTATTAAATATATGGTAATAAGGTAACATACTGTATACTTTTGTTACTGTAAAACGTAGACTAGTTATACCCATGGAGAATACAGGTAGAGAAGCAATGGTTCGACATGAGCTTCATCTTGCGATTAGCATTTGCCTTTAAAGTTAACACGAAACGTAAGACTAACTAAGAAAAGTGACTACCAAACTACCAAGCCGTGGAGGATGCAGAATGTACAGCGAAAGAAAGATGGACTTGCATACGAAATGATTTCACTCGTTCACTTCACACACTTGTACTACTTGCACTGATTTCTTTCTTATGATCTTTTAAACGGTCTGCCTAATGAATGCATCTGTATGATTTGATTTTAAATGATGTGATCTGACTGATCTAATGTGATGTGATGCGATCCCAAAGGCAAGTGTACCTGTTGGGAGCTTTAGCCGCTCTGCAACTTGCTACCTACTCCACTACTACATAGACGTTAAATTGCATATAAACGTCATCCCAATCATCTTAATTTCGTCGAAATGGAATCGAAACACATCACTTAACACCGCACAAGCAAAACAAAACAAACCCTTTTTCTCGCAAACAAAAACAGAACTACCTTCATCTTATCAATTCATTACTCAAATTACAGTACTGATACTTATTAACTAGAAAATACAATTCGTGCCCACCTCAGCTACCCTGGTAAGTACCTCACCAATATGTAGGTTGAATACAAGTATATCTTAACTATTGCAAATATTAAAGTTTGTTTTAAG
This sequence comes from Yoshiicerus persimilis, assembly GCA_020352615.2. Lineage (NCBI taxonomy): Eukaryota > Metazoa > Arthropoda > Collembola > Entomobryomorpha > Tomoceridae > Yoshiicerus > Yoshiicerus persimilis. Next base: position 38,202,473 of record CM060170.1, on the reverse strand, counting down.
TGTATGTGTGTTAATGCACATGTATTGTACATATATACCATTAACCCTAGCTTCAGTATTTGCGCATAACTATAATTCTAATGTATCAAAAGCTTTTTGAAAATCCAATTAAATTTTTGTTGTTGCTTTTGCGTTCATAGAGGAGGCGAGGATTGGAATGTGAGTAAGTACATGTAGACAGAGAATTGATCTGCCTCTAACTATTTATCAACATCTTTAGCCTAGAAGCGTCTTATTTTCTGTTTTCCTTGGAACATGTTTTTATTTACATTGCGTTGGTTTCGCTGCTAAAATGGAAATGAGCTAGAAGATGAAGATTAGGTTAGCTAACTTTATTTCACAAATACACTAGGTGGTACCTCCTATTTTCCATGTTCTAAAGGGAAGCGCACGGTAGCACAATGTTCTCTTTACCAGCGAGCATACATACGTAAGTGTTATCTGGACTCTTGCCACTCGTCATTATGATTATTTTATTCCGCTTTCTTCTTTCGGGAGTTAACTCACCGTTTACTTTGCATCCAGATTGCTCCTTTCATTAAATGCCTCTCTCGGTCATGTCATTCACATTTCGCTTAAATCTTTATTTCACTGAATATTACAACTTACAACACTAATACTAATACCAAATCGTAATGTCAATGTGCAGTATAGAGTGGCCTTAACTATGTCATGAGATTTTCTAGGATTACTCAATGTGTCTATCAACCAGATTTCTCTAGGTTTATCATAATATCCTACATACGAAGTATAAAGTAGGAAAAGCCCTGCAAATTATCTCCACGGTATTCTCCAATCGCCTTTGCCCAAAATGTCTTTGTAATATGAGTGCACTGTCAAACATTTTGTTCTGCATAAAATAAATACAAATGAGCACATTGAGTTCGGCGGCTCCCCGTCTTTCATTCTCAAGTAGGAGGTAATTTCCTAAAAATGAGAGTCGTAAAAAGTCAAATAGAAAAATCCTTATGGAAATCTAATGACGTTTTTGAGTCTAATAGCTAATAAAATATTCTCTCTATTTCTATTTCTCTCCTTCTATTTATTTACAGGGGAATACATAAATAATTATTCAGAATAGGAACAAAACACATGCAGGCATGATATGAACAGCTTCAAAATTATATGCATACTATTTGTGAACAGATAAAACAGAGAACTCTGATTGTGAGCAAATATAGGTGCTCTGACTTTACTACAAAGATCTGCGTATACTTATGCCCTTTATTAAATTACATCTGCTATGTGTGTACTTAGCTTCTAAACTGCACAGTGTGTTGTATTGTACATTTCCACCTCTGATTTAAACCCCCTGTTCTTTGGAAATATCATTGCTTATCTTATAAATATACAACTTGTGCATAGCATTGCCCACTCCTTAGGTATGGAATTGCGTCAAATAATCATATTATCTTCAGAAGATTAAGCCTGCTCTCCCTCTCATTGACAGAAAGGTTGAAATGGCAGAAAAAGTTGATTTGGTAGTCAAAGCAGTTGGAAAATGATAACAAAAAATTCCTGACGCTAACAGAGTTTATATATTTATACTCTGTAGTCTTGAGACACAGAATTTAAAGTCCACCTACAGAATAAAGTGAAATAAAGCGAATTATTATTGAGGAAGGATGCTGGCTGGTTTTGTAAATGTGGAATGGATGGCGTAGTATGTAAGTATAATAACAATGAATTATTTTCTTAGTATGTGAAGTTGTTCTCGTCTCTTCTCGCTAATGTAATTTCAAACTGGCAAGTATTGTGTTTCGACGCTGTACCGTACATACTGGCAGTGCACTAATATCGAGTAATAGAGAGGAAAGTTGTCTAACTATAGCACTCTATGCTCTGTCTACCTAACTACGTAAGAATCACTAAAGGTATTCGATGAGCTTAATTTATTTAGAGAATGAGAATAGGTAGATAGATATAGACAGGCATATCTGTAGTTCAGCAAGACTGAGAAGACAAGTATGAAGAGAAGACTGTTCGAGATTCGAGAAATGAAAAGAGTAGAAAAATGGTACAAGTACAGAGTGATTTCTACGTGAGTACTGTATTGTACGGTGGAAGAACAATAGGGACGCAAACAGCTTTTTGAAATAGTTGCAACTGGTATACATGTGTAGAAGAATAAGAGCATTGTGAGTGAACCTGTGTGGAGATACGTACATTGAAATTGCAGAACATCATCGTGAGTCAGATGACGTAGAAGATGAACAAGAGGAAGGTGAAGTGAAGTCGACTGAGAATCCGCCCGAATGGTCTTTGCCTTTCTTACTCTTAACTCTTACATTCAGTCAGTTTATAAGTTAAGCTTGCGCTTAGATTCTCTTTGCTTACGTTATGTTAAGTTTCCTCCGTTCTCTCGCTCTTCCTCCTCATCGCAACTTCGGTTACTTAAGCTCACGGTACGTAAGTATATTCAGTACGTACACAGTTATGCCTATTTTACTAAATATGTCCGTATAGCTAATGGGAATGCAATATAATGGGAGCAGAGCAAGGAAACGAGTAATAACTCTGATATAATATAGCATAGGAAGGCATAGAGATTGGAGGAGGCAGGGAAGCAGTCAAGGCACAGCGCACAAAATAAAGCAAGGCACACTACTACATTACATTAGTGACTGACTGTGTATACACGTATTACGTAATGTAATGCAATGCAATGCTCAATGCAATAATGTACATTAGAGAATTCATACAAGTTCCCCACACAAATAAGTTCTATTATCATAGAGCACCATGAGATATATTGCACAGAGCCTAGTCCACTGTGGAGGACGAAACAGAAAAGTTAAGTGTGTACAGTGTAAAGTCGCTCCAGCAAGTGAATTCAGCTGACGGAGATGTTTGCATGGAGTGAGCACTGCAGAGTCCGCTTCGGTTCTACGTATACTCAAGTAGATATGTGTATAATCTGTGTAGTAATACGGAGTTAAGTGTATTATGTATTTAGTGCATGTAGGTACGTGATAATATAGAGAATTCGAAGACAGAGAAGGAGGAAGGGTAATGGGCAGAGCTCATCATGTGGAAGAAAGACTAGAAGCACCGAGAGAGCTTTCGTTTCACCATCCAAGGAGCAACATAAAACAGAAGAATTTAGTGTCTGAACCTATTTCTGTCTGTAAGCTTCCTTTCTCGGATCGGGCCGGGATATGGATGGATGGATTGGACTAAAGAAAGAGCACAAGACATGCATCCACACACAAACCAAGTCAACATTACACTATCTCTATCAGTTCCACTTCTACTCACTGCATCCACACACACATCTACCACTACCAACAGCTTCTATAGTCAAATACCCCTCATTATAACGTATACTCTTATATTCCTCTTTATTGTAGCATCTATGTAAATGTTACAGGAAAATAGTCTACATTATTATTATGCAGTATTACGCAGAGTACGATATACACTCGGTTACTACTTATTTTATTTTACTATGTACTTGTACATAAATATATACACGTTTTACACTAACTTTCTGCATTGCACTACTCTCAGCTTTACTCATCATTCTCTGTAGTCAACTGAATCCGAGAAAAGTCTCTATTTGTTGTAGTCGTACACAGCACATTAGCACACGCACACTTTGACTCTCTTGTCGACTCTGTGAACAGAGGAGAGTATTCTAAATAGAGGAGACTCACTGGGTGGCTCACTGACTCAATCCAATATTACACTGTACACTACGTATTACACACATTGCATTGCAATGCATTCAATTGATGTGTATTCGCTTCACTGAAATTTATACTACCTTGCGTTTCCTACGTAATGCTACTTTCAAGAAACTCACTTTACACATGATTTCCTTCCCTTAACTCACTCTAACCTTAAGATCTAAAGAGTAGGTCTTCTCAATTGTGCAACTCTTTGTTTCTTATTTTCCTAAAGTACTAAATGCAAATATAATTAAAAACCTATATCATCCTAAGGTTTTCAGTTTATTGTTGTGTTCATTACTAAATTGAGAAATTAATGTCCATGTTTATACCAAATGTAAGTAAATATGAATAAATGTTTTTGTGATTTGTGTAGAAACAGTAGTACGCATTTTTGCATGTATTCATTAATTAAAAGGCAGTGTAAGGTTTACTTGTGTGAATCATTTTTGCCTTAGGGCATACACTCAAACCCATGCTAACCTAACCTACAGTTTTCATTTAGGTTTATAATTGCAATGAAAGGAAAAAGACTAAAATAGTTATCCGTGACACTAACATTACGTTTGACTTGTGTACGCAATAAAAGTTTACGCATCTAAGTAGGTTCTAGTTTCCAAGTCCAATGTGTGCAGTGATTCAGTGAAGCAGAGGTTTTTTCACGAATTGAGTCGTGAGTATTTCAAATGAGTGTTCACTGCAACTTTAAACAGTTGAGTTGACGAAACACAAAGAGCAAAAGTTACTGTCACTTTGGCTTTGTCAGTGGAGCAGATTCGGATTAAAGTAGAGCAGTAGAAACGTCAAGTCAAGTCATGTCCTTTAAAACGTATAACGTAATGTGACAAAATAACATAAAGTAACACATGCATGTCTCAGGGCTAGCACAAGTAGATTTTTCAAGATGCGCTGCAAAAAAGTTCGTTTCTCATCTCACCATCTTCATGGACCCATGTGCAAAATCTTAGTCCAGTCACTCAAGTAAACTTAAGCCTTGAGACCCTGTAATATTATTACTGCTTCTTTGAATTGAACCCACTCTGCACATACTACATATACCAGTGTTCCATTTAATCCACACGCACGAAATGTTGTCAATGCGCACATATTATTGCATGAAATGCATAAATTGCATGCCATACGAAATATACGACATGTATGTACAAACCAGCGGACATTTATTCCTGTATAAATAAAATGACAAATACTACATCAATAATTTACATATGTAAACCAACCGTACCTTTTTTATGCATTGCCTGTTATGTATTTCATGCAGTATACATTTACGTATACTCTTGGCACTATATTGAAAAATCTACATGCGAAGTCAAGTCTATGGCTAGAAGGGTACTGATTTGAGATTTAAATAATATGCGTCTAAAATAATGTAATGTAAGGATATGCACAACCTAACATGCTTTACTTGATATATTGTAAAGAAATGACCGTCAGTTCAGTTTGGGGAACCCAGTGTCGCTTTTAACAAGTGACGATATGTTTTCTCTGTAGTTTGTCAGAAAACCTGCCTTCCAACAACTTACATGTAGTATACACATGCTGTTACAGACATCAAAGTACAAACAGGGATATCGCAAACAAGAAATATATATAACTTACTGAAAATTTCTCGTAAAGTATTTTTAGGTCTAATTCAACATTTCGTATTTATAATTTTGTAATTCGCTTTTTTGTTTCTCTGATTCAAATGACAAACGAATTGATAAAGAATTGAGGCAACTTTAAAAAATTTTAATGCAAAAATTGAATAGTTTGTCATGTTGTTAAATATCTTAAATATAGAAATAAAGATTGATGGTTTCCCAAAAAGTGCGTTTCCTATGAATTTTGACTAGTAAGTTTATAAGCAATCGATATTATTTGAAAACTGTAACATATTAGAAGTATGCTTACATAGGCAAGCATACATATGCAAGATCATTTCATTTCGACTCCTCAAGAACATTTTATTTTAGTACTTACTTGCCATGCAATGTGCAGCTTTTGTCGGCTATTGCAAATCTTATTCGTCTATATTATGACTCTCCTTCTATGTATTTGTACACTACATGAAAAATACATTTTCTCGAAAATGTAGCAACGTGAATGAAGTGAGCACACTTACTTATATTAATACAACTATCTCAATCTCTATATTGCTATGCATGCAAATGTGCGACTCAGTATACAGTAGAAAAGAAATGGCCAGTTTGGAATACATAAATAGATAAGTTTGGAGCTGAGGGAGAGTTATCCGTGCCCGGTTCATGCTTATCATCTCTTAGCATTGGTCTAGCGGTTTTTATATCTGTACACTGCTGCATATGACAACTGTCACACATACTTATGCACACGAGAATCTACACTATCTTTAATATTAACTAGCAATAAGTACTACTTTTATACCAGTGCAGATATTTCAAACTAAATACAAGCACGCTTCATGCACATGATTTTGTCAAGTGTTGTCAATATAAAATTATCCTTCCCATTTCCTTACAGCATTCAATAGTATAAATAAGCGAAATGTAAATATTAGTGATCAAAGACAAGTGTGTCCATTTAATTAAATTAGGTTTTTTACTTTAAACATTTACACAGTTTTCCACAAATTTCTTCGCAGTTCCTACATTTTCATAAACACACAGTTGAGTTCTGCCTTTATAATTAAATGCGTAGAACATTCTAGGTAATTATAATGTAAGGAGGTAAGTAACAAAGGAAGTTCTCCGAAATGTAATAGACATTTACTCATGCTTTACTTAGTTCTATTTTGTAAGTCTCTTTTGAATTCGACAATCTACAGCAAATGACGGTTTCAATTTTACTTAGCTTGACAATTCTTGAAACTGTATAGAAATAGTATTGAAAATGATAGCTAACTAAAGAAGAGATAGAGGAGATGGGAAATCTTTTACGAGACTTACGTAAAGCAATACTAAAGCAATGGTAAGTAATATGCAAGTTATTTGCAATCTGGAGAATGGAATATATACATACTTTGTTGCCTTTACAATGTCAACCGATTATACCTATTAACTATATAAAAAGTCAGACTATTGTTACATTGTTAGCGAAGCATTACCTTTTCTTCTTTCTATTTGCTCGCTAACGTATGATATAGTCTATCTATGACTGAAAGTGATAGCTGTCCTGCCTGTCTTCAGTTCCGTCCCGTTTTGACAATAAGGGCAAAAGGTCCTGTATTCTTAGAAGTCGAATGTAGACTATTGTGAGTTTGCTTTCTTATATTTTCCTCTATACGCTTTGTATGCGGCTTTACAGTTTACATTCAAATAGAAGACTTCGTCTACACGTTATTGTATCTATGGAACACATTCTATTTGAATACAAAAATATACACACAAGTCCAAGTTAGTAATGATAGTAAAGCCCATTACAGCGTACCATCAAATAGTAATATCTAATCTAACTATGCACAGGATTAAGTAAAGCGTAGAGTAACTCATGTAGCAGTAGTAATTCTGATTTCATCGTCTAGTATGTCTTCTGGAGGAAATTCACCAAATATACCAGTTGCAAGGATAAATACATTTAAACATATAGATATCGCTTACAAACTAAGAGTATACTCCATCTATATAAGTCAGGGCATATCATATACTGGGGCTAGATAACTACCTATGTCAGTTTTTCTACGTAGAAATATATACATAGAGCAGCACACACATATCCGTACAACTAACTCGACGTGAAGAAAGTCAAGTAAGATGAAGACCATGATGATATGTACAAACCGAACGTGTTTTTTATCTCATCTTCTTTTCTTGCATTCGTGAGCGTAACTAAAGTGAGTTTAAATCCAGCAGCATCTTCATCAGCTACTAATAATGCATTAGGTAGCTAATCTTAGAATTCTATGCGTAATTCGCAATTTACTCAACCTAGCTATCCATTCAACTTAGAATCCAATAATTGAAATTGTCAATATTGATCAACTGAAAAAAATACATTTTCTTGTCTCTGCATACCTATCAGTGGTTTTTATCGAATCAAACCTTAAAAAGAGGATAAACTGATCACGTAGACAAAAATACATTTTCTTCTCAAACAATTACCTGTAACCAATTTCTAACTAAAAATAAATCATTATAGTCCCAATATTTCACCCTGTCTAGTCAAGCTGCAAGGCTTATTCATATCAAGACCTTGAAAATTCCTAGTTACATTCCAGTAAACGTGCAGTTGTGAATTCCTTATTTAAATCTGTTAGAACATTTCTCCATGTAGGTTTAATTCATTTCCCTATTAGTTTTGATAGAAATAAAATGTTTCGAATGTGGAAGGACGGTAAAGAGAGGAATGTCCATTTTTGACAAGAGGAATATATGAGAGCATAAGGAACCGTTTCCTTTTACCTCGTCATTGACTGAAAGTACATGCGAACATGCAGAGCAGAGACGTAGAGAGAAAATATTAAGAAACTGCAGAATTACACGGAGAGCAGAAGAAGAGCACAACAACGTGCACCTATAAATATATTTCGCCCTTTTTCATCTGGGACAGGAAGGACATAGTATGACAACTCTGCGTCCTAGCAAACTAAACCGGTACACTATAGACATGCTTAAGAGTCATTCTAGCATAAGAGAAGAAGGAAGGCAATGTTCGTAAGCAGCGTAAGAGAGATTCATTTCATATGGCTATATTTACATATTATACTTGCCTACACAAACAAGTTAATACATTAGGTTAGCAACCCACTCCGTCCGTATTCCTTCTATCTTATTTATCGTGCAGTTCTCAAGAGATAGAGCACACACTGTACTCTGTAGTTTGTAGCAACCTACTGTAAGTAAATGGCATGTCGTGTCATGCCACACTATCTCTCTCCGGCTCCCATCTCCCATTAGTGCATCCAGTACTCATTCATTTTTTTCCTTGCCTTACTTTATTTTAGTGTGCATGAACACACCACCGAATCTCTACGTTACGTTACGTTATGTAAAATTACATATGCTCCTTCCTCTTTCCGACTTCGGCGGATTCCAACATAATAAATGCTCCTGCTAATTTAAATTTACCGTAATAATGTACTTCTGGAGGTATAATGTCTACCTGAATCCAAATATCTACTCTCCAAATAAAATACAAACGCAAAAAATTCATTAGTCTAGAATTTTCCATGAGTTTTGAATGCCTTTCCTAAGGATAACCAACAAATGTAAATGCAAACGTAAGGTTCGAATGCCTATGCATAAATGTCAAAAGAATTTAGAAAAAGAAAATACACGAATTAAATTGTTAATTTCCTTCTTATTAATTTTCTGAGTATTTATATTTAGAGGGTAGTTCGCAATGAAAACTGGAATCGATCCTAACCAATGACCCTACCTAATTTGAGGTAGAAACAATGGTTTCTCTCAGAACAATTTAGTAGAAGCACAATTAACCTTTTATGATAAAATGTTTGGTTAGGGACAGGAGTTGAATTTAAATTGCTCTTAGCTACATATTTATTGACATTGTGGACAGTATTTTATAGTTTGCATCCAATATGGAAGAAACAATTAAAGAGAGTGCATTCTTCTGAGAATTATATGAACAAGTTAATAGAACTATTAGTAATAAATACAAATGAAGAGAGAATTTTGAGAAGCAATGGTGCCACAGGAAATACTTGTGGAGCCCTGTGAGTAATATGGGTAACAACTCAATCTGGAGTTGTAGACTGAATACAAATAGCGCTATGGATAATAAAATAGGAGGGGGCTAGTGGAAAGCCGTATAATATAATGAGGAATTCTGTGTCGCTGAAGCCATGAAACGACGGGACAGGGTTGAACCAGCACGTCAGGGGAGATTAGAGAATTGAAATTGTGAATGATTTTTGTAGGGTGATTGTTGGATTGAATGATGTCTGGATTAAAAATTGGCATTGGAGGGTAATTGTGATTTGAATGGGATGGTGATGTGAATGTTGACGTTATTTTACTTATGTTCATGGATGGTGGATTGAAATGGAGAGAGATCTGATTGGAATTTGATTAGGGGCGACTGTAATATATTATGTAGAGGAAAAATAAAAAAGTAGCAGGCTGTCTGACTCGGAGGCAAAGTGAATAGATATTCATCAAGTGATTAAGTTAACTCGACTTGACCAGGAGCTGGCCTGGCTGCTAAATGCCAATGGTAACTCACAGCAATAAAGCATCGTACAAGGAATGGAATAGTTAGCGTAGCCCCTATGTCATGTAATTCTGCTCTAGAATGTAGTAAGTAGTCTGGTGACTGATCTCGAGATCAGAGATTAGATCTGATTTGATCACAAGCTCATTAGTCAACCTACCAGCAATCTGTCACTGAGAAACGATGTTGGGTTGCAGCTCTGCTCTCGTACATGGACATGCTGGCTTTACATTAATCAAGCCAGACTTTGTTTTGCTTAATATTCTGCGCAAAAAGTTGAGTTGAATTTGCCATCTTTCATGTTAGCTTGTATCATATGATTATTTAATAAGATTAATGCCACAAATTCTTCTGTCCATCCACAGAGAGCCCACTTCATCCTCACTCACTCTGCTTACCTGTCATGTCAAATCCACATACACACCACACCAACATAACATACACGCATAGCGAGTACACATTTAATAATGCCGCCTCCTCCTTCCACAACTACACTGCACTACACAGCACCTTCCTAAGGAATTCATAACATAACGAATGCATTTGCAATTCCGTACTTCCATTTTCCATCCCAACTCAATTTATTGTTAGACCATTATACAACTATTCTAATGCATTGTAGTTACAGAGAAATACAAAACAACTGGTAAATTTATTAGCGTTTACCATTTCTAAGGCGTTGCTTTTTGAAGGAGGAATATTGATGTTAGGAATAACCTGCAGTTTAGTCTCAAGTCTTAACTTGATGCTTTGTCTTCTGCCTTGCCTTCATTTGTTTTGTCTCGTTTTGCAAGGTATTATGCTGAATTGAACGCAAAATCATTTAAAAACAAGAGGAGAAGATGATGAAAAGTTACTCCATGAATATGCATTATATGTAAGATGATTAAATACTTTTTTGCGATTAGGTACACTTAAAAATATGTTTGGTCAGTGTTTTGTCTTGTCTGACTTGCTCCCTAATATTTAATGTGTCTTGTGCGGCTGGTTCATAAGTCTGTCTTGGCTACTGCCATTCAGTTACTTTAAAATTTAAGCTTCTGAATTTCCCATTGCTTTCTGCTGTACAATGCCAGTTGGAGTTTGACTTGGGATTAGTTACCTGCAGATAAATAGCCAATATTACTTAGCTGTACCTACGTCCACGTATTTATTCAGTAGAAACTAATAGATGTACGTATCTCTGTGTGCATAAACAAAATACAGATAACACTGCTCATTATTACTTTCCGCCGATGTACATCACACTTGCCATTGTTTAAAGTTTAAATAAGTGCAAGCGTAGATGCATGTATTGCTTTGATGGTTCAACTCTTGTTTTTATGATAAAACACAAATCTGCATACATAACACGTAGGTACAAGTAACTAGGCAAGCATTATACTACTATCTGTTTCTATATCAATGCAACTGGAATATTTTACTAGGAAGAAAGAACTGAAAAAACATAATAGTTAAACTCAGCGTAACATCACACATGAATGTGTCTAAGGTTGACTGGTGTAAAGAAGCATTAAATCTGAGCGAACTTAAATACATAAATAATCCACATAGAATCATAAGAAACGTCTATTTGATTACATACCTGTATGATGTATGAAAACTTACTTTATCCCCCGAGATCCGCTAAATTATTCTCTCAGTAGTGCATTTTGCATTGTATATAGTAAGTCCTGACATGACAATACTCATCTTTACCAAATAAATAAGAGAATGTACAATTCTTATGTATATTTTAAACCCTCCTGTGCTAACACTCTTTATACTCTATAAATTCAATATTTATATGTAATCGTAATGATATGTAATAATGTACACTGTCCAGGTTCCTAATTGTAAGTAAGAACAACAACAGTTTATCATAATCATAAGACAACCCTATGACTGCGACTATGATGTATTAGAACTTACATTTATACTGAAGATACGTACTCATAAATTATTATTTTTTCATATTAATCGGCTTTACTGCAAAAAGAAGTTACTAATAACTCCAATAACTTGAATACCTTTTCACCCCGACGGATATTCCAATACAATGCTTTAAGACCGTGTTACCACCTGATGCCATGTAAATACTGATTTATAATGCCAAATTCAACTAGCTATGTTAATTAACCAACTGATATGCGTTCACTTTTTATCCACTAACAATATAAGTTAATCTCATGCAAAGCATAACTAGCCAAGTAATTGCTACTGTGTATACGTAGGCAAGTCTATTAGAGTGTAGCTTCACTAAATTAGTATAAGCTGTTTAACCGAGACTGGGGAGTGTAATAAGTACTTACCAAACCCATTGGCAGCAGACTGATGGCTGAGGCCTCCACAGTAGCAAAATCTTCAGCTCTGTCTCCAGGCAATGTTTGCGGTGGTGTTGGGGCTTGCCGGGTCCCGTTGAGATCAACTCACTCCTGCAAACACACAAACAGTTCCATATCAGAAAAAACTCATTCAGCATTTCTTGTGTCTACTATTACCTCGCAGAACCTTCAATTTAGCCAAATCAGAATACTTTCCCCGTAATTATTCCCAGGAATCCAAGGCTAATTCTTATGCGTCATATGTTTACACACACAACTATATTTTTCCAAGTCATTCACTTTGTGCCAATTTTTTGCAACCTTACATTTGTAATAATATTTACTGCAATCATGTCTTGTATTACCTACTGGGACTTTCCTCAGCAGAGTAGCTGACCCGTTTAGTTTACTTACCATTTCATATTATCCAAATTCTCTTTATAGAATCCTTCTCATTTTTGCACACTACGTAGAAGTTAGACAAATAAGAACCGTACCACTATTTGCTATCAATCTGACTATTTAAGCACAAATATTTTAAGGGATAATTCAGAAATAATTGATACAAAAACTATTGTACTCTGTCTGTATCAATTTCTTCTGTTTTTCACTAAATGCTTATTTAAAACTGATTTCTGTTAACAAAGTAAGATTAAAACTCAACGATTTGGTTTTCTGACACTCTAAAGTACGTAAGAGATGTTGAGAAAAATCTTTTGCACAATATTAGCGCTCACTGCGTCCGTGTTATCTTTGTGTGCATAATCGTGTGCCTTAACTGAAGAATGTGTTGTGTGCGAATAGTGGTTAACCACAACTCCACAGATTGGTGTGCTTTGACTACCACATCGCTAATAACTAATAGTAGATAGGTACCTATAAACACATCATATATCAGTGAGGAGTAAAGCACTTAATTAGTAAAAGTACGGGAAGAACATTTAAAAACGAGAATGTACATTCTACTTTGGTTTTTAGCAAAGAATGTACCTACTGCGTGTAAAACACAATAGTGACACTCAAAGTGTTTAAGAATCAGGCGTAGGTAGCTGAGCGATGTTGAATATTGAAAATACGTTGGAGTGGAGAGGATTGGCCGGCAATAGGGAAATTCGGTATGCGTTATATACTGTTATTGTATCGTTAAGAATTGGGTAGTTGTGTAGTTACATGGCTATGGCTGTAACATTTCTACTGAATAATACCTACATAAAACAGTACATTGATAATCTGGTCTAGTCTACTTAAACGTGATTTGGTTGGCTCTCTTATTATTATGACGACTACTCACTTACTACACATTACACTAAAACTGGTAGTTACCCATAAAAACCACAATTAATTCTATCTATACAGCCAGGAGATAAAGATCTGCTCATCATCATCGTAAATACAAGTCAACCATGCACTCAGACTCCTCTCGACTCTCTGCTCGTCAGAAGCGTAACCCATAAACCACACACGAGCGCATTATGTACACATCCCATCCCATCCCACTACATCACATCACTTCATTCCACTTAAAACCAAACTTACATTATTAATGAATATACGGTGCTACAGACTAAAGTCTGAATCTGATCCGCAATTGATAGATATACTGGTGCACTGCATACCACAGTTCTCAGAGTTCTCTCAGCCTCATCTCCAATATTATATTATAGTAAATGCAGATACGCTTTGCTTGAACGTTGAGCGTCTTAGACCTGGGAAGGTATTCTATAATTGTACATAGCATGGCACATCAGACTGTTTACGAATACACGCAGGTTCTCAAAGTTAAATCATAGTAAACTGAAACTACTGCTAAGATGAATAGCATCACCACTGCCCACAAGTTTTCTAATTTTAAGTATTCACCATGATTGCATTTATATTTGTACGCATTTGGGGATATATTGTGTACTACGGGAGTATTACAAGATCGCTTAATGTGTGTATAGAGTAAAGTAGGTACTTCGGCTGCTGTTGAATGATAGGGCTTAGATATATCAGTGCAGTGGCGTTGGTTTCATTTCATTTACATTTGGTAACGAAACAAGATAATTTTAAGTTGTAGAAAAATGGGTCTTTATATCTAAGTTATGTTGAAATTACATTTATTCACTAAGGTGTAATTTATAAGGGAGTGTAGTTCTTTAATGTGGATAGTATGCAGTGTCATTAGAAATCTCATCTTTATTACTGGGAGTTCAAGTCCCATTTTACTTTACTGCTCTTTGTGGGGACAGGACAGTCACTAAAATCTTGAGATGAAAAAGTCATAAGTGGCTGAGCATTAGAGTCATATGAAGATTGCATGGAATGGAACTCTCTCGATTTTATTAGCACCCTACAATTTATTTCTAATTGTCTATGCAGACTTTAGCCAAAAGGAAATGAACGATGCATAAATTCTCCCCGCTGTAAAAATTAAAATTAACCTTTGCAGCGTTCCTAGTCATGGCTATTATAGAGAGAATGTTTAAAAGCAATTTCATAACCTAAATTGCATGGAACGTATCATGTTTACTTATAAGATCTATAATAAATAGTATGAACAGAGGAAGAGATTGTGCCTACTTGCAGTACATCGATGGTCATATTAAACATAACATGATTGTTAGTTGGAGTCACGGAACAAAACTGTTTTTGCGTTTTTCGACTGACTTTTACTATCGCCTGGTATTTTAATGACCTCTTCAATATTTAACAAACTGTATTTCTGTAACTTGGGACTGTTATGCAAGTTGGGACACACTTATAAACTTGCTATCACTTATAGCGTGCCTAGTAAAAGGGGGTGAGTGTGATTCGTGAACTGAAAAAAGGTATAGGGAAAAATAGGAAAGCTCCTTCAGCTAATTATCCATGTGTAAATCATACATGTGGAATTGTAAAACAGTCAAAGGTATGGGAAAGAGAATCGGGGCTGGGATTGTATTTGCAAAGTGATCTGCTTTGAGATTTTATGAATAATAAATCATGGATTCATAACCATTTGAATATATTGCCCCATTTATAAATATTTTAGTGGAGTTTAAATGTCTCCGTGGTAAAGGATGGGTGAAGAGCCCCGATTTGACTTTTGACGATGGATAATTATTCTAAACGTTGTACTAGAATGACACGGAGCAGTAATTGGCAATGAATTAAATGGAAACTGGCATGGGATAAGTTTAAGTGAGTTTGCTTTTACGCTTACGCATCACATTGTCATATGGTTTGTTTGTACACTTGAGTGTTGAGTACATAACTGTGCATGGCGCACAGTAAATATTAGAGAGTTGTTACAGATCCAAGATCCAAGTGCATCTGGATGGATATAATGGGGGAAATATTGGCAAAAGGAATAGAAATAATTGGATCTGTTTCCTGACCCGGCCCAATATTTACGCGCTCATGAATGTGATGCGATGATGTTGATGTGTGAGTTTTAAGTGAATTGGCAAAGTTGACCAAATCGTAGGAAATGTGAAAAGAAAAGTGTGCGTTTTGTTGCCAAAGGAAGAGAACACGTGCAGGGAGATGCGAATGCACTTCTTATGCTCCGTCTCACAACATACTGGCACTTTTACCATTTATTTGTATTTTTACACTGTGATAATAACTCTAAGAGTCCTTCCGCCTAGTATAATGCAAATAAATGCCACCTTTGCAATACTCTTTATATCCCTACCGATAATAAGCGAATTTTTCTGCACAGATCGTGCACAACCCTCAACACTATAGAAAAGTGAGGGGAAATTGCAGAACCCTGTGCCAATATCAATAAAGGTCGATGGGGCAGTCGAAAAACTCTCAATGAACTTGATCTTAAGAATCTACAACTGATACAAACTCTGCTACTATTTGTATTCCCACTTTTTGGTACACTTTCAACTTTGCCTGAAAGTCTTCCTCCTCATTCTGTTGTTTGTAGCCCAAAAGTCTGCCATCCCATCCCATCACCCGTATCTGCATTTCCAGTTCAAAGTTATACTATAACTATAACACTAATACATAAGTAGTAATAAGTAAGTGTTAACATCTCGCTCTCTTATTTTCAAATACTGTATACACACTAATGTCAGGCTCACAGTACAAGTGCAACACTCTTGGCTACAGAATTGAGTTGGCTACCCTCTCGTTGCATTGCATTTGCATTATTACATTCATTTGATAGGAAACGTCACATTTGAGGAAATAACAAGCCAAAAAATTTTCTCTTCCCAGCCAAAATTCTTCATTGTGTACATTGTACTTTCAACTCTATCCACAAACATTCACTATATTCAACCCTAACGCTACTAAATGCATATCCTAACTCCAACTCTCATTTTTCTAAATACTACCAGCCAAATAGATCCAAGTGCATGCCCATATCTATTCCTTGTTCATTTCGGGCATTGTTACACAACATGTCTTCCTTCATTGGTTTCAGCTACGCTATTAACCTAAGAATTCTTACTGTAAGAAAAACGTGTCCTAAATTAAAATCGATTTTTTACAATTTACCCTATATCCTATTTTATTTTCTTTAACAAAGATCGTAATATATTTTGTATCGTTAATTATTGGCACAAATCGACAACCTCAAACGATTTTACAATTTTTGATAAGTCTTGAACATAATTTAGCTTCCTTATATTCGGCCACCTACAATTATTACGCTATTCGTAATCCATTTCAAAAAAGACCATGCTCAGTACAATGGCCTTCTTGATAAGTCTGTATTAGATTTCATAGCTTATTGCCTTCTTATCCACCCTTGTTCATATTATATTACTGAATTGGAATCGTGTCTTATAGCAGGAGGAAGACTCGATTTCACTTGACTTGACGCACATTGTCATCGGATTCCTTAGCCCAACATCAGTAGTTGGGGCGTACGTATCAATATCAACTAACAACCTAACAAATACGCGTTCTTGCTACTGCATATGTGTGTTGCCTTCATTGCGTTAGTTTAATGTGATTGTACATTCAGTCATCCAACATAACCAACCAACCATCTGACAATCATTGACCAAATAAGAAAGCAACATGTATCATCCTCATATTCATAATGACCCAAGAGATCTGATATTATCCCATTGATTTCTTCCACTCCCATGGACAATCAAATCCCTTATATAGCGTTTTGTCTCACGCAAAACGAATACCCAGTGTAATTTAGTGTGCCCTCCAACCCAACGCTTTCTTCATCCATACTTCCCTAATCTCTAATATACGCTCTACCCAAAATAACCATTTTACACAATTTTCTACGTCAGTGTGAAAGATCATACTACAGTTCCTATATATATATACTCCGAATTTTTACACTTCAATTTCTAAATATACTTTTTTAATAGATAACAAAGGAATCAACGTTTATTTTGGTCAAATACTGACCCCATTGAAAACGTTATGAAACGAACCCCCACTTGATCCCATCAAAATGCGTCAAAACTGAATTTTCTCCACTGTTTTAAAAGTTGAGACTGGAATTAGGAAGCTAAAGTTTGATTTTAAGCGGGCTTATAGCATAATTACTGATTAACTCTGTGCAATTCTTGTATGGAATCTAAAAGCACTGAAACTAAACTGCATTTTACTGCGGAAAATCGTAAGAGTTATTATTATTGGAATAATATGCATACAATCATTGAATATTTTACTATACACATTTGAAGCATATCGATATCACTTCAGCAAACTGCAGTTTTATCTGAAGGTATAAAAATGGTAATTTATTGCAATAGTATAAGGTAGTTGATAAAACAATATGATATTTAAATTGTACGTTGAAAAGTGCAGACCAAACCCACGAAACGACACCTCGTTTTATTTCCATAAAGGGTAAGTATTAAAAGAGTGTTAATGATCACTCCTTATGTTGTGTATGTAGAATGGTTGCACTGTAGTGGTATGCAATGTATACATAGTAATCATTTTTGCATTGCATGTCAGTATAATATATTATTTTGAGTTATCGCTGTATCCTGGTAGACTAGCTGAAGTTAATATTTCATTGAGAATGAATAGATAAATCCTTAGGAAAAACTTACCTGAAGTATTTATTGTAATTAACCTTCGTTTTAAATTAAACGTTAAACACAGATCTCACAAAGAATAAGAAACCAAAGGCTACGACGACGAATGGTTTAATATACTGAATAGACGTGAATTATATTGTGTGCATATGTGAACCAGAACTTAGCCGAGTATTCACAACACAGATTGAAAAAGCCAATGTGTAAGATAATAATTAGGTACACTGTAGATTATAAGTATAATAATTAAGTAGAATAATAGGTTTGCAAATTTTGGAGGAGTAAATATGATATTTACAGAACTATGGTGTCGGGCGATGGAAGAGTGACATATTTACTAGTATTGAATAATTTGAGGGAAACCGAAGCACAGGGGTGGATCACAGTTAAGCAACGTGCGCTATAAAGGAGAGGATAGATAATGAGTTAATTAGGTAAAATAGTTGTGTTTGATATTAAAATGAGTTGGTAGGATTGTGTTTTTGGTGTAATTGACTACTAGCTATGCACAGAGTAAAATACATGATGAGTCTACAGAAGTAAAATAGAGAAGTGACTGAAAAGATTAGAAAGAGTGGAAGAGTGAGTGGCAGGAGAGTAGTATTCATGTATTTATGTAGTATTTGTAAGTAAGTAAGCTGTATGTACACTTAGATTCATTGTAGAAGACGCGAGATGCAGATGGAAGGCTGTGCGATGGCAGTGCAGTGTAAAAGTGTAGCAGCAGTAAAATAAAGTTGAGTTTACATGTCCCCCTTGTTAGTCAGAGTTGGAATTGCAGAGTTTGAGAAAGGCAAAGTCAACTTAAAGAGCACAGGAAAGGAAAGCCATAGCCATTTAGACGGAGAGGAAAGTGGAGGCAGGCAGAGGAGAACAGAAAGTTACATAAAGATTCAGGGAGGCCAGAAATCACAGACAACAGAAGAAGAAGAGACGAAAAGAGCCACGACGACAACCGAACCAGACGAGACTAACGAAAGGAGGATACACTTTTGTCAACTCACTAAAAGAGACACTCTAAAAAATATAGACGTGTGTATCTGTATTATGTAACTTGCAAGTAACTCGCAACACTCGTAAGTAACCCAAGTACATACACATTGCAAGTAAGACGCTTTAGTTAGGAGAAACCACGCCACAACTTAACTAACATAATTCTATACGGAGACACAAGAGTCTTCCTTATTGTTTGCTATCGTCGTATTTACTATCTGCATCAATTCACTCACTCACTCACAGTTTACTACTCTATTTACATTCAATATAGAAAACATACACTCTAAGTGCATAAGTACAATACATATGTACTATTCTTCATTCTCAGACAAATCTACAAATCTGTCCACGAATAGAACGACTAATATAAACATGTATTTATGTATTTGCCCCATCTGTGTCCTAGGCACTATTGACAATCCTCGCAGTCACCCAACAGTCGTCTCCACAAATACCTATACTCCTTTCATCATTAAATTTTAATATCTATACTATAACTTAAACCAGGCAAACAATAGACAGTTCGGTTTAAGGATCATGTGCAAGTCAAGTCTATTTTTGCGACTAAAAAACAGTATTCAACCGTTTCGTCACGCTTTCCTATCCTTCCCTATGCAACCTACAATCATACATCCACTCTCAAATTCAACATTTGTCTTCTAGTGCGTAATAAATAGGTAGCTCTCTTTCTAAGTCGGAAAAACTTCAGTTTTATTTCTGTTGGACTCGTCTGGTTAGGTTTTTCTGTCAGCCCTCCTTCGTATTAATCATGTCCACGTCTCCTTGTACTACTTGTACTCTACTCCCATTATCCAAACCAACCAGTTGGGTTACCATTTTGACTAACATCTACAACCTTTACGGCTTTCTCCGTTAAAATTCCGTTTCGGTAATCATAAACTCCAATATCCACATATCCAAACCACCTAAACGACACTATAACCCCTTAACTGTTTATTATTAGAGTGGCATTTTAATTAAATTTTATGCAATTCCTCATAATCACGCGAAATATTTGCAATTGTGCATAAATTTTATGTTTATGGAAATGAGAAGACATGCTAGTTCTACTGCATAACTATGAATACCTTCGCAATTTAATTGTTTTTTCAATACTAATGATTTCGGTTGGATAATTGCACTTTGCCAAATGAGATGTTTATAATAAGCATACATTTTCTTCGATATTAAAACCCACGTACATTTATAGGTCTAAGAGAATGAATTTCTCAAACGTAAATAAGGTTTCCATACTCTGTTCAACATAAAGACAGTCGTCACCTTCTCCAAACAATTTAAAACTGTTAAACATGAAATCTACTTTTTCATTAGATAGATTTGCATGTACTTGCACGCAAAACCTTTCTGATCTCAAGATTAGCTTTGGAGGAATAGCGGAAAAAATGTCGTTCGTGTTGTAAAAACACGGAACGTAACACAAGCAAGTGATAGCCAAGAAAAGGGAAACTATCAACAAAGGTAGAAACACAATAGCCTGAACTTACGCTTGGGAGAAGAAAAAGGACGCTTAAGTCAATAAATTATATTTCTCAGGTATCCTAGGATTATTTGACACAGCACAGACAGACAGAGAGACGAACGAGATGCCCCCCTTTAACACTAACACCAGAGAGACTTTCCTTCGGGTATCCACGTACCATATCAGATTTATCCATCGCAGTCAACACAATAGATTCAAACCATTCTCAACACAAGTGACTTAACGAACCTCTTCACTAAAATTATCATTGAAACAAATGGCCAGTTTCTTCCTTGTTCATTCGTTGAAAAGCCACATTATATGCAAATCACTAATCATAAATGCCATTTGTTGCAAAACTCAAAATATTTAGTTAAATCTATGGAGCTATTTATTACAGCGTCTCAAATCCAACTGAATGTTTTATTTCCTTTAAATTCCCATTGTATTTTCTATTGCATCTTTAAGCTAGGATGTTGTACAGTATTGTCTTCATTATTATAATGAAACTATTTCTCTATACATTCGCCTATTCCACAGCATTCGATATTTATCATTGCATCTTATTAAAAATATTTCCTGATACTATATTATACATACATATCATGTTCCAACATGTTGCTGACATTCTGCCCTTTCCTCTTGCAACTTACAACCTTTAAATTTTTGTAGAAAACAAAATTTTCATTTCTCAAACGTAAATATTATAAAAACACTGAAATACATTATCGCTTAAATTTTACATAGTTACTATTACACATTACAAAACATATAAAGTGTCATTTCATATATCTTACAACTTTAACAATGTCATGTTTACGCTTGATCTTTTAGATTCTTGCCATGCCATTTATATACTTATAATTTACAACAGATTAGTTTAATTGTTGCTTTGTGAAATAGCAGAAATATATTACAACTCATCTAAAGAAGCAGAGAAAAACACTTTCTCATAAAATGATAAAGATTAACTTTGGCTACGGCATGAACTCTTGTCATTCCTCTCCTACTTATATCAGCCAAATCACCACTAAGGATAAACAACTCATGAGATTCATATCTACGCATTCAAATGTCTCATCCTTAGTGCACTCAGTTTCTACATATTTTCTGTGCAATTAGGACCGCAGATGCAGTAAATCAGGCAAATGGTATCTACTCCATCTAATCAAATATGCAATTGTTGTGAAAATACTTTTTCAAATGATATCTTGAATCATATTACTTATTTTCTTCATATGCTCTTTAGCGGTTACATGCAATAATCATTACATTAACAATGGAATGATTTAGAACTCTTACATTATCATCAGTTAATCGAAAATTATGCACTGAAACCAAAATCAGATAATACGCTCCAATATCTAATAAAACTTATTTATGTTATGACAAACGAGCCGTTCACCCCAAAGCGGCGTTCACCCAAAAGCACCGTTCATCCAAAATCGCCCTTCACTAAAGCAAATTTTTAAAATTTGCAGAAACAAATCTAGCTAAATTCAAAAAGCCTGGAAAAGTCATTTAAAATTTTATGTGGCCCGGAAAAAGCCAGAATTGCCCTGCCTTAAGGGCGGCCCTGATTATAAGGGCCAAAAGCCAGAATTGCCCTGCCTTAAGGGCGGCCCTGATTATAAGGGCCAAAAGCCAGAATTGCCCTGCCTTAATGGCGGCCCTGATTATAAGGGCCAAAAGCCAGAATTGCCCTGCCTTAAGGGCGGCCCTGATTATAACATGATATGATGACGTCATTCGGCGACACGGACGACAGATTACTCCTGTTAGTATAAGTAGTATAAGTTATTGTAGGCATAATAGTGATTTTAATGTAAATGAAGTATAATGCTTGTTTGCGGTGATATTCTAGCTTTTATTATTCCTAACTATCCTTATCAAGTATTACAAGATTAAAAATAAGATGGCATAAATTTAAATAAAATAAATTTTGTTTTAGTTCTCTTCCGTATGATAAATTATCAAATACTGTATATATTTATAGTGTGCACTATTAGCAGATTTTTTAAGTGAGTTTCTTGATTTAGCATTGTAATAACAAGGTCTTTTTTCCTCTTCGTGATTACAATGGATTTCGGGTGTCGTAGTTAAGATTGGCTCCATACGGACTTGATCCTAGTCTGAAATGGCTATGACTTAAGACAGGAGAGGAATGTGCGATTTTTGACGTGATGTGCATGTGACGTGCATAATACTTGTGGGACTGTATTCCCAATGCATAATAAGGTTTCTAAATATTATAATAGTAGAAAGACAAATGGGTCCCCATAAAAACTCTAAAACCAAGTCGGGTTAGACATGGAATGTACCTATCTAACAATAAGTAGGAATTCGTATAAACTGCAGTTGTACATATTCAAAGTTGATTGCGAGGTTAATCGTAACTAGTGTTATTAGTTATTGTGCAGTATCTAATATTACAAGCCAGGGTTATAGCAGGACTGGCGTTGTACAAGGGAGAACAATGCAATAAGTCATATCATACATATATTAGATGGGTATGAACCTGGAGGTTCAAGTTTCTGAGTTTTGTGCAGTAGTTTATCAGTAGTGTAGCAGAACTGGGAGTAAATAGCGAAGGTAGAGCACAAGGCTATGTGTATACAGGGGAGATATAGGAGAGATAACCCAAGAAAGCCAGTCGAGCTAGGACAGGCCATGCCAGGCAGGGTATCTTAGTGCAGGTTGCAATCTCTGAAGACGCTCAAGTAGTTGCTTTCTGTTGTTTATACGATTTGGAATACAAGTACGACTTTGAAAAGGAACATGTATTATTTATACGGCAAGTAAGGATAATAGCCAATTGGCAGCAACAACGTTGAGAAAAGGCCTTCGTTCATCATCATAATACGATGGAATGATAAAATATTACCCAACTGGTCAAGTCTGATTCCAAGTTCGGTGGTTGTATTCCGTGGAATGTAATCATTCCACATGACCACGTGCCGCAACACACAACCCACGTTTTGCACTCTACAGATATTCATTCCCTTCGTTAGTAGACACTTAATTTTGCCATCTTCACCTTTTGCATCTCTGTACTACTGATCACATTAACTCCTCGACTCTAAAGGACTCTCTGCCTGACACTCGCTCCTAATCCACTCCGCTGGAATCAATGACTGGCCTAACCCAACATTCCTAACCCTCAAACATATTTCCCTCTCTCAATCCCTGCTCTCAATTAAACACTATGTTCAATACCATTCATACAACAATTATGCGGAGACTCAACAAATAATTCGTTAATGTTTCAATTTACATGTTAATAGAATTGGAGAAAAAGTAAGATAAGTATTAAATTAACAGAAAATACGACTTACAATTTAATTGTCTTAATAGTACTGGTGAATGTTACTTATTCACTTATGGTTAACACTGGTTTGAGTTGATGTTGATGATACTTTAAGACACGGACACAACTACTACACATAATAAGTAACACTTGAAGATTAAATTAAAACTACAGAAACACTACTGCACAACAGAACTTCTTATTACCTAAATGATTTCTTAGCTAGGAATTCAGTGTCTTTGGGTTGACTTGGTTTTCAGTGAGCACTTGTTTGGAGAGTTGGTTTTTGCTAAATTAACCTAGGTTGGCCTGAGACTGTGTTCTCTGGTCATTTCTCTCGTTTTTATCTACGATCTCAAAGTAATTGCCATTTGGTTGGATTGCAACTTAGGTTCGAGATTAACTACTTTATTCGGTGCTAAGAAACTTACTTATTAAAATCTTTTTTATGTTTATTGTCAGAGGAATTCCTATAGTAAATGTAAATAGAGATTAATTCTGTTCACTGTAAGTGATAAAACGACTTGGGCAAGTACTTAATAGAAGTTTACGTTTATCCCTATTCCTGAGAATAGGAATGTTTAACGCAGATGTAATTGTAAGTAATCTTACTAAGTTTAGGCACTTGGTGTAGAATTATTTAGTTAGCACTGAGAGTTGAGAACAACGTGCACACTCACCAACGATGTCCAACTAAAACTAATATAAGTATAAGCCGGAGGTTCAGACTAACTAAATAAGAAAATACCTTCAACTTGAGGAGAACAGAATCTCGCATAATATTTACAAGTTCTGTTTTATACCCCACTATACACTTATAATAACGTACTATTGGCTTGGTTATAAATATTTAAGAGAGATCCTTACAGAGAGAGATCTTCTGACTTGTAAATACTCAGATAGAGTGTAATTCAGAAGTTATAACGCAGCGTTATATTATTGTGACTTTATATGTACGTATTTCAACGTTAGTAGAGGAGTGGAAGTTACGTGTGGTGATATGCTACCCTTTCATTTACGTGTGAGTGTAATGTAAAGCTTTGAGGTAATTTGAGAATTAGTTATATTCCTTAAGTGAACATAGTCCAATTATCTGCTTATCATCCACCTCCCCAACCTAGCCTATCATTTCTCTCTCTCATTAACATAGGCCACACCAGGCAATTCAAGAATATGTATCTGCATCTTGATTCCATTCACAGAGATTCAGATTCTTCACTAAATACATAGTAGCGAAGTATTACACTGTGTGTATAACATACACTCTGACATTACTCCCTACAAAACACAATAGATTGAGAATTTATGTGTAAATGTGCACAGCGTACATGTAAAGTGAAGCATAGGAATAGTATAGGAGAGGATTGTGAAGTAAGCACATGCAGCATTATGCCTTAGTTAGTGTGGTGCATTTAATTTGAGCTTTAATGTAAACTAAAGTATGTAATAATGTAGGACATAATGAGGAAAGCATTGCATGGGGCACAGAAGAGCCCAGGTGCACCCGAGTATGATGAGATGAGATGAATTAATTGTAAATAATATCATTACGGGAGTTCTTCTCTTTAAATCTAAGCCTTTCATCAGTATTAAATCTTAAAATTACAAGAAGCAAGAAAAATTACACCATAACAATATAACATAACTATGTGTGCCTATCTACTACATATTTGCAGATAGCATAATACAATACGTAATGTGAATGTACTGCAGATAAATGTATACCACAAGATTAGGTAGGTAGCACATATCTGTACATATTGTATAAGCAATTCCCAAATGAGATAAGTAGTTCAGTCCAGTCCGAAACGAAATTTTTGTGGTGTACCCACTCAACATGTTTTCTTGTGTACATACTATCTCTCTAAGCATGTATTTAGGTACGTTCTGTCTACGATCATTCACACACGCTTGAAATAAACACTATTATTTAAGGAGCAGGTTGACCATGCCATTCATATAATCTCGAGATCTGTATCTGTATGTAGTAAAATGTATCAAAGTATATTTATGTGTACGTTTTTCCCTATAAAGAGCTCTACACGTCATAAACAATAGAAATAGTAATTGATGTACACAGGATTGAGGAGTTAGCGTTCTGATACAGATATCATGTACATATTTACAATTTGTTTTTGTTTGTTTAACTTGTTTCTTACTATTAAATGAATAAACACTTTAGTTAGCTTAGTTAATCTCCTAGCATTCGATATAGTTAAGTAACTATCTTTACATACCTAACCTACAACATAAACTACTCATCCTTACTCAACAATGTTTGCAAATTTTATTATATATATCTTATCTGCTTTAGCATACATTACATAAAACTATTTTTCCCCATTTTAAATTGAATAGCAAGTTTACGATGCATATATGCTAGCAATGCACGTATTTACTTAATGGTCGAGTCGAGCGTTAATTGAAGAAACCTTAAATCCATTCCTGTCGACATAGTTTTTCTAAAGTTCATTCAGAGAGAGACCTACTATTTACTACTACATGAATTTACTATCATACTTAGGTACTCTGCTTATCTCGCATTTGATTCCATAAGATTGAAAAATCAAAGAGGTTCTTGTCTGCACTTGTAAGATATGATGCAATGGTTATGTTTCCTCTTTTTCATTCGCGCCACAATCAGAGGAACACACTTATCGTTAGCAAATGATATATTATATCTGCAACACAAACTTATTATGACCATGCTACTTGAGTCTAGGCAAATAGCAGAAACAAAAAACCATCTATGGAATAAACAAGAAAAAGCAGGCACTGTCTGCTCCTGATGATTCACATGAATTATTTACTCACGATCGAGTGGTCATTACTACGTTGAGTATTTACGTTACGTATTAGCGTAGAAACAATTACGTGATGAAGAGTTTTCTTATTGCTGAATGAATTCAGTTGCATTGCATATTAACAATTAATTCGACTTGACTGTCCATTTGATTCATTCACAAATAATCTTTCAATTGGAAATAAAAAATTACATAGTACATGTTTTCACATCTTTACGGATTCTTAATCCTACTTAGAAATATAAGATATGAATTTAGCTCAACATAATAATTATGGAGATAGTAAATACAACACACAATCTTCATTCATTGACTGATAAATTTTTCCAGATTGTATGACTTGATGAATGAGTGGCATTGCTTTTTAATAACTATTAGAGTATGGATACAGCTATAATAATATTAGGTAAATCTATGTGTCTATGCAATTAAGCCGCCGGAAATATCTCACCACATACTAATAAGACCGTACCAATAGAAATATTATATCATGACTCATACTGCAGTCGTGAGGAAGATCATCTACTTCTCTTATTTTTTACTAACACTTTTAGTGTGTAATTGCTCTTTGTTTGTAGGTGGGCAGCAATCCGTAATTGTTGTTATATAAAACCACAAACTATGTAATCCAACGTGCAACTCAAATCCTCTGCTCACTGAATTTTTCCTCCCACCCATTCATTCTACGTACCCATTAATCGTTCTTTCTAAATTATCTGTTTAATTGCTCAGAAGTTTGTTAATCAAGAAACGAGAACCTTAACCTATTACTATGTACTTTTCTCTTCTTACTTTGCATCTCAAAAATTGCTCACTGCGTTTGTTAATAAAAACTTGACGTTGAAGAGGTAAAGTGACAGAACGAGAATGAATTATGGCTTTGGGGTTTTTGGCATGTTCAGATATAGTATATAATGCACATAACTTACTTTGCAAATTTTATGCTCACAGTCTCTGCCATTACATTTCCATTCAATATTAACAATTTGCTATAACGAAAGTAGGTACCATGTACCGTATGGAATAAGTATGCACTTAAACACACTATAGTACTCATTTATGCTTGTGTTATACAAAATAGCTATTATTATCCTATGCTTGAGTACATATTTATGAAAAGAGGAAGAAAGATCGTTTACTGGTATATTGCTGTTACCTGTTGCGAGTAAGCTGATTATTCATGTTAGATAGAATGTGAAATAATAGTGTAATTAAATTGAACATTATGGCTCATATTGGCGAGTTATACCCCTGTTAAATTAGGTGTTGTAACATCAACACAAAAATTTCATTGTTGTCCTAACTCGTAAATACTTTGTAAGCAAAAGCATAGAAAGGATATTTAGGGCTCCATTTAACGTAATACTATATTAAATAAATACAAAATGACTTTTTCACGTCCATCAATACACATATCCGTCCTGCGTCTAATGTATCTATTATAATATTCAGTGTAGTCTGCAGTGTTCCTGAATTCTGAAAGTGTTTAGTTGTAATAAATTCCATATACTGTAAAACCTTATCGTATGCAAGCAGTGTGTACTTAAGTTATTTAATAGAAATAATTAATGTCGCGTGAATTTAGTAGATATCATTATTATTCGTGAATGTTCTTAGTGGGGGGTTTATTTCTCTCTTCGTGCAATTTATGGGGAATTTATATTTTTACTACATCCTGTTCCTTGCTAAATTCTTCACCAGATATCTTATTAGTATAAGAATGGCGACACATAGTCACTACCTGAACATGTGTGTGCCCTGCCTAGATTATAATACCTTCATTTTTAAACTTCGTAATATTTATGTTCTCATACGCATCAAACTATGGTAAATACTAAGCTAGTTGAGTTCTTCGCTAGGAACGCAATCATATTTCTGTACATGATTTCCAACTTTCTAAGAGAAAAACAGTACACGGTGTGTGCAATGTTAAGTGAAGGCAAAACCCTAAAGATGATTCCGATCTGAAATAATCGGCCATTAAAATAACTGAATTTTTTTAAACTTTTATGCCAATTTAAAAACAATCAATTTGTAACACATAAACTTTATGCTGTATGCCAAGGTATGCCAAATGTCTAGAGAAATAATGTCCAGGGAAAAGAACAAGTAAATAGTAGGTAGAATAATTACTCATATTGTTTCGATCCCATCTTTAGTATTACGTTACATTAAACGGAAAATTATTTCCGTATCACAAAAATCTAACAAATGATAAACAAAAATTTTTTACTACTAATAATTCTATGCCACGTCCTATTGAATTTGTTTTGTCGAATTAATTTTGAAGGACATACTTGTAGTCTACCTTAACTGTGGTATTAGGTTACTCCAAGAATTTCATTCCATTTTACTTATCACAGCAACAACTAGGACAAAAAATTGACCAAGTGTAAATTACATTTTCCAAAGCAAACAAAGCATAATTCTATTGATACTCAAAAGTTGAAAGTTCAAACCATATAGTAAGTAAGTGTTGTGAATTCTAATCAAGCGGATAGAAAAACATCTGCCAGAAGTAACACACGGTAGTGAAGATTTCATAGAATTTCTGTTTAGTATTTAAAAAATGCTTATCATTTACTTCCAATTCCCATGACAAGGTGAATACTACTGTCTTTAGTACAGGCTGTACTAAATCCATTGGTTTCCATTGCGTATTGTAGTACACATGATATGTCCTCAAATATACATGTTATACGTACAGTGATAACTACGGTGTATATATTAAATGGTCATAGTCATAATAGTTGAGGAACAGTTGGAAAGATATACGGAGGCCGAACTTATGTCTGTAGTAAACGCTAAGATAGATAGTAGTAATTTGTTAGCGATTTTATAGGATTGGAAGCATTGCAGAGCTATTGCTTTGCAGAAATCGAATGAGGGAGATGTTTAATAAAAAATAGAAGTAAAGGAAATCTGCATTGTAGATGGGTTGGTTAAAAGTGGAGTTAAATGACAACGGACAAGACCAGTAGCCAGAGTGGACGTAAGTAGGTTCAGCTGAAGGTGGATGCAGAGCAGAAGAAGGGAGCACACCTTATGTAGAAGGCATTGTCAGTGGAATGGAAAACAAAGCACTGTTTTGCATTATATTGTGCTTGACAAGAAGAACCAGCCTACGCTATGCTGGTAGCTGCTGGTATGCATGGTTAGGTTAGCTCTCGACAATGTTGAATGTGTACATAGATAGATTGGGTAGGTAGCTACTTATTTAAATTGTGACTGAAGAAAGAGATGCTGATGAATAAAATATGTAAAAGAAAACAGGCTACTGAAAGTTTTCTTTCCATCTATCAAATAACTAATTACCTCTTCATAGCTCATACATTTCACTTTTAAGCTGACAAAGAACTGAAAATATTTTGCATTCATTACCTAGCCTAACCTAGCTTAAGGAATAACAACAATGCATTAATAATGCTCCTAATATATACCAGAGCTAACGACTGGCGATTTGTTACCTACACCTCACTCAGTTTATCATTACCATTAGAAGTGGAAAGAAAGAGATTTGTTTCGTTTCGTGTTTTCATGAATAATATGCTAATACTCACCCACGACGTAATCCATCCAACTCAAATAAAAACTCATCAGAGATATGATGTACGCATTGGTCCTCCTTGCTTACTACTCTCGCTCTATAGATGAACAACCGATAGAACAGACAGACCAGCAGATACACCAGCTGATACTCAGGCAGTAGTCAGTACAATAGCCATTACATCACAGTCGAGTTCCATGTCCACTTGCATACACTGAATAGTATTTAGGTAGCATAGCCAGGAGAAAAGGAATCCAGGAGCGGTTTTTATTGGTTATGCATATTATGGAGATCGACAGTAAGCAGAAACACAGTCAGCTTTGTAGATGAGCTCTAAGATAAGTCTAACTAACTGGTAAGTGGTCTTCATTGCTTTTCTTCTCTTTTAATTATATGCATTACTTTTCTACTGCACAATAGTCACAGTAGTCCGTCTCTTTGTTTTACTCCACTACCTATAATCATATACTATTTTAGTGGATATATAAATAAAGAATCAAAACATGCTTCTAATACTTATCAATGCATATAATGCAATGCAACAGTTTTCTAATATGCATTATGCTTTACCTACTAGTATAAACTAAACCTTTGAGAATCTTTCCCCTTCAGTATATTTACTTATCTTTCTCGTGTTGTGTTATTGACATATAACCTTTGGATACACAATATTATGACTTACTAATGTAGTGAAAAAAGCTATAACACGCAGTTTTTAGTATATTATTTTCCCAAGTAATATGCGCTGACAGAAAAATTATTCTGAAAATGTCACAACACATGCGCATGTGAATATCAAATGTTTCCCTGTGTATTGGAATATACAAACTACCTATAAGGATACATATTAAATTATGATCTTAGTGTAGGATGTTTCCTAGAACTGCTTTGTGAATGTAACAATAAGTCAGGTTTAAGGTGTTTTGACTTTGTTGATCAGATACTTGAGAGTATTGCCACCACCATATAATTAGCTGTCAATAATATAGTATGGAAGCATTCTAAGAGGCAGACTCTTCGGCTGAGAACAGGAGAGAAGGGTGGGCTGGCTTTATTTTCTATTTCATCTATTCTCTATTGCTCCGCGATTCAATTTGCAGAGCAAACAACAAAAATAAAGAAATGATGAGTTTCTTGAATCTGCCTGACTGACTGAGAGAAGGCCCGTTCTATTTTACTTCTATTATATCATGATTAACATCCTTTATAGTGCAAAGCCAGAGTTCTTTTTCTTGCCATTATTTTCCAACACATATGAGGCTCGAGGAAAGCTGTTACCCAATATAATGTAGTTTAGTTATACAACAAGACAACCTGTGTAACGCCTACGGAAACAACTGATAACACTAACAAATGCATGCTCTAACAAATGCATACGCAATCAAGTAATTGTCCAATACAAGAACTGTTATCTTTTATTATAAACTGTCATCCTATGGGATTCAAGAAAATACTAGTTCGCATTACTAATCAATCCTGTATCGACAAACCCTGCTTATCATAATCACATTCAATAAAGTACAAGGAGAAAACTACAACATATCTCAAATAAAAACTCCGAAAGCAAGTATTTTATAGCCCTTCGATTTACATGCCTTTTTTGAAATAAAAGCTAGAAATGCTTTCCAAATTAAAATGTTTTCAAAACAAGATTATTGTTAAAAATGAAGGAAATTTTGAGGTTGTTTAATAATTTCACAATCACACCAATCTTCAAATACTGTATAGAAATTGTCGTATTGTAGAATTAAATCTTGGATTTTGATGTGCCTGAAATGTATCTGATACTTTGCCACCCCGCACGTTTACCACCTACCCAAGAAAACCACCCCGCACGCTTACCACCCCAATAGAAATCTCCCCGCATGCTTACCATCCCAATGGAAATCACCCCGCACGCTTACCATCCCAATAGAAATCACCCCGAACGTTTTCCACCACAATAGAAACCACCTCGCACGCTTACCACCCCAATGGAAACTTTTTCCTTGCCAATCAGTTGTGGAATAATTTTAGTGCTGGGGTGATGATTGTACGTGGTGATTTTTGTGTGGGGTGGTAAGCGTGCGGGGTGGTTTCTATTGGAATTGTAAACTGCGAGGGGATTTCCATTGGGGTGGTAAGCGTGCGGGGTGGTTTCTATTGGGATTGTATACTGCGAGGGGATTTCCATTGGGGTGGTAAGCGTGCGGGGTGGTTTCTATTGGGATTGTAAACTGCGAGGGGATTTCCATTGGGGTGGTAAGCGTGCGGGGTGGTTTCTATTGGGATTGTAAACTGCGAGGGGATTTCCATTGGGGTGGTACGTGTGTGGGGTGATTTCCATTGGGGTGGTAAACGTGCGGGATGGTAAACATGGTGCGGGTTACGAAATATAATATTTCAAGACTCCACTGTAAAAATGTTGCAAGCAAATTACATTTAGATTGGGTTGAACTTATATTATTTCCATTTATATGGACGTCTTGTATAGTTTGCTACTCCGTAGACACCTTGATACGTTCTAAAACTCCTTTGACATTAACTGTAAGGAAGATGAATAGTGATGTTATAAATAGCCATCTAGTATCGGGTATCATATCACAGAGTGTGCTCGATGTGACAATTATGGCAAATACGGGATTCATCATGGAAGACAAGATAATGTACGGCGCCAATGCGTGAGTGAAAACAAGCAGCAGGTATGCATTGAAAGGTACATATAGATTTCGGTTTATACCTAGAAGAATGAGTGTTTGGTCTTTAACTCAATCAGGAAGTTAGTTTCGACGTGCTCATGATTTAGTTAACTTGTCCCTTCCTCCGTTTCCTGTTAAGATCGTCTCTCATTGTATTCGCCAGGCGCAATATCATGTCAAGCACAACCATAATACCTTAATTGAATCCAGCCTGGTTGGTATTAAGTGCTCATTGTAGTAATATTCACGATTTAGGCTAAACCGTTAGTTCACGTAGAAGTCATTGAAATACAAATGCATACAATACAACAGGGTCATATACTACCCCTTAGAAAGGATACCTCCGACCCAGGGCTATTGGGTTTTTGAGCCAAAACCCGACCCTTTTTTCAAAAACCCATGTGTTTTTGGGATATTGGGTTTTTGCTAGGCGGGAATGTAAAATACACCGTCATTTTCACAATAAATTAGAGTTTATCCTGCAAAATATGGATATATTTGATAATTATAGTTAAAAGCTATCATTTTTATCATATTGTGACTCAAAAAACAGGAATATCAAGTAATATGCCTAGAATATTACATTATTTTGGTAGACCAAATACCCAAAAACCCAAAAAACCCATGGGTCGATGGTATTTGCTCCTTGTCCCTTAGTTTGCTCAAGCAACACTGTATTTTAGCCATACCTTTTTCTAGTGCAACATTAGATGCTGTTTTATAAATACGCATACTCGATTACTGATTGGTCAAAGGAAGAAGATAGAAGTGAGTTTGTGTCTACTGATTCTGTGTTCTTACATAGGTGTTCTCGTGTGACATATGAATAAAGCACAGACTCAATTCACGTCACTACAGAAATGGAGAGTGGCCTAGCCAAAGCAACATCCATGTCCCCCTGTCTTATCTAAAGAACTACATATTTAGTGATACTTTGATTTGTAACATTAAAGAAATTCTTTCTTTCTACGACCTGACTTATAAGCAAGAAAGCAACAGTGAAAGAAACACCTAAAATAAACAGTCCTTGTTTCTGGGGTGCCATTCGTGTGATATCGGCCATTTTAAACCAAATCCTTTTAGGATTTGGACAATTTTGCAGTTCTCCTAATTGTACAGGTAAGTATATTTAAGCTTTGTAGATTTCTAATGTTCTAAGCATCAGCCTACAATAGTTAATTAGTAATAATAATTATACAGAAGTAGAAAAGTAGTATATTGTTTAGGTTGACTCTTGGACACAGCTTTCGAATTGGGGGTATGGAAATGCACATTTTTCCTTTTAGCTAAAAGATCTTAAGACTTAGGAAGCTACTATCATCTCACTATAACCTCGCCCACTTAAAAAA
This sequence comes from Yoshiicerus persimilis, assembly GCA_020352615.2. Classification (NCBI taxonomy): domain Eukaryota; kingdom Metazoa; phylum Arthropoda; class Collembola; order Entomobryomorpha; family Tomoceridae; genus Yoshiicerus; species Yoshiicerus persimilis. Next base: position 38,168,192 of record CM060170.1, on the reverse strand, counting down.
ACCATTGATCGGCTATTGGGCCGCTTTTCCGTCACGGTGAATGAATCCAAACAAAAGATTCCTTCATGCTGCACTAATCGATCATTCAAGCGTGAAGAATTCTTATTGTTCCACTAATGCATCATGAAGCCATCTTTTGTTTGATTAATTCACAGTGAGGGAGAAATAGCACGTAAACCGATCAATGGTTTTTTTGAGTTTTTCAAGAAGCAGTAAAACTACAGTACATGCATGCTTATCTATTAGTAGTATGAAATCCATACAGAAAGATACAGCGTAGGAAGTACTGTGTTGAAAAATCATATGCATGAGCAAATGCTCTCATCTTAGCTCTCGATGTTTCTATGACATCCAATCATCCAATTATTAGTCCTATAGTGTATTTGCAATATTTTTTGCACTTTGTACACACACTCGTACACAAAAGCGCAATACCCGAATAACAAATGCCAAATGCAGGGTGTTCATAATGTCTTCAACCGCACTTAAGATGAGTCTGTTTTTCAAGATAGGCAAATTAAATCCTACTGATAATTCATATTACGACAACTTAGAACTTTGTCTTACTTAGCAGGATTCTGCGATATTATTTTCTGCAAAAATCATTTTGGAGTTTGGAAAAATCCTAAAATCTTAACGAATTCAGTAATTTTCTGCCATTTTTAATTCAGCAAAACATTCAATAAAAGAAATGTCACCCGGTTTATATTACAGCAACTTTCAGGAGTTACCATTTTGTGTTTTAACAATCTACATTTTGTTCACATAAATATTTCTGTTCTTTAGATAATTTTAGCCATCCTTAAAGGAAAAGATTATTGAGGCTTTATTCTACAAGAACTAACTATAAATGACAATTTTTCAGCATAGTAATTACTATTTTCAATACTCAAAAGTAGTTTCTCTAAATTTAGGAACTGGGCCTCATCTTGACTGTTCCTCCACCTATAGCATATCATTAAGTTAAAGTATTAACCTAAGTAAATCAGGTTAAGGAAAACAACGGCAATTAATAATATGTAAAAATTACTTTTAATTCAATCCATAGTGTCGAGTGTACCGTAAATGCCGCATGCCGAAGTACGTACATGGTCGTAAAGGCGGCATGTATTTTATTTGCGGAATGTCATAAATAACCTACGACTAATACCAACCAAATTACAGCATATTTCTCAAGTAGTTAAACAGTTTAAGGCATTTACAGCACATGGCATCAAAAAATCATTTACAACACGCCGACATAATACTCTGGTTCAATCAGGTGGCTAAAGCACATGCGCAGTAAACGATTTAAAAAAATCAGAGCACAATGTGAAAAAGATTCTGTGGTAGTACGTATGGATCTGGATGGAATCACAATATTGTCAAAAACTTTAATGAATATCATAATGATGCTTAACTACCCCGATTAACCACAAGTGAATTTAGTTTAGAAGACAGAAAGTCATTAAGCACGCACCTTCAACTTTTATTTTCAGTATTGCTTTCACACTCACATTTTATTAAAAATTTTCGCAATGGTTTTGAAAGTTTTTGTAATTGATTACGCTTTTTCTTTCCTTTATGAGTAATAATAAAATGAAATGTCTATAGAATAATTCATAAGCATAAAGAATAGAAAATAAAATTTTCATACCGGTATTTGATTCATTTACAGCAGATCCCCTGAGAACTGCCAGGCAATCAACAGTGGGCAAGAGGATGGCAGCTATTAATTTTGATTTCAAGCCTTGTTACTACAGTGAGTTACGCAAGGTTGCAGACTTGTGCATAGTTTGCAAAGAAAATGGTATCATTAGGTTAAATAAATTGATGTTAATGGCTAATTCTCCATTTTTGAGAGATATTTTAGTTAACAGAGATCCTTCTGAATTGGCTGTGATACACATTCCAGATGAAAAGGAGCGGGATGTTAGACAGGCCGTTGCTATCCTTTACGATGGGATTGGTTATTTAAAACAATCCCAGTTAAGAAAAATTAGCAAAATATTTGAAATGCTAGGTGTGGACACTGGTAAGCTTGAAATAAAACCCAGTAAAATAGCAAATACGGAACCAGGTTCTACGGGTTATGATCAAGTACAGATTGATAGTGAATCTGACGAAGCCTATGAGTCTACTGAAGACATAAAACCCACTGTAGAGGACACGGTTCCAGAGTTTAATGATCCTAAAATTACTGCCGAACCAAGGTCTGAAAACGACCCCAAAACTGGTAAACTGAATACTAAGCGCAATCTCACATCACGTAAACAAACTAAAAAACGACCCACATCTAGTGAGGGCATTCCCAAAAAGAGGGGCAATTTTAATAAGGAGGAGGCCTTAGAATCCCAAATAATTGCTGGACCATCAAGGAACCCCGCTTTAGTAAACCGTATGATGGTTTGCAAATTTTGCAAGGTGCTATTTTCCAATGAAGAAGACCTAGACGATCATGTCACCCGATCCTGCGGGAATTCCTTTATGTGGGCCTGCAAATCCCAACTATGTTTAGTTTGCAAAAGGCTATTCCCCCCATACACTTGGTACAAACGTATAAAACACGTAGAACAATGTCTTGCCCTTCGTAAGAGGTCTAGTGGTATTCAGAAATTACCACCTAGTGAAGTGACCAATCCTACTTCACAAGAGGGCCAGTCTTCAAGTCCTCCTTCTCAGGATATAAATCCTCAACATGAAGTTATTTTGATTGACGACGATGAAGAACCTAGTCTACGGGCAACAACGGGGGTGCCTGATGACAACAATGATTCAGATGATTTCGAATTTGTGGTCCCATGACAAGAGTACACGGCAGCAGATATTGCTGCTTTGCCTGAAGTTGACAGAGAGAACTATTTCCTAACTTGCCCTGTCTGTCGTAAACTCTACAAACGATTGGGAACTGTTGACAAATGCCTTCGAAGGCACGGCATAGGCAGATGCCTTGTTTGCTTCAGATTACTAAGGCGGGCATGTGACCCCTCAGGCCAAGAACGGGACCCGTTTTTTGAACATATTATCAAAGACCATTTCCAATCAGGGACAGACAACACCGTTTCCTGTTCATTTTGTGGTGGTCGCCGTGCTTACACTGACACCTCAAAGGAAATGATTTCTCATATTGCAAGTCATCTCAAAATAAATAAATTTTAACATGATTCAACTGTTGAGTCTCTTTATAAATGCCTTTAATTACCATTTTTTAAGTAGTTATATTTTAGAATCTACCTTTAATGTCTGTAACAGCACAAGGGCACGCATTTAGTAGCCCCCAAATTCAAAAAATCCATTAGATATAAAAAGCACCCTAACCCTTCGGATTTTTCAGATTCTTAGCATTCTTCATTCTTAGCCAAAAAACTCTAATTTACAACAAAGAAATAAATGTAAATTGAATGTAACCTAAGTAAATGCAAAGTGGTGTAAATATAGAATTAAAACATCATTTTTACTGTTACTTGCTATGTTTTGCTAGGTGTAAGTTGATGTAATTGTCATTTAAATATGTGTTAGATATAATAAAATAAATATTGCGCTAGTAGTGTACATGTATCGTGTGTATACATATTGTCATCTCATTAGTTACTACATTAATACATCAAATATCTACATCAGAATAAAAGTAAACTAATTGTAAGCAAGTTTGTTAGTTATTTCGTAAATTGTTGTATTCCTGTATCATTTTGTTGTATATCAAATAGAGTGGTAATAAATGCGTAAAATATGTAATTTAAATGGTTGCCTTGTTTTGGATTTTTATATTGAATCCATATAAAAGTATTTCAACAAGTTGTTGTAACACAAATTAAAGTAAGCTTGATCATAAATTATTTACATAAAAGGAAGTCATACGGTTTTCAATACATTCTGAAGAACATAAGTCTAGTGCTTCTCATTTCATTGCATTTCATTTTATTTCCTCAATATGAGTGGTTTAATATGTATTCACCATAACATTCACTATTGCTAGTAGTTAGTAGCATGTACTAAGTCCACCAAAAATTTCCGTCAAGTGTATCTTGTGGTATGAAAACATTATTTCTATTCTGCAGAGTGAAGTACCTAAAAAAGTGATAGTAAATGCATAACAGTTAGCATACTGCACGTTCTGAATGTGAAACCAAAATTTGTAATTAAATCTACAATGATAATTGTTCTGCTGGAAAGGGATTGCTGAAGCTAGTGCATTTTATCGTACTTGGTGAAGATAAGACTCTTAATCAGTCAAAATAATAGCCACTTCTTTGTACCTATGTAATTATTCTTTGCATCGCATGTACGTATACTTATTTGTTATAAGAGTGTACGTATAGGAGCTGACTATATATATCTTCTAGTTACTAGCAAGTTATAATATAAAAGGTTAATTTTTACTTATTATCGGTGTAGCCATCATACATATGTGATTATGTGATTCACATCATGCATCACAGTTAAGTTAGTTTGCTATAGATAGGGATGAACAAGAATGAATGGACTGTAATACCCTTTGCGAATCTGTTCCTAATAAATGCACTAGTATATCGTAGAGCTATCAGTTTTAAGATTTAAGATTCTTCACTATCTAATGCTTATAATATTATTATATCGTTAGATAAAATGGTAATGGTATTAAGTAGCAGTGCCTTTACCCCAACTCCACTCAAATTACTTAGACATGGACTAATTTACAGCTTAGTATTAATAGTAATTACACGTTCCTAGCATCGATACGAAACGATGGCAGGCAGAAGATTCATATTCTTCTCTTATTTTACTTTATTTTTACAATTGCTTATGCGTCCCATCTTCAGAGATCGTTTATCAGCTAATGAATGAGAATTCTAATGAATCCCGTCCTACCGGTCTGCCTTTCATTCGTTTACCTGCCTCCTTAATCCAGGGTTTCACCACAACTCACTCCCTGCTGATATTGTGTAGGGTAAACAATGTGGTAATAATTAAATGCCTTTTATTGAATTCAACCTATGCAAAATTTTATTTTATAGTGTTTTTAATTTTAAGCAAGAAAACAATTAATTTTCGGGTTTTAGGAATCATTTTAGGTAGTAAATTGTTAAAGTACGCAAATAATTTACGCCGAGCTTAAATTAATGTTCGGGGTAGGATACCCTGGTTTTTATATGTACCTGTCTCATGGCTAAATAGTTTTAACGTTTTAGTTTTCACAACGTCAGTAGGTTATGTACCTAAGATTCTCCTCTAGAATTAAAACTTCTCTTTTCTTAACAGTGTAGATTAATGCCACTGCTTTGTATTCGCCTTGCAATTATATAAGTATTAGGACAGGAGAGTAGAATTGTTTTTACACTATAGTTTGCAATATACGAGTAATATTTGTTAAGCTGAATATTTATTATTTTGAATGATGAATTAGAATACATTAATAAGTCGCTACTTATCGTTAGATATAAGATACTCTTCTAATTGCACCACGTACGTGTGTAACTTGAAATATGGGATTCGAGTACTTGAAAATTGTTGCAAGTTGCAAGAAAACTTGAGTTACGAATTTGATTTAATGTTTTCAGTCAGTTACCACATCGTACAAACATAACATAATGCAGAGCTTAATACGGTTGCACTTTCTTTCTTTGCAGTATTAATAGCCCAATCAAATGTATACAATTAAAGTAACAATTTCAGTGTGGCCCTTGTTTCTCTCATTAAAACCTGTAGGAACTCACATTAAGTTGTGCTTGGATTTGGTGCACCGGATGGACGTAGCTAACTAACAGACAACACAATAACTGGCTTTATTTTATGGAGAAGAGTATAAGTAAATAAGATTCCGTAAGAAAATCCTACACTCGACTCGGTTTTAGATTGCAGCGTAATTGCAAAATTGCATTTGTACATGTAGTGCAAAAAGAGGCAGAAAATAATATATGAGTAATACTGCTAAACTAGCGATAAGTATAATAATATGTAGGTACACACTGCACAGATGAGCAGAGTAATGTATCACCATGTAATTGTATGTACATCTTCTTGTACGCAGATAATGGTTTTTTCTGTAGTTGCCATAGTGTAAGAAAAGGAATTAAACAAATAAAAATGCAAGAGTTTTTACGTGTATTTTCACGCCTTAACCCCAAATAAACACAACACATTGAGGAAACTCTAATAATTTGCTGTAAAGCACAAACATCATTTAAAGAAAAAGAGCAGCCCTTTTAACGCGAGAAATACAGTCAGTAGAAGCAATTATAGTAATAGAATACAAGAACATACATACATTAGTGCAGCATTCTAAAATGAGTGAGTTCTCATCTGTCGGGTCGAGACTCGAGACTTTAAGCTTCCTTGCCTTCATTCATTCCATGCAAGGATAGACAGAACTTAACTATAGGTGAGCATCTGCAACAGCACTGGTTAGTTAGGCAAAAATGTTGAATAATATACTGGCATTTTACTATCTTCTCAGTATTTCTCACCATTCCACTAAATATGCCGACTACCGACCTACAACCTGCCTATCAAGTTCATGAAGTCCAAACAAATTAAGAATGAATTGTAACTTTAAGCTTTTATACACACTAATTTGCAAAAAACAAAATCTTTATAGTGTAGCATGGAACTGACCCACATCTAATTCCACTTTGACATAAAAATATGGAAAACATACGAAAACTGTTTTAGGAAACTCGTACTGACAAAGACAGACAAACTTCTCTTGTAAATTACATACCAACATAAATGATCGTTCAGAATTAACGTACTGTGTACCAGAACTAAAGATGCAAAACGAACAATCTTTTACCAGTAGTATTTATGTATTAATTATTCTCTAACATATTTAAATCCTTTGAGGCCACTCAAGCAACTATTATAGAAAATGTTGGTAATGTAGCATTATTATATGCGTTGTTTTCTCTCAAATTGCAAAATTTAACTATAATCCTATGTCAGATTTGAATGCGCCTAAATTTTTTGGGATAGCTTTAGGATTTTAAAACAATTAGTCAACAATTAAGGATTACTGAAGCACCACCTAACTCGACGTAATTATATAGTGGACGATAGTGCTTCCAATCTCATTTAGGAAATCTTCAATAATTATGTAAATGTTATTTTCTAATATTTTTAGGCAAGAATTTTAGTGTGCACTCAATTTTATTGTATCGAATAAAATCTTTATGACAGAAAGCGTCAAATTGTTTGCGTAAAGTGTGATCTCGTAGAATGGCTGGAAGGAATGAAGTAACACCTGAACGCCCCCTGAAAAGAAAAATTAGGATGAAAAGCTCCGATTGATTTTTTGTTGTTAGTGTGTTGAGTTAAAGTTGCATGGAAGAGAGGATAACAAAGAAAAGACATGACTAAAGAGGCTTTCATTTTGACTCACCAACTTTGTTTTCTTTTTTTGGATTTTATTGTTAGTTACGTATGCCTAATTGAGATTGCTCTGTATAATTATTGTTACTCCAGCGTGGTAAATTATAATGTGTACACTACAGTAAGTGCAAAAGAGCTCCCGGTCACATCACAGCTCGAGTAAAATACTTTTCCTTAAGTTTTGCGATTCGCTTTACTTAAGCTATTCATTTTTGTTTTATTCAGCTACTAGAGTGTAGAAACTCGCAAAAAACGCATTTCATTAGTCTAACTTTAGATTAGAGGGTATAGATTCGCAATCTAATTGCAGCTCAATGCGCAATGGTACTGCATCAATCGTGAAAATAAGATAGTATGGCCACGCACACGTACGGTCTCACTAATCCGCACAACCCTGCACACCCCGCACACCCCGCACACCCCGTCCAGGGTGAATAAAATCTTTTACTACCACAGTCCAGGGGTGTGCCAACGTATTCTGGGGTGTGCCAACGTATTCTGGGGTGTGCCAACGTATTCTGGGGTGTGCCAACGTATTCTGGGGTGTGCCAACGTATTCTGGGGTGTGCCAACGTATTCTGGGGTGTGCCAACGTATTCTTGGGTGTGCCAACGTATTCTGGGGTGTGCCAACGTATTCTGGGGTGTGCCAACGTATTCTGGGGTGTGCCAACGTATTCTGGGGTGTGCCAACGTATTCTGGGGTGTGCCAACGTATTCTGGGGTGTGCCAACGTATTCTGGGGTGTGCCAACGTATTCTGGGGTGTGCCAACGTATTCTGGGGTGTGCCAACGTATTCTGGGGTGTGCCAACGTATTCTGGGGTGTGCCAACGTATTCTGGGGTGTGCCATGTAAATCTGGGGTGTGCCATGTAAATCTGGGGTGTGCCATGTAAATCTGGGGTGTGCCATGTAAATCTGGGGTGTGCCATGTAAATCTGGGGTGTGCCATGTAAATCTGGGTGTGCCATGTAAATCTGGGGTGTGCCATGTAAATCTGGGGTGTGCCATGTAATTCTGGGGTGTGCCATGTAAATCTGGGGTGTGCCATGTAAATCTGGGGTGTGCCATGTAAATCTGGGGTGTGCCATGTAAATCTGGGGTGTGCCATGTAAATCTGGGGTGTGCCATGTAAATCTGGGGTGTGCCATGTAAATCTGGGGTGTGCCATGTAAATCTGGGGTGTGCCATGTAAATCTGGGGTGTGCCATGTAAATCTGGGGTGTGCCATGTAAATCTGGGGTGTGCCATGTAAATCTGGGGTGCCAATGTATTCTGGATTATTGAGTATTGTCAGCTACTTTATGGAAATGACCTGGCTGTCTGTCTGTCTTTGCATCCGCAAGTTTATCTTTATACTCGCGGACGGACTGCCCCAATGACTTTTAACTTGGAGCAAATCAAACTTATGTATCAAGTTCAGTTGGAAAAAGTTAAGTTGACTGGCTCACAGACAACTGACATGCGGGCAACTGGCACACGAACAACTGGCACACGGCTAACTCCCAGACTGCTAACTTGCAAACGGACAACTGGCAGACGGACAACTGGCAGACGGACAACGGGCACAAAACAAGTGGCACATAATGGGCGGAGCCTATTTTTACTCTAACACCAATCAGAGACTTGAATAGTGCTGGTAATAAAAGTAGACGGTTCCGATTATAGCCTCCGTCCATTATGTGCAATTTGTCTGTTTGCCAGTTGTCCGTGTGCCAGTTGTCCGTGTGCCAGTTAGCCGTGTGCCAGTTAGCCGTGTGCCAGTTGTCCGTATGCCAGTTGTCCGTCTGCTAGTTAGCCGTGTGCCAGTTGGCCGCGTGCCAGTTGTCTGTGAGCCGGTCAACCGAACTTTTTTCAACTGAACTTGATACAGGGAGTTTGATTTGCTCCAAGTTAGAAGTCATTGTGGCAGTCCGTTCGCGAGTATAAAGATAAACTTGCGGATACAAAGACAGACAGACAACCAGGTCATTTCCATAAAGTATCTGACAATACTCAATAATCCAGAATACATTGGCACCCCAGATATACATGGCACACCCCAGATTTACATGGCACACCCCAGATTTACATGGCACACCCCAGATTTACATGGCACACCCCAGATTTACATGGCACACCCCAGATTTACATGGCACACCCCAGATTTACATGGCACACCCCAGATTTACATGGCACACCCCAGATTTACATGGCACACCCTAGATTTACATGGCACACCCCAGATTTACATGGCACACCCCAGATTTACATGGCACACCCCAGATTTACATGGCACACCCCAGATTTACATGGCACACCCCAGAATACGTTGGCACACCCCAGATTTACATGGCACACCCCAGATTTACATGGCACACCCCATAATACATGGTACGCCCCATAATACATGGCACACCCCATAATACATGGCACACCCCAGAATACGTTGGCACACCCCAGAATACGTTGGCACACCCCAGAATACGTTGGCACACCCCAGATTTACATGGCACACCCCAGAATACGTTGGCACACCCCAGAATACGTTGGCACACCCCATGATTTACATGGCACACCCCAGAATACGTTGGCACACCCCAGAATACGTTGGCACACCCCAGAATACGTTGGCACACCCCAGAATACGTTGGCACACCCCAGAATACGTTGGCACACCCCAGAATACGTTGGCACACCCCAGAATACGTTGGCACACCCCAGAATACGTTGGCACACCCCAGAATACGTTGGCACACCCCAGAATACGTTGGCACACCCCAGAATACGTTGGCACACCCCAGAATACGTTGGCACACCCCAGAATACGTTGGCACACCCCAGAATACGTTGGCACACCCCAGAATACGTTGGCACACCCCAGAATACGTTGGCACACCCCAGAATACGTTGGCACACCCCAGAATACGTTGGCACACCCCAGAATACGTTGGCACACCCCAGAATACGTTGGCACACCCCAGAATACGTTGGCACACCCAAGAATACGTTGGCACACCCCAGAATACGTTGGCACACCCCAGAATACGTTGGCACACCCCAGAATACGTTGGCACACCCCAGAATACGTTGGCACACCCCAGAATACGTTGGCACACCCCAGAATACGTTGGCACACCCCAGAATACGTTGGCGCACCCCAGAATACGTTGGCACACCCCAGAATACGTTGGCACACCCCAGAATACGTTGGCGCACCCCAGAATACGTTGGCACACCCCAGAATACGTTGGCACACCCCTGGACTGTGGTAGTAAAAGATTTTATTCACCCTGGACGGGGTGTGCGGGGTGTGCGGGGTGTGCGGATTAGTGAGACCGCGCACACGTACAAAGTATAATATATCAGGATTCAGCATGGTATTTCCGTTTTGAAAGGTTTTCTTATTCCTTAGATTCCCATATGCATTTCGCTTCAGATGCACCATATTTATATTTTCACCAATGCCATGTTTAAAGTACAAAATTATAATAATATAGTATTCTGACAAGTAAAGTAGTATTAGTAGGGGTTTGGAAAGGCAACAGCAACAGCCTACTCATTTGATTTAATTTGATATAATGTGATGGAATATATTTCGCACAATTTGGCCAAGGGCATTTATTTGCGTATATTCTTGATGCATTAGTTTTAAGGGGAGGATGTTGAGTTAAAAGCTCTGAATATTCGGTACACACATTGTATGTACTTAAATTCAATTGAAATTCAATGTAAAACATTTCGTATGCACATACCTTCTTGTTTATGTATCTTTAATCTAATTGTAAGTACAAGGGAAAGGCATTTAGGTACCCAATAATATTAGCTACTCGAAGTTGTAAGGTTGCAAGTGCATAATATGCAGGTTTCGTTAGAAGTTGTGTTATGATGTGATGGGAAGATCCCCTACTCACCGAATCAAGCAATCCTAACGGTTGGACGGAGAAAAACCTGCTCCAACAATATAGAAATACTTGTAAATAGTCACAATAGGAATAACAACATGCAGACAAGACAAGCTCAGCTTAGCCAACGGCTTTCAACCTGACAGATCTCCGATCTCTTATCTCGTTAGGGCCAATAGTCTAATAAACTAAGCAAAAACAATCAACACTCGTAATAATAGGTACTAAACAGCAATAACCTACTAATTTGTTTGGCAAATCAGCCTTTCTTAATTATTTTAGCGAAATTAAGACCAGCGGTCTTGTTTTCCCCCTTTCCTTTTCCTGGCTCAATTTTTACCAACATTTTACTTGACTCACTTAACCATGGTTATTCCCTATTTATTACTAATTCTACCTATGAATTATAATATAACCTGGTTAGCCCTAATGTAGGTACACACTAACAAAGACAGCACTGTCTATTCAGTACTACCAATTAGTATTTTACATGCACAATAGACAATTTTCGCTAATAAATGTGTAGCTTTTTCTCTTTCCAAAATTTTCTGTGTTTTTTCATTTACTAGTATGCATATCTATTTTATGACTACAAAGGGCTTACGGATATTTAGGAAATACCTAATTACGAAAGAAAATAGCTAGTAAGGTTTGGCTTGGCCTCGTTTACTTTTAAATTGGCCTTTCGGCTAAGATATTTTTTGCTGTTCTGAGTTGTAGTTTTGGTCTGCACAGCAAAAACGAATGTGGCAAAGCACAGAGTGCCTAACTCGGGGAATAATTCAACAGAAAGTTTAGATGGAAGAGATGAAATGTGTGATTAATGCTTTTTTTCTCAGCTTAATAAATACAGATAGAGATTGGATCACAATAAATTTATCTTCTTTGTTCATAAATTTCTTACTAATTATCTGCTAATTATTAATTAAGGTGATATAAACAAACCAAGTAAGAACTTGTGCACGTGCACTGAGGGTCGAATTTCATAATGGCCATAAAAAATAATTATTGACCAGGTCAGGCTAATCCTAAAATCTTAGCTAATGCCTTTTCTAATACTACAAGCACACTAATGAGAAAGTCAGCCAGGCTTTCCAACCTATTGACAGACTCTTATTTACTGGGCAATTTTCTCATGGTATATCATATTTAAATATCGGGTTGGATTTCACCTCTTGCAGAAATAGAGCTTAACAATGCTTTGATATACCCTTATACATACTAATTTTCAATAATTAGAATTTTTAATTGAAATTACAAGTCCATATTAAATTAAAATCAAGGTACTTTGAATTTTAGTTTGCCGTACCTTGATTTAACAAATACCTGTAAAATAAAATGTACAATTTTGATAATTACTTCAAGAAAGTATTTTCACGACTTTGAGTTAACATCGATTTTATATTAGACTGTATAAAACAGATAGCGTTAAAGATAATTTTATTACACTATGCTTTGATACCGGACATTGTGAGGAATAAAAGTATTTATTATCTAACTAGCCGGCAGCAGTTCTAAATTAGAGTGGAAAAATAATAAACTGAACCTGACCAAACCACATTTTGTATTATTAGATTACATTTTTTTCATTATTTTACATCAAACATGGATTGAATTAAGAATTTACATGGGAAATCCATGTTTCTGAATATTTCATTCATAAAATGTTAGAGCATACAAAATCTACAATTCTTGAAATTGTGTACTTGTGCAATTATTAGTGAGTTTTCCAGTCAGTGAGATCTTCTAGTGCGATTCAGTTTTAATCTGTGTATTGTCATGGATTTAATTTTACATGGAAGAACAACATTCATACTAATTAGCTACGCACATATATTTTTTATGGTTCAGACACTGTGTACTAATTTCTACACAATGAGATCTCAAACATGAGCACGTGGTGGTCGTTCGTGGCACAACAGGTATTTTTTTATTATCCATGTTATTTATACAACTTCATCTTATCCAGTGCAACTAACCTATTATTAAGTAATGTAGTTAAGATAACTCTGTTTTCTCTCCAGGCTCAGGATACGCGAATTTATATAGATCCTTAAACCTCCGAGAGTAATGCAAAAGACATTAAAACATACAATTAAACTTTCAGGTGATTTGCAGTCATCGAACTTGCAATGTTAAGGATACAGCGAATAAAAAACTACATTTCAAGATCTCCTTAATTCTGTACTAGGTACCATTAGAATTCAAAGTAGTCTTATGGTTCAGGTTTTCCAATTTCTATTTATTCAGACACAACAGGAAAAGGACGAACTTTGTTACTTAATCTCGCTCACTAAATGATATCTTCATTTTCTATCCCAGTGTGACTGTAGAATTATAAACAGTATATCCCTTAGAATTCTTATTGGGAATGTAAGAATCATTAGTTGCAAATTCTCTTGTACACCTAACACAAACGAATTTTCTCGGTCGGTTGCACGCCAAGAAATCAAGATTGTGTAGTAATGTAAACCAATGCAGAAGCATAACCATTTGCATTCATGGCTACATTTTTAGTCAAAAATAAAAGAGTCTAAAAACTACAACAATTCCTCTTACAAGGTCAATAATGTCTGATGACTTTTTCAAAACTAGCAAATCATGTGAAACACCTAATATGTATATGGTAATATATAATGATAATATAAATAATTTACCAATGGCGATTAAATCCTTAAAGATGCTTGTATAAATTTTCGTTCGCATTTTATCTGCAGGGCCTTTAAATATCCAAACAAATCAGCATCGTAAAGTAGAAATCATACTTGCAGTAATACGAGAAATGATAGTTATATAATGAAGGTATTTTGAAATATTTGAATTGATAGAGAATAATAGTTAGAATTTGGAAAGGAAAGTATCACTGTATCACTACGTTTAATGTCCTTTCCCAAAAACATGGCGTTCCTGTAGTATTGCATAACTATTAATGACATAGTTTAATTTCGTCAGGATTAATTAAGTTGAATTTTAGTGGAGTAGCTCGGACAAAAATGAAAAAAGACTCCTACATACGAATTTTGCTTATACTGTACAACCAGATGCGTATTGCAGTACAAAAGGGGATTATTGTAGGTACTAATCCTACACATAAAAATTCATTGTCTAGGAATTATAATTTATTAGTACAAAATAGAACATGGAGATAAGTTATCATATCAGTCTATTGTAGTGATAGTAGTTGTATGTATAGCCATTGGTACTTTTATTAAGCAATTGAAATCTCATAGCATAACAAAGAATACATAAACTTGGCAGTTATTGTTTGAATAGTAAATCTTATCGTATTCTTAGACGAGAGCATTAATTTTTTCCATAATGCATATCCTAGCTGTCCTCGTAATAACTATATAAAGTAAAGCAAAGCTTGCTTGTTATATCCTACTATAAAATATAACATTTGAAAATAAAGCGATATAATATAGTATCCCCTTTTTAACTGTTCGCTGAGTTTTAAATGTTCATACATGTAATAAGACGTATTTTACTACACCTCTTCTACATTAGTGGATTGCTATGTTATTTCATTTTGCAAACGATATTAATAGAAATGGAAGGGAAGGGCAATTCAAAGTTCCCTGACTGAGAACCAGGTACAACAGCAAGTATTAATCAGTAGTATTTGCACCAGCAGTGAAATATCCCGATGAATGTGGATGAGATATCACAGTTGAGAGTGGAGATGTACTAGGATGCTGTGGAAACTGTGTTTGCTTGTATTTTACATTGTCCATCTTTGGAATGCTATTTGTAGAATGGAATTGAGAAAAGTACTGTTTGAAATGGGCACCTAGAAAGTTGAATGTCAGAGTAAGTATAGAGATTTAATGGTGTAAGAGTGGGAATAGAAGTGGATAAGTAAAAAGTAGATGGGGAGGATAAGATGATGATAATGATGATGAGTAAAGAGATAGGGAGACAAGACATGTGAGTTCCTCTGTTCAAATTCCACTGGTTCGCTCAATTACCCCAAAAAATAGGAAATGAGCAGTCTCAAAGTTCTATTACATGTTTTATGGCAATTAACTAACAACAAGGGGGTTATTACTACCGCAGATTGCAATCCAATCTGATCGGTTTAACTTTCCAACTTCAAAATGGACAGTTGAGTGAGTTATGTCTTCAAGACAGCATGTCTGTCTAAACACCAAATACCTATAATTGCTACTCACTCCAAATATCATAGTTGGACTCACGATCTACTTACTGTTTCTATTGCACACATTCTGATGGAAAAATATCTCACTTCAGGCTTTACATGTTAATGACCACACCATAATATTTATGGAAAGATGTGTCCACAACATAACGTTAAGGTAATAACTAGCCACCTAAGTAATTTTACAGGTAGCTACTTATTATGTACTTATTACACTTTCAGGAGATATGCTGCACCTAAATATACTACACCAACCTCACTTCCACAACAGTCTTTCATTGATCCCGTCTTCTATGTTCTTAGACTTTCCACTTCATACAAATATTATTTCCTCCCTCCACGCTGTTACAGACGGACATACATTTCCCATTAAACCCTCTACTTAAATACTAATCATGATAAAATAACTACGACCATTACAAACACTCCATTGAACACGCTAAATGTAACCTTACATCTAAATTCATATCCTTTATTTTTAATTCGCCAAACTTTCCTTCGCCTCATAACTTCCGTTCTACCTGTCTAAATACCTACTTAACATTTCAAACAAACGCCTTAATCCTAAATACACCTCTGGAATCATTATTTCTATGCTCCTATCCCAAATACATAAAATGTCTATGTTACAGCTACTATTATTGGGGACTAAAGGATAGTATGTGGATAATGCTATATTTTATCCAAGTAAATGTAGCCAATATGAATATTATCTAAATACTATCCGATGTTCTCTAGCTACCATACAAGAAAGCCAAAAGTATCGGATATTAGCGGCAAATAACACCATCGAATATAGCAAAAATGACTAGAATTTTTAGTTCTGACAACTTATTATTATCTAAAATTATTATTTGAAGACACAACAGACATTAAAAATCATGTCAGCCAAGAAAAATCAATTTCATATTAACCGTGTTGTAAATGTGTTTTTGTGAAACCATCAAAAATCCCAATCCAAAATTCCAAAACTGAAAATTTTATTTAAGACTGAAAATAATAATAAGTTGTCAGATCTAAAAGTTAACTATCATTGGTAATGGATTCTAGTCATTTTTGGTTATATTCGACCGCGTTAGCCAATATTGGTGGCTAATATCCGATACTTTTTAGTGTCGTTGTATATGTAGCTAGAGAACTTCGGATAGTATCTAGGTAATACTCATATTGGCTAAAATTTTATTTGATAATATAATATTATCTACCTATAGATACTGTCCTATAGTCTCCAATAGCCTATGCTAGCTGTAACATCTATATCACACTCACTCATGAATAATAGGTAATATTAATCTTAATTCATTCATAAAATTAATAAGTATCGATATAAAATTTGGTTATATTTGAATTAATGGAAAATGTAGGTATTAAAACATTGGAAAAAATTACAACCATAAGTTTTGGAGCAGGAATTGAAATTTCAAACTCACGAACCGAGATAAATTAAAGTAAATTCTTTTTCCGATACGTATTTTGCCTTCGCTTAACTATGTACTAAAGTACTCTCACAATCAGTCGGTAATCTGCCACGTGTACCAACTATGTGTACTAAAGATGTAGTGGAAGGAGTATTTATTACACACACACGGCAAGTAGTCGTCATGATAGGATTGTAAAGAAAAGGTATGCTATAATTATGTTGTTCAAATCCAAATACTACAGGTAAGGCATAGTATGCAAAAAGAATAAAGCTGTCTTGTACTTTTCATAGAGAAAAGAATTATTTCTTTCCAAGCTCTAATTAATTGAAGCATCAATCCTCTCGTTCTGTCCTTACCTTACTTAATAAAGATATTCCCAACTGAACTTATTGTATTCTTCGACTGAACATTCAATCTAACTGGTAATTAGTGTTCCACTAATCTCGTCTACATTCCTAATGCCTACCAACTACAAGTGGGTAATCATATGAATTCACAATGTGATATGTTACTCTGCAAAGTTCTTTTTTAATTATCGCTATGTATTATCAATATTACGTATGAACATCATTCTAGTTTTATCGAATACGTAATAAGTCGCTGCGCTTCTCGATCTTCTCACTCAATGAATTCTTCTTCCTCCGACTTACCATTATAATTGCTAGACTGCACCTTCAAATTCTTACATTTTAGTAATCATGAATTGCGTGATAACTTTTAAAATTTTCACTTCATGGCAAATAAACTGTAGTCCCTGATAACTAAAAGTCAAAATAAATAGTTTGAGGACACATTCACACAGTACTATTATTGCTTTTCATTGTAAGTCAAAATTCTTTGAGCTCATTTAGAACCTCAGGCGGAAAACGGAAACAATATTTTTATTCTTATTGGTTGTTGAATGCATGTAATTGAAATAGCATTTTATATTCTGGTAATAAAAATAAATGTAAAGTAGAACTGAAGGTTGAAATGGCAACAAAAGAATAATCAACGGATTTGTCAATGTCAATTTGCGATGAGATGGAAATAAATAGAGACAGAAGAATTCGTCCGAATGAGTATGTTTTGTTTTGGCATAAGTGTCATGTTAATTTGAATAAAGAATTCCGGAGAAGGATAGTGACATAGCAGTGTGACGATAAGATAGTTAAATCGAGCCACCTATATAGCGACTGTGCAGTGCTACACACCTGTGCTCTACCTAGTTAAATGCCATTAGTTGATCTGCGAGCATAATTAATTGGAGAATTAAATCCAGTAGTCGTGTTTGGAATAGGAGATACACATCTGTCTATATCCTACTAGTCTTAAGAAAGTCTCCTTATCTTAATGTGCCACAGCTACTTGTCGATAAAGAGGCATGTATTGAAATGTGACTGCCCAGTGCAGTGAGAAGGTACATATAAGAACGAGCAGATTGGATTTGTACTGCCAGTGTCTGCAATAGTGGAGAGTCGAATGTGAAGTGGCCTGAAGCAAGGAGCAAAAAATAAATCTGTATACAGAGTCAGAGATAGTGCAATAAATTGAGTTGTGTAGTGGTTCGGTTTGAATCAATTACACAGTTAGTCGATTAGTTACAATACAAGATTAATGATCTCATTAATTGGAGTCTTGATTGATTGTAAATATATGTGAGGAACGAAAGCAACTTCGCTTGTGCTCTCTGTCCACTCAAAATCTACTTTGTCCTATATTGTATGCATCGTGTATTCCTACATCTTGTGTGCTGTGCATGGTATTCACCTGACCAGAAAAAATACAATCAAATTCCTTATACAAATTACAGATATGACGCTTATAAAATATTTTATCATTAGCCGGTATTTTGTGTATAGGGTCGTATAAGAATGCATATCTAAAGAAACAAACATCTGTGTTTAAGTATTTAGTCTTAATTTTAATTCGTATCACACTACAAATAATCTGGTTACTCCTGTGTAAATGCAAATTACCTGTAAATGGTTTTTTCTCCTTAGCTAACAATAATCTAAAAGCTTCTGTGCTGCTTGGGAACTTTGACGTACTACAGTTTGCTAATAGAACACTAATGCATACATCAAGATCTAATTACAAGCTGACTAACAATGTAGACTACAAACAAATCTGCTACAAAAGAACAATGCGAGAATGACGCCACCAATTTTTAGACTATCTCACATTTTTCTGTAAGATATGTAGTAGTCTTCAGATGAAAGTCTCACGCAACGCACTAAAGGCTAAGCCTGTGTATACAAGTGTTGTTCTGGACCAGTTGACTATTCTATTGTCGACTAACAATAAGTTGATTTCTATTAGAACTCGTAATACCAATAGTAGTCACAACACTAACTGCTATATTTCATGCTCTCCATTTACTCCATATTAGGTATATAAATATTTCAATAAGTTCTTCTATGTTTATATTGTATTCAGGTGTATACTTATATTTTGAAACAGGTAGAGCATATCGATTGCTTTAAAGTCAGTTCATAGTTCTCTTCTTATAATCAGACAAGAAAAATGTGAGAAGCAGTCGTTAGGAGGCTGCCTGATGAAAATCAATATTTTATTAATAGCTGTATCCCCATAATGAATCATAATACATAAATAATATGGTATTTACAAGTTCAATGTTGTTTCATGATGTCATGCACGGGGATACAAGTTTAGGCGCATTGCCTCACGCTAGGAATTTGCATAAGTACGGACGGTGAGTTCGGTACAACGATTTCGCTAACATCATTTTCCATTTTTTTCACCCGTAGTATTTCGTATGCATATACAATATATCTTTCGTGTAAGCTAAACCAATTTTTAACACATCATAAGTAATACTGTATATAGGGTACCACAATATAGCCCTGTTAATGCTAATATATTGTAAGTATAGTATTATTAGAATAAACAACTCCTCACACCATTTATTAACAAATAAATAGGCACACTGTATTTACCGTAAGACACCTGGTTATTCATGTTACGTACCTATTTAAAATATTTCCACTTTATTAATCCTTCCAGATTTGGTATCTTTTGCTAACTCTTTTAGTAATCATAATGCAGGCTACGTCCTAATCAGTGAATTAAGAATGACATCATCATATAATATCATCACTCATAAAAAACTGGAAACATGTCAATATGAACTTATTGTTGGTAAGTCAAAAGTAGAAAAACAACATTACCTATCTACTTTATTTGGACATGGCGAAAGCTAGGTACCTATTAATACATACTTTGTGATTAATTGTTTGCAAATGCCATGAATACTCGTTGCTATTCTACTAAATGAATACATAAAAGAGAAATGAGTTATATACCCATTGTGATGGAGCGAATTACTACAAACCATTAAGAACTCAAATTCCTGATTAAAAATCATGTCCATTTTCTAATATAGATAGTCAGCAACAACACATCACTCCAATCAAAATAAGCCAAACTTAAATATAATAATAATATACATGGACAGTCATAATTTTCCTAATACACCAGTTGGCGGTCAAACTTCTTTATTAACTGTCATTGTATGTAGACGAAGAACCCTTTTTAAGATTATGTCATAATCATACAACGTGCTTTCATGATGTCAAGAATACACATGTCTTGTTAATATTATACCCTTTTGTAAACTAAATCTTAATGTTTTATACATATGAATAATTGACGATCGTCTTTGCGTTGAAAGGTTGATTTGCTTAGATAATAAGTTGATTATTGTTAAATGTCATGTTATATTACACGAGAAAAGGGTTTCATTAAAATTAACATTAACAGGTACTGACTTCCTTAAGTGCTTTGATTCGATGCTTTATACCACATAGGTAATAGTATTAGTAATGTATTCAACTGAAGATGTAGGCATGTAGCTTTCCTTGCCATGACTTGCTATACTGTAATTTAATAAAGTCAGTAGAAAAGCCCAAGTTTTGCGCTTTTATTTTCATGTAGGAAAATCTGGCCGGCCCCTATTATTACCAAGCGTAAATACAAATTGCGAAGACATGTCATGGCTGTTGTATATTGTACTGCATTGTGAAAAATGAAACTCTGCTGAACACACTGACGCAATTCCTGCCTACATCTTTAGTTTACAACTGAGAGTTGACGAAGAGGAGGTTCAAGGCCGTTATACTCTTCACCTGTGGTCGCTTTGTCAGTTGACCCTTTCATTTCCTTTACTCTCTCAAAACAATCGCTCTTCGTAGTCACAGTCAGCCAGAAAGAGATTCAATTTTCGTTTCGACTTAAACTTACTACTACGCCAATATCTTTAGATAGCGCAGAGCACAACCTGTATTGCAGCATAACATAACTTCACAAACAACTTCAATCTCAGCATTTTTAACTTTACAGGAGCTCAAGAACAAAACAGATAAGTGCTTATATTACGTAGGTAGGTTGACACTTCCACGATTACAACTAACCATTTCTACGGTCAATGTTTTAGCATTCCTCGTAAACTAATTTTAAAAGGCAATAAATTATAAGTATAAATACTACTACCTATATTGACACGGGAAGACGAACACTGACAAAAGTAAATATTGGATTGTCTAATGATCTAGTTTTTCTTCTGATGCAATTAATAATTTAAATGGGAATTCTTTAATAACATGAAAAGTAAGTTTACGCTTTCAAAGTAAATAATAATGACTAAGTATACATATTAATTACATACATGATATATTTAATCTGTGTATGAATGAGTTGGTATTCATTCCTAGAAAAATGCAAAAGGCATAAGTGTTTCTGCTCTATTTTAAGTGATGTATGAAATGGTTTCACAATGACAACCTTTGATTTCTGAACAGAACTATTGTAGGAAGTCAGACATAAAACGAGCAATGTAGTCGTTGGGTATGTTTATTGTTCGATGCTTTTAGCGGATCTAAGTATATAGGCACATTATTACCGGAGAGCTATGGAGCGCTTTGATTTTACCAGAATATTTACATATTGTACACTAATAAGCAAGTGTAATGGTACCATCATCATCTGTATATCCAAAAAAAATGCGTAGGTAGTACCAGATAATTCTAAGACACGTAAATATAGCCAGAGATTGAAAATTTGTAATACCCTATTCATGCAATTTTATTAGCATATCGTAAAAATCCTAATAGTCGGACCAGGATACTGCATTTATTATTACCATTTATTGTAAAAAATGAAATGACAAGATTCTGTTGTTTAGAATTTTTAAGGATTAAATATCGTATGTTAAGTACACTAAGGTAAGTTTTTGCAAGGAGGCATACATTGGCTCATTTACTAATCGAGGATTTGCATCGCATATTCTATAGAACATGCATCGTGATAATAATCTATTCATATTATAAGGTACAGCATCTTAGGATATTATAAGCAAAATAAATACTTAAGCTACTTTACAAAGTTGTACAAGTGCATTGTATCGATAAAATACACTTATCGCTGGTTATCATTGGTTAGGGTATAGTTTTTTGTAATGCTTAATAGAAATGGCAAGATTACAAAATACAACTCTACATAGGTTTCGATTTAAAACAGGACAATTAGCATGCAGCTCACAATCAGATCTCAACAAAAATACTTCGAGCGGATATGCACTCCTTTAGGCAGAAACACTTTCATCTAATGCCTACATAGTTTATTGTGTGCTTACAAGGTAGTACTTTACACCTATTTAAAGTACCTACCTTAAAATAAAGGTAATAATTTTGCAATAATTTTTGGTTTTTTACAATTTCTTCTTCATGATTCCAATAACGCAAGTATTTTGCTAAACTGACAAAGGAAATACCATAGATATTTATCGAAATAATACCCCAAGGATATTATATTGTCAAAAATTATTTTGTAATGTGCTCAAAAGGCCCATTGAATAATTATTTCGACGTTGGCTACTATTTCAATAAATACGGTAAGGACATGGCAGATAAATCCGGTTAGTTTTTAAATGGAGGCCTCAGTATGTTTTTTATACTCTGTTTGCATTAAATTAAGTATGCCATTCTAATAAGAAGGTAAAGGGCATACTGAAAGAAGGAATGGGAACCGTATCTTCTACTTACCATAATAATAATTATTACCGATGTATCAACGCGTTTATGACCGTGTAAATACAAAGTGCTCATTGTAAAATGACAAGGTACCTTATCTTCTCTCTAATCATAATATAACTATAAATTTTTACAGATGTACAAATCTTTGTTTCCTGGAGCGATATTTTCATTTCGTAGTACGTTAATAAAACTCCTACTCCTAACGTGTTACTATTACAACGTAGAGGTATAGTATAAGGTATTACCACCAAAGCCATTTAATAAAATCCCAGTTTAGAGAATTTCACTTAAGTTCGTTTATCGATACCTAAAAAAGGAATTGGTATACCTCGTTGAGTACTGACAAGCAGACAGCGCTCATGCAATGAAGTTGTTATGATATCTAATAATAATATAGTTATATTAGAATAAAGTGCATTTTGAATAGAGCACATCTTCATATAAGTATGTCGCAGGTATAGATAAGTACTAACAGACCATAAACACAAAGGTGAACTGATTTCCAGTATTCGCCAGTGGAAACGAGAATATTTAATGCTGAATATAGAATGAACTGACATTGAGCGAGATCAAGATGAAATGCGCTCAATGTGATGTATTGCAAGTTCTAAACTGAACATTTCATCTCCCGTTTGCACATACTTTGACATTCATCACACATTTAATAGTTCCACTTATGCTTGTTCACTCTGTGTCAACATTATTATGCCCCATTGTGTTTGTCTTGTGTCATGGTTATGAAGCAAGTTGTTCAACTTCTAAATACATGTTCTCATTTACTACCTTGTTCCCATCTCGCTCCTCCCAACTTTCAATCAGCCCTTCGTTTAATAAAACATTACATCCTCGCTTAAAGTTCAATACCTCTTAACCGATCCATCCCCAACTAAACACTTTTCAAGCATTACTATCCTCTATTATTTCTGACTTTAACCTCATCACTATTATTTATTCATAATATTATGTCTACTAAATATTGATACATCGATGCACTACATTCTATTACTGCTGTTCACGTAACAGGAGCTCACTCACTTTTTCAAACTACTATCTCATGCATCACTAACATACTATGCGACTCCAAGCTACTTAAAAATCACAACTTTTACGATTTGCTGAGCTGGTTAAAAATGAATAGGAATACATAACTAGACATTTATATTCACTGGTTGCCCTTTTATTTCAAATGAATATTGTCCAATAAAATATATTGCTGTATGCTCATACGTTTAACAATTCTTACTTTACCATAGTTCATAGATAGTAAAAATATCCACTCGATTGTTAAGATTGCATATAGTATGGCTTATTTAAAGAACCTAGTGAATAATAATTAAGCATCTATTAGTATTATAAACTATTGTGGTCTAGATTGTTATGATAGGAAGAAGCAATCTCAATGCAAAAAAATCTCATATTACTTATTTTTTCAACCGAGGTATTATCTTAAACCTTAATTATTTTAGTAGCTATAAAACAACAATTTTTGGAATAAGTACGTAGCGATACTCACAAATGAGCAAATGATAGTTATAAAAAGGTAGGAATGCTAAATTGATGAATCAAATATTTAGAAGTTTTTAAGGTTATGGATAACTGTCCTGTTTCCTATTTGTATTTAAATCAGATGCGCATTTTAATTAGGGGATACATACTAATGAAGCAATTGCGGTTATAATATTCTCAGTGATGAGTACGAGTGTTATTTTGCATGAACTTCACTTGTTATCATTAGGCTTTGCACCGCGCACACGTTCATCGCAGATGTTATGTCTGAATGATTAAGCATATGAGGATACCATGTGCATATCGAACTAATACATTTATCCACAGGGGAAAGGTTTGAGTAGGAAGCACCGAGAAAGAAGTCAAAAAGTATACGTAAGCCATAGAACACATGCTTAAATGTATTGTACAAAATAGGGATGAGAGATGTTTAGGATGCAGATGAGGATAACAAAAGTACTTTTACATGCTTTGTGTGCAGTTCTGAATAGATAGTCAAAAGATGAGCACAGTAATAATGAGAACAATCTCTGTAGCTCGTTCGTACATAGGTACTACAAATCTTGACTCTTTTCTAGAGCAGAAGGCAACTACACTTCATTATTACCTACGGCTACATATCAATGCAATAATATTATTTGTACATAAGGTATCTACCAACGGCTAACACCACATATACCTAGTCGTACTTTAGTATTCCATTATAATGTGGTTCAGTAGTAATATTATGCTCTACATTTACTCCCATGTAAAATAGTTAAGATCTTGAAAGGTTTTCTTCAGACAGAAACACATAAAGGTAATCTAAATACATACGCCACTGTATGAATACATACTACCAATGCAATTTTATGTAAATGCCGGGTTGCTGTTGCTTTGCTTACTATGCGTATTCCCTGCAGTATTTGTTAGGTAGAAATGAAAATAGGTCTTATTAGAAATTTGGATTTTTACAATAAGTATGGTATTGAAACTGAAGTAATTAAAGTCATTAGGTAATTTCAACAATTGATGCAGAGGAATTGTATACATTAGTATACGGTTTTATTCAGTAGTGCAACTACTGTATGCCATTGGACTGTCTGTCTGTGAGTTAGTTAGTCAGTTAGTTAGTTAGTTAGTCAGTTAGTTAGTTAGTTAGTCAGTTAGTTAGTTAGTGAGATAGCGCTGTAACTCAAGAACGGTTAAACTTTTTTACAATCTGTTTTCACATTATGAAAATATAGGTTCTCCTTATGAACAAGTTCGTAAATGAGCAAAATTGGGTAACGCCTTCCCCTTAAAGGGGGAGGTTAAACTGTTCGTACTGTACGTATGTTATGTATTGGATGGTGTGTGTATGTTGTGGTATGTGTCGCAGTCTGTACTAGCGACAACTATATGTCGTAGTCTGAGCTGATGACCCGTCTTTTGAATAAATTTAAATAATTCAAACATTTTTGAATAATTTGAAATATTTTCAAACTTTTTTTAAATAGTTTGAAATTATTTCAAATTTTTAAATAAATTAAAAATATTACGGTTGCACTACTGTGATATAGCCGTTTTGAAATGGTTTATTAACTTTAGAATAATATTTGATTGTCGTGGGGTTTTTGATTCTGGCAATTTTGTAGCGCTAATACTATTTGGGATTTATGACGATGTAGGCCAAATAACACAAATTTTAGTAGTAATACATCTTAAGAATTGAGTTTGGAGCTATAAGGACGTATAGCTGGAAAGTATTGTACGGGTAATAGAGGAAGTAAGGAGTGTGATGTGCAAAGATGTGCTAATACGTACAATAATGTGAGTTCGCGTGAGGAGAGAAGTAGAAATGAAAAAGCAGAGCAAAGAAGAGAAAAGGCTGAATGCACGGCCCAAGGGTCGCTGACTCACAAACACCAAAATAAAAGTGCTATTTTTGAAGGGGACTAACTCGTCGTCGTTCGTTGTTGACTTTCCATCTATCTGCCACGGATATATATAACGGTAACTCCGTTTTGCAAACTCCATCCGTACTCTTATTTCGGGGTTTTTTCACTTGCTCGCTTTCAATTTCCTTCCTCCTCTTTAGTTACTTCGCTCAGCGTCTTCTATCCGCTTGCGACTTGCAATCACTCCCAACACACATCCACTTCTACACAACTCACTATACACTCCACCAATAAACATTCTACCAGGCAGTTTCTCAATACAAACATAAAGGCAATCCACATTATATGCTACTTATTGTTAGTCAAATGACGCTCAATAGCATGTACTACAATACTTTACGTTTTATTACGTTTCACTGCTTAAACATGTATTTATAAACTGCATTGTGGCTCTCGTCTTACTAATTAACTCATGTATACACTCAAAGGTAGGTAAGTTTACAAAAATATTCTCGTAATTACCACGTCTTCTGTCCTTCCCTTTGTTTTCATCAATTGTACACTGTATTTACAAATGCTGTGATTTTATTTATTAAAGTGCAGGATTAATACACAGAAGATTAACAAAAAGAAATACATTTGAAAAATGTCTAAAAGTCTTTTATTGCTTTAAATGCACTTTATATTACTTAAAGTGATAAGTTAACATTGATAAAATATGCCAATTTTGATATAATAGTTAATTTCTTTTCATGTTCCAATAGTAACATTGCATAAAATTAACAAGCAGGAATTTTACAATGCAAAATGATTTTTTGGGAAAATTATTAGCTCAAAAGTATATTGTACTGTAACCTGTGTAAATTTCTAGTTTTTCATTTTTTACAGTCTGGCAATTACAATCAATATACCTATATAAGCGTAGGAAGGTATTATGACAGGACATGGATTAAGGCAATTACTTAGCTATCATCTTCAAGAGCTAGTTTTGCACAGTTCCTGTTCCTATTTTCATCTAGTCAACTTGTATAAACGACTTAATAACAACAACTTGAGTAATCTAAACTCAAGAATTATATCAGAACACAAATTCAATGTAAAGTAAAGATATTATAAATCTAGTAAGGTAGAGCAATGGAAACGCAGCTGAGACACAAGGCTTGAGATATACATAGACTCAACTTTACCCTTTAGTAGTCTAGTCATATTATATTATTTGCATATTGCATTTGCTTGTTCTAGAGTGACTAGTATCTAGAAGTGTGCACCAAATGAACATTTGCAAGTAGCCTACAAACACAAATCAGTCAAGTACCGAGTGCTTCAGAGTTTGCCTCTAATATTTATCATTGGATACAGTTGATAGAGTTAGGTATGATCACAATTAGACGTTTTAAGAGTTCTTTTCTATTTCCACGAATCCAATTCCCATTTTTTCAATTCTTACTTTAGCTTTACGATATTAATCTAGCATTTCATTACGAACTGTTGCAACGCAACCGATAAAAAGTGCTACACTTAATATTTTCTCTGCTTTATTATGAAAACTTCATATTAATATTTGATGATACCTAAGGTTTTAATTATTTTTCATTTTGGGGATGAGGAACATGGATAGGTAGCAAATAGGCTACGATTTTGTTGGCCGACCTATGCTACTTTAGCAGAAAAGTATAATAGAATAGTATGAAATAGAGAGGACCGGCAGGGAAAAACAAGAAGATAGCTACAATGTACCTATAAGTTTTAAAATGTTTCTCTTGAGTCATTGACTTTCAATTATGTGTTCTCTTCGGACGAAGTAAAGCCGTAAGAGGAAAATTATGGACATTTCAAGAATATTAAATTATTCAGCATATGCATGGCGGGGGAAGTTGGAGTACGGTAAAGATATATATGCAAATGTAATGGATTTGAGAAGATGCCTAACTCGAACCGAAGTAAATGCAATGATAACGATAAGAGTTACGTGATGATGATCCTACTACAACTTTGTACACACATAGTTATCACATGAAATCATTGTAATTTAAAGCTGTTGGTGTTGCGTACTTGTAGCTTCGTTTAATGTAAGTAAGCCATTTTCTTCTACTACATCTCCACATTATGCATTATTATGTTGTAGCAGGCACCTGCCTGGAACTTGCACTTTTCTTCTAAACACAGCCTAGGCTTTATTCACATGGCTCTACAATACAAGTATGCATATATTACCACCGCTCTGCTATACCAATATAATAGAGCCTCAGATATATAGGACCTACCTACATCCAACAAATACGCGAACTATCTTTGCAAGCTGTTTTGGAAAGAGATAGATTGGTTTAATGAAAGTTTTATTCTGCAGTTGCCAACAAAGCAGTAAAATAAAAGATTCGGCACGAGCTCAATTCACAATGTCGCGTGTACTGTCCATATGAATTGTATCTAATTGTAAAGTAGAACCTTCTAGCTACTCAACATTTTCTACTCCGACTACTTTTCCTTGGGCTACCCAAAAACTGTTATGAGTTTCCACCCATTTTCATCAGTTAACTTAAAATTAAACAAACTATATCAATAGGGGCACTAATAATCCCCCATTAATCCCTATACCTTTACCCTTTAAGTACACAGGGATATAAGGTTCAACTGGAAAATTATTAAATTCGCATTAAGTAGTTAAAACTCCATTTCTTCTTAGATTGTCCCTAAACCTTGTTAAAGTCGACCATTTCGGTTGCATTTAGTACTTTTATCGGAATTTCTTATTTACAACTTGTATAAATAGAATTGGCCCAAATAAGTTAGTATATAGTTGTACTTTTAGGTGTAACTATTAAGAGCCCTACGGTTATAAATTATTTCACACATTTTAAATAATATTACATTGTGAATCATTTCAACGACATTGACTAAACTTTTATTATTTAAAAAAATAGTGAGTTAATGTTACAGATTGTAATGAAATGTCAATGGTGATAAATGTGTTTACATGTGGGTTAAAAAGTTTCTGTGGAAAAAAAGAGAATGATTCTTAACTTACCCCAGCACTAAGTCAAAGTCCACAGAGAAAAAATAATTTGTTGATTATGAGCATTTCTAACAATCCAATGCTGCTTAGTAGAGAGCAGAAAGAGTGACATTATAACCTCGTTTGAAAAAAATGGTCATGTCGAAACGTTCACCAATGAATTAAATCCGAACACTAGGAAAAGTTTTGGAGACACTTTCACAGGGAGAGGAAAAGTGAGAAGGAACGACTTTTGTTTGATAAGTACGTTACGTAAAGGAGTCAATGGAATAGCTAATGTATTTTATTACCTTAAGAGTGTTTCTTTAAGGCCTATCGGAGTAGTGTTACTTAAGTACACTCTGCTAGCGTAGTTGGAGGGTAACGCAGCACTAGTCTGGTCTAGTAGATGAGACTTGAGACTGATTCCACACTCCTCCAGGTCAGACTCAGGATTTGGATGAGTGCAAATGAAGAAATCGAAGTAATTGTAATTTGCAAGGAGGAAGAGTGAGGAAATGTGACAAATATATTCTCTAGTCACTGTTTAGAAGTGCATGGAGGGAATAGAGATGAAAAGATGAGACGGACGGCGAAACTGAGGACCAGAGTGCATTTATCCTTATACAACAGTAAGTTGTAACATTTTCAACAGACAGAAAATGGTTAAGTTACTACCGTATACATAGTTGGCCATCATTATTACTGTAGACATTAGTTTCGTAGTGTTATCAGTATACAGTGCAATTCACAACACAAAAGTAGTTCAGTTCATAGAATACACATACGACTGCTTCAGGTATACTGTGCTAATAACTAGAGTACCTCTCCAATGTACTTACGTATCTTACTTTTAGTGTTCACTGCATTTAATTTGTGCGGAGCAACTAAAATAGGCATTCAACTAATAGCATAAAAGATTTCTTTTGTTCTACATACTTCCTACTTACGTTAGTTCACTAAATTAAGGTAGTTTTTCATCACCAGTGTACTATTATTCAACATTAAGGAAAACCAAACTAAGCTACCTAATTGTAAGTATCCAATGATATGAGCACCCAAAA
This sequence comes from Yoshiicerus persimilis, assembly GCA_020352615.2. NCBI lineage: Eukaryota > Metazoa > Arthropoda > Collembola > Entomobryomorpha > Tomoceridae > Yoshiicerus > Yoshiicerus persimilis. The sequence continues at coordinate 38,137,952 of CM060170.1, read as the reverse complement.
TATTCTCTACTCTATTGGTAAGTCTACTATTGTTCCTGTGCTATACAGGGCACACACAGTTTCCAAAGAGTAACTTAAGACAGTACAGTTTTCTTCTGTATCTTCACTGGACTGGACTCTTAAGCACTTTTTCCAATGTAATCTATATCCGCTTATTGTCTAATGAATATTAGGGATCTTGTTCCACTTTTGTAGATTGTACTTAACCAACTATTTGCATATCATGAATACCGTATTGTATTATTGGAAATTCATTTGTTTACGCAATGGTATTTTAGGGTATTTAGTTCGCCGAATAGTATGTTCAAACTTCACAAGTGAAACCGAATTGAATGCGGACACAAGATTGATTACATTTTTAGTATTTTTGAGTATGTATAAAGATACGTGTACTCAATGTACTGGTATTATTAAAAGTGTTGTTTGTTTTTGATGATCCAGTGATTATGAACCGGACCGGTAGAAACGAAAAGAAACCGAACCGAATGAAGAACGATAAGGAAGCTGAGACAGAATGTTGGTTTGCACTGAACGGTGGAGTAAAGGGAAATTGTAGGTATGTAGGGAACCGTAAGGTAAAAGGTATGGATGTTTGTGAGATAGAAGACTACTTGAATTCAGTTGACTTGACTGCTTTAGTTATTTGACTTTCCTTTCCTGTGCTTACTCTGATTCTGACAGACTGACTTGAGGAAGATGCTGAGTCTAGAAATGAGAGAACTTTTTCAAGTTTCAAGAGCAGCACCTTTGGTACAGTAGTGTTAAATGTTTGGAGTAGGTACGTATGTAGACGTACGTAGATAATATACAAATGTGATGGGAAAGAGTTGTGTTTGGAAAGTTACAGGGTGCTCCTTATGCAGGATCGGTGAGCGTACACGGGGAGTATAACTGCTTAATAAAGAGAAGTCGTCGCAAGGAGATTCTTGTTGCTTAAGTAGTGTGTGTATGCATTGCACATTTGTATTATTACTATTAGGTGTACGTCTGGTAAGGCGACGTAACTGAATTGAGTTTGACTGTTGCAGCACTCGAGAGGCAATCACTTGCTAATGTTGGGAAGAGTAACTACAGCGATAAGAGTTAAGTAAAATAACATGGAGCGTAGCTCTCCGTTATTTCTTAAATCGTCGGAGGAACCGAACGGAGCAAAGGAGAAGATGAGTCGTACAATATTCGTATCTCTATCTTTCCGTTTGAAGAAAGCAGAGAAGCTCGGTTTCCTTGCTCACTTTGTGTTGTGTATAAGTGAGGAGCTGCTATTTAGTTGTATATGCCGATAGTTGCTGAGATATGTGTTATAGCATGGTTGCTGGGTCTGAAGAAGACTGGCTGCACATGTAGTACATAATGTACTGAAACGTGTTTCACTCTCGTCTGGGTAACTATAAATATAAGCCCACTCAAAAAACGTAGGTATTAAAAGTGATGTAATAGTATAAAATGTTAATGTATCCTGATATCTTAAGGTATGGAATCGTACGTATGCCTACAATATTAAATCCTTCCTATATGGTAAACATCACAAGTAATTTAACTAAACTTGGGTGTTTATAGTTAGCTCACTCCCGATGTAGTAATAATACATTCAAGATTTCACGTAGAAAACCTTCCTTCTGGCTTGGACTTTTCTAACTCGGAATCAGTTAAATTGAATTGAAGAACAGCACTAACTAACAATAAATTAAGAGTAAGCAATAGAGTCTCTACAGTGTACATGTACTTAAGAAAATTCTGTGAATGTGGATAGTTGGGATAGACTCGAGTACATTGTGAGTATTCTTTATAGAGGACATACGAGCAAGTAATTCCAAGTATTAGTACAAGATCAAGTCACATCACAACATCACAAGCTCAAAATCTTCACGTTCAAGTCAAGGCAATGAAATCCATGCAAGACTTCAGTTCTTGAGACGAAACAAGACAGCTAGGCTAGGTTACGTTCTAACGTTATGTTTCCACTAATGCATAATATTCCCTATTGCCTCCTATGCTAGGTCCACTCCACAAAACACACACCACACAACCCTTTGAACATCTAACTAGACTTGTCTACATTAAAACTTGAAAATATCTATTCATCGTATTGTAAGTACGGCAGATATAATAATATGTAGCTAATAAATGCATGTAATAGGTACTACTTAGGTAAGTGAATGTGTGTGTGCTGATATTCTGTCTCTGTGCAAATGTACGGGTCTGAGTCTTCAGTTGAGAGGTTATATACATTTGTTGATCCTTAATTCTCCGTTGAATCCACTCGTAAGTTTGCAGAATGTGGTTATTACGTACGTAGTAACTTTTTAACTAGAGACGCTCTACCTTAGCAAATGGGTATAGGATAGTTAGAGAGTGTAGCCGTAGCCATTCGGTCGTACATAATGTAATGTATGTACAATCCTATCTTCATTGTGTAACTTCTGGTTCTTCTGCTTTCTGCTCTGATCTCACTGCTGTTTTGTTTTCTTCTCTGCAGATATTATGCCTTATGCTCAGGTAACTTAAGTTGCCTTCGCAGGATTTCAACCTATCTCCACGTACTTGCGATTACACTTGCAGTTCTTAGATGCTTACTCCTTGCTTCGTTTCTTCGCACTGGACGCAACTAGCTAAACTAACCAGCAGTTCATCTTTCAAAAGATATTTAGATAAACTACGTTAGTCATACTTAAGTATACAATTCCACATGAAATAATCTCCTAGCCGCACAACACAACCAAACTAAATCCAAACAACATTCAATTCAACCACCAACAGTAAATCCTCCTAACAATAAGCACAACAATCCAATTCAACTACAGAATTCAGGCTCAAGCTCATTCCCTCATCACATCGCCACAGAAGAAAGTCGCTTTGCACCTGATTATTAACGCTAATGTATTCTGTTATGTAGGCACTTTGTTAATTCTTCTATTTCTATACACCTTCCGACACTTTCGCTATAGCCTATGCAAAACTCATTCCGTCTCACTTCTCTCCACTAATTTCTGCAACATCTTCGAGAGTACTTGTGTATTCATGCATCAGTCAAGCTAACATTGCAAGTGATAACTAATATTCTGCATCCAAATTAGTTGCTAACTTAAAGCTTTAGTTACTGATCTTTGCCACTGTATTACTTACACCATTATAAATCTTGTATTAACACTAATACAACATATTGATATTTAAATGGTACGTGTCCTCAAAACTTTAACCTACTTGATACAAAAGAATAATAATTTAGATCGAAAGTTTTGTCTTAGGTATTCAATTATACTCATAATATTGCCAATCTTTAAAAATTTAAGTAATGACATATTAGGGAAAGATTCCCTATTATTAGGCATATAATGCACTTTTCTTGTCACTGAACAAAATGAGATCTATTATGGAATGATTTCCTGGGGGTAAAATCATACATAAAATTTACATCTAATATAATCATAGAAATGCATGCACACGTTGATATGTATAGTTTTAAGGCCAATGACAATGGCTTATACAACGCTATCGAGAAGTCTAAAATCGGGTGAAGTAGAACAGTAGAAGTATAATGCAATGCTGTGTACGCCATGTGGAACAACATATATTACAGAAAAAACCGGAAGTGTTAGATTTAGAGATTGAAACCTGAGACTTACTAAAACTTGCATTTTACAAGAAAGCTTAGATATTATGTTACTACCAAATATTAATTTTACAAACTAGCTATGTGGCTAGATAGACTTGAGAATTGGAATAAGTGCAGTATTTACTAGTAGAAATATGTGGAATTCGTGCACTAGGGTAGTTTTTGGGATATGTTCATACTATGGCGAATGAATACTAAACGACTGTGTGCTTAAATGCAGTTAGTTGAGTGGTAAGTTTATAGAGAGTAAAAGAGCATAAATAAGTTAAAATTCAGTTCTGATCACTAATTCACCGAGTCAGTTGAGTTGTGTGTGACTGGTAAAAGGTTTCATGTTTTCATTTTATCAGTGAGATGGGAATATTATAAGATATTGGAGGCAGGCTGATAAAATGAGGTGTATTAAGAGCCAAGAGCTCCTCTTTGCATCTGTAAGGAGCGACTGGAATACGAATATGCAATCTGTCTGTCGTTTATCATCACATCACGTCAGTTTATAATTTTTAATTATTCTCATCTTGTATACTATTAAATTACGTTGTAAATTTGACGTTTCTCTTGTATCTGCTCTGTACTGTTTAGAATAACTTGACAAACAGGCTTTGCCAACGTCATATAACAGCATGTACAGATACCAGAATAAAACTCATTTTCAGTGTCAATGGCAATAGGGAGAAAGAGTTTTATTTTGCACAGCTAGTTATTTACGCATCCACTATAATATACACAATAGCATACCCGCATCTCTCTGTATTCATATATTTCCACTCGTGATGCTAATCCTAAGGAAAGGCACCTACGTATTATTTAGCTAATCTAATGTGAGTTTGCATATAGCTGCATAAAATACAAACTTTGGCCATCGGTTCTTGCTCTACGTTTTGATTATGTTCCCATGTGTGTTGGTTTGATAGGATTGTAAGTATAGCATCAGTATCAAGTTTCTTGGCTTGCCTGACTGGCTTTGCAGAAATGCAATCTTGTGATTGTGTACGGGGAGAAATGCATTAGTTTAGATTCAAGCGCAAAGCTTCCCTATTTCCAGCAACTATTGAAATTTTTGCGTTTCTATTGCTTTCGCTGGCGACGACACACTTAGTACACACTATAAATCTTTGCTACGTGAGGAGAACTCGTGGCTGATGTCGCTGTCATGTGAATGCAACAAAGACATTTGTGCTGAGAGGAAATTCGACAGGGCTAACCAACTTATTGTCAGGTCAATTAGTAATTTGATTTACGTCTGTGGGACCAAAATTAAATATTCACCAGTAGCCCACCCTATAGTCAGCCATAAAAACGACACCAAGCAATAATATTCCTATTTTTATTGCCGTGTGTTATTTATGTAGTCAATAGTCAATACTCGATTGAATCTGAAATGATCTCTTGTTACAATTCAGATGTACATTTGTCTCGATCTTTTATAATTTATTGTATTGCTTCGCAAATTCGTGACTCCAAATGGAAAAAATAGGAACAGTTACATGCGTATGCAGAATTTTGTTGAGAATTGTTGAAAAGTTATAAATCTTACTTTAGTGCACAGATGTCAATAGAAATAAAAAAATCATTTTGTGGTCCAATTTGTTAATTAGTGTATGGCTATATGTAAGTTGTGAAGTAAGGCTGTACAACAAAAATCCGATGGGTCAGCAACCCTGCAGATGTCCATTTACCATTTGTGACATTTGTGCCAATGGTTGTCAGAGTCAGAACGCAGTATATAATTAAATACTACGGCGATTAGTTTAAATGTAGTTAATATGAGCAGCAATGCTCTGTTTATAATAAAGTGGATTGATATTCTGGTTGTAGCAGTTCAACTCTTTATTATGTATTGTGTTATTTCTCTAGAAGGGAGAAATATCTTTGTCTCTATGTCATCAATGTGTCTGAATGTTTTTTACAGAAAAAGCAGTTGGGTCTTGTTTGCATAGAATTCCTAATACGCTCTTGGACTAATAGCAGAGGTAACCACTTAATAACTTACACAAGACCCTGTGTTCTGCTCATGTAATGCAATGAATAAAGAAACGCGATTTTTGTTGCGGTGCTTTCTCTGATAGTTTCAGATTGTATTGTAATGGGATTATAAACAGTTATAAATAAAAGGTTTGTGATTTCTCGATGAGTAATGTAAATAGTATGAGGAAGAAGATTTTCTTGTCCCGTGTCAACTCTTTGGGTTTTGTAGACGCCGAGGTGCACTCGCCACTCGCTCTCAGTTCCCCGTGGCTTTAGAGCTGATTTGATTACTACAATATTATAATGCACGCTGTACTACTGATAGATCGCAGAACGACGTAAATACAGAACTGTTGTCACTTTAAATTCAGCCTAACCCTGGCCAACCTCCTGCCTCTATGCACTTCCACTGCCATTGACAGCCGAACAGATTACTGCAGTTACTGCATACATCATCAACATTAACATATTTTTAAGTAAATTCCTTTAAAATACCTTCTCTCTGCCAACAACCACACCAACTCATTCTTGTACACATCCCAAAGAACGTGAACAATAAAATTAACTAAATAACAATATACTTTTATATGTACAAATCACTGCTCTCTACTTTTACGGACTCTTTATAGTAAACCTTCGCAGCTACTACGCTAAGAACTCATCTAATGTCATTCTTACGTTACTCACATTCGTTTTTGTTCAAGACACACCGTGTATAGTAATAGTACCCTCTAATATTTTATACTCAAGCGTAAAACCAACTTACAACTTTGTAGAATTGCATTAAAGCACAGGATATCTGTGTAGTGCATTCCTATCATACTCAAGTGCTACAATATTATGTTAGTTGGGGTTTTGCACGAGGATGTAACAGAGAACGGTGTGTGCAGTATTTGGGCATATAATGCATATAGGGGCATATTATACCACGCCATCAAGTCAACATTGGACTTTTGCAATTTTTGGGATACGAAGTAAAAGAGGTGTGAGGTGTAATGTAGAGAATAGTGTAGATATACGATTAAGTACATGACATCAAGATTCCTCCCTTATAATAATACAGAATAAAAATTGAGTTTTATCTGTAACTGGAAGGAATTTCAACCGAAGGAAAACAGTGCAGCATCACGATGCACTTTGTGCTAAACATAATATTGTATTTAAAACAGGTATTTTATAAAAAGGAAACTCGTACTTTTATCATAATTATTTTAGTCAAGTTGTATAGTAGTATTCAAATCCCTTTCAAAGCAACAACCATCCCATTTATTTCGCTTGCAAAACAAAAAACCTGGTACACCTTCTTTTCCACACAATGTGTTGTTGTAAAAGCTCTAGCACACATGCATAATACGATATACTTACATTGCCCATTTACATTTTACGCTTCGCTTCGGATTTTCTTATCTTTTCTGACTTAATGAAAATTGCCAATCGGCACCTTTAGTTCCCTCTCGAATTTTAATAGTAAAGCCATGCTTTTACATGAACCTTTGCAGTCACACACTTAAAACACGCGTACAAACTATTTCAGTACAAAGTTTGTGTGTATCTCCTTATCTGAAAATATTTCCTTTCGTTGCAATTATCTAATGCATGTATGATCGCCTATCTGGTAACTTGTGTAATGCTAAGTGCTGTTTAGGCTGCTAGAGCTAGAATGGTTATCGTGTTTCCGGTGCTGTATAACTACAAAACCCAAGCAATTGCACAATTAAAGTAGTATCACATTTATTATTCAAGGTGACCAAATTTTGACTTTTTATTAAAGAAGTCAGAAGCTCATTGTTTATTCCACTACATACTGTAGTATTGAATAATGAATCCAATTTCAGTTTTACAACGATTTGCATAAAATCCTAGAGGCAGAATAAATTGTACATAGAAATGAATTAATTTTCTATGCATCTTTATTACGAATTAATAAAGAGCAACAATAAATCTCCACTGCTGATGAGATGTTACCACTGAGATTAGGTTTCCTTCAGCCTTCCTTTCAAATAATATAATTCATTGCGAATAATAATAATTTGACATGTAAATAATACGTAGGTAAATATTAGGAGTGATTCAGTTGGTTGTTTGACGTGAATTATACTGCATCATAATAATTAATATAATTGGGTAGCCACAATGCAATGTGATAGGAGTAAGTAGGAATGCAATGCATACAATGCTTGTAAAGCAAACAACTCACTCAGATGCTCTTACACTTGTTACAACTTACATTCTTAATTTCACTCCCCTATGTCTGATCTGATATCATGTCAAGATTGTCAACTCTCAACTTTTCAACAGTTCTTTATGAACTCATGTTTTGTCGTGGCTGTTCTCAAATTCAATATTATGATTACTACTAGGCTCTGGTCAGTTAGAATTGCAGATGAGGTTATTGAGTTAGACTCACGTAGTCCGATGTAGTAAATACAGACAGGAATTGCATATTACTATCTGGTTTGGTTTGTGGAGCTCTGGTTGCTCTGAACTCAACTTAAATAAGTGTCGGGTATAATATTTTGAATGTCTGCGTAGAGATATTAAGTTATGCGTTCGCGAGATCAGAATTTTTGAATTTTATTTTTCATGGCTCATGTGATACAATATTAGCATCTATTTTTTAAGTATCGTAACAATGCATATAAAAGAAGGAGGGCAAGCCGAGTAAAGAGTCGACTTGACATGACACTTAAACTCTTCTACAGCCACTTGACTTCATGTCGAGCTCATTTCATCTTTCCAGTCTGGTTTCATGCATGACGCCAATACCAATAATCCCGATTATAAGCGTCCTATAGCTATAGCTCCTGCAACCAACTTTCTTTCCACCCAAGAATCCTCTCTGCGCCTTCATTTGTATTCTCATTAGGTGCCTACGTTACATGATTACGTTACAACACGTAAGTAACTCAACTATCAATACCAGCCACATTATCTCTATCGGTCCTCCTTTTCTTCTTCTTCCACTAATAATAATAGTAATGCGTAATAATGATAATAATGCAATTCCCATCTACTCAGAACAACTCACTCTCTAAAGACGCTAACTAATACTGCAAAGGTGGCTAAGCACCATTTCACAAAATGTTCTATACCTTCTTTGTCTATCATTATCATTCATCTATCAATGTAGTAAAATATAACATTAATGCTACAAAAGAACAGTAGCATGCCTACATTAATAGTAGATACGGTCACTACAGAAGCTTCTTTCATTCATTTAACACATACCCCAGGTTGTAATTGATAATCAAATGTCGTGCAATGAAATTAATTTTCAGTTTAGGGGATACCAAAAAGTATTCCAAAATGTATGCTGAAGTGTACTGAAAAATCTCGGATTTGAGAGAATGCATCTAATCTACATTCTCAAATGGTATTACTTTGCTTAACTGTTAGTCGATACTATGTAATTAACCCATGAATTACATTTTCCTTTGTTTATATTCATAGAGCAAGATTTAAGTGCTTTTGAAGATATTTTATTTGTGGTAATTATCAAGATAAAGTTGCCAAAGTAAGAGGATTAAGAGAAAAAATGGATACGAAAGCATGTTTTATTATAACGGTAGCTTTTGAATTCATATTTACAGCTGTCAAGTTCTCGAAAAATGCATAATTTCACTTGAATACCTAAGCGTTAACAAAAGTAATGTCATAATTTCCAGCGTATGATTTGCAATGTCATTCATATGTCTGGCCCTATTCTGACGGACAACAGTATATCTCATTTGTGACTATACATTGATTAAACCTTGCTGACATTGCTTATTCAAAATGAGTGTGAAAGTTAAAACAAGAACCTTCAAATCGAATGTTAATTATTTGATTGCATATGAGGTTTAATTTCTGAACATGGATAATCAGAAATATAATTCCGAAAATGAGAATAAATATAATAAGAAGTGTGGACAAAGTCAGGAGCACATTGTTCATCAGAATGAACCTTCAGGACCACAAGATATTAGTGGTACATTAGTAACAAATAGAGAAATTGAGCATTTCGAATTTGCAAATAGAGATTATATGTCGGATGTCATTGTTACTGATGGAGACATCAGTGCTTTAGCCTTTGTAATTGAACAAACGCTTCTTGCTGAGAAGGTTGAACAATTCTGGAGACTGATCGATTTGCTCTCAGCATCTTAAGTCTATTTATAATGCAATTTTACTTACATGACGATGAAATCAATTAGGTACTATAGGACTTATTTAATCCTATGCTATAATACTACACATAGATAGTCTTTCATTTTGAATTCCAAAAATATATTCTCCAATATCATTATGTTGTAAAATGCAACTTGGACTTAGGTTCAGTGTTTTAAATAGCTTTGCTCTAATCTCTAAATTAAAGAGCGTTACTTATGCAATTTTTAAGGAATGGTTTTACAAAACATACTTCTTTCAAGTAGAGGGATATTTAAAAGAATATTAGCATTCACAGTAGTTATCGGTAACTTCCGTTTTGAGAGCCCTGAAGAGATACCCACGCATAAAGCGTGACAATTAAATTCGTAAATGTGGAAATGGTTTAGGTTTTGTATACCTTCTGCATCTCTTCATTTCTACACTTGGACAAATCCCAGTATGAGCAATTTTTGCTTGTATAAATCAAGTCCAGAATGAGTTATGATATTTTATGCACTTTTTAGATGCGTCTTGATTGCAGGTAAAAGCTGTTAATATTTATCGTAGGTCATGTACTATCGCTATCAGTAGACAAATGCAACGTCGTGCTGTACTTTATATCTTGCTTGGTGCTTTCCAGAGAGCGGAAATTGTTTTTCAGCTTCAATTATTCCTCAACAGCTTGCAGTTGCAAGGAATTTCCTTTATTTCTCTAACTATTATTTATTTCAAAAGGCGAACTCCAAGTTATTAGTATCAAATATCAAATGGTATATTAGCAGCTCACTTACTATTCACTACTATATTCACTAAAAGGTTTATTTTTATCATCAGTAACTTTTCATGTCTTTGGGGAAAATGCTAACAAATGCAAAAATTGCATTAAAATATTTATTTCAAATTAACAAAATATGTTCAATTGATTTCCTACGTAACCTCTACTTCAAATTAGAGAGTAAGTAGTAATGAAGAAATACTGCATTGAAAAGATATGCCTAATTTTTTGGAAAACACAAGCCAAATTTAATTTTCCAAACCAATAAACGACAGGTAATTTAACTTAAATTATTAAACTACAAATAATAATATATTTGGTTTGCCTTTTATTTACTGTATTCTGATTATTATTTGTAATTTTTAAGTAATATTATGTAGTTATCCGTAAGCAAGTGTATAGTTGTGCATTTACTATTACACTCCTTTAAATAGTTCGCAAAGAACCGTGATCTACCGGCAGAAAGCAGATTCCCTAGTGAGACTACGTACATCGTATATGCATTTACAATTGTAAAACTAGTTCACAAGCAGGTTTTCCTTCCGATCTATGTTGTTTTGAAGAATGTATTTGCAGAAGGTAGTTTTGTATAGCGAGTTACTAGCGAACTATTTACTAACATGAGAAATCCAAAGAGATATCTATTTCGGGCCCATCCATTGCAAAAGCAAAAAATAAAAACCATTGCAGCACGTGCAGAAGTCAGAAAAAGACCCAAGATTAGCTAGTTCAGTTAAAGTGAGTCAAACAGTCAAGACTCTTCTAGTAATTTTGCCCTGCGTGATAATGCGTATGATCTAAACAAGTATGGAAGCATGCACATGGCATTAAAAATACGAATTATTAGTGCTGTCATTGGACACTCCTGATTCCGTTAGATTTGCTTAATAACAATTTAATGCGTCCCATTTATTGCAGTTTAGTAATGTATTATTCATTGCTTCGTTATGTAAAATACGAGCGGTTGAGAAAATGAAATGAATACTTCTTGTTAATTATCTCAACACCGAGTAGCATATATTATTTCGCTTATAATATTATAGAAGAAAGTATATGTAGGTTTTTCGTCACTTTTTGTGTCCAGTACGTTAAAAGAATGCGTTTATGTATTACCTCATTTTTCATTGTGTTAAAGAAGCTACACAGCTATTTATTAAATGTGAATGCAAGCTAAAGTATATTTCTATTAAATTTAAAAGAACTCACGAAGTAGAACTTACACGATCCGGAACTTGCATTTGTGGAATACAAGAAATCAATATTTTAAAGTATGAAGCGCTTCTTTTCGGATCTGTTTCCATATATTTCATTAATGTAATGATAATTTTTGGTAAGGTAGGAGAACTATTTGTGTCATTGACAAACATAGTGGCCAAAAGTAGTCACACCACTGAAGCCCCAATGCACAGTAAACTATTAATTCGGTAGAATCATGATGCTCTGCTGTATATATTTAGTGAAAATAACCTCCGAAACTTTATTACTCTGATTTCTTAACAAAGGGAATATTTTTGAAAGCTATTGTAAACATATAACAATAAGATTGTATATTATGTCTCTGTAAATGTTCCACGCACACATCTAAAATCTATTTAACATCTAAAAGAATTATTTATTAAGCTGTTTCTGTTGTGGTTAAAATCGCGAAATTACTGGCAATAATGCAAAATTGCAAAAGTAGATCAATTAGGAGATTTTATGAAGGACAAATTGCCTAATTAATGTTACATACCTATGTGGACAAGCAAGGATTCTCCATTACATTTTTTTAAGTTGTACTAAATCCATGATATGATATCGCTACACATGAATATGGATATACTTACCTCATTGTCATAATAGACAGATAGCGTTTTGACCAAAAAATTAGGTTGACCTTAATTTTAGGTCGACTACGCTAAATTTAAGGTTTTTGGTCGTAGGTCAAGATTAAGTCGACCTAAAAAATAAGGATAAGGTACGACGTTATTTATCGTTGCCTAAAATCAATAAGCATGAATCTGGATTTCATCAATCAAAATTTCCATGGAAACCATAGAAACAAATCCCGATTTAAGACTCGACTGCCATTAGGGTCTGACAGATAGACCGATTGAACGCTAACTGTGTGACGTAAATAGCGAGCACACAATTTCGCGACCTTAAAATTTGAATTTAGCGTCAGCGAGATAAGGTCACCGTGATAGGGTCAAGGCAACGCTATCTATCTAATGTAATGCATTATATCTGACAGTGTCCTTTATTTAATGATTTATGTACTCTGGAACTAGTAAATATACGTTACCGTAATAAAATTATGATTTTTGTGCGTGAGACTCAGCCATTAGGAAAACTTGTTGAATTAATCAGTGAATAATTATAATGATCACTAATGATATATCTATAAAGAATTACCATTTGAGTACATAGCAAATTATGCCTCGAATTCACAGAAGGACATGCTGAAAAATGAAACTTTTTTATAGAGGTATTGTGAATATATTTATGAATGCATATTTACTTTACACATCACACCTTTCGTGTTTGTAAGCAGGAAGAAAAGCCATGTGAGCAAATGTAATATAAATACCTAAGAATCGCCTGTTATTCCTGAGATATCTGTACAATCGAGTTAAGAACAATAAAATGCATGTATGATGAAAATTCTCTGTGTGAAAATTTATTGCAAAAAATAAAATATGTCGGACCACCTGTAAATATTGTACTAATTGGAAAATACAAAATAAAAGTGTTGACTTACATAGTGCCTGAGTTAATCCATTGTACTTCTACATCCAGAAGATGAGATCATAAATCATTGAAGCGATGCATTTATCCCGCAATCCAGTTGTACTTGAGATAGCAAAAGTCTAGACAGTGAGACAGCGTGGTAATAGTTTCCTATGGTTGCAAATATTTCCATGTAACTATAATTGGCAAATATTTGGCACATTTATTTGTTATGTAGATAATTGGCATCCAAAGTAGTTATCTTCCGTTAATGGAAAAGTTTCTTAAAGAGTAATTACCGACTTAAATCCCAACACTGTCCAGCATAACTTTTACTTGAAAACTTTGCGTATTTAATGTGATTATATGTCACCGTCAAGTTTCAGTCAATGCTCGCCAATGCCATTCTGAATTGACATGTAAGTCTTATTCATTTTACTTGGTTAATTATTGTGTCTTTTAATTGCAGATTGCTTTTCCTTTGAAATATCCATTTTGATTATTCACTCTAGTTCCCGTTACGCACTTCAACTAGTGCAAATGATTAACAAAAAATGCTATTCATTTTCCAAATATACGCATAACTTATTAGTGTCTCGTACATAGTATTTGTAGTTAATATTTGACACAGTTGTTTACGTAATTAAAAATACTTACTTAAATTTTGTATTATACTTGTGGCAAAGTTAGCTACTTTATGACAGAGTTTGGCGAAACTAGTACATAAGTATATCACTCTTTAGTGTACAGTAACTTATCTTAAAACTATACTTAACATTGGTTTTTTACTTCAGTACACAATAAGACAGCAAAGCTACACTTGTACAGACAACTCTACCTACATCTACTACAAATTATCACTAAAAATTAAGGCCAAAGTCAATTAAGTCGATGTGTCACGTCTCATTCCTCATTAAATCCTATTTCGTTGTATCAATTATTACATGTTACATTTTGAGCTAAATTTTACACCTATTTTGTCTTTTAATGCAAGTTGTTAAGCAGAGAACCTTTAAATTCCTTTATAACTCCACTAGTTCAGTTATAATTGGCGTATCAGTAGCTGCTGCATACATTAAATATGATATCACAATCTCGTCAGTTAATATCTACCTACAATATTACATAAAGTTTTTGTTTTGTCTGCAATATAAATCTGACTTGGCTTTAAATAGTATTCCTAATGTCACTAATTACATTACTACGATACTATATTATTACCAGCTATAATGTTATTTATTGATAACGGGAATGGTGCAAGATTTTAGAAGTTGAAAAAATTAGGATAAATTCACAATTATTCATATGTGATAATGCTACTGCTAAGGACGTACATATTTTACATCCAATCTCAACAACCTTATCATTACAATAATCAGAAGGCTTATTAAATACAAACTAAAATATTATTTAAGCTGTAATATTTAAAAAAGTAGAATGTAAGATAAGCAGAGTGCATTTGAATTGCTTCTGCATGTTATATGCACATTGATAATTTAACTCTTGGAAAGGTTTTGCAGTATCCACGAATTATAGGTGAAGGTTAATTAAATTGCACATGTATAAACACGGAATAATTTATTAATTTATTGGCACTGATTGGAAACTATGTGTTAATTCCTATTAAAATGACATTTTTAGCGGGGCTAGCACTTGTTATTTATGTTAAGCAAGAGTTGGAAGAAGAAGAGAGATGGAAATGTTTTTAGAGATGTTATGTAGAAAAAGTGTGAGTTAGAGAATGTTTAGAGTTGAAAGCAATTGGATAAAGAGTGAAGAGAATTTGTCTTTGAAGTGTCCAAGAGGAAATCCAATTGTCCAGGAAAGGGAAACTGCACAGAATTGGGGAAGATAAGGGACCGAGGATTTAAGGTACAAGGACAACAACAACAAGGCTAAGCGACGACAAGAACACTTACAACTTACCTAAACCATCACACACAAGATTATTTTATAGAGATGTATAAACAGATTTCCAAAACATACATACGATACATACATACTTATACTAGATATATTGCTTCTTTGGTCCTTTCCATCCTGATTCCAGGACAGAACAGACAGTAGTGCAGAATTCCAGCATCTGTCCTTATAAGTAGCATTATGTTTTGTGTGGAGGAAGATGTTTTCGGTAGACGGGCATATTACACAATATCCTCCTTTCATGTATAGGTATTACTATTTACGAACACTTTGGAGTCACACAAGTGGAGAAAATTAGTGGAGAAAGTCGACAGAGGTCGGATCGGGGTTTACTTTCCCGGGAAACTTTAGGGTTTCTTACTACTCCCACATTCGACAAATAAAATCTCTGCTTTTCAAAACTGACAGAGCTATTCGTAGAAGTCTTAGCCATGTGTCAGAACTCATGTCAACGTAAAACTATTCTAGTACTTCCCTACTTAGCTACCTATTTCTACATGCATCCTATTCTTAGGTAACAGTAGTAATCAGAACCCATTTCATTCATTCGCAAATACAGATTGATGCATCGGCATTGAGTTTTTGTAAACTAATAAATGTGCACAATTACAATACAAATGAATAAGTAGTAAATATACTACAAAAAGATTGTTTTGGGGAGAAGTGATCTAGTTATCCAATGCATAAGTGTAAATGTAAAAAGGCAAGTGATATTGAGAAACAATTTTTGTGTAATTCAAATTCATTCAAATATCAATTTTAGAAGTAAATATAGTAACAGAAAAAGTACATAGCAATGAATTCATTATCTTTATGGCTTTTTGAAGTAAGCACATTTCAAAAAATTTCTTATGCTGCGTAGGTTGATGGGTAGTTCTTGTGCAAATTGAAGAATGTAGTGAACCTAACAGAAGCCACTTATAAGAAGTGTAACAAAGGCGGTTATTTTATGTTGTACTTCAAAGTTTCCATTAGATCTTCACATTTACTAACGTGAGACTCGGAATTCATTTACTTTCAGTGAGGACATTGAAGAATCCACTGAGCAACCATAAAATTAATCGATTTTGATTCATTAAGTTGTTGCCGCTTCGAAGATATAACATTTTGATAGTTGTAAGTCTTAACTCTGAAGACTTCTTCCTATTAATATTTGGAAATACAATTTAGGAGTTATGTATTTTATTTGTAATTTCCTTTTTTAAATTTCTTTCAGAGTTTTCAATGTCCATTATGTCTTACTTTGTTCTCAGTTTCTCAGAAGCTCATGTCGTCAAACTAGAGATAAATGATTGAGTATGTGATGCATTCCAAATGTGTGGCTCAGAGTATAACTGAAATCCAAGACAGTGGGTTGTGATTGTGATATAATTTATTGATGCTCTACACAGTGAAACAATTACTTGCCGCTTTTGAAGCAAATTGTTTTATTACTTCTCAACAGCAGTGTTGGAAATTATCCTTTATCTACATAAGTGTTGAATGTTGATTATAATTAACTACAATCTTCGTCCCCATAACCTTTTCGTTATTCTTTTTTGAAAACTTGTAAATGCGTTGAAAGTGTGATATCCTATTATATATTCTGGAAAATCAGTTAGAAATATTTCGTTTGCCATTGCAAAGTCTTAAATTATTTGCAATTTAAATCTCTATTGTTTGATTTTTTTTACCGATAAAATTGAAACCCGAGGATATTAGCTTAGTTGTTCTATGAGACAATTAGTCCTAAAATTTCGTTAGCATTTGTCAATTTGGCATCTTATTTAGAACTCTTAAGAAATGGCTGGGCGATATGGAGTTTGTGCTTACCAAAGATCGTTTAGAGCTACTCTGGCACCTCAAAAAAGCCTGTCACACTTTTTACCAAAATACAAAATGCTGCTACGAAATTTTCGAAGCGGCTTAAGTGGGCCTCATTTTTCTGACAGTGCAGCACGACAAGATTCGCAAGATAAAGCAACCGTGAATTGCTGCAATCAGAATGACTCTGAAAAATTGAGAAAAGAATCGTTTGAAGTTGGAAGTGTCCTAGACTATTTTGACCTAAGTCCGTCTCTTGAAAGTTTGGAGCAGTGGAAAAGTAAACTAGTCAGCACTATGCTAGTCTATCCCAACTTTGTTTCAAAAGAAGAAGAGGAAAATCTCATGAAAGAAATTGAGCCATATATAAGTCGCCTTCATTACGAAAGTTCTCATTGGGACGATGTAAGTTACCCGTTTTATTTCCCCCTCCCAGTCCATTATCTAAATGAATATTAATGTGCATCTTAAATATTTTTAATTAACTGCTGACTGTATTTTTAGGCAATTCACGAATACCGAGAGACTGAAAGAAGTCGATGGAATAAGAAAAACGAAGTAATTATTAATCGCATACGAAACTTGGCTTTTCCACCAGGTGTTCCTCAGTTGAAATTAGTACACATATTGGATTTAGCTAAGAAAGGAGTTATTAAGCCACATATTGACAGCGTTCGGGTGAGTTTCTAAATATTACATGCCTATATGGTTTATAAATGAATTTTAGTGCTGATTTTGATCAAAACATGTTTTTAGTTTTGTGGCAACACAATAGCAGGAATAAGCCTTCTTTCAGACAGTATTATGAAGTTGAAGCATGATGTACAAAAGGAATTTTTCTGTGATGTATATCTTCCGAGATATTCCCTATATGTTATGAAGTAAGAATCGTTTTGATTATTTGATTTCTGGAAGTATTAACTAATTTTGTAATAATTTGTCATTCTAATTTTTTGTAATTTGTAATTAACAGAGATTTTGCCCGCTATGAATTCACTCATGAAATATTGGGAGAGACTGAATCAATGTTTAAGACAAAACATATATCTCGAGACAGAAGAATTTCTATTATTTGTCGTAATGAACCTGAGGAGGATTCGAATACACCTGGTCCTATTTTCAAAGCTTTAAAAGAGTAAGAGTCAAATGATCCACATGAAAATTAATGCATCGTAATTATAATCGCTGATAGTCAACACAAGTTATAATTTATTCAGCCCGCCTAAAGAAATGCAGTCGAAGAATCTAAATATTACTGTCAAATCGACTATAACTTTATTTCGATTTGAAAATAAAATTAACCTTGTACTCTCGAATTTGACTATCAAATTTTTACCAAAAATTTTTAGATGAGGAATATTTTCCCCTTCTAGTCTACTAAAGTTTATTTTCGACTTGACTGTTAATGTAATTAGTTATTGTGAACTTGTTTCAATTAATAAGTTTTATTATTATACAGGCATGCTAGGGCTAAAAACGGGCTACTGTGAGAGAATTTAGTTTTCAGAGATAGAAATGAATTTTTAGTTTGCCAGAGCAATTAAATTGTTCGGGAATATTAACTTTACGATAGACACGTTTTGTAGAAACTTAGAAAGTTCAAGTTTATTAACATTTTTAAATAGGAATTTCCATTATAATGTCTATTTGAAACAGCAACGCTCAAATGAATAAAACTGATTACTTATTCAGAAACCATACATACATGTGTGGTCTTTTATTTATTTATTGTTACTGTATCTTATATTTATTCAATAGTATAGTGTTTTCAAATACAAATTGCATACCAAACATTCGTTATTTTACCATTAGTTATTGGGTCTTACACAATCGTTATTTACCAGTAATTACAATTTCTTGAACATTGTTTGCCTATACTTACAAGATTCTAAACAATCTTTATTTTACGTGTCGTTACAAGTCCTTATTTATTATTTCCTCTGAAGTTTACATGGTCTTATGAATTATTTGACCATTATAGTTACAAGTTACATCTCACTAGATTATTTATACTTGTAGTTAAAAGGAATTGGAAATGGATTTAATCTATTTAAACTTCCTGTTTGTCTGCTAATTTTCAATAAAGTCTACGTAGCCTATAACATACAATACTCACCGGTAATGAGTTTGTAGTAAATATTACAAATTTCCAAATCTTCCTAATAATATGTTTCCTGTCAAATTTCAATAATTTCACCTTCAGTCACAATACAGTAAATATAATTTTACCTGCAGTTATAAAACAAGGTAGAGAAATTATTTTACCCCCAGATAATTGTACAGTATAGGAAGATGCTGTATGTTTTCATTTGCACCGTCTGTCTGTATTCTCTTTAAGTCCACCTTCCCATGCAATCACACCCGAAAGAAATAAAGAATTTCTTTCAAAGTGTGTTGCTGCGGTCCACATATTTCACAAATTTGAAAATGGTGTCAGTCGGTCGTTTAGTACTCTTATATAACCTAATGACATAGCATAAAACGACTGTGACCTCGTTGTAATGGTAATTTCTTTTCTCGCTGCTGCCACAAACAGTGTATCTTTTTATACTCATAATGTGCAGTGCTGCACTGGCTTTCTCACACTTGTACTTTATTACAAGACTTCAAATATTATGTTTATTTGCAGTTGCAAGTTTATCCTTCTACATTAACAATGTCTTAGGTATTATTCCTCAGCACAAGAAAGTTTGCAAATAATTTTGCCTCTTGTTTTAAATCTAGTTACTAGGTCTTCTAAGTTTAATAAGGCATCATTTTAAACTGAAATAATGTTTTGCATGCATGAGTTGACTATTTTAATTTTTAATTATTATTACAACATAACACTTTTTTTGATATTTACATGATTTGAGCTGAATAGGTTCACACTCATTAAAACTACATTGTGCTAATTGTTACATAGATATGACATTGCATAGTGCTATATTGTCAAGATCATTCAACCATGTCACAGTTTACAGTTTGCTTACAAACCTACGCAATTTTGAGAAATTATTCGGATATACTTTACTAAGGCATCCTTATTGCGAAATATTATTTGCGCCTAGACAACTTTACTTGTCAAGGTTTTTGAACTTATAGCATTATGGTAACAAAATTCGTGTCATTGCATTATTATAACATACAATTTGTCATACAATTTAATATATAATACGTCCTTCCTAGGCATTATTAACTGTATTGATTAATACTTACAAAACTGAGAGTTTGAGTCGGAAAGCAGGAGATTTATAAAAATTCCTTATTATTACCGTTGATATGGTTTTGTGTACGCTTTGCCAAGAGACCTACATTTCGCCTCTTTCTCCATAAGGTCGCAATGCCTATTTCTGCTAAAACGTAATTGTAAAACCATGTAACATCTCCTCCGTCTACCTACATGCTGAGACTCAATTAGTCAATTCAGGGAAATACAGGAATACAACATTTCAAAAGTCCATGCTGGTACCCATTTGCATGGTTGTATGTCAAAATCAATTTTTGGAAAGCTAAAACTATAAGTCATGCAATTTAAATCAAGTGAAACCAACATGGAGTTTACAATAATTCGAAGGCTTTCGTTCTAGGGTTTTTCTCTAAAGGAGACACTTAATCAAATAATATGACATACAAACTTTCGGTATTGCCTCAACTATATTTTTATAACGGTGAATGTCTTCAAATAGGAAGAATTGTACTTTTAGAACTGAAATCTAGGATTTCATGTGTTCTAAATTTACTCTATATTTACCAATCTTACTTCAATCAGTTCAATGTTTTCGAGACAATTGGACACTTGAAATATTGACAAAAGCCTAGTTACGCTGCTATAATCAATGTTGTCATTTTTTATTTTACATTTACAGCTTATGGACCACTATAGAGCCTTTGCAAATTCAACTCACTTATATTTAGTATAAATAACGCACTAACGCAGGCAGGCATCATGGTAAACTCTAAACTCTATTTAATACTTATTTTGTCTGAAACATTGTACTTAATATTTCTATAAATAGTTCATACTAACTACTGGATTGCAATATAAATGTTTAATTAATTCTATTTCCTCCGATTTTGCAAAAACACTAATTATTACAGTATGGTACGTAAAACGTTGGATAATTTATTATTGGTATGTAAAACGTTAGCTATTCTACGACTATTACAGTATGTACGAGGAATAACATCGTCTAATCCACAATTATTACAGTATGTACGAGGGAAACGTCGGTTAATCCACAATTATTACAGTATGTACGAGGAATAACATCGTCTGATCCACAATTATTACAGTATGTACGAGGCATAACGTCGTCTAATCCACAATTATTACAGTGTATACGAGGGAGGAATAACTTCGGTTAATCCACAATATTACAGCATGTACTAGGACAATATCGGCTAAACACGAAAAGACACTGGAATTGAATTTTGAATAGATAGGTAAAGTATTGTTTTGCTTTTATTGAGCACAATATTTAAGGAACGTGTGCGTTTTCCTGTTTATACACAGCATGGAATGCGTTTCGGATCAGAGCATAAGGAAAGCAGGATTCTAAAAGATCCATTGTTAGAAATGGCGATTCTTGAACAATCTAGAAATAGTTGCATTGATTAAAACAGTGATTTTAAGTAAGGAGACAATGTAAAAAGTGATTGACAAAAGACAAAGTACCATGTCTAAAAGGAGATATACAGATTCCCTGTTTTTCACTGCTTCTTTGTCGGCCTCTTGACCTAAGCGTAAAAGACTTGACGATGCCAGCTGAAACACGACAACGTATGAAAGAAATTAGAATTCCGTTGACATTAAATTGAGTTAAGTAGGTTGAAAAACAATTCGATATTATAGATATTTTCTCACAGCAAGAAATTCTTTCAAGCGATCTTCAATGTCTCTTTGACCCCAAATGGTAAAAAGGGCTCCAAATATAGCGTTGACGGCTGCGGCTAGGCAGTGAATATTATTTGAATGGCCTTCTAAGGATGCCCGGTAAACAGAACCATCAATTCTTGCCAATTTTGGAATCGAGACAGCAACAAACACCATCAGGAGACAAGCTAATTGATATTCATCTTCCCCAGTTTCTGTAGAAAAATGCTAAATTTCAGCAGTTCCAATTTACAATCAATACACCCTTGATTTTTTACGACTTACCATTTTTCTGACTTCTTAAAGCGTACACAAGGGTTGGATCAACTTTGAGAGGAATTCCGGCAGCAGAAGCCATTTCAGCAACATTCTAATATCATTCAGAACATTACCTCGGTTAACAATTTAATTAATGGATTTTGTGACATGAGTTGAACTAGTAATAAAATATACGTAGGTAGATAATGCTTAAATATCTTACTATAGATTCCCCATTCGGAGCATGATCATGAAAATCTAATATTGAACTAAGTAGGAATGGAATTCGGTCAATCAGAGTATCGTGAAGGGCTTCTTGAGTTAATTGTCGAAACCGTAAGATCATACCAATGATTGTCATTCGTTGAAGAACACTCTCTACATCTGAGAAATTAAATTAGAAACACAAGTTAGCAAGGAGTGACCGGTTATTCTGTAATTAGTTTGTTCTTGCTTTATTCACTCAACTCATCTTACTCTGAAGCTTCCTAAATAGGTCTTTCATGATATCAGGTTTATCAAAATTCGTTCGAAGGGCCATCAATACATCTTTATTTGTCGCCACCATTTTCTACGCAAATTCAAAAATAGCAGCATTTGTAGCAATTTTATATTACAAATTCCAGATGTTTATTATTGTATTGTAGGCATACCTTGAGTTCTTGAACTTGTCCAGCAATTTGCCACATAAGAGTTTCATTTAGGTGTTTCATACCATAAGGACCGATAAGTTCAGCAAGTGCACGAAGTTCTGTGATGTCAGAAAATTCTTCGGCACTAAAGGGAACGGCATCCCCAGGTTGTAGACTCACAAATGCTTTTTGATTTCCAGAAAAGCATATGTTACCCGTGCTTACTCTGCGAAGTAAAACTTCAGAGTACCATTGCGTGTAAAGAACAGCTACGGTTTTTTCTCCATGACTGTCCACTTGTTGTGTTTGTTGCAGCAAAACATTGTTGAACACACGGGTCATGTCTAAGTGAACTGAAAATTCAAAATGCCAAATAAATCTTCTAATACATATTATATCATAACTTCTGTAATAACAAATAACGCACCATAATTTTCTACTGTTTGAAGGACGTTCATATATGCTCTAACACTCGCCAAAAGTTCCGACGGTTTAGCAATTTCATTTGTGTCCGGATTGTACATAACCATTCCAACAAGTGCTCTAGCAAACCTGTTTTCTAAATGTTGGTGCAAATATTCCTTGGGAGCAAAGGTATATTCCCAGACTGATATTGAGGGACAATAATTTATTGCATAGCACAGCTCGGTCAGGGCCATATGAAGTTTGTCCATTCTGTTAATCCCAAATAAAATTATGAAAAAGTTACAGATTGCCAATACATTTAAATAGTTAATTATACAAGGAAAACTCACGTAGTCAAATCCTCTCTTGTTTTTCTAAAACTTTCAACTCCTGGCTTATTTATTTCAGGTAACGGTTTTTTATTTTTATCCTTTCCCTTTTTTCGATGAAGATGATGGGCTATTAAAGCAGCACAATGCTTTGGAAGAAGCTAAAATAATTTAATATTAATTATAACTCATATACCCACAAAAGTTTCAGGTCATTAAAAATGAGAGTTCGCACTGACTTTGTCACTTAGCGTGCATTGTTCATCGCAAATAGTTGTAATAATATTTTTTGCCTCTTTGGCCATCTCATCTAAGAAAATGTTGACAACGGACAAGCTTCTTTCACGTATGTGATGTCTCTGTATTTCATGAAATAAAATTCTTGGTAAGCGAATCTGAGTACTCCAGCAATTAACTACTAAAGCAAAAACAATTTGGAAAGTTCTACCTCTTCGGGGCACATTTCATGAGTACAATGCTGGAAATGACTACAAATTAAAGGAAAAGCCACAATATATCTGTTCTGAGCTGGAAACTCCAAACACATGTGAAATTGATCTTCAAATATCTTGTTATAAAAGCTGTAATTAGAAATCATGAAACATTAGCACACGTTAGATTTACTTTTAATGAGGATATTTAGGAAGCACGTAGAGAGAATTAAATTTTACCAAAACAGCGAGAGATCTGACGTTTCGAGAAGTAGTTCATCTTGAAAGTCAACCAGTTTAAGATGAAAAATGGTTGTATTCATGAGGTAAGATAAACCTTGAAGTCTACTTACAGAATGAGACATGACTGAGTGCGAGAGGAAAGACTGTAGCCGATACCAGTCAAGACGGATACCACGAAAGTCAAAGATCTCATTATCTTCAACTGTTAAGAATCATGGAGGCAATTAGTATACCTGAAGCTGATTTTTATCATGTTATTCAGCATTTTGATGGTAAAATATGAAGTTTATAATCATATCATATCAACCTTGTTTCACGGACAAGTTCGAGATAGTATTGTAGATAGAAGCAAGGATCATGGACTCAGTTTCTAATTTGGCGAAATTCCCGAGAAGTTGTCCTAGGGCTGGTCCATCATAGCAAGACAAATACTGCACGTAGTATCGCTGAATCACTTGACTGTATTTTCTCACCAAAGCTGCAAAGAAAACAAAATTATATAAAGAATTTCACATCACAACAATCTTTGTGCTCCGCCAGTTCATTATCGCACACCAATTAATTCAACATATTTGCTACCATGTTCCCGTTATTTTGTAGCACCAACTTCACACTGCATAATGCATACGCTTGTCAGAATGTTACATATTACAGGGATAACTCTCTACTATCTCCACAATGTGCATTAGTCTCCACAATTTACAAGGTGGTTAAAATCAAGTTGTATAAAATATATTCTGGCGTAAACAAACCTCTTAGCTCTTCCATGTGGAACAAAAGTTCAGGAAGCTGTCTATCGATAAGATCTTCGGTGGCTTTACTCCTTCCTTTGTGCAAAGGTGGATTATCATGATGTCTCAACAACCAAACCACTTCATCCCTAGCGTAGCATAGTCCCATAAATACATACAGGGCCTAAGGAAAAAAGAAGCTAATGTACAATCTACCCATTTCTCCCATAGTCAAGGTCAGTACAAATTATTGAAAAAAAATTACATACATGCACAAGCAAAATAACAATTTCAGGCATATAATTAAAAATATACTGTTAATATTTTCTTAGACGAAAAGAACCAGCAATTCATTAAGTAATTATTCAATGTTTACATATCCGAGGATTTTTTGAAAATAAAGTGGGACATAAAAGTTGTGAATGAAATGATATCAAATATTCAGTTGTAATAAATTACTATAATATGTATGGATTTACTTTTGGACCAAGAAGACCAGGTTGATCTGTCATAACAAGAGCCATTTCTTTCAACGCAGTTCTAAAAAATTTTCTACGTTCTCTATGCATGAGGGCACTGGAAAATTAAAATCAAGTTTTTATTTGAGTTACAAACAACTAATTGTTTACGTAATTTTTTAAAATTTGCTGATTATGCTTCTGAACAATTTTTTGATTTTGGAAAACTTACGCATTTTGCACAGCATAATTGCAAGCATCTTTGACTTCTGAAATTCGCTTATTATATCCCTTTATGGTATCAAAAAACGCGTTGACATAGGAATGGATATAAAGCACTTCATCACGAAATAGTGTTACAACCCAAGAAGATCGAAGTGCCGATAACCACATTTCATCCGCGGCTAACTGAGCATTGTTCAATGCTTGATGGCACAACATGTAACCGACTGTAATGAATATAAATGACGCAATCGTTAAAATGTGTCATTTACAAAACAGCATTTTGTTTCCAAGAACTTACATATGATCCATCTTTCCATTGTATCCAGTGACAAATATTCGCATGGCGTTGTGTCAGTCCGTGCAGGAATTAGCAAATATCCCGGCTGAGCAGTTAAACTAAGCATTTGTTTTTTTCTGAGACAACATAAAATATTTTTCCAAGATCATTTCATCAAGCAAATACAGTAACTTATTTCAGAATATTTGATAGATCACAACTACCTTAAGGTATCGGCTTCAAGATTACGTCTGGGATAAATATTTTGCAAAGATACTAATGCTCTAACAAGCAGTTTTGAATGAGGACCAAATTCTTCTGATAGTTTCTTTAAAGGAGGGTCGTATTCCAAAATCATTTGCCCAAGCCTAGGGAAACTTGTGTCTCTATATTCCGTCAAAAAATACAAGCATTTTAATAAAAAATATCTTAAAATAATTAAACCTTATTGTATGTTGTACAATTTGGTGATTAGTATTGTACTACGTATTATATTAAGGCAAGTTTAATTAGCAGACAGTAAGAAAGACAGAAATACTAACGCAGGATTGTTTGCCATTTCTTGAGCAACATGGAAGAGGCCTAGAACCGCTTTTCTGTCTTCAACACGAGAAAGTAATATCATTAAGGTTGTGTAGGTCACTACCAAGTCTAAATATCCTTTGGCCAAATCGAAATTCAAAGTCTAAAAACAGAATATAGAATAAAATTGCAGAAAAATGTAATAGAACTTTATGCACAACAATTAAAAAGTAAGCTAAAGACTTACGATGTCAAGTTCAACTTGACACGCATCCATGATGGTCAGTAATTCGGAAACATGATCTTTAAAGTCCAAAAGATCAACGAAAGTATAATAATACAAATGTAATGTTTTTGTTATTTCCCCTCGATACTGGCCAATATTTTGTACCTAAGTGAATCATAAAATCAGTAGTAGTCATTTTGCTAATACAATAAATTCATAAGAAAAAATATAAGAACAGTTCACTCAATACCTGTTTAATATCGATATTGGGAAACCGTTTTACAATATGCTTGATTGACGACTCCAAGGATTTTTCGGACAGGAAACCAGGTTTGGATTTTGTATCACCGCATGCCTAATTGTTTAAGTAAAAATTATCATTATAAAGTATCATTAAACCTATAACTTAAATGAACTATTAGGATTCAACTTTTACAATTAAAAGTACCTTTTTAATGTTGTAAAGTCGAGTTAGTAGCCCCACTCCCCTATCACTAAGTATAGTGAGCTTTTCGGCTAATTTTTGCTGAGTGACATCCATTTTCACAGTATGTCCTAGAAATACAAACACAAAACATTTTAATCACTAAGCTACCAACACAATTAAAAATAAAAATGCATTGTCACCGACCAGAATTACAATTTTAAAATCCAAATTAAAGTAAATACTAAGAAAGTACGCTGATCCTTGAATATTGACACTAATTATGACCGAAAATCTATCAGTGTATGTTATGTCTTACTTTAACTGTCAAAACTGTCAATGGGAGTTTTATTTTATATAGCGGATGGATGCAGTAGGGAAACAGGCAATGTTAAAGACACCCATAGTTTGGTTCTACGGCAAATTTTTAGAATTAATTAATGTATTTTGTATGTAAAACTGTCAACTGTGACATAAGAAAAGAACACCGGCTTGACATTATCTTATCGATCATTATATTATAGGATTTTAGAAATTATAAATGAAGTCACGTACCTTTGCGAATATACTTGGGCACTGCACTGGGCAGGGTTCGTTTTCAGCATAGAGAGTATTTGATATCCATCGTTCACACCACAGACTACTAGATGGTAATACGGATCATGTGTTTACATTTAGAATGCGGTTTCTTCAATATTTCTGACTTTGTATGTGTAGTGAGTTGTCTGCTGCTAAATTCGCCTGTCTTGGTTCGTTTTTACATTGCAGATTGCACCGTACCGAACCGACTGCCAACCCGAGTCAGTCCAGACTGCCAAAACACGGCAAAGTGTTAATAATCAGGTTTTGTCTGCTGTCCCTAATCTGTATTTCAGGTAAATTTTAATTATATCACACAACCCCCATCAAAGTTAATCAGAAGGCTGGGACATTGCTTGTAGGTTTAATAATACTTTAGCAAAAACTTTAGAAATTGACAATTGACACGTTGTAGAATAATCGCTTTTGATATTCGTAAAGCTAAAGTAAGCCAAATTTGATTGCTGTGACCTACAAGCCACGTATACCAACAAGATAAAATTCAGGCAGACATTTTTCATAAATTATACAAAGAATATATTAGAGGAGATTAATATTGTATAACGGTATTGCTTTTCTAGCCGATATTGGAGAAGATTACAACAAGGCACGTTGCAGAAAACTGCTGTCGAACGCTGACAACCAAATTTCGGAAGAAATTCTTTCGAGTGGAATTTATCAGCTGTCATTCATATCCTGCGGTTGGTCGTTGAGTTTGCTGAATGCTCCCTTAAGTCTTTCTTTTTTGAAAGGTAATAACCCTCAACTTGTAAAAGTATTCTATAAATAAATATGTGATACGCCGTAAACCAATTACTGAAAGCGATTAGTGTATTTCTGAATTTGCGGCCGGGGATAGTGGTTTCAACAATAACATGTATTAAATTAGAATTGGTTTTGCAGAATCTATCATCATGAAGGCAGAGAAACAAGAGTCGTTGTTCCAGCAGTATATGGCGATTGCCATTGTCGTTGCTGCTTATTGGTAAGTAGATGTCAAATGTATTTAATTCAATCATGTTTATTTTCTTTTTTGTGTACATACTATATGTACCTTTGTATGTAAACAGTAAAATTATTTTGTACGTTACAGGGTGATATCCATTGCCACTGTATTTGTGAACAAGTCTTTGCTTAGTGCACAGCAAGATTTTGATTCTCCGATGTTTGTAACTTGGTTTCAATGTGTATTCACATTTTTGGTATGTATGATAATAAAGAAGATTAAAGGTCGACTTGGCGGCTGTGGCGACTTTCCAGACATACCATACAACAGACACTTGATGCTTAAGGTAATTTGTTTGTTCCCCAAATCAAAATCTGGTCAGCTTTTGAATGGTTATGACAAAAATATAATTAGCAATAGACTTAAGATTCACTTTTATCTAAAAAGGTTTAAAATGCGGTTTTCACAATAGAGTATAACTTTTGTACTTTTAGATCTTGCCTCTGTCCATTGTATTTGTTGGAATGGTAACATTTAACAATTTGTGTCTGAAGTATGTGGGAGTGGCCTTTTACTACTTGGCACGATCCTTGACTACAGTAACCAATGTGATTTTCACGTTTGCTATTCTTAGTAAGTACAAATCTAGTAACTATTATTTATAATTGTTACAGCATTCCTGTTTTCATCAAATATTTCCTTTTATAGAGAAAACGGTGTCGACTAAAGCAATAATCTGCTGTGGCGTAATTACATTCGGATACTTTTTAGGTCTTGACCAGGAAGGGCTTACAGGTCAGTTCCCCTGCTCTGCATTTTAAACTTTGGATTGAATGCATACCACAAAAATAAAATACTTTTGTTGGTATAGCTGTTAGTAATCAATTGTGAGGTTCGCCATTTATTTTACTTCATGGTTCTCTACTTGACCAAAAATTTTTCTTAGGAGTTGTGACTACACAAGGCATTGTGTATGGCGTCCTGTCTTCATGCTGTGTATCTCTGAATTCCATATTCACAAAAAAAGTTCTACCATGGGTGGACAATTCCGCTTGGACTCTGACATTCTACAACAATGTCAACGCCAGCATCATGTTTCTTCCATTGATGTTTATATTTGGAGAACTTCCAAACACTATTTTCCTGTCTCAAATGAGAGAACTGCTGTTTTGGATGTTGATGGTCGTCGGCGGAGTTTGTGGAATATCCATCGGCTTAGTTACCGCTATGCAAATTAAGGTATGTTACGACGTTACGTTAATAATAGTGAAATATAACAATATAAGACTACGGTCTTACGATGGTGAATTATTTTTTTACGTTATTTGTTTCTCGTCTCGTTGAAAAAAGTATTTTGTATTTCAGCTGACATCACCCCTAACGCACAATATATCGGGAACGGCGAAAGCATGTGTTCAAACGTTGATTGCTGTATGGGCTTACAATGATACTAAATCTGAGGCTTGGTGGGCATCAAACTGGATTGTCTTGTTTGGAAGCGCAGCCTATGCGAAAGTTCAACAGCAAGAAATGGAAAACGAATACAACAAAAAAACAACTCTGCCAACGTAATTTTACCTATTCTTAACCTAAGACAAACCGTTAGACACCACACGAATTCTGATATCGTCTTTTGTAAGGACTATAAATACGCACTTGCTCCGTAAATGCTTGAAAAAATAACCGTATTTTTGTACATATCGTCGATAATTACTAAAGTGTGTCAGTAATTTATGAGCCCCAGGTAGCAGTTGTAGCACCACCGTAATGGAAATGACCCAAGATAATTGTATAGGAGATTGATAATTCTGAAAAGTACAGGTAGTTTCGTAGTCAGGACAAAATATTCAAAGTTCACTTAGGATCAAATTTTTAGAAATTTGAGCCAATGAATTCCACTGGTATGATACCCCTATGATACAATGTTCATTTGGCTCATATTTATAAAAATAATCTTTCGTATCCTTATCAATCTCTTAGACATTTACTTTGGAAATGACCCTTTTTAAAATATTAGTTACTTTTCTGAAATGCATTTAGTTATACATTTCTCAATATTCTGTAGTGCTAGTGCATTAGGGACCAGTACATTAATGACGCATGCTTTAAGCTCAATTTTAACCTCAGCAAAGACGATATCAGAAGTTGTTGTGGTTTAATGTGTCGGGGAAAGAATTTCGAATTCCCCAGAGCCCACCCAGCGACCCATTGCAATACTTATTGGTGGTCTTCTCTGGGGTGTCTTCATCGGCTCATCATTAGCAAAATTTTTTGAAGAAAGCGAATTATAATAGCAGAGCTAAAAATCGATTTATAAACGTAGGTTAAGGATGGTTCATTTGCTGAAATATTTTTAGAGATATATTTTCTGTTTTGGTACTTTTTATTATTATACCTCTCCTTTTTGCAAGTATCTTTTAAATACTAATAACTAACATTGATAAAAACAGATTGCTATAATAAGTTGCATTCCATAAAGCAATGTACGTTGCACTTCAACTGCTACATATGGGTTAGAAGTTAGTAACTATCACAGATATAGATATAGTGTTAATATAAAAATGTTAAAATAGACTCGTCATATAGATCCGCAGTTTAATTTTTCCATGATCAAAAGCAATAATGCAATCAGCTAGAGTCCCGTTATAGCTTCCGTTCATAATTTGATTTCTTGACAAATTTCTAACTATTCGTAGTAAAAATCGTTGAAATCAATTTGCTCTCATAGGTGATATATTAGTATTTTTGAAACCAAAAAATTAAAAGTTATAAACCCAAAGCAAGTAATAAATGTGATATATACTTGTATATTCTATCTTTAAGTATGCCTATCTTTACTACTTTTACTATTGACTATTTTGACTAGTAATTTGTACCACTAATTATTTTGCAGCAGCGTCAAACTCATAGATCCCGATTCTCCCACCTCAAGTTGAAATGTTGCACTTATTAGCCTTGCTGAGTTTTTTCATCCAAAGTCTGGATCGGTGTTTTCCTGCTTTATGAATGCCTTTGACTCTAAATCGCATGCGAGTCAATTTAAAATTTATAATAATGATTTGTAGGTGTTAGCTTTTCTACTGTTATCCTAGTCTACTACGTGATTATAGTCTTGCATCATTAGAACAGCTTTGTGCACCAGTACATTTACACCAATTTACAACCTTCCAATATTGCAGTTAAAAATCTATTAACAAACGATCAATGTCATTCTCTATAAAGCTATTACTTTTGGTAAAAATTTATAGGAGGAGAAAATAATTATACATACACTAATCTGCATGAATGTCCAGTAATTATTATTACATGTCTAATGGATTTTGTTGTTGTTTTCTATTTCAAGGCATCTACAATAAATGCTACTGTGCCTGTTGATGAGCTTAACGTGTTTGTTTTACCAAAGAGGATTTATGGCTTAGCATTGGTGCTTTAAATGTGTTATAATTAATTCTTTGAATTAAGTTATCAGAAATATTGGCTTAACACTAACGCTGTAGTAAAATTTATTTTATTTTTGTATGTGTTTGTCAATAATTAGTTAATTTGTATGAGCACACAAAATTCTCACTGTATTACTTTTATGTGATTTAATTTCATGAAGATTAATTATTTTTAAAATAGCCTCTTTGAATTCACACGTTGTTTTGCTACATGTTCAAACTAATTATTGATTTTAATATCCATTTGAAAAACGGTATAGTATACTATTTAAAGATATAAATGCCTTAGATTCCTGTTATCGTTATGCCATTGAAAAGCTATTTACGTGCAAATATATAGTTTTGTTGTTTACTAATTATTTTACATCTGACTTAGAAATAGATTCGCTGCCTGTCAGAAAGTTAGACAGAAATCCCTTTACGGCATTTGTTAAGTCAGAATTTTTTCGCGTTTGTACATTTGCATAGAATGAGATGATATGTATGCGTGTGTACGTATTTATGTATTGTACTACAATGATAGATATTGTAACTTCAATTTCAGTGTAAAATTTCTTTAATCTATTTTAATGGTCAAACTTTGATTTTCAAAATTTTAATCGTTGAATTATAATTCACAATGGCAATAATTGTATTGCTTAGCCCACAAATAATCTCTATCAACGCAAGGAAAGGTGAGATTTGTGGTGACCTGTAATATTATTTTTCTTTTATATTTACAAGGGATTTCAGATTCGAAAAAACCGTATTAGAACAATTTATCTTCTGAAAATCATATTTACTTAATTTACCGCCTTTTAAATAACAAGCAGTATTATTTATATATGTAAATGGTAAAGAATTGAGACTATTAATTTTGTCTCTGTAAGACAAACGTTGTTTGAAATAATATTAAAGTTTGTCCATTTACTTTAAAAGTAACCTGTTGCACAGCTAGTGGTACTTAATTTTAAGTAGCTGTTATTTGTAACATTTGATTTTTGATGTTGGGTGTATCTGTAACTGGAAACTTGTGTTTAAGTGTTGTTATTCATTAAACGACGTGATATGAAATTGTGCTGTTATGTATTTAATGGATGTATTTACATGAAAGTTTGTTTACCTAACTGCCCAACTGCGGAGTATTAAGAAAAGTGAATGAAGTGGAATAAGTGATGATGCGTTGTATTTGAAGAACTTAATTTTAATTCAGAATTTTAGTTGTTTGTTATCGTATACGGATTATGGATGTTATAATAGTATTACGTTAATTTTTGCCAGTGTTACCTAAATAATTATGAAGTCTAGTCACCGAAGCCTAAAGCTGCTTAATAAGGTGGGTTGACTGCTCTTGTACTTTAAATGCAAAATAAGATTACGAATTAATGTTTTGTTTAACTTTGCAAATAGTATTTAATTTCTACTATAATATGTATATATAAATATTGGTGGTAGGTAAAATGTGTGGTTATAGTTGCATTGTAAATAAGTCGAGATGATTGGGCTATAAAAACTGTTAATTTATTTTTATTCAATAAATGACTGCAATGACGGTATTTATGTATGTTTTATTCGGATATGATATAACTGGACCGATATTAAATAAATTGACATGCATTATACTTTTTCTGTTACATTTCCCTTATTTCGAGAATTAATTTATTTAGGCTTTACTCCAATATTGTTGCACCATTATAAAATAAATTGACATGCATTAGTTTTCCGTTACATTTCTCTTAAGATTTCCTAATAACAGTTTCAAATTATTGAAATACAATAAAAACGATTTTCTTAACAAAAACAAAGATTGGGTAGCATAAACACATTCTCAGTAAATTTATAACAGATTTAAGTACCTCTATTAGAATGGATAACATATAAATAAATAAATAATAGACAAATAATAATAAAGCAAACATAACATAAAAGCACTAATTATTACTTTATTACACTTTACATTAACTTTATTGTTCAGATTCCGTTTTCTGCTGACTCAGCTCTTCACATTTAACTCAAGCATTACATTACAATGCAGATTGCCAAAAGTTAGATTAGCATTCTGGTAATATTGCACACCACAAAACTTATTCCTTAGGTACAACTGACTCAACCTGTCAACGATTCAATGCAGTAATATATTCTAAATAATTAGTACAATAAGTAACAAATAAATAACCTAAAAACTAAACACAAAATAAAAAAAATTATAATAAGAGGATTTCCGTAACCCTTTTACATACGAAAAAAAATGTTTCCGTAAACCGTATCAAGGTATGTAGCGTAGCTGGCTCTATACACTAATATTAACTGGATAGCAAAATGTCAAAGATTTATTTCCGTATATAGGTACTCGTCATATACATAAATATTCTAAAAACAAAGACCAATTAATATGTAAATGTGTATGCGCTTTTGGAATTGAGCACAAACAAAGCCATGCAATTTCTTTGTCCACCAGTGATCATTTTCCTAAGGTGTCTTTTCGAGAATTTTAAATTTCCCTCTTCGAGTAAATTGTAGGTATCTATGCGAATATTGTACAAACAAAGGAAAGGTAGGCAGGTAATAAAATATTGAATATCAACAATTGAAAAGATTTAACAGCAGTTTCAAATGAGATATCTTTTGCGAGGAAAGTCAACTTGAAGATTGAAAGTGTATTTAGTCAGTGAATAGGTAATTAAAGTGGTTCAATAAGGTAAGACTTAGACATGACAAGTCTAGCAACCAAGACAGTGTTGTAAAGATAGTATTTCCAATAAACTAAATAAAGTGTGAAACGAGTAAATTGTGTTGAATTAGGTACTGATTCATGAAGTACGCCTAAATAAATGTTTCTCTGTTATCTGTACAACCATATTTATCTTTAGACGCAGTATTTAGCTTCTATTAGTATATTTCGGTATTTAAATGTGTAGTGTAAGCTTTTCAAAGAAGCTTGAAACATTTTACGGTACAACGTGACAAGGAAAATAAGCTGCAATTCAGCCCGAGAGAAATCAAGAAAAAGCTAAAGAGAACTTTTATAATCCCCTTTTCATTGAATATTTTGAAGTGGTGTACAAAATTTCGAAAGAGTAGTTACACTGGAAGTCTTATGTCGGATTTATAATAATAATTATCTTATAGCACTGTAATTACACATTAACTGCTTCTACAATTAATTCTCAGAAGGAATCGATGAATTCTGTAAAACCATAGTAAATAAAATTCGTTTCTCTAAAGTTTTTCAAGTGTATATCATTCTTAAAAGTTACTTGTAGTAAGTCAGTAAGACTTCATAAGAGTCCCTACATGTCTTTCAATCATTTTTACCCCCAGTACTTTCTTCCGCACTATCATCCTTCCTTTTTGTATGTACGTACGTTAGGTATGGAAATCAAAACTAAACCCACTCTAAAACATAACAACCTGTTACTTCAAGTCTTGGTTATTTAACAGCCTGTCCAGCTTCCCTAAACAGTACGGTACTAATCATTATTAATTACACACTTAATTAGAACGAGCGAGAACGTATAATATTCTAGTCAACAGCATACTATAAACTTTCACATGTAAATAAATTAAACGTAGTACCTAACTTAAATACTAAAAGTATTAATCAATGCAACCAAAACAAATCCAACAACAAACCCTTTATAACAAAACTAATAAGTATAAGAATAAATATAATATAAAAAAGTAACCAATCACCGTCTGCATAAATTATGTAGTTCCACACTTCATAACATTTACTAATAATAGACTAACAAATCATAAAATAAATATATAAATATACGAAATAGAACAGATAAATACCAAACAACCTTTTAATGTACTAATAAATATTTTAAAAACAGCTAACACAAATTATAGATAAAGTTTTAGCTAAAATAAAGTATTAGCAATAATTTTAAGGTGTAATCAAGTCGAACCAATCACCGTTACAGCTTTCGCTAAAAATAAATGAGGCACCTATAACTCTAAACACTTCCACTGTTGCACGCAATCATGATACAAAAAATAAAAACAAAACTTAGTTCTACTACGTGCTTTTAATAAATTCATAACATGCATACCCGATTAATCTCGATTAATCTTTATAAAGTGTGCGCAGTATTACAATTTAAGGAAAAGTTTATGTGTACATGAAAAGCAGTGAAATATGTGTATTCGTATTTAATAAAAGCAAATGTAATCATGGTGGTGCAATATTAAGATTTATGTTATCATCAGAGTGAGGATTAAGGAGAGAAATTAACTTATGTTGTATAAGAACATCTTCTATTATTAGCAAAAATCCTAATCTGACAAATACCAAGGGGCATTTACAGCCAGCCTGTATTATTGCTGCAAAAATTACTCCATTACTGCTCATTTTACATGAAAATAAAATAACTAGATATTTATTCAGATTCGAACACGTTGAAAACGGTACGACCATAAATTATTTTGGATAAATCTGTTATACTGACTGAAAGTTTCTTTGAATACAGCATACACTTTGAGACGGTTCTCCCAAAATATTTACTACACTCACTTTAAATTCTTCCCAGTGGAATTAAGTAACATAGCTTAAATAAAAGAAAGAATTGAAGATTTTATTGTATTTATAGTAGGACTGACAGATAATTCCCAAAAATTGAAGTTGCAAGTAATTTTTTAAGGAAGCCAACCAAAAACTCTGAAAACGTACGCACACGGAATGAGGACACTACGTTTAAAGTTTTACGTATATTGTAGGTTACCTCTTAAGTACATGCATTCTAATAAAATGTACTGTGTAATGTACTAATTAAATTAATAAAAAATATTACTACACAATTAAACTAATGCTAATGTAACCTACCCAAAATAAATAATGTAACTATACCACTAAAACAGCATAAAGCATTCCGATAAAATTAAATAGGTCCTACTAAAATAACATTTTGGCAAACAAAGTAAACGTCTTTGAATGCTTTCCGTTATGTAATGAGGGTTTCTTGAAATCCTCTGCTTCTTTTTCGCACTAATAACAATTATAAAAACATTACAAAAAATTTAGGGTGGAGCGGAGAAAAATTAATCACAACACAAGTAATAAATATTTTCGAATAATAAGATTAACATTCGCTATTATTATTACTTATTATTGTATATAAATTATTGAATTATTCGTAAATCCTAGAATGGTAGGCATACTATTTAACTATTTAACTGCAAGTACCACAATTTCGGTTGCTACGTACGGAGTATGTGACTAATTTACGGAAACTGAAAATCAAGGGGATTTGCAAAATCATCACCATTGATTGTTTTTATTTATCTGAACCTGGACAGGCATAACAGAGCATATTCATGACTTGTTATTCAACAAATGGAGTATTTTTATTAAGACATTTTCAGACATTTTAGTGTAGGTTAAAGCTAAAGCAATAATTCTTGATTTTCTGATCCCGCATTGGTTACCATTCATTTCTATAATTAATTGTCTATATTCAAGCACCGTTACAACATTTCCTCTGAGTAGTAAAGATTTACTCGACAGTTTCCTATTCAGCAGATAGCTGGAAAATACATTTGCTCTCTAAAAGGAATTTGAAGAGCGTAATGCATTTTAAAAGTTCACACAATAATTCTTAAGACGATCAAACTAACACTATTAATAAATTACAGCCATTACATTACAATAAGCACCGTCATCCACATTAAGAATGATAAATTAAGTACTTAACAACAGGTAGAGATTGGTTGAGGTGAACTGCCCAATTCCAAGAAAACACCGACACCATTAAGTATATATATTTTCACATTGGTTACTTTAAATAACATTATATACATTGATAGATAATTTTAACTAAATCTACAGAATATATCTATATAATATATGGTTGTTACACTTTACAATGTCTATTACTGCTCAACACTATATCTAAAATATTTTTACCACCAAACCCTTACTAATACATAATATGCATAAAATACCACTACATATATGCAGCAAAAACATGAACGTTTATAATTACAATAAATAAATTAATAAAATTCTCTTTTGTGAACCGCAAAAAAGGTAAATGGCTATTTTTATCTCTAACTTTAAATAATGTCGCTAAACGTGGATTCACGAAATAAAGTGTATGCGGTTACGCAATTGTTATAAAGGTACTTAATATGCGTTTCACTTTCTTAATTAAGTTACTATAATACATACGCTGCTAATGTATAGTATAAACCAATGAGAAATGTTTAATAAATAAATTTTGATGAAATTTATTATGCTATGTGGAAAGAGTAAGATCTCCTCATCCCTTGAAATCTATTGAAGAATCGATGCGTTCGAGAGGAATTTTAAAGGTAAAGTAAGATTCGGTAGACACAGATTGATAAAGTAGTAAAGAAGTGGTTGCAATTAGTATTATATTTAAGTGTGTTATAGAGGAGACATCGGTAGCGAGTCAAAAGTAAATTTCTTGCGGTCATTTTGAGAATCGACTAAAATACATATAACAACACTTACTGTATTTAGAATTAGAATATCAAAGGTGTTTAAGTTCGGTTTACCGAAGAAAAACGGATAGCCTTTTATAAATTCAAGAAAAAGGATAGGGCGACTAGGGAGAAACTACACAATAAATATGTAAGGGATTTGAGCTCCCATTTATCGATAGGATTCTTTTTCTTTCTTTTTATACATTTATAATTGAGATTGTAGATAGAAAGAATTAAGAGCTAGTCCAACTAGTCCAAGTCCAACAGATTATGTCAGAATATATATTTGCGATTGTGTATGGACTGATCCTTCGTCTACTATGTGCTAATAGCAAGTCAAGGTCGTAGTTCAAAGTTTCATTTTGGTAAATGTTTCAATAGGTACCATTGATTCAATTTTCAAACTCGGTAGGTTTATATTTTCATTTTCCTTCAACTGTAGCATTTTTATGGAGCTTATAGAAGATTACTTTAGGTAGGTAGCTTTCAATCACCAAGTGTTACTTTTCCGTTTAGCTCTAATTGCTAATTATGGTCATAGTACAGAGAGACAATACTTTTTGTATTTTCAGTACACCTTCAATTTTTCAATCCACGTGTACAGTACACAGTACAGCACAGTACAGTATCAAATTATTTTCGCCTTGTGACCCTAAAATCCTTGCAACTATCTCTTAGTTTCCGTAGAATTTAATTTAATACTCAGCATCGATAGCAATATTTCTATTATTTTACGTTCCTAATAATTATTGATCCCTAAACACTTTCTACATACTTGATTTTTTAAATTTAATTATTTATAAATCCGTGTCGATTAATATAGTGATTTCTTACGCGGTAATGATTGGGAATCTCTCATCTAATTCTACTTGGCAACTACGCACACCTTAAGATTGTAAAGAGATATTTTTGAAGTCATCTACAGTAAAAATGATTACACACAGTTTGACGAGGTACTTCAACGGTCTAGCTGCCTATTCTGGAAAAAAGCAGAGGTCAGACTTCATTTGCTACAAAATACATTAATTTAAATCTACGTGGCTAACACCAATGAAGATCATCTTATACATTGTAATACATTTATTGAAACTTTGTAAATTGATTTCCTACCACAAGATTAATGATATTACAATGTCCCTACAAAACTCCTAATAAAAGAAACAATTTTAAAAGCTAAGGGAAAGAATGTACATACTTAATACATAAACCTAATCTGAAGGTAATTAGCATAGTAAGGTACCTAACCTAACAGATTGTCAACTATCAAGTTTTGGCTAAGAAGAAAATGACTTAGACAGAAATAAAATAATTCTCTGCTAAATTCTCTTGGCAAAATACACAGATTAGAAACTTCTCAGTGTCAAGGCACATTGCACTTTTGCGACGTTTCCTTCCTTCAGGTACAAAAAATAAATTACTATTTTTGTATCCGATCTGATCAACAGAGAAAGAGAAACTTATTCTGACATATGCAACAAGTGGCAGCCTATTTCCATTCAATTTGCAGTTCGGTGGAATACTGCCATCACCCTTTTCTACTCCTATGTATAACCTAATGCAAATATCTACAACGTAAAGTCCTACAAAAGTTTAATTCCATAAAAAACTTTAAATTGCAAACTTTTGATTGCAATGAGACACAAGTCTTGAATTATATTCTTTAAAGGATAGTAAGAAATTCCAATCAAAATGCTTTAGAGATTATATAAGATGACATTGAGAAAATAAAACACTACACTCAGTAAACTTGAACGATAAGATATACATGAAATACTAGAAATGAGAAAAATGTATATTGTGGAATATTCTGCTGACAATGAGATAACTTTGTTCTGTACCGAGTAATATCATTAATTGTGATATAAGCACTCTTCCGTACTTAGGTAGTCTATTAAGTTATGGAGACGAGATGTAAATGTAAATATTATCCTTTGTTCCTCTTTCTGTCTTTACATTAAACATTCACTGGTTTTTTTCAATATCTTACCCACTGATTTAAAACTGTTTCTTGACTAAAAATTACGTTTACTTAATTAATGATTTCAATCCATCAATCACACTTTTACGTATTTATATTATAATTCGCTCTTCTAAAGACATTTTACTATTACAGTAGTAAATATCACTATTTACATTAAAAAGTCTCAACCCTAGTTTCAGTAGTAAGTAGTTTCCTATTTGTGTTAAGTACTATTAATTATTACTATAGTCAACAGAGAGTAAATAGTCAAAACCATTTGTATAAGTAATACCTACGAAGATCTTATATTTTCTTGAGTAAATTTCTGTGTTGAGTCATTCATTCAACAGTAAGTATAAGAGTCTTGTATTGTACAACATATTGCCTTAGCTATGATTTAATGCATACCAAGGTAATGATGTAGAAAGTATTTACCAGTATTTACGTGTATAGCACAACTGCCCTCTTAAGAAGAAAAATAAGTCAGTTTGTAATTTACTTGTAAGTATTTAGCAGATTCGCAAAACGTTAGTAATCTTGAAAACAATGAAAGGAAAACGAGTATTACAGTTTTTAAAGATGAGTAAAGATATCGCGTATTTACACGAGATTACTGTATCCTGACGATTCTAAAAGAGTATTCTTAATTTCCTTAGATTTAAATTTTTTGTATTTGTTTGTTTGTGTATAGATCAGTTAAGTAGATACCACACATTAAAAGTTGAATCCATTTTCATTCAGATTAAAACTATTGTTAACCACTAGAAGCTAACGATAAGTGGGAGATTAAAATATGAGATACAATTATTTAGTACCAACTGCATTTTGATTGATAGCTTGAAAGCATAGGAACACGGGGCATTCATCATGTTTCGATTAGAATCAAAACACCGTAGTTATTTCAAGGAGTTTAATGAAACTTACTAATTACATGATATAATTTAAAGTAGTAAGCTACCTAGAATATACCGGAACCTATTTATTTTATAGTGATATCTTACTTATACAATTGTGTAATAAAAGAAATAAAATTGACGCAAAGATTATGAGAGACATGCACAAGTATGACGCCCAAGAACTTCGAATACCCGCTAGGCTGTTCCAAATTTAAACTGGATTGTCAATTGCGGATCCTGGATCAACATGTCGTAGATATTCCTATGATTGACTGATTGACTCTGCAGCCGTGCGAATATTTGAATTTCAATAATTTCCAAGGGATGAGTTCGCAAGTCAATTTTTCTTTTTCTTCTTGAAGTAGGAGTCGGCGTAGTTATTGGCCATTCCCTGGTTGGCGTTGTTCGGAGTTCCAGGTGTTGGAGAGTGATGATTGTGAACTCCATTGTTCGCGGGAGAGTTTCCGTTGGCTGCGGAGATGAACCCATCCATCTCAGTTCCCGATTCGTGGTTGACCTTCCGTTTCTGCCCCATAGAGTTGATAAGACTGTTGTTATTGCCATTAGCCCCAGGACTGATGGAAGGAGCGGCCCATATGTTCCTGCTCTGGAAATTGTTGGGCTGATGATGACTGTGATGGTGAGAATGATGCATCTGATGATGTTGATGATGGTGACCCCCAAATCCCGCCCCTTGAGGTGGGCTCCCCAACACCGAATTGCTCCAGGGGGTTGGCGTTGGGGAAACATTCCCGTTTCCCGACTCGAGTAAACCTTTGCTCGAGTTCCGGGAGAACGGAGAATATTGCGAAGACGTCGGGGAGGTCCCGCTCATCTCGCTACTACCGTTAGATCCATTTCTTTGCGGCATTTGTTGTCCGTGACAGTGCTGCCCGTTGTTGCTGTTGAACGGACGATTGTTTCCAATGGGAGACGGCGGAGTACTCATCCCCGAACTCCAAGAATTATGTTTCAATCCTCCAAATCCATCGTGATTGTGTTGCTGTTGATTTTGCTGTTGCTGCTGATCTGTTTTCATCGATTGCATCAACAGATCAAGAATAGCTGTAGAAACACCTCCAGCTTCAACTCCGCCCAAAGCGTTCTGCCGGGTTAAATGGGCCATTTGCTGGTGGTGACCGTTCATTTGTTGGTGCTGCGAGTGAAAGGGTGGAGGGGAAATGTCCCCACCCCCTCCAACCAAATTCCCACCGAAAAGAGTGCTCAGACTCTGCGGGTTATTCAATAGCGAGTTCAACGCTTCTTGCAACTCTCCACCCGGAAGTCGACCGCTATTCATATGGTGACCGTTCGGAGTAGCAAATCCCGGTGGAGAATTTTTATTGTGCGGAAGACCAAATAAAGAGTCTGCCGAACGTCCAATAGGTGATCCGTTAGAACTTGTCATTGGACTCTTCATGAACAATGGACTCGTGTTTCCTGGAGTATGTGAAGTCGACTCTGGAGGAGACGAATGTCCAAACAGAGAATACCACATCGCTTGTAGTGGATCCCCTCCAGGAGGGGTCTTCGGCCCGTTCATTCCCGTGTCCATTGGAACATCCAAAGTGGGCGAGCTCACGCCAGAAGGACTTGGCAGAAGGGGACTCTGCAATAAAAATGTCTTGGATTATTTCTTTCCAGGCTTACAAAACTCACACCTTAAATAAATCTATACTAAACGTATAGCGAGAGAAATTCACAGATTTCAGCACTGCGTTTTTCAGATAGGTTAATTTCAAGTGTTCGCCCTATAGAACAAAAATACTCCAGTTGCCTAATTTTATTTGTCAAAACACATCTGGAAACCATTATGATTGGAGAGTCTGCTCAGTTCTTTTCTGGCTCAACCATTTCCACATTTCCTATTTCTACTTACTGTGGATATACACAGTTTGCACAGTGCCACAAAAACATGCCAATAGTACAGTGTACATTATAGTAGTAGCAAAAGCAACTAATGTGTGCACAATGCCAGACTTGATAAAATAAACTTCATTTTACCGATTGTGGAGGAAACCGTAAAATTGTGCAAGTGTGCATCGTACCATGAAAGAAACCAAACGTAAATACATGTGTAATGCATGCACTTATATAAAAGGTCATAAAATATTAACTGCAATGTAAAAAATGCATACAATAGCTAGCAGTCTCCATTACCCCGTTAAAAAGATGAAAGAAGAATTTTAGAGAGGAGTGTAATTCGCATTGTATGTATAAAAGTTAAATGAAAAGATTTAATTAATCTGCAGTGCATATAGAGTTTGAAGTAAACTAGCAACTTTAAGTGTTTTTATTGTATTGTCGTACAAGTGTAGCATAAACTGTCTCACAGGTCGTCTTTGCTGTGCGAAAGAAAATAAGAAACAGCTCTCTTGATCCTGTGCCATGACGAAAACAATTTGTCTTGGATGTAAATGAGGAGTGCGTAAGTGGTAAGCACTATGTGCCAAATGTGAATAAACGAGTTTCCCCATACTATTTACAAACCAATTCCTGAATGACATTTATAGTGCAGTTGGAAAATAGTTGGCAATATGTAGATGTATTTGTTAGTTTAGTGTGTTGAGAGTAAATTGCCAATTATTTAGCAGTTTGAAAATAAAATGGTAACCTTTGTTTTTCGGGACTGATTGATGTAATATCATTGTTGTGTGACGAAGGTCAACTGCATGCACATTGGACAGATAATTGGTCATTAAGAGGAAATTCAAGAGAATCGGGGAACAAACCTTGTGAAGTCCATTTGATCCAAACGTAGGAGTATTTCTGGCAGATTTGAATGAAGACCACTGGTCCTCCTTGCCACCGTTGTTGTTAGAGAGCATCACAGCAGGCGATGGAAAGTAGCCGTGTGGAATGTTTGAAGTGTTGTCGATTTGGGACATTGGAGCCATATTGTTTGGTGACGCCAGTCCAAGTAAAGAGCTCAGATTTGGTCCATTATTCAAAGCTGGAATGCCATTCAAGAAGTGATCGTTACCCGGGACTCCGCCTCCCGCCCCTTTGCTCATGGCCTGCAAGGCTGAAAGCAGCTGCTGGTTTTGAAGAGCTGACGCCGCTGCGAATTTCGAATTCGGAGACAATTGGCCACTCCCTTCGCAATTTCCATTCCCGTTTTGCATTTGAGTAGCCAATAGAAGAGTCAGAGCCGTTTGCTGAGCGTTCTTCAGCATGTTCGGGTTGCTTTGGGGGGAATTCGGGGAGCCGTACGGAGGCGACTTCTGGAAATGATTTCTTGGCTTCCCTTGATCGGCAACGACACCTTTTCCTTTCTGCACGTCTTGAATTTGTTGCAAAATTATACTCTGAAGATTTTGGGCGACTGGATAAATAAAACAAAGCATTGTTACTTTTGCAAAAAATGCATTCCAATTTTTATGTTGAGCAATATTTACGCCTCCCAATTATTCAATAATACTATTATTTATTTATCCCTTGTATACTAGTAGATTGACTTTAAGGATTT
Source organism: Yoshiicerus persimilis (assembly GCA_020352615.2). Taxonomy (NCBI): domain Eukaryota; kingdom Metazoa; phylum Arthropoda; class Collembola; order Entomobryomorpha; family Tomoceridae; genus Yoshiicerus; species Yoshiicerus persimilis. The sequence continues at coordinate 38,093,298 of CM060170.1, read as the reverse complement.
CTGCTATTTTAAGTATTATTGAGAATAGAAAAGATATATATACAATTTCATGTTTCAGTTTCACATTTAAAATATTTTTAATTCAAGGCATTTTCTGCATGCACAGTAAAACTCACTCGATTTGCCAACGCATGCTATGGTAATTATACTCTGAAAGTTTTGGGCAGCTGTACAATTGAGAGAATAAATCATTGTTATTTTAGCACTGAATTTTATATTGTACTTCCTTTACTACATTTTTTAACTTTTAACATTTTTCATAGAATAGTCAGTAGAGGCAAAAATTATGGTTTTTGTGAGCGATAATATTATATTGACTTTATTGATAAGGTAAGTAAATTTTTGGTTTCCTTGTTTCCATACAAGGTACTTCTTGTAGATGTTCAGAAAACCCATCAGTTTCAACATGGCGAGTTTCCAATACGAAAAATACTATCTTTCCAGGGAGTAAACAAAAAAATTATACACCTTGATTCGTAACAAAGGTACTTCAGCACTGAATAGAACGCTTAGAATCTTATAAATATAACGACACCTATTACAAATTCGTAAATAAAAGTATGTATTTCTAAATTGAAAACTAGTAGATCATATTGCATTGAGTAAGAGAGCAAATTGATTTGGAAAAGTGAAAAGATAGTACACATTATATTTGACATTTAACACATTTTAAACTTTTGTCATTTTCCGTGTATTCAGTAGAGTTGTCAACGCTGACAAAATAGAACGAGTTACTTTTGCAGTACATGTGCATTTACATAGGCATACGCTTTAGGTGATTCGCAAACTAATCGTACTGTACTAGTAATTTTCACTACGCATTTTAGTTGAGCTATGTCTTCTAGAAGTTGGTTCGAAAGTCGACAAGAACTCAAACTTTTGCAATGCATGAACTTATAAATTAAGTCTGGGTGTACAAATCAGCGAGTAATCGAGTTTCCAGGAATTTTACAGCTGTACATTTCCTGTTCATGAAATTACTTTTTCCCATGTTTCATTGTCCGTAGGTAAAAGTCATCGCAGAAGACAGGAATCGATATATCTGACTTTCTACGAACTCTTGCACACCTTGATACCAAGTTTTTTATTCGACGACAAATAGTTGACTATTTAGGCATTTAATTTATAAGTGCATGTAAGTGTACAGCGTTTAGAGCAATTTATTTTATTTAAGAATGATAAGAAATAGAAAAGTATTTATTTCACGTGTTTTCATGTTTATTGTACCTTACTGAATATTTTATTTGTTAAAACTAGTTAAAAGCTTCAATTTGATGCCCTCTTTACTTAATGTTTAATACTATAGCTGAAAAAATGTATATAAATTACAAAAAATAGGAAATTCTTCCTAATCCTATGAAAATCTATTTAATTATTGCAATTTCATTTGAAAACAAAGAATTGGAAAACTTACGAGTGTTGTGATTTAGGAATTGGAAGGGGAATTAGGTTCTGCTGTGCAGAAATAATAGGTGAAATGAATAACAAAGTGGAGAGAGATTAGACTGGGAATGAATAAAGAAGGATTTGGAATGTATTTGAGATAGGATGACCGGATGACATGTTGTTAATAAAGAAGCGTCTGAATTTTTGCATGGATGTATTTAGTAGTGGATGGAAATGTGCTTGATATATTTATAGGACAGGAAGCGTAAATAGAGCTGCTGTTACATATTAGCCTGTGCGTTTTGAAAGGAAGATTAATCTGCGGATAGTGGGAGTAATGGGAAAATATCCCGACAAAGATATCCAATTTAGACAGTTTTGTTCAGGAAACAAGTGAACGAGTTGAGCTTATGGGATGTTCTACATCTCAATCTAAATCTCTAGTGCTATTAATTCCTTCCTTTTCCTCTGTCTTTCTTTCGGGTGCTGATCTCACTCACTCAAGTAACCAATGCACATTTTTTCTTCCTCCACCAACAACTCCCAGCCAAGTCTTCTTATTTTCCTCCATCCTTCACATCCTTTAAACTCCTACGCATTATCCTTCCGTATGCCGAAATGTCTTTAACATCAAATTTCTCTGCAGTAGCACATCGAGATACCACAACACAACTAAGGATTACATCCAGACAGAGTTCATATATTCAAATCAATGCCGACGTTACTTTTGTACTTTTCTTATCGTTACTCCACTATTACTTAACTGTCTAAGCTCCTCTGCATTATTTTCCTTTGCACAACCCTCACTATGCCGTTGGCAATCTTCTGCAATTTTAATTTTCCGATCTACATATTATGTTCTTCTATCTTAGCTTAGTTAGTTTCTTCTACTCCAACTTGCTTGTTTGTTTGCTAATGTAATGTAACGTGCAGATAAAACACATTACAAGCTCATCTGATAAGTATACAAACAGATCCTTCAATGTACCACACCAAATTGGCCTGAATATAGTATTTTTAGATTCATTCTACACATAAGCCCCTATAACACTCACAATCAACACTCTTTTTCTAAACATATCCACTACAACTTTCAGCTGTCTCATAAAATTTACTTAAATTCTGCTAATTATTCCTGTAAACATTACTGGGCGCATTCACTACATTAAATTGTGTTTCCTTTCTTAATCTGTATTCTGTGAAATCCATGATTTTATTCATTCAAAGTTGTAATAAAATCAAAATATGTATTAGTAATATATAACTAGTACAACTTTCAGATGTCTCACAACTTTTCTTAAAATGTATAACTATAATAATATTAAGTGATTCCAAAAATGTCAACATGGTGTCTAAATTTTTCATTTATAACTGAAAAAATGGGAAAAAATGCAGGGCTAATAATGTTCAATCTAGTTCTCTTGCTGTAATACTTTTATTGGTACGTAGTATAATATGTATGGAAAACATTAATATGACTTACAGACAGGATTTTGTTTTGCCAAACTTTGTAGCTGCTGGAATACGGCTGGAGCAGGAGGATCAGGCAACAATGCGCTTTTTCCTTTGTTACTTCCCTGAAACAAAAAGAATACATTTATTTGACACTTGCTGCAAAAACGTGAATAAAACGTGCATTAATGAAAGTCATTGGTTGATATAGAATTCTGCTCTTGTCAACATTTCTTATGCATGACTAATTAAACTTCAGGTTCTTAAATTAAAGTTGCCATTGAAGATTACTTTTCCATAAATCCTGCAAATTTACCTTAAATGATTTCTTTAGTAGAATTAAAATAGTGAAATTCTGGTATTCTCCAAGTAGACACTCTGTTTGGAAAGCTGCATGGTACACATTAAGGCTATCTGTCAGCATTCACATTGAAAAGATGGAAAAGGAATTCGAATTCCATTCCAATCAAACAGAGGGTTAATGGGACTGTTATGTTAATTGCTTCAGTAGTCAATTTGTAGAACTTATTTAATTACGTGATAGCAATTTAGCGTAGCGCCAGAAGGTATAAAGTTTCCTGGACTACATTAGTTAGTTTTCTAATAACTAAATACCTACTTCTCTAGAGACTTAGCATTATGATTTAACTGCATAAACGGGAACTGGAAATAAATTGTTGAGTAATTCTGATGTCGTAGTTGTCGGAAATTTCATAAGATTCGGATGCTGTTGTCTTTGCTTGAAACATACGCAATAATTTTCAGATTAGTATGCGTTGACTACTTGGCGACTCGTAAATAGAAATTGACAAAGTGATAAATGTAAGGAGGCTGAGGACATGCCAAGAGTACACTTGCTATAAATACATTCTAATGTGAGGAAATTGTGATATACATCGATAAGTTGTAAGAAGGTAGGTAAGCTCCCTAAATAAGTAAGTGTCTCCGGTTATAATGTCTACTTAGGTCACAAACTTGGGATTTGCTAAAATACACATTAATACTTTGTGAAGCCAGAGCACGTTATCAACCAATCTAAGAACACTTTCACTGTTTAAAGGCTTTTAAGGCTTTTCGAGCATAAAACTTCTTTTCTCATTTAGAAGAGTGAGTCGAGAAAATAAATGTGCTCATCCCAGTCACAATTAAATTTCACCTTGCATAGCTGTGGCAAAACACTGCTTCGGTTCAGCACGAATTTCCTTCAGAAGGACGAGGAATTCCTATGGAAATGTAAATCTCAACAGCCCGTCTCATTAAATTCCCCGTGCCACACAAAATCTCTCCCTGGAAAACTACTTTATTTTCAAGTAAATGTACTTTGCTCCAGTGTACTCTAATGTAAGAGAATTATGAACCTTCTACTCGTCATCAGCTAAATCTAGGATAATGAGACTCAACGGCAGCAGCCTGGTACGACTCACTCTGTACTCCACTTCTCAGTTTACCTCACCAGTTAAATGAAAAATAAATTCTAAAGAAAAGAGCAACACCAAAAAGATTCAATCTCGTTAATTTTTCCTCCTAAACTACTTAGGTCCTTTACTTTCACAGGCAGATAGTTCGCATACCACTTTATGCATATATGGATAATCCGCAAAATGCTCAGAAGTACCTCTGTCTTAACTTAACTACATATTAAACTTGAGGAACTATAGCAAATTATAAATTCCTGTAGAGTATACAGTTTTCTCAATCTTCTAGTTTGCCACTATTTTAGAAAAACCTATATGGATACTTTTACATTATCCCTCAAAACTCTCATTAGATTAAAATTTAAGTACAAGTACCTATGTTACTTATTATGTCCTTTAAGTACTTCTGCCCTACTTACTGCAAAAATACGTTTAATTGAATTGCTCCGAGTTGCCATTACTTGCGATGGCAGATTGTCGTCAAGCGACTAACTAAGTTAATTAACTACCACTTATCTTCCAAAAGTAAAAGTTATTACGAATTTATGCCTCAATTCCCATTATTATTGCCAATGTGGAGAGCATACTCAAGCAGCCATTTAGAAAATATTAAACGCTGATGTACTCATACAGTCCTACACTTTGATGAAGGATTACTTACTCCACATTCCAATGAACTTCTTTCTCCAACCAAATATATCACTACATTTCATTTTAAGTGGGTCTCATTCAAATAAACTTTCTCAATATAGCTTCTCTACAGCGTCACAATATATCTCTACCTACACTAATGTTCTCATATCAGGCTGTGTAATCCTCGCATATCCAAGCATGCTTTGAAACTTGTAAAACTTTAAAATATTTCGATTTTTTCAATGATTTCTTCACTACTGACCTAAAATATATTATACTATATAAATAGTAATGTAGAACCGTAACCCACCGAATCTGCAGTAAGAGATTGAACAACTACTAAATCAGTATTTTGCCTAAAATAATGGATAATGGAGTGGTAAGTGGAAATAATTCCATTCCCTTCCATTATTAAGCTTACGCTACTTTAGATTAAATATTATGACACTACATTTTCAGATTAATCGTAAAGTTCTTTTCTTAAAAGGATATACTAAACCGGTAATGCTTGCCAGATTAAGAGAGAAAAGGTCCTGCATATTTTAGGTCTCAAATGAACTTATTCCATGGGTTCACTTCCAGTAATTCCGCTTCTTAATGAAGAGAAATTTCCAAAGACCGAGTAGTTTCTTAAAGGTTAAGTTGTATAATAATGTACACTAGAGATATTACGGTCGTAAGGCGAAGTGGTGCTACTAAGGTTAGCAAACAATATCTTTTGATAGAAAGCAGAATTACGTAACTTTTTGGGCACCGCATGGAATATGTCAAACCTTATAACTCATTGTATATTATTTATTTTATTTTATCAAAGATTCGAGATAGAGACGGACAATTAACTGTAGTACCTGAAATTGGCTTATAAACACTTTCAAACATAGCTAAAATTAAACACACTAAATAGCAATAATATTTCTGGATTTTGAAAAGGAGGAAAGAGCACAGAATTGGAAAAACATTACAAAACGCAACTTACCCCATCATTTAGTAGTTTAAGGTACAAGTTGATCGCTCGAACTCCGGGAATATAATATGCTACCCGGATTCGGGAGCCATGCAGTACAAACCCGTCTAACCCTTGCTGTGTTCTTTCAGCTTCGTCCTCTCCGGTAAACTCTACCAAACCCCAGTCTTGAGGGCAACCGTTCTTCAAAGCGATCTATTTGTGTCAAAAACATAACCATAGTTGTTCAACTAAAATAACACCAACATAATAGTAAGTATTTTATTATTGTAGTTATTGTAATAGTACTAAACTCCTGTTTGACATAGCCAATACGTGTATCTATTTGCAGATTTTGTTAGGATATAAATATATACTATATCCTAACAGTAAAAGTAATACTATATCTATATCTGTGGGATATGTGTAGATACAATAGCGTAAATATTCGAATAAGCTGGAATAATTGAAGGTTTACCTGGCAATAAGGGGGATTGATGACATTGCTGAAAATTCTTCGGAATTCTCCCATATCTCTGTAATTAGGGGGTAGTCGATCAATGTAGAGACACTTTGAATGAAGGGATCGAAGAGTTATATGACTAGAATCCAGCCAATCGCATACGGCTGTGTAATCTAGAATTTGTCTACCATCCAAAGCATTTTTCGCTTGAAGTGCTGCTTCTTTTGTCACGTATTCAACAAATCCATAACCTTTGTTGTCCCCTAGAATAATAAAAAATTGTGTAATTATTTTATATCGGAAAACAGAGTTGTGTTTGTAACTCGGAAATAATAAAGCCCTTACATTACATTGCATTATTTATATTGTTATGTAATTAAATTCATTATTTGCAGTATAATTGCTTTATTTTATTCCGATTTTATGGTGGTATTTATTTGAAATGGTAATTTATGATAAATCATTACTACTGCTACATACCCGAGTGTCAAATCAAATGACTGATGAATTAAAAACCTACATTACATATCTTTCAATTATTATCCTGTATGTATTTTTTTTAAACGGCACTGACTTTAATCATTGCCCACGAAATTAATATTCAATAGTATAGTATTTAATTCTCCGCAATCAGCCATTATACTAAAATTAGTATTACCCGGCATTAATGTTCACCCATTACATTATAGACAGCTCACTGTGTGTAAGTACCAATACGTTGCTTTCATTACCTATTTTTAGCTATTTACTTGCCACCTCCTTTTAATAAAACTAAAGGATACAACTTTTACGCTTGGCAAGACTTTGTAGCAATTAAGCCATCTAAACAAGTTTAAAACCTCATGAAAAAGTTGTATTTAACAGTCTTCCAGACATCCAAATGCAAGGCGCCACAAATTTTTAATGTCACTAATTTTTATTGCAATGTTGTATTCTATATAACTCAATATTGTTGCGAACAAATTAAGCGAAAGAGAAATTATATTATTTTCCTATCTCACTGACAATAATAGAAACAAGTACACTAATTTAGTGCCTTATTTAAAAACTAACCTAAGACTTTTCATGTTGTAAGCCATTGCAATTTAACTTTGACAGCTACTGATGCTGCATTGAATAATTTTCTACGAATGTTTCATTTTTACATTTGTTTGAGGATTTGTATATTTAAAAGTACTTTCTGTGCAAACCTACCAAAAGAATTGGCTACACTGAAACACCCTGTCAGTACAGGACAATGGTTTTTATTGACTAAGTAAATATTGAATGAATTCAGCAATTACATACTTTCACAAGGAAAAAGGCTTAAAATAAGAAAATTTTCTCACAAGATAGTAGTTAAAATACTTAATTAAATTCAACTACATTCTGTTATTTTATTTCAACTTCGGAAAATTGTGGCCTATTCTGAATAGCAATATCCTTACCATCTTGGACATATTGTGTAAATATTTCCCAGCAAAAACAATTTGTTTGAGCGAATTCCCTAATGGAATGTATCTATGCTAGTAAAATTTATTTCGTTTAACAAGTGTAATTGGATTAGCTTTCGAAGAAGTAAAAATGAGAGTTACGGACCTGTTCTCTCACTGATCATGAGAAACGAGCGCTTTACATCTCCAAAAGTGGCCACAAGAGAAGAAAATTGTGATTCTGAATAGGAGAGTGGGAGACGACCAACGCATAAAAGCATTTCTGTTGGTGAAGGTACAATCGTTACCCTTTGACCTCGTAATGTGAAAACAGCATTGCGATCCCAGTCCTCCAGCATCTGCAATCATTACATTCATATTACTTACACTATTGCAATCATCATTGAATAAAAGATGTTCAAAAGTCATGATGTATTTTTCAGCATTTGCAATTTTCCATGGAGCTATGCAGGTCTGACTGGAAACCGCTTGCAATCTGCTCGCAGTTATGTATGCAAAGAAAATTACATCGAAACTACAATAAATGACTAGCAAAGCCAAGTTCTTAGTATGCCCGAAGGAAAAAATGTTTTAACATGAAAGCTTACCTCTGGAGAACAAAGAGCGACACGTGCAGATCCTGATTGAACGCTTACAGACTGAACATCCCATTCTGCCAATAATTCTCGAATTTCCTGCAAATAATCAATACATACAAATTAGTCATCTGTTAATTAGCTTAGCAACTATAAAACGTAATTTAACTATGCATTTAGAAACTCTATTTTGGGGATTTTTATTATTCATTGCATTACTGCTAATTATTTTAGTTTTCTGAAATATTTTAACAGTGTAACTAATAAAAATGTTTGATTTATTTTCTTAAAAATGCACAAGTTCAAACGGATACCTTCAGTTAATGTAAGTCCGTGTGTCACTATACAGTCCTATTAGTCAGAAAGTCAGAAATTTTCTAGTTATTGAGATATCAGACAGCAATCTAATACAAAAACTAAACTAAAAACTAAACTAAAGAGTTTTGCCTTTTTGTACTACAAATTGCAATTTTTATTTTAAATCTTTCGCATTGGGTTAACCGACAACGAAACATAGGAAATTATAGCGCAAAGTGGCATGACACTTTCCGTGCGTCTCAAGACCTCTTACCATTAGATAAAATGTTTTCTTTTACTCCTTTTACCCTTAACATTGTAAAACAACAATGCCTTGGCTGCGTCTGGGGAGCGTTTTGTCTTACATGCTTCCTGAGCTTTAGGCTATCCAGTCTTGTAAAGAATCTGTTCGTCTGCAAATGTGAACTGTCTAAAATTTGACTAGACGAGCTTTTAGAACCTCTATTCTAACCTCCAAATATTGTTTTAACGATAAATAAAGCAAGACTTTAGTGCACTACGATGTTACGAAAGTCAAAGTCAACATAACAGTATAGAATTTCAAGAGAACCTTAAGAAAAGAATTGATCCTCGGATTCTAACAAGATTAACATATGTGATAATGCCTATCAACAGAAAAAGCAAAGTACATGGAGGAACCCCATTTGCATTTTTAAAATTAACATGAAAAAGGAAACTGCTATCTGAATCTGCTTTCAACATTAGAGTATCTCCCCTTCACTGACTCCGTTTTACGTGGTTACTCGTTTGAGCGTTAAGTGTATTATTTTCTAAACTCCATTGGTCTAATTAACTTGTTTTGCACTGAATTTATCAAGTTCTGGTCAAGTTTGAATTGGGTGAGTGTGTAAATGCTTTCAGTCATTAAGCGGATTAAATGAACTTTAAAATGGCCAGAGTTATCCATCCGCTTACATATATACCGACTTTAAAAGATTTACCTTCCGAAACTACATTTTGGATATATAATTTGCCCATCAAACACATGCCTGCTAATTTTATGAGTCCTTGGTGCACGGTGCACGGAGCTTACATTTTAATTATTTTCAATTTCATTGTATAATTTTATTTATCGAGCGCCTTCTGCACTATTAGCAAAATTTTTATCAGTATTAAGACATTTGAGCCATTTGGTAATGCAAAATAATTTAACCGAAAAAATTTGCTGTTGGGAATAACAATAGTAGGTAATAGTAGAAGTATGAATAGCCTATCAACGTAAGAAATCTGCATCCAGAAACTGCTTACAATAGAAAAGATGAAAATTAGTAGAACCTAACAAGATTGACAAGATTAGTTTGGAACTAAAAAGAATCTTGGTAATCCGAAATTTGTGTATTATATAAATATCATGTTTAATAAAAATAAGAAGGGAATTCTCCCCTAAGGATGACAATTGAAAGGAAGATAAGACGTAACGATATTCGTTTTGAATAACATGTAAGAGATGCGAGGACAGCTTGTTTGATTAAGCTGCGGAGAAGGAAGCTGTGGTATCGTATGATGTGAAGGTAGGAAAGTAACATGATTTGCCTAGGACCACTAATGACATTTCGGAAGCTTCCTTGTTGGATGTATTTGCTAGACAATTAAGTAGGAAAACTGCATTAGGAGGAAAAGAGACTGTGAAAGATGATTTAGGGATATGCTAAGCCAGTGAGTATATTAAAAGCTACGGTAGCCCCATTCCAAGAATCTTCTATCAGTGGTTTGTCTAACTTCCTTTGTGTTGGGTAATAGAAGTCTTTGAAATTCAGGAGAACAGTAAACTCTTTACGTCAATAGGATGGCAACTACGGAGATTCTGCCTTTGTAACGAAACCTCGCCATCATCGTCGCACTCAAATCTCAGAATCTCCAAACAAAATAATATCAGTCAGTGCTCGATACTCTTGTGTCGTCGACTCTTCTGCATAAACCCATTTGGGAGGATACCTTTGTGTGCAACACTATAAGACCTTCCCAAGTCTTACTTACCAAGCCACAATATTCCCATTTCTCAACCGTAATGACGAATAAAGTTTGGTTAGCTTTTGGTTGCCAATGTCTAATGATATCCATCCATAGGCGCTAGCATTTCCTTAATTCCTCGTATTGTACTGATATAACCCAAACTGTATTTGCGTTGCTATTTATTTCCACTTTCATCTTCGAACCACGTGCTCACACTAAATTCTATACAGGTAGGTAACTACCAATGAATGTATATCTCATTAATTGAGTAAACAAGCGACGGGAAGCTGGTAAACTACACTAATAGAAATATATACCTCTTCCTTCAAATACTCTCATCACAAAGTCAATTTCAGAACAAAGTAAATTAAAAGGGAACTGGAAATGGCAATTTGTCTCCAAACTTTCATTATACTCCACCGTAATCAATACTAACCACTATTTGTCAGAAATTAATTGTCATATAAATACCCACTCGCATTTAGACTCCCAAAAGTTTAAGAGGCAAATATGAAATACTGATAAATGCTATTTATCCTGGTAACCACACTCTGCATGATACTGATTAGGAAGGACATAATTACTATTTATCTTCAGAATTGATTGGATTCCTGATGAAGACTACCTAGGTATGTTCATATCATAATCACAAAACATTAGTCAGCTTGGATGAAGAATGAAGACAGAAAACAATTATTATTTTCTCTGAAGCTGATATTTAGTGCGGAGCTTTAGAAGTTCAGGTTTCTGTGTGCAATGTACAGGGGATTAGTGGTCGCATCAAGCTACGTAATGCTCTTCCTAATCGTAAGAGTTAAAATATCATCTTTACCACGAGAATTAACAAGTTACATGAAAATAGAGCTGAAAGTGAAAATAAATGATCCTACGTCTTCTTTAGACGACAGAAATGCTTACAGTGTGTTTCTCCACTGCCTTCACTACGGAAAGGGAATGTTTGTCTTAAATTACAAGGAATGGTGAAACATTCTTGTTTTCTACATCCGCCTACTCTGTTCACAAAACGACTTATCCCATGCCATGCCATACCAAACCAAACCACTAATTACCATATCCCTTCATTCCGCTCCCATTAAGATTAAGTAGCTTCACGTTTCTTCCTACTAGCCACAATCTCTCACTCCCAATACATATACCCATGAAAAATAAGGCTTAATTTCTATTATTATTATATATATTTCATATTATTTATACATTAGGGAGTTAGCGAATAAACGATACACCTATTTTATTTAGGTTCTATTTCAGTACTAATAAAAGAAATTTTTACATGCTTACTATTTACATTGAATAGGATATACACGACATATACATCACAATTGAATGTATATAAATACCTGCGTAACTAACGTATAATTGGGAAAAGTGAAGCCAAGAAGCTATTGACTGCTAGTATTTACAAGAAGGTAAATATTCCCATTAGCACTTTTTTTATAAATTAGCTTGAGCGTAAGTAGTTACGTTAGATACTCTCTTGACCACAAACACATCATTAAAACAAGAAAAATACATATTTATCTAGCACTCTGCATACGAAATGACTAAAGTGCATTATACATTACTTAATTATTTCAAGTCTTAGCACAGCACAGCGTAACACAGAAAGTTGCGCTTGTATGCCTTTACTGAATGTGCAACTACATCTATATGTCTATGTATATAATTATAACCACGTAAGACATGACCAAACGAAGAGCTTTTAATGTTTCAGACAAGGTAGAAGAAGGTACACAAAGTTTCCTCCTAATGTAATGGTAAGCACAAGAAAACATGCATGTGTTAAAAATTGCTTAGAATTAGTAGATAAACGTTAGCCAACACTAAGCATCACCATCTGCAGCTAAATTAAATGTGATTGCTTATTTATGATCCTATTAATGTATTCACGTCGATTCTACACGGTAAATGTACTCGTATAACCCAGCATACATGTAAAAGTGTATTTATCTACATATGCTTCCATGTCATGTAATGTTGATTGAACATTTTACGTTCACCGAGTTTCATTGGCAGATTTTATTGCCAGTAATACAATTTGAATTAGAGAATTGCATTGACTCGACTCATATTTGTATAATATTTGGTTTGAAGGCGTACGAAATATGGAGAGTGCAAAAACCGAGCCTTGAGCAGGTAGCTTAGAACTGGAGTGCATCCACCTGTACCTTTTAGAGAAGTCTAGGCACGTCTAACATTCAGTCCAGTTGACTCAAGTCGCTGAATCTGTTATGCTTTACAGACCACGAGCATCTTCATCTGGATTTAAATTACACTGATATTGGAAGAGACTCTTCTTCTTCGAATGTATGAATTGGAGGTAATGCAATGTAAGTATTTATCAACATTGTAATTTCCAACAGTTTATTATACTCTGCCGACAATTTAACTTGAATTACTCCAGTCGAAGAATGAATTACATTTACTAGTGCATCAACAGGGCTATAGCTGAGCATATACCAACTTCTATCTACAATACACAATATGATAATAAAATCTTTGGTACAGCGTACGCATGTAGGTATAGAATACCTCTTACTACCCTACAGTCAACAGTCCGTAATATTATATGTTACATAAGAGATATGGTAGATATAAAATGGTACACATAAAGGAGCAGTCAAAGTATATTGGTCTCTGTTGGTACTACGGAGTTAGGTGAACAAGTGGTGGAAGAAAAAGTGTTTGCAAAAAAAGTTAGTTTGGTTTTGGTTGGAAGAGGTACATAAGTTGTATGAGATATGCCTATACGCAGTTTTTAGCCATGTGCATCCATTGCAAAAGATAAAGATTGAATTCCTGGGGAAGCAATGAGCTCTCTTGTCTCTGAGTCTCTTCGTCCTCGTATTTATTCCAGAGAAGAATCAAACTACCTACAATACAATTCATTCGGCTTGCGATGCGTTTCGTTTCAAGTGTCTGGTGGATGCAATGAAAAAACAAGAAAACAACAACTGCTATACACAATAGGTAGGAGATTCCTGTGTACCTAAGTAATACAGATGGATAGAAATACAATAGAGATACATTGTAGTTTGCATCAGATGGATTTTTGGTTGGGTTGGGATAAATGCTCCAGAAAAATAGGAAAGGTCTTTGTACTTGTGTTAGAACTTACAAGTTGTTGTATAGTTTAGGTAGTTGGAGAGATAACAACTTTATATTTACTATGGTTCGGAGAGACGTATCTGTGCACAATAGAAGACATATTATTATGTAGGGGAAGATTGACATTTAGTTAGTTTAGTGGAGATATGTACGTGGTTCTGGACAAGTGAGGTGTAGAAGATAGAGGGACTTGTAGTTATCTCTGAGAATTCGCCAAGGAACGTAACCGACAAGCGACGAAGACAAGGGAACTATGTGTGCATGAAAATGGAAAGGAGCCATTACATCCGAGTGCCTATCTCCTGACATAACTTGGCGTTAACTAACTACTAACGCTATTGTATTAGTAATACTTAACAGGTAGGCAGACGGAGCAGGAGCTAACCGACGCAAAAAGTGGTAGAGGCAGACAGAGAGACTGAATGTGTATTTTAAATGGCTACTTGTACACCGCACCACACAGGCACGTATTATGGTTGCTGCAATCTGGCCAGGAGTTAAGGTATGACAAGACAATTGGAGTTAATGAACTTGGCGTGAATCCTGAGCTAAGGTGAATGAGATTTCTATGGGAAAGGAAGGATGAGAATTTATATCATGTGTTTTCTATGTATTCTACAGTAATGTCAGTACAATGAGATACCTATGTAATTACCGTACGTAAACCTATAGGTACCTTCGTTTTGGTTGTATACTATTTCACATTTCACTTGGGCATAAATACCTTTGTCTGTTTTATGCCATCATGTATGTGTTTCTTAGTCTTTCCTAGCGCACACTTGCACAGAAGAGTCCAAAGCGAATTCAGACGTGTGTTGTGTTCGGTGGAGATACGTCCGTGAAATGATGTATATGTCGTAGCTAACGGATGCAGTCGGTTAGGCATACATGCCTAACTAGATAAAGGGAGATAGCACAAATGACCTAGGTAACCGGACACAGGGCCTTTAGTTAACCAGACATGCCTCTTTAAGTACACTCCAACCCATTTGGGAATAGTTCTTTGTGATTCTTATTATATTTGTACTTCAAAGTAAATTAGATTAAATAATTTCTCATAATTTTAGTATAAAATGAATCATAAATGTCATAATTTTAATTCAAACTACTCACTTCATTGCCAAATATTACCTGTGCTAACTATGTGAATGTAATTGGAATTCCACTTTTTTAATTACTGTGGGTGTATTCAAACAATAGATGAATTTTTAGTATCTGAAGACACCTACTTATTGGTAGGGGTACTAAGTCTTCTGCTGACGATTGCATGTTTTTAGTAGTATAATGCTTGTGTTATGATGTGCCTGTGTATTGTGTAGGAGTGGGCTAAACGCATGCAACCGTCAGCAGAAGACTTAGTACCTCTACCAATAAGTAGGTGTCTTCGGATACTAAAAATTCATTTATTGTTTGAACACCCACAGTAATTAAAAAAGTGGAATTCCAATTACATTCACATAGTTAGCATAATATTTTGACAATGAAGTGAGTAATTTGCATTAGAATTAGGACATTTATGATTCATTTTATCCTAAAATTATGGGAAATTATTAAATCTAATTTATTTTGAAGTACAAATATAATAAGAATCACAAAGAACTATTCCCAAATGGGTTGGAGTGTACTTAAAGAGGCATGTCTGGTTAACTAAGGGCCCTGTGTCCGGTTACCTAGGTCATTTGTGCTATCTCCCTTTATCTAGTTAGGCATGCATGCCTAACCGACTGCCTCCGTTAGCTACGACATATACAAGAAATAGTAGTATAAAGTACAACGTAGGCTAGGTTTCGCTTTGTTAGTGTGTGTAATGTATAGCTAGGAGATGAGACGTTGTCCGTATGCAAGAGAATAGTAAGAATGAGTTTGGGTTGACTGTAGATCTTAGGGATCGTTGGAAGGAAGGGTTGACTAACCAAGCAGTGCAAATAATAAATGTGAATATTACAAGTTTATGTGCCCCTGCTACATATAATATTGTATAATTTATACGGAGAACGTAAACGCACAATCAGATGCAATTCTTTCTCTGTGTGTGATATGAAGTTCACTGTACTCTACATACAGTACACATAATAACATGTGTTCCTCGTATTCTTCACAATTCCTATACCTTACCCACCTTACCTACTCCGATCACTATGAAGTGCTACACATTTAATTTATATCCTTACCTAATAGTATTTGCATCTCTCCATTCTAGAGACACAACATCCGTGAGGCTCTCTCTAACAATCCAGCATCCATTATTATTATTTTCAGTATAACTTACAATTCACACCCCATACTTATTATCCAAACTACACTAACTTATCTTTTAGGCAGTTTGCAATTTAGCAGACGTAGACCGAGACACAAGTTGCACATACATGGCACAATTGGCAACAAGAAAGACTCCATGTAAATAGTTTCCTAATGGGTAAATACAAAACCATCGCTCATCAACAAACTTTACGAAAACCGTGAAACTTACTAATAACGCCTTTAGGCTAATTTTAAGCCTAGCAAAAATATCATACAATTTCAAACAAGTAGATGCAGTCAAGACAAGGCTTAGCGAATCCGTAATACTAATACTTAGTTATCTTCCTTAATATTCAAAATTCTTATCACAGTTCTCTCCCTTCCACTGCTTTGCATTCATGAAAAGTTTCCTGTAGTCAGATTTCTTATTTTTCTTCTTCTTCTTACATTGTTAATTACACTAGTCCCACAGTACAACAATAGTTAAGCTATACACTCAAAGATAAATGGATACTATCTCAGATCCCTCTTTCTTTACGTCGACCAGATCAGGTCAAAATACTCAAAGGAATTGTAACATGATCTTCAATGATTGTTCTTGCCAAAACTCATAGTCTAATCCCTACGCAGCTTTTCTTTTCATCCGGCATCCTAACAATTCTCATTCGCTTCCATTACCTACTTAAAGAGGAATCTAGTATTGACAAAATGAAAAGCATCGCTTCTGTCTCTTACTTTTTAACATGTTAGGGAAAATAAATGAAACTAACTGAAAAATGAGACAAGTAGACTATCTGGTGACTGGAATTATTTTCCTTTTAATTTACTGCTAGTGTAGCAAAACATGGTTAGAGCATTTAAAATCTGTACTTATCCTAGATTAGGACTACCTAAACTATTTCCTCGAAATAGATAAACTTGAAAAGTAAATTCGAACATTGTGAAAACTTCTCGTTGTCTTCAATTGCATATACTAAAAAGTACCATTTGGCGTCTTTTAACTTATTTATAAATAACTACATTAAATATTTTTATAAAGACAACAGATAGAAATATTACACATTATGCATACATACAGCATGTATAACCAATTAGCTTAGTGTATGAATACGGTCGACTTCTCAAAATATTATTTGCATGTAGTGACATACATTTGTACTCCATTCCAAGTGAACAGATGACAAATAATAAGTAATATCGTTCGTCTGGGTAGTAAAGATTTCATAGGATAAGCGATTTTAGCTATATATTTTGTCTTTAATCACCTTCAATTTTATCTCACATCTTTAAATCAATCAATGATCTGCTTTTCTATCCATTCCATCTGAAACTACACATTGCTTATCTAAATATTACTTACGATACCTACCCATACATGCCACTACTGTGATGCTAGAAGTGTCAAACTTTCCAAGTTATTCCAATTTATTTTTACCCTGCTGCTCCACCTTTTAAAAGTTAAGGTTGATTCCAAGCACAAAGAAAATGATCGCCAGTTATTATGAAGAATTTAGTACTATAAAAATCATAAAAGTGGCGTATCAGATTACAATAATGTATTTATTGATAATTGGCAAATGATGACAAACATTTCTCAACTTGTTAAAACTAAAAAGCTGTTGATCGGGATAGGCAAAATACAATTTCAAATCTTATGCAATGGAAATTAGTGGATAAGTTATCAAAGTGTGCCTAGCTATTAAAAATATGAATGAAATTGACACGAAACAATGTCATGAACGACTTGGATCTTTTTTACAAGAAATCATCTAGATATGAACGCCAAAAGTTAGCTTGAAAAAAGTGTATTGTAGGTATAAACCTTACGTGGAATCGCTAATATTAACTTGGAATTTTGCTTTAAGAAAGTTTTTTGTAATTTCCATAACTGCATAAATCCCATTATAAAAAGAATAACTATAAAGCACATCCGATATTGCAATCTTCCTTTGGCAGAAGCCATAAATATATACATCTGGTATCAATGTAAAATATCTTTAGGTATGCATATTTGATAGTGCTTTCTGTGCATTTACTTTTTATATAGCAGAATATCAAAGAAGTAAGTCCTACAGCTATTAGTGGTGGGCAGCAATCTCTATCGATTTGTTCGACTTAAAATCGAATGTAAAACCTATAAACCACAATGAGTTCTCGAGCATCTAAAATTTGCAAGAATTGAAATTGTGTGAGAAAAACAGGATTGATTATTGACCACTACTTTAATATTTCGACATAAAGCGATATATAGTGATATCACTTTAGATTCACTTATAAGTACATTTATTTGTCGTAAATTGCGCACCATTCACTAAATACTAAATAATAAAAATAATAATACAATCTCACAGACATCATTTTCGAAAATTATTAATGCATAGGATTTTTACAAATTCAGTGCGGGATTGTTCCTGTTGGGAGCATAGTGTAACTAAGGAATTCCCATCTCTATTGACAGCGGCTGTTTGCTTAGAACTTTTGATAGATTATGTAGATGCACAGCGATGTAGTTTGGTTTTCTTGTTTGATATTCAGAATTGGCTACTTTTCCTGATCTAATTCATCGGTTGTGTGGAATGTTGGGGTTCCTACTTCAGCTGCTATAAGAGTTATTCGTAATTCCATTGACAGTAGTTTTTAATAGTGGCGGAGGATTGAGGGAAAGTAAAAACTAGAAAAGATGAGCTGAAGTGAGCCAGAAGTTGTGTCTACTTAATCTAGTGCCGTGACTGAACTGCTGCTATCTATCCCAACACGTAGCATTGGAGCCATCACGTAAGTAATGGAAGGAGACAGAACGGTGAAGATATCTTACAAGACACAACAACTCATTTTGAGGGATAGTGAAGTAACCGAGGATCTCTGTCCGTCGTAGGGCCTCATTTCTTTTCAGATGAGACTCATCATTTCTAGACTCTCCCCATCATTTCTCCTGCTTTCCTCCGCCAATCCACTCAGAACGAACAAAAATAGCCAAAGTCAACCCAAGTCAACTCAACTTACCACAAAACCCAAGAAGACGTCTCACCACATCATTTCACTCCACACCGAAGCGAAATAATATTCTGTCCCTAGTCAGCGCACCTCTATATCATTATAAGCTATATTTACTTGTTTACGTATATGTGTGTTCGTGTAGCAATGCGAAATAAATACTTTCTTACAATTTCTAGCGAGCCACACTCGAATTCACAAGAACCTTCAAGTCAATGCAACGCAGTTCAAAACAGAAACTTCTTTTCTACAACTGGAACTAAATAACTAACTTTATACATATGTTTCGATCGTGTGGTGTGACTTGTTAGTTCAGACTCACACTCCATATTTTCCTTATAACTCACTTTTTTCATTTTCTGCCTTGTCACCAAGTTACAGTTCAATTTCCACTCAAAATCTCACTTCCTTACACTCAAACAGATAAAAACTACAGCATACATTCAAGTATTACACAAATACAATTAAAGTTGCGACTCTCAAAGTCTTTTCGAACGATCATCTCAATTCTGATGAGATTCCCCCAAAAAAGAGTTCTTTGCATAATAATTCAGAACAACTAACTATGTAGTGTGTAATTAGCAGCGTTTAAATACCAAAATAATAACTTCTTAATTACCCAACTTTTTACATTACAGAATTACAAGCCGGGAACCTACGTTATATAATGACAAATAATTGAATTCTATTTTTAAACAGCGCACTAAACCTAAAAATGCAAGTTTCAGTCGTTTACAAATGTAAATGCTCGCAAGACAAATTTTAATTTGTTTATAATGTTGTAAGCAAGTCATTTCGTTACATAACACATAAAAAAGGGTTCAATGCTTTTCACATACCCATCCAATGGGAAGTGATGCTAAACATTCCGAGATTTTCTGTTAGCTTAACGTTCCATTCACATTACTCCGCAATATTATTTTCTGGCGTTGCCTTTCGTGTTGCGTAAGTTCAGGTACATTTATTATCATACTCCAGGTACCTAGCAAATCCTGAGCTTATGACTCACTAGCAAAAGATACAATGAAGGACCTAGCTAACAGTACTCACAAAACCAACATTATCTGTATTTACAGTTCCAGGGTGTGCTTACAGCCATTTTTTGCAGAGGTATGCATTCTACGAAAATTATGTATCCCCTCACTTAGTTTTCCTTAGAAAAGGTTGGAACTGAAAATTGAGGCTACGTGATGAGAACTTCGGCTTTCGAAATCAATTGTTGCACATTAAAAGGTTGAGGTGTACAAAAAATTCCGTATATATTAAACAATGATGAAGATAACGAGAAATCATAATTGGAAACACAATTAGGCTTTGTGAAAATAGTTTACTTTTTGTTTTATTTTTTCTTATTACTGCTACTCTGATTGTGTTGTGAATAATAACAGTTTATATGGGTTGATATTTACATAATATTGGTTTATGAATTAAACAGCGATATCAGTAGTTGAATGAAAAAAGCAGTGTAGGATCTAACGGGACTTGAGAACAGATAGATTGAGTAATGGAAATGTAGGAGATGACAAAATTGTGTGTACGCTTGGAAAGAATGAGATTTGGAAAGAGCAAAAGGCAAAGTAGGGATTTATTCGCTTCTTTGCAGGAGGAGATAGGTATAGGTAGTTAGTAGTATCAGTAATAAAGTGCTGAGAGATTCAAATGAATGTAGCTAGTAATTTATATTGGATGTATAGTAAGTAGAGTAGAGTAGAGGTAGGGCAAGGAAAGGCTTGCTGCTTAGAACTTGGTTAGATATAAAGAGGAGAGATAAGTATTAAAGGAAATGTACACATAAGTTGAGTGAGTGACTCAAAGCGAGTCAAAGTCAAGTCTCATTTATTAGGTGGAGAGTACATTCGTACTTCATATAACTCTTTCATACTTTTCTCCGATGATGTAATGCAAGTATAGGTTTTAGCCAGTCTCAGTACATGTGCATTCATGTGCCTACTTATTAACGTAAAGTCTATCCGTTCTGCTCGTGTGCCATGCGACGCAGTGACTCTTATCGTGTCGTGTGGTGAGACAGGACCCAGAGTCACCGAGTCTTCTGTTTCCATATCTCTGCAGATTGATGCGAATCTCGAACTACGTGAATCGCTTTGCAAAACTAAGGAAACTGAACTGAACTGAACTGACAATGAGTGAGCGTACCTATGCACAGGCACTCCGAGAAACCAACTCAACTTTGTCTCCTTGATTTACACACCTCAACTTCTTTCTTAGTTACAGACCTGTCTCCTACCGAACACGCTGCTTCCCATTAGCCACTTTCTGTATCATGCGCAAACATAAATTAACACAGACGACACCAAACAGGAAAAACTTTTCGAAGTCCTTTTCCAAGAAACACCAAAACTTAATATCAAATTTTTGATTCCTTCTCTAAAGTTTTCATTACCAATTACAAATAGCAAATTCCACATTCTGTTTTTTTCTCCTTATGCATTCCGTAAGTGCATATACATTTGCAATGAAACACTTTTTATTTCCAAGGCAATTATGATTTGGTGTTGCATTTTGATTTATGCTTTAGATATATACGGTATGCGGTAGGGTTTTGTAATATTTAGTACATTGTAAAAACTGTATTATTTATACGGTTTTCACATACACGAAATTCCATAGCCCGGAACTTGTATTTCAGAAATTAAAAATTACGACTTGAAAAGTTCATTATTCCTAATTGAACACCGCCTGCAATAATAATTTAATAAGACTTGATGGTGTAGGAAGTGAGATAACGAACGATGACGGTGAATTCAAGAACTCTTCAAGATTGTTATGAAGGAATCACGTTTTTTCCAATTTGCATCGCATCGTTAACCCCTCTAAAAAAGTTAATGGTTGAATCGACGCGTTTCTATCAAAAGGAAACAAATAGAGATTTTTCTTCGCCGTTGCTAATTGCTGTAATTTCGTTTTATGGAATTCAGCACTACCGAAAATCTTCTTGAACATCATTTTTATAAATAATATAGGAGTAGCAAAAGATGCGTATAAAATAATGTCATTAAAGTTGGCAGTTTGCCCTAGACACTAATCTTGAAAAGGCAACTATTAATAAAATGTGAAATTAGCGGTAAATAAATGAGAAAAATGCCTTAATGCGAATAGGTATTTAATCAAGATTAGTGTGGGAACTTATTAGAAATAGGAGCGCATTAAAATTTGTCTATAATAGTCTGCATTATACTGGTAATGCATGTTTAATTCTTGAAGCTAATGAATTATAAATATGGGTAGGTATAAATTGATTATCTTGTGCCAAAAAATGATTTAGGAGTTGGACTAGCTATTTATCTTTGGAGCATCATCCACAGTGCTACTATTTTGTATAAGTAGACTAAGACTTGTTAATAGAAAGTGTCACAGGACATCTAGTCAGAACAGCTTAATCCCAGAATGATATGATTAATTCATGTAGCCGCGAGAAGAAAAGAGTGAATGTGTTCTACAATAAGAAAAATAAAAAGCGACAGTGCAGTGTGGAGACCAGTGGGATGAAAGCAATAAAATTGCTGGGACATTGCATTGGACCAGACAAATACTAAATTATCATGTCAGACGAGTCAGACAAAAAGAGCCGCGTGGAGCCACAACAACCGAACTGAACAGCCTACTGCGTCTTCTACTTCAGAGTTCTCAATAAAAACACTAATAGTGAGCTAGGAGAGAAAACCGCATGCTAATAGCCAAGTGAATCTTATATACACAGAATAATAGTAATAATGCACTGAGCAGTGCAACAAGCAAACCGCAAGTAACTTAAACGTTGGAACGAAACCCTTAGATGAATGGAATGAAATCAGAATCTCTGCATGTGTACAAATCATATTTACTATATTCTGGAACTCACATGTAGCTGCAGATATGACACGATTATGACATTTCAGATGAGATTCATGAGAAGCAAATGTACATACCTCGGTGCACATTGTGCGAGCAGTTTATAAACACATTGCGCCTATAAGCCTGCTTACCAAGTATAGCAATAGCATTACAGCCTCAATCTACAAATAGTTTCTTCCGTCAAAAATAGCATCTTATACTCTACACGGACCAAAATAAATTTTAAACACTGAATATTTCCCGACCTCCCAACAAACATTGCACACTGTACCCCCGTATGTTGTAACACTAAAGAAAAATTCCTTTTGTCAATGCATACTAAGATAAATACCTCTATCATTTGCATTACTATTTATAAAAATCCGTAGTAGAATACCTAGTTACAGTTTTAGGCAGGATTGGGATTAATTACATTTTTGTTTGTTAATAATATTAATTGTGAGGGAAAATGCTCACTAACATTAGCTAAATTAAGTTAGCACTAATTATGGTCGGATCAACTGACGATAAGTCATTACATTAAGTGAAGCGGTTTGGTTTGGTTTCACTTGGTTTTGGCTTACGTAGGCAGAAGATTGGAATGGTAGAAGGATGAATGGAAGGGGAAGAGCCAAATCCTCAACCAATGTATTTGTAAATGTAACTTAACTCACTGAAAGTACAAGATCATGGCATAAACGGTTACTTTGCGTAATAAGTGACATACTAGATGCAAGTGCACATGTAACTCAGAACAAATAAAATTGTAATATTAGACGAGCCCAACGAACGAGCTTTCATAGGAAAACCCATTCAAAGATGATATGTAAGGGAAAGCGAATGCAATCCAATTCACCCGATTTCGATCCACTCATCCAAACTACGGGATGCCAAGCGAAACCAATGAAACCGAAGAGGATCATACTTTCCTATGTGTCTAAAGTCGCATCGCCTACTAAACTTCGCTTTTCTACTGTGGTGTGGTTTCATATCAAAGGATCAATATATACAGGTATAATATCTTCCAATACTAAAGTGCTACTGCCGAACTATTTAGTTCGTATACAGAAAACTTTTGTGATACACGTGAAATGTATTAAATGCACTTAGGTACTTGTAATTCTTTAAAATTAGTAATTATTACTCACGTGTTGTGCTACTAATTAAATACGGTTTAATTTAAGCTCTTCAGATGTACGTACAGTTTATTATTGCATTACAGTTTGTAACTCTCATTTAAGTAATTACTAGACTGTAAGTCAAGTGAATATAATGCTACTAGCACGAACCTAAGCATGCCCTGAAGAATCGGTTTAATCACCAATTTATAAATAGTATTTGTATATCATACCTGCAAATGAAGATTAATGTTTTTAGGTGTAATATTCTTATGTACTAAACGTCATGCAGTAATAATGCAATGATCCTAAGCTTTCAAATACTTTGATGCGGATAATAATGGGTAGGAGGTATTATTATTATTTAAATGTGTTTGAAAGCCTCGTGTCTGTTCCAGTAACGAAACAAAATATACTCGCTGCTTTCCACCGAAGCTGCTACAAGTGCTGAATGTCTGTCTCTAATCCTCACCAATCTTGTGTAATAATCTTGTGCCATGATCCAATTCCTAATGCGGTACTACAGCATATTATTTAACAAGTTTACCCTGTTACTACTTTTTAGTGGTGGTACAAAATAGCTAATAATAGTAAATGTGTAGGAGCAAATATATGGTTAGATACTAACGATATTCCATGAATCCTTATCTCGAACATCTTTTACACCTAAAAGGAAACGATGAGCATTTATTTCTTACCTACAAGGTAAAACCCACATTAAAATTGATTTTCTTTTGGATCACCACTTAATGTAACTGGTAAGTATGAATGACACATGCTGCATTGTCATTTTATAAATAGAAAATTGCGCCTTCCTATTGTAACGTTATGCAGTGTAGTGATAAAATGTTGAGTAATCAAGTTTGCAACAATGTGAAACTCTAGACGACCCTGCAGTACTATCTGGAGAATATCTACAAGGGTGGTCCACAAAAATTGATTTAGTATTGATAGAGAAAATCTATGTGGAGGTACTAGCTTTAGCGAACAAGTGGAATTCAGTTTTCTGTGTTTAAGGATTTCTGTTCCTGCGATTCGAGAGAATCAGTATAAAACAAATAGATAAATTCCAGGCACGGAACTGGAATATTGTAGGACGGAACAATCGGGTCCGAATAGATTTGTGTTGTGGTGTGGTGTGCTGGTGGAAGTGGGGTATTTGTATTGTAGAGGACTGGAGCTATCGACGCACACATTAAGCCAGCTAGCAATCCAGTGGAGAGAGAGTAATAATATTCTTCTCTCTGCCTGGCATCTTCATTTCACCTAATAATCGGGCAATTTGCTGCCTTGCTGGAGAATCTGCCTACGCATCATACTTTTAAGCAGCATTATTCTCCTTTCATGTTGTCTTATTATTGAATTAGCCTTGCACACAAAACAAGGCGAGTTGATTGCCCTTCTCAATTCCCTGCTCTCCCGAATACTAATAGATCATTTTCTATTAACTCATTTGAGAAAATGTTTCAATATCTTCTGACATGTGAAATGTACACCAGAATGCAAGTACAATAAAGGGTTCATATGCTTTGCTATTTATTACTACTCCGTCCTATTTTCTTTATTACCGTATTTATATTGTATATCTCTATACTTATTTTCATTACTAGGAATTGTTGTGCTGGATGGATGGGAACTGCACTGGAAGTAATAATAATATATGGAAAGAGGTCTGATATGGTTATTTGCATATCGAATGAAAATTCATGTGTGCAGTGATGTAAAGTAGTTTAGAGGCCTATTTAATATATTTAGGATGCATTAGGCTGCTTTGTGTGTCTGTGTAGTCTGCTACGTAAGGATGGATAGAAAAGGCAGTGAAGTGAAAGCCCAGCGGCTTTCACCAGTGTCTTGTCCTGTCATCACTTTCGTTTACTTTAGCTCAGGCAGCTTTGCAACTGCAACTTCATTATACTTGACTCTTGACAAGTTGAGCTCCAGCTCTTTTATTACAAAGATCTGTAATGCAATATTATTATGTACAGCTGCAACTATCTATTTAGTTAGTGATACATTACTGAACAAGGAACCATCGCTATTGTGCACATAAGCAGTGGTATTAAATTACTTTTCGCTATTTTCAAATGAATCTAATGCGTCTATCATTTATTACATTATTTCATACTACATTACACATCCTGCACTATAATTAATACTGAAGGAGAAGAATATTCTTTAGTACCATATCAATGCTAAATCGCTATTCGATCGTTATTATTGGGCAACTAAAATTCGACAACGTCGTATAAACTGAAATAGTATGTAAGCGGATAATAATGTTTAAAATATAAGTTTTAACCAAAATATAGAAATGGAACCCCTGTGGAGGAATACTATTTCGACAGGGGACATTGTATCGGTGTAATTGGTACTACGTATTTGGAACACATAATATTACACCATATAATTCTTGTCATATAGCGTTGTGCTTTAGACTTTAGTGCAGCGTGGCGAAAGATTATCAAAAAGAAATGAGAGCTTTCATTGCTATCTTTTGTCAAAGTTCCTTTTCATTAGTGATTTGCTGAAAAGATTTGTTGATAGAGTGTTGCGTTTTGTGCCTTTACTTTAGTAAACAAATAGACGTGAGACAACACGAGTCTGTGATGCCATTGCATAAATAGGGCAAGGAGCGAAAAAGAGGAAATTAAAGAAAGTAAGTGTACAATATTTTATAGAATGTGTATACATACTGTGAAGTATATTGTAGATTGTAAGGTGAGCTGATAAGTAATCATAAAAATGAGAAAAGAGCAGAGTTTGAGAGCACAATAGAAACTAGGGAAAAGTCAATTCTTGTTCAACAATTGACTTCTATTTTCCGAAATGACAGAGGCAGACATAATAAGTAAAGGTAGGGACTACTGTGTATAGATTTCATTGTGCTTGCTTACTTTTCCTTGACTTTTCTTCTAGATTCTTGTAAACTAGTTAAAACGAGTCAAGATAAGTATCGTAGAGCTTGGTGGAACAATAAGGGTTCCTGTACAGTTAGTTTTGGATATCATAAAAAGAATAGAATAGCAGGAGTGTAATGTAAACTGACAAGGAGACAAGACTTGAGATGTAATGTGCTAATACCTTGAAAGGTACATTAAGTGAGTATGCCTTGTTTTATTCAGGAGACTATAGAATGTAAAAAATTAAGAGAAACAATAGAGTAGCCGTTTAGTTATGCAGTACTGTAGCTAATGGACAATTTGTATTTAGTGCTGAGGAATTGTGGAGGTTCGGATTGTGCAGAAGAGGTTTGAGTATTCATTGAATCTGTGGAGGAAAGCAATGTGGATTTATAGTCAGATTTTGTTCAGTGAAAACTGTGACATTTGCAGAACGTAAATGCTGAAATGTAATGCAAGAGAGCAATAGCTCGTTTAGCCTGGCTTATGGCATTACTGTGTGTGAGTTGCTTGTAAAAGTACTTACTATGCACGGTGGTAGGGTATAAATAAAGGTTGGAGGGGTATAGGGCTGAGCTGCGTCTCTGACTAATTTAGGAGGAGCTGTCTATGCCTAGACTGGAGAGAAGAGAACAGGTCGCTATAAAAACTATTGAATGCAGCATACAAAGAAAAGCTTCTAAGGAATAAGTAAGATTGAGCCAGTAAATCTCGTAAAATATTCATAGACAGGACGACATTCTTGTCATTGGTCTGCCCGGGTATATTGAGTTGAGTTGAGTCGCTGAACGTGCTCCATGTGCGGAATGGAGAGAACTGACAATGGAGACGGAGACAGTGACACAAGGTATCAAGCAACGAAGAGCAGAGCAAATGCCACATTATTATTACCCTGTCCTGTCCTATCTCTGTAAAAAGTGGGAACAATATAATTTCATGTTCTTTCCGTGTTCACTCAATGTGATACTCACTTAATGTCTTTTTCTCCTTTGTCACTGATTTCTCTCATACCAATTTCCTTTCTCCTCAATCGCAATTTCATTTGCTACAAAAACACTAAACCCTACACTACATCTGAATACAATCAAACTGAGTGAAACAGTCACTTACACTAAACCCAACACTACAGATATATAAATCAAATTAACTACGTCTCCCAACACGTCCTACTACTATTTCTGTTTTGTTAGCAGACCCACAGGCAGTCTCCTCGATTGTTCAACAAATTAGCACATCTCATCCTACTCCCTCGAAAACAAGTGGCTAAATCCACAATTTTACTATCCATAATTATTCCCAGACTCCTCATATTACAGACACCAGAAATTTACTAATTTCAACCAATAACTTTTTATGGCAGAATATTATTATGCAATTACGTATGCTGCCACAAATACAAAAACATCTGCTTTCCAATTATATGCAAATCCTTGGCTTTCTTAAAATTAAATCAGGTCATATTTTATACATTCTCAGTGGATTGGACGTAGACTACTTTTTACCAAATTTTCCATTTCTAAGTGAATTAATGTATCAAATAGGAAAATATGGGAGAAACAACACTGATCGTGCTCATGGCTTTATATCGCCGACCATTATATTCCTTTGTGGTTACTTCCCTACTCCAAGAACAATAAGAAAATTTTATCTTATCTAGTTTTCCTCAATGATAACACACTGTGGAGTTGTTTACACCAATCAGACCACTAGTGGAATAAAGCCGCATTAACGTAAACTCCAGAAATTGTCTCTAACACTTTCTAATGTCATACTTTCGAGAGCAATTCTCAATTTTTATTCACAAATCCGTCCGACTTTATTGCACTTTCCTGCGTTAATGGAAAGCTCTAAGTGGACTAATGTCAGTTAGTACAAGGTTGGATTACACTTTATTCTATTGTTTTGTCCCATGCAGAGAAAATCGCACTCTCACAACAACACAATAAATAAAAGGGAAAACGGTTCTTTCGGAGCCACTAACAGTTCAAATGCTTGACGTTTTATGAGCTCTAAATGGAATGTTTACAAACGCTAGTAGTTATTACCTTTGTTCTCTCTTCTAAACACCTCCCTGCGTCTTTGCAGTACATGTTCTATTAATTCTGCATAAATATTTCAGTTGGGCGAAACATATCTGTACTTATCATTTATCTTGTGGTATATTTAAATGTCTTTTGAAGAAACAAACATTTAGTTTGAACATGTGTAAATCTTTCCTGTTTTTTATTATATGCTGGCCTGATTTTATGCTTATTTTATTTACGGTTCCTTGTTTTCCAAAGTCAATCTGGTA
The DNA here is from genome assembly GCA_020352615.2 of Yoshiicerus persimilis. Lineage (NCBI taxonomy): Eukaryota > Metazoa > Arthropoda > Collembola > Entomobryomorpha > Tomoceridae > Yoshiicerus > Yoshiicerus persimilis. Next base: position 38,064,224 of record CM060170.1, on the reverse strand, counting down.
TCTTGCCATTTAACACACACTGTTTATTTTGAATCAATTCTCATGGATTTAACCAACTGACTGAAATTAGTAAAAGCATATGTTTTCGTATGTTTATGGCTAACATTGCAATTAAAGTAATACTTAAGTTAAATTACCAACGTGTTCTAAAAATAACATCCTTAATGCTAAGCTAATGCAAAAATATTTGGGGAAATGTGCTCAAATTCAAATTTTGTAATGCAAAATTTTGTAACAGAATTGATAAAAAGAGTAATGGAATGATTTTTCACAGTTCCCACATAACAACATCTAAACTTCTGTTAGAACTTCTGTTGCAACATATTTACAGAAAATAACTGTAGGGTATGTATCTATAACCTATTAGGTAAAGTTTCTATAAATAGACGAAGTTTGTTTATTGGAAGAGTTTGTGGTTTGTGTTATTTTGGGTGGATGTGGAGAAATTGAAGTGAAAGCCAGTTGAATAAAAAGCCATGAGAATTGGTATAGAAAAACAGGGAGGAATTGATCGAACCGTTTGGAAAGTGAATCGGAAAGCCTCATGGCAGAATAATAATGCAGAATTCTGGAAATAAAACTACGTACTATAACTTTATTTACTTGAATTCCTTTCATGAAGAAAGTTGTCCGTATATTTGACCAAGTAGTAATTTGACACTATTGGAGATATTTGATAGTCTGGCAACAGTATTAGAAATGTAAACTGAATGTACGCCGAGATAAGGAGATACCTTTGGTATTTATACTCCTGTAACCCTAGATTGATTGAATCACTAGAAAAATACCTAATACTAACTTATCACTGGTCTGATACAGCAAGAAGAAATATCTATATAGGTAAAGGGGAAGGAAAGGGAAAGCTAAGAGGAACCTAGTAGTAGAATTGCAATGTGAAACTCTATGTGTTCTAGAATTACAGTTGAAGTCGTATGACGTCTTCTGGTTTAGTGAATGATGCCGAATTTAGAGTCACCATATTGTAGCATTTGGGGTGGGACGGTTATATGGCCCGCGAAAGTTCGTCAACTGAATTTCTCGTATTGTTAGACTCATCAGTAGTCGTGTCACACATGAAGCAAAACCGAGTTGTTTTCAAATGAGTGAACAGAAAAGAGTAATAACGAGAAAAGCAAAGTCGACTCGCAAAATCACAAAACGAAACGGTCCACTCACTCTCTTCAAAGTACTTAGCTACCTTTTTACATTCATTCGAGACTCCTACTTCCCTAAGTAACGACTGAAACAGAATAGAAGAAAAAGCGGTCAAAATAAGTAGAAGGTGCTCGATACTCTCCTCCGCTGTGTAAATAAATGGAGAGTGCTGCACATATTTATGTAATCTATAACACTATATCTGCTTACTTCATAAAACTATAAGCAAAGCAACTACAATAGTTCAAACGTATAGTACTTGTAGTACTTCATGAACTACTAACATGCATGTCAGTCAAAACACAAATTTATGTTGCTGTTTCTACTCAAATTTTAATACGACTGGACCGTTTAGCATTTACTTCGCAAAACTAACATTAACCAATGTAATGTACTATGACTGAACTGGACTAGTGGTAATAATAGTAGTATTTGTACGTTTTGCTATTACGATTGATTTTAGACACAATAATATATGACCAAATAAAATATAGGTAGTTTGGAACAGTACTACTTTCGTTTATTAGGTAGGAGGAATAGAAACGGTGGAATATAAAAGGACCGTAAAGAAAATGTTCTTTTCACCCTTGTGCAACATGTAAGTATCTAACTGTGTGTGCAGTTAGGAAATGAATGCACGCTCAGTGAATCTTTATCAACCAATCAAAAATTCATTTGCCAATTAGTCATTTCATGAGTTATTTTCGTATCAATCTAAATATTGCCTCACGCTCTCACTCTTACGACTGTTCACGAGAACCTACAGAAACACATTAAATCCCGTAGAGCACAAGCAAAATGTGCAATAAAATAGCACTTAATATAATACTTCCATGTATGTTTACATAACATGCCGGGCATGAAAAAGATGAAGGTAGTGACCTGGTCATCTCATCAAGCTTAACTACAGCAGAAATAAAACAATAGAATGAGTGTGTACATAAACTTTTCACGTTTTAGCTGCTATTATAGTAATATTAGTACAGTGCGGCGAGAAATATTTTACACTTTTATGTACCACGGTAGTTTTATGTAGGTATACTTTTTCAATACCTTTTTATAGTGTAACTATACTATTCCAAGTGTACTAACCATATTTTATGAACGCTTCCGCTTCTACAAAACGAAAAGTCATACTAAAATGAGCAATTATACATATATGCAATCTAAACTAGTAATAACTTAAATGTTGCGTAAATATTGCACACCTTGTATTTTAATGGTGGATTTTAATGAACCGTTTATTTTCATCACTGTACCTTACAGTCGTTTCTTAATTTTCCAAACAATTGTAAGTGCTACTTCATACATGGACACGAATACTTTATGAATTTCTGACTCCTGAAGTGGGGACAATAGAGAGTATAGCAATGTATGTAATTTGCCATAGCAATCCCCATCAGAGTACTAAATTATCATATTTAAGTAGTGACTAAAGAAGTGTTGGACTAGAGATCCTAAAGTCGTGTTTAAAAGACGCTTCAAGCAAGAAAGTAGGTTCAAATAGAAAGAAACATTTCTCTATGCGTTCTGTAAGCCAAGGTAGCGTGAGTCAAACTTTGCATGAACTCTTTTCTGAATGTAGGGGAACAAAGAAAAGTTTATACTACCTGGAAATAAATATGACAGTTTTACAACTCGGCTCAATTGGATATTTTACGGTTACGACTTTCACAGAGCGAATAGATGAACTGATTGTATTTTATTGTGTATAGCTCGTCTTTTTATTAGAGAAGAAAGCACTCCCATCCGCTCTACAAATACATTTCATGTTTACATGCATGTATATTCACCCCTACATTTTCCATCCCACACACACTACTTTAATGAAAAATCAAACTACAGTTCTATGCCATGGTTGCAGCTTGACTTATGTAACTTTCTCTACCATACATGTCTATAACATTCCCAATAAGATTTCGTCTTTAAGTGGTTACAAAACTTTAAGCAAATTCAGTATTGAATATTTTGGCTAACTTACATTGACATATCCCAATTATACTGAGCACCTTTGGAAAAGAAGTAATAATTAGGTATCTTCTTTAATTTCACTAGTAGAAAATACTTTTCAAATTCGGTAAGCATTTAGAAGTAATACCTACACGCGTAGGCAATGAAAATTGAACTTTATAAAAAGTAAATTAAAAGTTCAGATAGGCAAAATAAAACTACAAGTACAAAAATAGTATGAACTAATCTGTTAAATATATAATAAAGTTTATAATTGGTTTCCTGTTGCTACAAATTGGTTTTGGGGATTGAAGCCTAACTTTTAATCGCGCCCTGTTTAATTTGATGGAAAGGAAATAGAGTTCAGTAAACATGTTACGGTTGTGTAATTAAGGGAAGTAGTGCACCGGAGGAATTTAGGGAATATTTAGTGTTTGAATACTGTGTGAAAGAAAAGGAGTTGCTGACATGGAAAGAAACATTAGGGATTGAGACTCGGTGGATTCCCACATTACATTAAGGCATTACTGTGCTGGTCCATCGACTGATTAGTGTGAGTGTGAGAGAGACAGAGCGGAATACGTGTGCTGGCAACCAGAGGAAATAAAATGATTTTCTTTTCAATAGAAGGGCAGAATTGTAGGTTCCACTAAAGTAAGTAGGCAGTAATAAAAAAGTAAGAGCACAAAAGAAAGCTCAGTATTTACTTGGTTTCTTTATACGGTACACTTATCGTTAAAGAGCGTATCAGCCGTGTAGAGGTATATGCTTGGAGATGACATATTATTTTATAGCGGCGGGAGCGAACCAGGTAGACTTGCCGTGTATAAATGCCAGGGAAATAATATCGGGAAAGTCGGGCGTTTGGAAAGTTTGGATGTTCCGCATCTGTTCATGTGTTGTCCTATAGTGTAAATGGAGTATGGACTTAATAGACCAGGAACTGAATTCTATCTAAGTAAGTAAGTACTTACATTTCAATGGCAAGATGAGCCACGGCAGGCGGAGCAGAACAAGGCATGTGTTTTAGGTACTTACATATTGTTAACAAGGAGACGCAAAAGAAATAAGACTAACCAAATAAGACGGAACAACTGAACAGGAAAATGGGTTTTGATACTTTCTCCGTCGTAACGTAAATACTGGCAACTCCACCAACTACCTGAGCACGATTTACCCAAAACAACTTTCCTTCTGTTTGAATAAACAGTTTGCTTTACTCTCCCTTTTAAAAGTCTTCCTTTTATTCATGTACTATTTACTTTCCGCATATCTGCCCCTTCTTCCAATACAAACACACGCTCTCCTTTTATTTGCTTCTCTAATTATTCCCACTATCCATTTTATCTTCTTTATTTCCTATTGCCTAATCGCAATTATCAAACCCCACTACCAAACTCACAACTTTTCAAATTTCAACACTTTTCCCAGCAATCACTTTTATTTTATCAACTCTTTATTACTGCAATTCAAATTCTACCGTACTACCACAATAAAAATAAGACTTATACTCTACTCTACTATTTTATATCAGATATAAAATTTACGAACGTTTGGCATGCGTTTTATTTACATTCCAACAAACATTTAGTGGAACCAATATGGAATATTTGTAGGTAACATTTATATAGGTACTGTTTAGGGAATGAGATGCACATTCCTTCAATAATATCCGCATTTTAAACAACATTTAATATCTAAAGTCACAATAGAATTTAATAATACAAAAAATTTTGCGATAAAGTTGGCAGGGGTAGTGCACCTTGGATGTCGAGTAGAATTTGGCTAGTGGATAGCGTGAAGGCAAAACAATTCGATAAGTACATTGATATGGTTTCCAGAATATCAATATTAGAATTTCTTGGTTCTCAAATGGAAGTAAACCATTGAAAGAATGCTGCGCTCTCCTGTATCCCATGAGACTAGTGCAGTTATACAAAAATATGCAATAAGGACCATGGAAATATTTTCACTAACAAAATTATAATTTACACCGTTCGAATTTTGCTAAATGTGAGATAGCATACCTAAGATTCATGTTCACTATTTGAGAAGGTCTTAAATGAAATTCGTCATGTTTAAGTGAAGTTTTCTGCAATATGTAATTTTACAATGGGATCATTCATAATGAAATAATCTTAACGACGAAGTAAACATGTTTCAGAAGCGATAAACGGCATTCCTCCACTACAATACAATGCGTAAACAATCTAAGGCGAGTGAATTGTGAAGGAGACGGCTGAGATCGTTAATAAAATAAGAACGGCCTCGTAAAACGTTATCTAAATTTTCTACGGTGTATAATAATTGTATATTATGTAATACTTGGCACCAATACTAACCATACAATAATAACCAGGCGAGTGAATTCAGTATTTGGTACATTGTTACAATTGCATCATTGTTTGTATGTATATTAAAGAATCCTTAAAACTAAAACAAATCAGAAGACTTAGTAACTTCCAATAACAAGTTCGGCATACTCAGATTTACCTTATGTATTTGCAAAGATGTTCTATAGAGGCAAACACTGATCTAAACATTGTGGAAAATATTTACCGAAGCCAAAAACTGGAACTGAACAGAGCAATTTAGTTACTTTTAGTAACACAATTTGGAGTACGGATATTTATTTGCGTCTGCAGATTTACAATGCTTTTAATAAGTTCCTATTCTACTTTTCACTTGTCATTTTCAATGGGATGAGATTATTAAATTTTAAAACGTGCACGATGACTTTCCCTTTGATGAAGCATATTGGAGATGATCCTGTTTAATGGATCTGTCAAAGGCTAATTTAGAGATCCGTTCCAGTTACTTTGAGTTTTCTATTGTTTCTGCGTTTCTGAACTTAATTGGTTTTACTACACAAGTATTATATCCATAATTGCATTTAAAAGCTTGACAAAGCATCCTTCTTGTTGTTTAGAATGAGCTTGAATTTCAAATTCAATTTGTTGTTTTGGTCTGTATGTGAGCTTGAGTTGATTATTGTTAAGGAAGTGAGTTGTAATTCAACAAATTAAATTATTTACCACCTTTCACTTTAAACTAGGAGGATGTTAGATATTCAATTAAGGTCCTTCCGCCTTACCAGGAACATACACTTCCTACATATTAAGCATTGCAAAGAAATATTGTTAAAATGCAAAAAAGTTTTTTGGACAGACAAAAAGCTAAATATTGAAGACTTATGAGTGTTGCGATCGAAAAATTTTCATTAAATGAAGAAAATACGGGTATAATCGTGTCAACTGAAAACACTATAAAGGAATTAATACATGCCTAGGCATGCAGTAAATAAATGGAGAATAGGATATATCAGTTTTGCGAAACAACACGAACTAATTAACAGACATTTGGGACTTTTCGACAGAGAATTGGGTTGTGTGGAGCTGAAATGTTTTATAGTGATGGCAAATTGAAGGAACAAAGTCAATATTAAGAAGAGTATGCCGGTTTACAAGTTTCATTTATAAATACCGGAATAGCTGAGAAGCATAGCTGAAAGCACACATGCGATGCTAACATTTGTCTCCTTCTAGTTACACGTAACACTTAAAATGCTTTTACAGTCGCAGTCTGACTCGTATGCAAACCGAGGAACATCTCAATGAGATTTGCCAGAAGTAATGTACTCGAGGACTATAGTCGCATACATATTACGTCTTTCTATTCTATACCCAGAAAGGTATTCACTGAAAATTACTTGCCTTGCATCAGATCACCAGCTTTAAGAAGATTTGCATATCTTTTTCTCCACCTGGACTGTTTTCTATCCGAAATGAGTTTCCCTTCCTTCGAACTAGTGAACTACATCGTTTCCTACATTCACTTTACTAGAGTGAAATCCTGTAAAAATTTTATCTCTATCAGCTACTCTTCCTGAGAGGAATTCTTTTCTCGTTCTGTTTTGATTTTGGAAAAACAAATAGTTCATTCAGACAGACTGCTAATAATTTATGTGCTGTATCAGTACCCTATTGGAGATAGTCTATCATTGCGTTGATGTTTTAAATTATGCTGTGATGTAATTTATCAGAGAGCACACAATGCGCTTTCAGCGATAGATTTACACTGTTTGTACATGTAATGGAAAGGACGCCGAATGAATTTGATTAAGTAGAAAGTAGATAAGAAAATTGAAAATTGAGGCGTAGGATGGAAAGGGGAAATCTCATGAAATCTTTGAAATATCTGTTTTATTTATGATGATTTCTGCTGTGGAGTAAATAAACAGCATTCTTTCCTATCATGCATTGCAAATAAAGGTATGTCTCCTGTGTACATCACTATTATTGTTAAAAAGGGTAAAAAACATTGGACTAGCAATAAGTCGTGCTACGTGCTAAAGATAAGAAAAAGAAAAATTGAATTGGAAATAAGCCCACGCCTTTACTTAGGAGAGGGGAGGAAAATATTGCAAAGTTGAGCTTTGTCAATAATATTACTATATAAAAGCAGAACTACATTATTTGCTCACTCAAAATACAAAGAAAATGTATCAAAATTTAAGTAGGAAATATTTAATAGAATTATGCGTAGCATTATGATGATACGAAATTAAATATTTGTTTTGCTCAAGCAGAGTGGCTCTGCGATTGAGTTAAGAAATGTATTCACTAAAAATGTACAGGTTTGATGTACGTACTTTGTAGAATAGGAAAGGTTGCCCTTCTCGAAATAGCCGTACTTGGAATGAAATGGATTTCCACCGTTTCATAGAACGGAAATGCTTTGACATTTAGAATATTGCTCTAAATATATTAGACAGGATGTGCTCCATGTTAAAAGGGAAGTTCAATCAAAAAACGTAAATTAAGGTACAAAGAGAACTATTGTTAAAGATTGTATATAAATAATACATTCCACTTTCTCTGTTTTCTACTTAAGTTCCCAATTGAATCGTTTTTACACATTACTACGTGCACATTTCAGAGAGCTACGTGACTCCGGGAGTGAATCCAACTGGAGTGCAGAATAGAAAGTCTTACAATCAATCCAATAAATCCACAGGCCACACAAGACAAACATTTTATTTGTGCACACTCGTCGTATCTATTTTTCGTTTCTGTAAAAAACCTGAATACTCTATCAACATGAGTATTGTACACACCCAGCTCCCGATTTCTCCCACTTTCACGTTTTTTCTATTTTCATTTCCTTTGTCTTTGATCTCTTATAAAAGCAGCACTCTCAATCACACAGCAACGACTTTATGCAGTTCTACGTAAGATTGGCTACTTACCGACGAAACATAAAATATCGCATGACTTCGACCCATCCAACCCATGTGCCACTCTGAATACCCCTAATATTGATAAGTACACCGGATTTCATACACATCTATATATTGGAGTGATACTCCTATTGATTTCATTCCTTACAATTCATTTTTAGTGAAAATTCACTATACTGGAAAGGAACAATGTCTTCCTTCAATAGATAGCTTAGTACTTAAATTGCGTACACGAGAAATACAAGATTGAATCCTAAATATGTAAGAACTTTTCAGTGATACTTAATTGAGGATTACGCTAATGGTTTCTTTTTATTTTAGTTTTGGGGTACTGTCCGACTTGTAGAGAGAAGTCTTAGAAATTTCTTGGAAAACTTTCATCAATTGAAAAGGCAGATGGAAGAAATGTTTTTTATGAATACCATGAAAAGGAAAAAGCACAACAAGCCGAAAACGAATAATCTAAATGATGGGAAGTAAGGAAGATCTAACGAAACATGCACTATTCTGTATTAACAGTGCAGAGAAGTATCCATGGATTGACTTTTCGTCTTTTCAATAATAGAAAATTGAAACTAGATGGAAATTAGAGGATTCTTTTTAAAATTTATTGTACATGGGTTGCTGACTTCTAGGGAACGTAAATAGATTTGTAAATTTGTCGATTGTTATGGAAATGACTGTAGTATGCTCCTCTTGGTAGTTTATTGTGTATATTAAGACACATGAGCGCTCATTTGAAACTGTATCTGTATTTGCTTAGAATCGGGTGCAGTGAGGAAGGGGAGGAAATTCTAATAAATACAAGAGTGCACAATACAAACAAAGAAAACAATGTAAAATTGAATTGGACGTTGAGTTGCATGAAGGTTGGAGTGAATTGAGTTTCGTTTTTACGTAGGGCAACATCGTCACTTGGGTTGTCAGGGAATTTCTGTGGAGAGACTGTGAGAAGAGTCACGTCTTCCACGACAAGATTGAAGATATCTTCGAAGAGTGTACTGAAGTAAAGTAAAGATGCGATTGACTGAGTTCTTGTCAGGCGAAAAATACCCACCAGTCGACTATTTTCCGTCGCGCTTCATCTCCCTACATTCTTCCTGTCCAGATAGCTAGCAATAAAACTGTCTCCGATTCGGGGAAAGTCAGTCATGTGATTTTAGCTTTGTCAATCTCAATTCCATTCTGAGCAATAAGTACAGGTGGGCAAGTACTCCTTAAGTAAACACATATTTAGGTGCAGCGCAGACACGCAGCACTTTTCATCGGCATCTCACACAGTGTAAACCTTTTCTCGAGCACAACGCCAGAAAACCAATCCAAGGGTTCTTACTCCAAATAAATACAATCCTCGTAAAATACAAAACAAGGAATTCCTTGTACGCCCGTCAACCTCTTCAGTTCTCTCTCATTCCCATCTTCTGTCGCCTCCTTATCTTTACTACTCAAGATAGCTTACACAATTTGTTTTCAAGGTAACCTTACCACAGACCTGTCTGCATTTCCAAATTTTCACTCAGCAGATACAAAATAACAATAACTGAAACCAAACCAGCCGCCCTCCACTAAAACAGTCACAATATCGGAACATCTACTAGGGTGGGCGGGGAGATTACATCACACCTACCAGAACACACTTGACATGACATGATACAAAGACAATCCGACCGAATATGCTGTAGGCTTTCCACTTCACTAAAAACTAGATTCAATATTGTACAAGAGGTGACACGATGAGAGTCGATCTCCTTTCACCAAACCATCTCATCAGTCGCTCAGGTTTCTCCATTCCTCTATCTCTCCTTTCACTCAACCTCAATTGCAATACATTTCATGCAGTAATGTGCAAACACTGTTTCCACAATCCACACCCTACATGTCTCTTCTTCTATATTTAGATCTTAAAAATATACATCTACCTAGAATTATAAATGACCCGATTTATCATGGAACTATCTTTTAAAAAAGTCACCATGCAGTGCTTATGTAGATACGATAATAATTTGCCACCTTTTAAATATTTTGAAGGAAATTAAATGTCATACTTTAAAATACAAGTGCCAATATTACTATAATCCTTGTCAAATTTTTTTTTATCCAACACGATCTTTGAGCGATTTAGAGACTACGCAGAAATTTGTAAGAATAAGAAGGCAATTCTTGAAATGTTTAAAGCAATTTAATGTTCAAGAAAGTATGACATATTACTGGTAAGTCCACGACAAATTTAACAAGTCCACGAAAAACAGTACCAAAGTAATATAGACACGTACAGTCAGGGAGCAGAAATAATTAATTGGAAAATTATAAAAATTGCTCATAAATTTAGAGACTTTACTTTGAACTATTCGACATGTACTTTTACTATTACTGTCGCAGCTTGCTATTATTTCTTGCAATTTTCATAATTTGCGACTGGGAACCATCGAGTTTACCAGTTTAACTATTTTGTGGGTAGAAACGTTTATTATGGATTACTTACATTATTATTGAGTGGGCAATTGAAATTCTATCCGTGATTTCAATAAATGCCCATTTCATGCATTTTTAAGCATTGCAAAGGAAATTGAAAGTGGTGGTACGTTTTAGTCCTTCTGCACTACCAAGAAGGAAAGTATGGAAAATATTTAATGATGCTCTAGATTTTACGTGGATGGATGAAAATGTGAACTAAAAATTAATGGAACTACTACTTCCATTCTATATTATCTGAAAGTTCAACTTTGTCTTAATGGGGAACTCGGTGGCGTCAGTACAAAAGCGAGTTTACCAATGAAGATTCTGATCTTTCTACGTTGTCCTTTCTTTGCATCACAAATTTTCTATGGCTAAAGTATCTAAGAACCCGGAAGGGATGATTTCAGCTAAATGTTGATTGTGATGCTAAGCTCATTGTGTTAAGAGCTGACAAAATAATTTTCTATTGCTCACTTTTCTTAGGTATGCTACTTTTCCTTATCTCCCGTATAAATCACGCTTTGTGGACGTAAACACGACTATCTGGTTCTTCTACTCCCTAATGGAGTCCTTATTAATTGTATCAAATATCTTCACTATCACGAAGTACTACTTTTAATACACACTCGACAAGTAATATAAATATAATCGCCTTGTGACACTGCCGTTCCGAATAAATCTGTTCTGGTAACTAAATATTATGTAGATTGGAATCACAAAATGCCTGTAACTAATAGTAGCTAAAAATCATTTAATTTCATTTTTAAATTTTGCGTGGTTTATCTAGGAAAGTATGTTGTCGAAATTCCTATGTAATTCTCAAATTGCTTGGCATGAAAGCATTTGAATTTTTTGTGCGGCAGAAAAGACAATGAAACTGGACAGGGACTACAACGTCTTTAATGCTAGTTTTACATGTAATTGTTTGGTACAAGACAAATGTCATTGCTTACGATGAAAGTGAATTTATGTGATGCAATGAATGATAATACGTAATCTAACCTGGTCGTTCGGATGCTATTGTCTAGTTTTAAATTACTAACTTGATGATTCAGGTTTTGGAGGAGCTTATACCTGGAGATGATTCTCCATTGTCTCGTGATATATCTGTAAATGTAGTCGGAGTAAGTATGTGGCACTGCAGTAAAATATTCCATGAATCAACATTGAGTGTACTTTGTACAGCGATCTCCACGTGCAGAAACTCGGCGTAGAAGAATTGTTCAGAGACCTCGGCACTAACAAAGTTGGAGTTGATTTGGTTTTGAAAGGATAAGACAAGGCTAGTGGGATAATAGAGCTGAGAATAATTGTGTGGACAAAAAGGCGAGATAGCGAGTGGTAAGAAAAGCGGGTCTTTGGTTGAGCCAGCTTATGTCTGCACTAAGGCATCAGTTTCTTTTATGTGATGTCTTTGTCATTATCGTGGTGGCCTATGCTTCGTCCGGAGTTCAGATGACATTTCATGCTTCCTTCCTCACTTCCCTCCACTCCGATTTCGGTTGCAGGCAATTGTTATGTTATTGGGGAGGGCTTGCTGGTTGGAATGGCTATTATAACTTAGAACTACGGTCGCCAGCCCAATTATGTGTCCCACTATGTGTTGCACGGTCATTGAGAAAGCCAAGGATGGCCATCAACATCCCATCAGCCCATCACATCAAATGTGATGATCATAGTAATGTAAACGACATCTTTATACATCTGCTTCGCTTAACACACTCTCGCTTCACAATATTATGTTGCGCCCTCCGTATGAATTCATTATACACCAGGACATCGTGTACCCTCAACATCTATAAATAATGCATGCCACACTATTCGATTTAAGTACCTTTGTCCTCATTATTACCAGTGCTTCCATTCGTCTTAAAATAAATAACCATTTTTGTGCAAAAAATAATAGGTATGGTATAATATGGGATCAATATCAAGAGAACTTATAGTTACGGGATTCTTTATAACTTTTCTGATTGATTCTTTATGCGTACTTTGATATTTTAAACCAGACGACGATTTAAAATGTAGATGAAATGAATTAAGATGGAAGAGAACGTAAAATCAGAAGATTTTAGAATTCGTATTCAATTGTCAACTGATTTAGTTATAGATGTCTATAAATAAGTCTATAAGGACTGTACAAGATGTTCGTACTAATTAAATTGCTGGATACATGTAGTGTATACTACAATTGAGTTGGTTTTGACGCTAGTAGTAATTGCATTGTCATGGAGTGATCACCAAGGAGTATATTAATTATTTAGGTTGATTCGTCATAATTGGACCAAAGGGAAAATACATGGAAAGTACACTTGAGTACATTTGCCTGCTAATTCTCTTATTCTGCTAATAAAATGAATTTCCCTTTTCCACTGGAGATGCTAGATTTAATTTGCAATTTAGACCGAACTTCCTGTTCTGCTTTTTGGTATATTTATTTGGAATTGAAAAGGAGGGATGGTTAATGGGAATTGTAGTAGTAAATAGGTAGAATAGGAGAAAAGGCTGAATTTGCGTAGTAAAAGTTTAGTAAATATTGAGAGTAAAAGTATATGTATTATGAGATGGAGGAATAGGGAGGAGGGAGTGATGCCTTGGTTTATTGTTTAAACTTGCACCTTTAATCGTGCATAGGAAATAGGTTTAGCAGAGGGATATGAATATAATGCGACTATTATCGCATGGAGTTAAGTGATATTGCTGGAAATCCCCTGCCACACTCGACTTTCACTCAACTTATCTCACTTGAGTTGAGGCTTGACACACTCTGCTCCATATTGTTCGTGTTTCTCAAAGAAGGGCAAATGCATTTCGTGCGCATAATAGCTGGAGTTAAATTGAATTGAAATCGCATCTCCTCTACTGCTGTTTAGTGCACAATACATAAATATGCCGAAGGAGTGAGGAAGACAGATACACTCACGCAAAGAGTAATATAATAACTGACATGCCATATTATACTCCTTCTTCAGTTGTCTAATGTTTTCATTTTTCGACATGAATTCGTGAAATTCTTTTAGCTCCGATCTAACCATACTTATTAATACATTAGCTCCCTACACAAATACTCAAAGACTTTTCCATTTAATTTAAAATTATTGGGCTGAACTCTTTTTTCTTCCTTTGCTCATGTGAGGTAGAAGCTTTTACCCACTCTACTTTCCAGGACGCACGACCTACCTACAGAGATCAAACGATTCTAAGGGGGTTAATAAATAGAAATTGTCTACCGCATACACCTTCCTTCTCAGCAAAATATGGATGGAATCATATGCCAGAACTAATATGCCGTTGTGAAACATATAAGGGCATAAAAAGAAATAAACCATATTCATTGGGAAAGAAGGAGAGGAATTTATTTTAATACCAGAGTTATCCTTGATATTCTATATTATAGTTCAGAATATTCACATATTCCTATTAACCAACCTACGAGACATGTACTTATAAGGCACTCTTCAATATTGCAGTGGATAGACAGAGTCAAAGGGAAAGGAGATCTGAAAGGAGATGAGAGGGAGTAGAAAGGAGAAAGAAATCCTCTTATAGAAAAAGAAATTCCGATTAGGATCCCAAAAAATATGATAAATTGAAGCGAGCGGAGTCAATATTCTTCTAATAATGCAACGTCAAAAGACCAAGTTGGTTAGACGACTTCAATTTTGTTTACGCCTGGTCATACCATTTCCTAAGGGTCAACAGAACTCCTAATGTACTTTCTGCATGCGTCACAAGTAGTGTTTCCAATATCCACTGATTTCCTTTGCAAGACTTGCTACAAAACCAATTTAAGTAAATAGAGGCTACATTATCTTCCAACACTTTCCCTAAATGCTAAACTTTCACCATAAGCAATTCTATATTTAATGTATGACACCTTATGTAAGATTAATACACCCGTATACCATATATATCAACATGTGTACAGATAGCAATCAAATGTCAAACACTATCCTTCCTCCTTTCGATAAGGGGTTGTACATATAATGTGCAGAACAAATCGTCAGACTTTCCGAACATATTATTTTTAATATCTACGAAATCCTTCTGCAGACTTGTGTAAATGAGATTTGGATGTGAGATTTTTGACCTGTTCCCGCCTATTATTTTGGCGGAGATATTTATGTGTGGCATTAAAAGATGATGCCATGATCTTGACACTGTATCCATTTACTAAGGGAAATTTTATGGCTTGCAAAACTTTTGGAATTCGGATTAGGTGCACCATGTTCACATCTGGGATAAACTTTGTCTTAAAATATGTACCCCTTACAAATTATTGTTGGCGAAACAGAAGAATTTCTTGTACGGATGAATTATGGATATATGAAATTGTTTTCTGTTCTTTTGGCATTTAAATTACATCATAGAAAAAGTTATGTAAATTTCAATAAGAGTTAACAGATAAAGTTATATTTCGTTTGTGGAATAAAGGTATCCAAGGGCATTTTGAATAAAATGACAATCATTTCCTAATTATTGGAGAAGCATAAAAGGAAAAGTAAAAAATGGAAATTCAGATGGTTATCTCGGTTTCCTAGCTTGGAGAAGAGAAGTTGCTAATAAAAAATTTTGATTGTTTGGCCTTTAAAAAGTTGAGCAGATGGAATAGTGCGCTCAAAATTGCTAAAACTACCCTGGAGCCTTTTAAAACTATGGATTCAAAGAGGAAATGAAAGAAACATCAAAGCACTTTTAGTCTTTCACCGCTTTTATCACGAAAGTAGATGCTAATACTTCCTTTTGTATGAGAAGAGGAGAAGCAATCCAATTCATTGTATTGCATTTCAGGACCAGTGAAGTTAGCTTTGCAGAATCCAACTCAAATATTCTGTTGGTTGACTTGCTGCCTCTTCACTAACAACTCCCTGGCCTACCAACAACTCCCAATTCACTAAACATCCTCCATTTTTCCCTAAAATCATGACAGATAAATTCAATTCAATTTAAGCAAATTGGATTGAATTTTGTCAATCTAATTACAACTCTCCACTTTCCCTTTGCCGTACCAAAATCAATCGCGCCTCTGTCTCTTTCCAGACGCATATATGCATTTCTATTTTATTGTGTAGCAGACTTAAGACAAATAAAAACTATTTTTCATAGATAGTTCTCGCTTCTCGCAAAAATTACACAAATGGTTTACCGGATCCCAAAGTGCAACTTTAATGCAAAATTCACTCCTTTTGTTACATTAGAGCATCACATTTTTGTACAGCTGCTACCTATCTAAAAATAATGATCCTAAAGGCTAGGCTCACCTTTCAAAAGAAAAGAACAATAATAAAGTTCTGCTAGTCACGTTTTTACACATCTATATAAAAACATCCTTAATACCTACTAAACTACCTACAAAAGACCTGGCAGAAATGTAGCATCATCACATCCCAAAAATCTTGATCTAGTTTCTTTATATGTATACAGCTTGCAATTTCATTTAACTTACAATGTCGATGAAAACTAGCACATAATATACCTGCAATAATTAAGCATAAGCTCGTCACACAAGGTCTTATGGGATCCACAACATTAATAGCGAGTAGTGCAATGCAATATAACAATGTTAAACTATTGGGTAGCTGATCAGCAGCCTTAGGGAAAAGACTTCAACAAATTACATGAAGACTGCATTCAGTATGCTAAAATTAAATAAAACGTACATACCAAGTTAAAAATTAGAGGTGAGATCGAAATGAAAATTAGAGGAACATTGCTTCCCTACGAATAATAAAATGCTACCAGGAAAAATGGTGCTGGTTCTAACTTAAATAGTAAAGTAAAGCATCCAAAACATTAGTTAAAATATAGTAATTCCGGATTAAAGGGCCAAATTCTATCTCGGTACTTTTCTTTGACCTTTGGAAATACAAACTACACTTTGATTGCATTGCGACGATATTGAAATGTGGTGTAAGATACATAAACCCATACGGAAGGATATTAATAGCACCTTATGAAGGCTTGTCTCTCATTACACAAATAGGTATATTGGATTCCCTGCTTTTGGCGGAATGCTTGATATTTGATGATCGAATTTCTGTACTAGTTCACCAGTTGTTGTGTTGGGATAGCGATAATAAAATATAAGTTGAGTTGGACATCTCCGTCGAGTCCAGCCATTTGGAGTTCTACTTAGAAGGTTCGACGCGAAGCCAAGGAAAACCATGGCAGTCTCAACCGATGCAATTATCTTAAATTGAATTGAGCTCAATCTATTTTCCTAGCTGCACTATTCGAATATGGATCCAAATATTATGTATATAGGTATAGATAGATACAGATACACTAACAACAGTTATATTATTTATCTGGAAAAATATGTGTTGAGTGAGCGGAGGGGGAAAGAGCGGTGGAGTAGGGATTATATCGTAATTCGGTTCACATGATGTAGATAAGTAGAACTATAGGTGCCCATAAGTAGTTTATACTAGGCTGAGGCTCCTTTTAGGTTGTCATTGCTATTGTACCTGGTCTTGATCTGATCTGACAAGTAAAAAGTGAATCTTCATCTCCTTCTCCTACTTTAAGAAAAGAGCTGAACATAACTTGTCTCCATTGGGCAACAAGGATTCCAAGGACTTTTTGAATTAGTGTCAACATGTCAAAAGTCTGAACGAGTGAGGCTACGACTTATACCACAAGTCTAACAAAACTACAACACAAGTGGACCATTTCACCGACGACCAAAACAACACAACACATGAACATATTATACTCCTTAACAACAAACCGCGCTGCCACAACTTTCTTCTTTTCTCTTGTCTTCAGGCATACCACTTTCTTTTCCCAGACACTTCCCATGGCGTCAAGAGGATCTACATGACATTTCCTTGTCGCACTTCAATGTACTCACAATGACTGACTTCACTTCACAATGACTGCTTCTCTTCCGTCCACATAATCTATTTTAGAAGCTACAAAATTTCGTAAAAACACTCACCGTATCTAACAAACCCTTCTCTACCATAATTCATGTGTCACCAACACATTTTATTAAATTGCAATTTCTAAATTCATCACGTATCAGAATGCTAACAATTTCGTATCTTCATTTGCCGTATATGAAATAATGTTATATTTTAGACAAAAATAGAGAAAATGCTTTTCTCTTCAGTTTTCAACTGAAGTGATAAGAGACATGAATTAGCCTTCAGCATCTCCCCAGCGAAACAGGGACGATTGACAAGGAAAACTAATCGCAGATAAATTCGGGGCGTCTGGAAAAGGTAATGTGTGGGACTGTTATTTCTCTCATCAGATTCTTTAGATTAGTTTCAGTGTATTTTCAGACTGGAATCGACTACATAGATTTTTCTTGGTTGCAGACAGACGGGAGTTAAACTCGCCGCAAAGCAAATCCAAGAAAGCCCAAAGACAAGAAGGCATGACAAGCAAACCGCAAGATAAGAATGAAATAGGAGACAGCTACGATGCTTATATAACCAAACCAAAAGACCGCGTAACATCTAAAAGGACCAACTTTAACCGATAAATACGGATACTATTTACAGTTCAACAATTCTTTCCACATCTACCTCCACACTGTGTTTACAAATTGTAGCGTCTTAACCTACGTCACCCATACATACCTATACATTCACATTTTGACTAATACTACACCATTTGTGGCCAACAAATTTATGTTTCACGGAACATGTACAGAGAAGTAAATAAATGAGGAAATCACCATAACACATTAGGCAAGCGCGAAATTTGCAAAGCAAAAAGCAAAATTGTAATCTAATAACTTTTAGTACATGATATCTGGAAAAATAGGAAAAAATAAAAACGGAGCCAAACTTTATCAATATATAACTACCATCTTTGAAAATCGAAATCGAAGTAACTCTTCCGTTGCATTATTTTACTATGCATTATATTTATTGACTTAATGGACGGATAGTTAAAATAATGAAGAAAAGTGCATAATAAGCCGTGTGACATTTACATAAAAGGAAGGAAGGGAGAAGGGAAAGATTGAACGGCAGACCAGATGTTTCTGTGAAAGAACACGAAAATAGTGTTCTGTAGATTCAACATTGTGTTCTATATAAAGTCTTATTCTAAAAATACATTCAGGGTGAGACAAAACTTCGGAGTGAGTTGACTCAGTAAATGAATGAGTGACATGAAAACAGAGAAGATATATCAGAAGACATAGCCAAAGGGATGTAGGCATGGCATGGCGTGGCACGAGCAAGTGCAGTGTAAGGAGGTACAAATAGAAAACAGAGCCGGAAACCGTATACCTACCGACTTCTTCAACTCTTCTTCCCTTCGCTATACATTTGTCTCTCATATTTGGTTTCTGTTGGTCGTAATTAGAGAGAAGGGTAAAAGCACGGACGAGTGCACGTAGGACACATTAAGAGATGAGGTGTAAGATTATTGTTACAAATCTAGCGTTATTATGACGTCTGTGGAAATAATTTTTCGTGGACTGTCACCTGAGTCAAATACCTAACTATAGTTAGCAATACACTTAAGACAACTTATGGCTTGACAAACAGTTATTCTTTAACGTCAAAAGCGAATCCCACATATAAAACATTATGTCCTTTTAGCACTGTATTATTTTGAAAAACGGAAGATTTTAAGACGGGCTTTTTAGACCTTCATTCTTGTGCTTATGGTTTCTACATGAAATTTTATGGAAAGAGTTATGCCATTTATTCCCACATTATAATATAAGTATACCGCACAAGTATTACATTTATAGGCATACTTGGTGGAACACTTACGGATATAGCACTCCCGTTTGTTTAGATTTTGAATCTTTCAACTCTACATTACTTTTAGTAGGAAAACTACTCACAGCCATAGTCCTAGTCATCGACCTATGTATCTAACCAAAAGATTACTAGTTTACTAGACTCTCTCCCTACTCAAAACACCACAGTATAGAACGCTAAGAAACTAAGCTAGGCGGAGGCCAACAATGTGCTATTTTAAGTGCA
Source organism: Yoshiicerus persimilis (assembly GCA_020352615.2). Taxonomy (NCBI): domain Eukaryota; kingdom Metazoa; phylum Arthropoda; class Collembola; order Entomobryomorpha; family Tomoceridae; genus Yoshiicerus; species Yoshiicerus persimilis. Next base: position 38,044,466 of record CM060170.1, on the reverse strand, counting down.
AATACTAATATAACGAAACATAGAAGGCATGGATTCAGCGATTTAGTGCTACAATTAAAATCTACTAGTATGTATGTACGTGCTTAACGTTAATGGCTCACCATTCAACTAACCCACAACGGAACAAAGCAACAGTTTTCTAAATGTGAAAACATACCTATAAGTTCACCACCTAACAACTATTGCAATAATATAAGTTACCAAGACGCAGAGTAGAGATGGGCAACGGTTTTTCAAAACTGAAACTGGTCCCCTTCTACCACAAATCCCAAACCCTCTGTTCATTAATTCTTCCAAAAATCATTTTTGGTAAATCTGGATTCCGTTATTTTTATTTTTTTGAATGGTTTATATTATTTCATATTAAAAGTTAGCAGATAGCGATTTCAATTTTGAATTTGACTGAAAAGGAGATTTGCTGATTAGTTAGTAGTTACTAGTAGTAGTAGATTAGTAGTAGTAGTAGTAGGAAGAGGAAATAGTTTTTTAGTATTCCAGTTGAGTTCTTAGTGTTGTCCCTCCTTTGTAATATTGGTGGTGGCTGGTATGCGTTGGAGTGACATGTGTTGCATGAAAAGGAAATGTGTGGTATCCCCCGTGCAGTGGGGTATGTGCTGCACATACAAAATGGTTTAGTTGCGAATTGATGGACATGATGGGTGGAAGAGTGGAGGATGAAAAAGGTCTAACAGCTCGACAAGAAGAGAGAAAATGGGTTAAAGTTAAACTGTTCTGTGTTCACAGTTATCGTTAGTCTTTCCATCCTTGTTCCGAACATACTTAAGTGAAGCGACTGTCTTCTTGTGCTAATGTTGACGATACATACAATCGCAGTGGCTTTGAGTATAGACTCTCTCGGGTCGTTTCCTTCAGTTAACCAAAGTAAATGGGGAAGAGTGAAAGGCAAACGTTTAATGTTGTCATGAGTTTAACTCAATCTCGAATTTCCTTTTAGTTTAGTGAAGCAGCGTAGTTAGACACATACATAAGTAATGCATAATACACAATGGCAGATCCATGTCTAAATGTCTGCCTCTCATGTACCAACGAACCCTCCACTTCAACCCAGTTCCGTTCAGCTAAGTGTATTGAACATTAAACAACGATTCTAGGAGTCAGATAGACTAACGGTAATGTAACAATGAGATCTCAAGAAAATCTTACATGGCTTTGTGTAATGTAAATACATTTACTCCATTCATTCAATACTGTAATGGAACCATTGCACGCACAGGCAAAACACAAGAATATAGTAAACACAAAGCATTGCAAACACCAGATTTTAGCTAAGCCAACTCCCAACATGTTCCGTGAATACCAATACCAACTACCTTAGTGTAAAAACAAATAATATAAACCACACAAATTATTCAGTAAGGAAATATTTACTTTTCTCTCAACCTCAGTACAATGCAATTCCAGTTTAAAGTGGGTGCGTTTATTTTAAAACACTCACCAAACCCTGGCCAGGGAACAAAAGTACTTAATTTCCTTAATTTTCTTAAGATCACCTAAATCTTAAGTATTATTTATGAAGCAGTGATTTGTCAGTGACTTCAATGACCTTGACTTATAAAAAATTTACCAAGTACTGAATATTTCATTAAATACATTTGGAAAAAGAATTCTGAATAAAACCTAGGCTGTGCTTAGTGTAATTGCAAATATCCTGTTTGAAGTAATCCCGGGTATAACTGAATCAGATGCAAATGTCCTAATCCTTTGTTGGCCTACAAAGGAGAAACATTACAAAATGGTGTGAGTAGCATGAAAAAGATAAATGTAATTACATTTCCTACATCTTTTTTATTGTATAAATGAACTTGGGAAATAGATATTTTATTTACGACCGGACAGATATAAGCCTAACAGACAATTTGTCAGCAAGATATATGTATAATATAATAGATACCAAAGAGATGACTGTGTTGGATATATAAGAAGCAATAGTTTTCTGATAGATACATACTTTTATGAGAGATGCTCCGTGCCAAATGATAAAATGGATAGCCGAGAAAATTGAACAAAGTAGAGCAAAGTAGGCAACTCTTACATTATACATAGATAAAAGTCGAAAAAGTTGCTTGGTTGTGAAAACTACTGTTGCACATTGTTTGCCGTCGTGAAGTGAAGGAAAGCTGCACTAAGGCCAACTAGGACAAGATCCCTCACTGAAAAATATTAAAAGGAGGATAAGATCAAGAAAAGAAAAAAACATGACTTTTAGCTTACTAGCAAGCAAAATCAAGTCAATTCAAGAGTAAACGTTTGTTTTCTAATGCGATCCAATTGTAAATCCAAAAATAAGTGTCTTCTCTGCCTCGACATATATCACAACCTATTACCATGCCTATTCCAGATTTTCTTTCTATTAAAAGTGTCTCTACCTTTCCTTTCTTTCGTAGTCTACCTTTCATTTCTACAGTAGCATGTATTACATCTCGTTGTGAAAACTAAATGTTCGCCAATCAAGTTGTCATATATCACCAACAACTCGGCAACTTTGTAAAAATTCCATGCAGAGGGAAAGAATGGGAAACGTGTTGTTTTTATAATAAAGCATTTTGCCTTTGACTTATTCCTGCATTTACTCAAGTTATTCTTTTTGCAAAAACCCGCTTTGAAACTAACTTTTGTTATTCTGCTACTAATTAGAAGTTTCCTTTTGAAAGATATAGGTAAAAAGTATTTAATTTAGAGGCATGCATATCAAGTCTAATATAGGACAATGTTTTTTACCGTGCTGTTCATATTAGCTTTCTTTTGGGTATACCTAAATAAAGAAAAGCGTTAATTAGAAAATAAAGAAAAGAAGGATTCAGATCCCATCAGAAGATGAAACCATTCTCTGTAGTTCACATGGAAGGTGGTTTTAAGACTGTAGTCAGCGTCTGGTGAAGAGAAAACAAGATTATCTGTTCTGCACTGCAGGGATACAATGCAAACAATGGATCCCGATTTAAAGCAAGATAATAAAGCCGTTTTATCCCAGCTGACATAAATGAGCAGATGCAATGATGTGTTTTTTAAGAAATACATGCTTTTCTCTCGTCAAACACAACACAGACAAATGAGAATATGGAAGTTAAGTCAGAAGACTATGTGTACTATGCATTGTATACACCATTGTTGTACACTACGTAATTATACAACATGTACATCATTCTTAATAGTCTAAAATCAGGTTTGATGGTTTACTACCCTGGGAACTGTAAGGATGTGAGTGTAACATAACCCATTTAGGTCTTCTGTGATTTGCTTGAATCAATTTAGTAATCTGTGCTGTGACTGCGTATAGGTAGTACTACAGTAGAGCACTGTCTTTGAGTACGGTGCGAACAAATTGCAATGTCTCCATAAGGCTGCATGGCGATTCGTTACATAAACTAAATTAGTGTGCTAAAATAACTCGCTTATGAAATATGATTTAGAAGGACAATACAAAGTTTTGTGATATTTAACGAGGAGGCAAGTAATTGGGTGCATTTGCAGAGGTATGAATTTTAGATTACATAATGGCCTGATTGAGTTCAGGAGTGTATGCTTTGAGTGGTGGGCCCTTGGAGGTAAATTAGAGCTGACTAGGTGGAACCCAGTAACTTTACGCCAATCTGTAATGGAAAGGAAGTTAAATGGCACGTGGAAGCCATATCTCGGATCGGATTCTACGACGATGGGGAAACTCGAGCGAACTTCCTTGATACACTTCTGTGCTGGGATTGTGCATGAAGATAGCAGAGCTCCGGGTAAAGTACCCTTGGCATATTGAGGAGTGGAGACTATCAAGGCCTCTATTGAAAAGATAAAATATGGAGGACTTTATAGTTTTCCACTGCAAGAAATAGCACAGCGAGGCTACCCACTTGGTTTTCCTATCTCATCTTCAAGTCAAGAACAGATGAAACTCTGTCTGTCTGTTTCTGCCCCAATCTTTTTAGTGAGCCAAGTCTGTTTGTCGAGTGAATCTGAATCTGACTGAATGGTCTTGAGAATTCTGTTTTGGCTTCCTTACCATTTATTTTCTTGTACTCTCTTGTGTAAATGCCCTCCGAAATGACTGAACTCTGCACAGCTGTCTATATACATACATACGTGTACAAATATAAACATCATAATATCTTCTCACTCATCTTTATCTTCCTATACTACTCCTGCTTTTGTATTTATAGTTACGATGACAGCCAACACTGTAGTATAGCTACCACATTGTCTTCCACTTACTATCTTGTATTTGTACCTTTCTTTAAAATTTCTGTTGTTGTTTTCAAATATGCGTTTACTATTACTTGTATCGAAGTAATTATTCTATTCTTTGTACTTGCATCTACAGATAGAACTGTTCAGCGTTTTTTATTTCGGCGTCTTTTACGAGAATATACGTACAGTGAGATTACTAACACATTATGTTACATTAAGCGCCTTATAACATAAATAGCATAACACATTGCCAAAAAACAAAACATGTGCTTCAGCAAAAAACCGGCATTACTCTTGTGAACTTTGTTAAACTGTTTATATGTCACATTCCTCCTTTACAATTAGTATTTATAATTCATGTCTACCACTTCTTATTCTTAATGAATATTTGGACACTATATCTGGTGAAAGAATTATGCTAATTATTTGGAAAACACAGTTTTCTTATTAGTCGCCATTTCATTGCAGTCAACAGTAGTCAACGTGAACACTTTAAATCTGTGTGCATGTAGTGTGCATCCTTACCTTAGTAAATCTTGTATGTAGAGTTTAGCAGTTTGGCATGCTGCTGTGTTATATTGAAATACATTGGTGGGAAGCCTGTTGCTCATTTAGATTAATAGGGAAGCCGAGGGGAATGGGTCGGACCAAGTCGGCTAAAAATATTTCCCCGACATTTCCTGCCGTTTTGGAATAATGACAGATTGCTAGAAATAGTGTGGACAGTATATTACAAATTAGAGTTGCAGTACAGTGTGGTTGTGTCTCATGATGAAAACAACCAACGTACAGTGCAGTGACATAGCCGTAAGTCAAAGTCAAGAAGGAAACTAGAAATCTCTGATATAACATTGACTAACACAACAAAACATCACAGCGTTGGATTCAGAGCTAAATGCGTAAAGTCTCTGAGATACGGAGGTTAAGTCAGCTCATGTGTTTGTATGCACCAGGAAATTTACAGAACTACCGAAGATTAATTATGACATAAGGAAGACATATATCTCATAATGGCCCCTGCCACAGCATAGTACTAACTTATTCCATTTGACATCAAACACATCATTTAAATTGCATTCACAAAGTTTAGATTAATAGAGAGAATTAGCACAAGTTTTGTTATTCACGTTTCAGTTTCTTTAAAATGAATTGTTCGACACAATTAGAAATTCGCAATGTCCTCAAGTCACAACTTTTGTTAATGCTAAGGAAATCTAATATTTGAGTACAATTTAGTTCATCAAAGACTTGACATTAATAGAGTGCAACGCAAAAACTGTCTACACATGCAATCAGTATGAAATCAGTTCCTGTGTCATCGTGTGTTCTTAATACAGGTTCTTAGACCAACAACAACAATCAGTAAATACACAGTTTTGCTATTTAATAGCGATTTAGAATTTTGGAGATTGATTTTTTGGTATTTACGGTGTATGCTACAGATACGCTTATTTATTCCACTTTCTTCGTTCTCCAAGCTGAACTAAATGGTTGTTTTAGATATTGTAGGATGAAGGCACATAGAGAAGAAAAGCAGGCACATAGAAAATCAGAAAACAACTGTTACCTTTAGCACAATCGCTTTATCACGAGTCAAGAGAATTTGCAGACTTCCTTAATCCTACATAACATAAATCTTATTTGCTATTTTACTCTCTGACTTCTCCACCTTCCTCCGTTCGGTTCATATATCCCATATCTTTTCCATCTGCGGCCTACACTTCTTTCCTTGTCTACTCGATCTCTCTATGTATTTAATGGTAAGTGCAGATATTATATTATTTCATTTAGCGGTATAATGTGGCTTGTTTCTTGACACTTGTCTCTCATGTTTTTAAACTCTTCTTTACTAGAAATGTTTACCAACGCGTCTATTCTCCATCTTATGTGTACGTTACATTGTATTTATAATTTTGGAGAAGTATCATTGCATGAATATGTTTGCGCAGATAAATTTATGCCAAGTAAACCAGGAAAATAAATTTACATTGTCGTTTGTGGATCGGTAAATATATAAATACACTCTAAATAAATATAAATTTTCTTATCCATCATGAAGCTACGTTGAAAAGACAATGGCAATACTACAATGCGGTGACTATTCCCTTTTGTTTATTCCCATAGCAAAAATAGAGATTTTAAAGCCAAATGTAAATACAATAAATCACATGTTTCTTGTGATGTAAGGAAGGCTAAATGTTTTTCATACATAACAAGTTCGCAGATTGTGACAACTATTGTTCTCAAAATAGAGTCTGTTGTTCTATAATGAGTTAACCGAAATAAAGGGTTTTATTAGCATAATATTCCAATACCGTAATTTTCGAAATAAAGCTCCCGTTGAAATAAAGCTCCATGTACAGAATTATTCCGATTAAACAACAATAATAAACGTTCCATCATAACTCCAAAGCGGAGATACAAAAGCTACAGTCCAGATTTTATAAGTTTGATTTAGAAAAAGTTTGTGACTGAGGATTCTGATGACGAAATTTTGGATATCGACGATTCTTCTTGCTTAATTCTTATTTTTCTGTTATCAATACTATTCAGCAACATTTATTAACTAATGAAATAAATATATTTTGCATTGAAACAATAAAGCTCCCCGTCGAAATAATCCTCCACTGGAACTTTATTACGCACATTGCGCAGCCAAATTTAATATTTGAGAAAAGCATACGCCGGAGCCTTATTTCAATAATTACGGTATATTAAATACGAAGAGGTGTATAAACAGGAGCCCACCGGAGTACCTCTTGAAATATCTTACACGTATTGTGGGACTGTTAATTTATGAGACGCTATAGGCTCACACTTTTCACCACAGCATTGTAAATTGGAAACCCATTTGATTTCACTTCATTGCAATTTATTCCAGAGGAACATTAAGACCTGCTTTGTTTAAGATGTCTAAGAATCCATATTGAGACATGCTATAACTTGCGTTTGGCTAACGTCTGTTTTACTTAAGTATACAGTAAAGTTAGGTTGGAAATACTTAGAGTGTATGTGTTTGACATGAGAAAAGACACTTTCTTCTTTCGTCAACCTACACACTTATTTCTAGTGACTGTGGCATGGTAGATACTTACTTGGCCGTCTGTTGCACACAGAAACATCAAACAAAACAGAGAAAATAGTGATACGAGTGACAAGACAAAATATCTATAGATTGCATAGCTAATAGAGAGAGAGAGATAGAGGAAAGCCTGAGTTTAGTGTCTGGTGCATTACATTTCTGTGCTTGTCTAATGAAGTTAACGGTATGTCGTCCTCGTCGACTCTTGTTTGTCGCGGAGTCTTTTCGCCTTTCTTCTTGTGATTTTACCAGAATTTTATGTTCTCGCATAAGTGGCAAATGCCATTCTACATATATCTTCCTTGTTTCTACCCGCGTGTCATTCATGTCTGGTTGAAGGCACGTCGTGTTCAATTTCCATTGCTTTTGATCACTTCTTTCTTTCCCTCAACTTTGTATTCCTATTTTCCTCGGGTGTATTTACAAGCGTCTTCAAACTACTCATCATTAATTCACAACGATTTATCTACCGACAAATCACAATAACAAAATAAAAATCCGACAGATTTCTTTTAAGTAATGTTTGCTAAATGAGATCCGCATAGGAATTCCACTTATATTTCATATGACCTTATTAAAAACAACGGGTATGCGTATAGCTTACTAAATACTCTATATTTCATTCATACCATCATCTATGTTGTGTTACGAACTACCATTTGCCAATTGTATTAAAATTCCTTTACCCCTTTTTAAGCATAGAGAATCCCAGAGTTCATACTAATATAAGTTCCTACGTATTTATACATCCAAACGAATATTCCATTACGATTTATGGGTCTACATCACCATTAGAACTTTTTACACAGATAATACTAAAACTGATATGGTAGATTTATTGATTCATACAATTACATAAATACAACGTAACTACTTCTATTCGACACTCGACATATTGTAATGACAATCCCATAAAATCCATTGATTTAAATATCTGCACGGCTTTCCTCAACACGTCTCTAAAGATAAAACTTGAAAAATAATTACATTCGCAGAAAACAGGTTAGTTGGGATGACTCGATGCAATTGCGGTGCCGTAATAAACTGTTTAAACATTTCAAACCATTTCGCTACTCTTAATAATATTTCATATACCAGTCCACTTTATACACAATACATATATCCCGGCATCTTAAATGTTGAATAGGGTAATACCTAGTGTGTAATAAAATGAGGTAATGCCCTGTTACATTTAAAGATTTCATTGCATTTGCAACAGGTCTGATCAAGGTCTGCCATTGTTAACATCGTCTCTACTTTTCCTAGACACAGACATAGTGATCCAATCAATGAAATGACTAATTAGGTGAATACCTTTAGCCAAAATAAATACCTATGGAAAAACCATTCAAACAATGTATCCCAGTTAAAAAACCGCAGACATACTAACAGACTCATAGTAAAATTATTACGCGAAGCATTTCTATATATTTCCTGCAGTATACTTATGCCATATTATACACTGGTGCATAAAAGTTACAATACATTTGTATACATGTTATGTCTGCTGTATCGCTTGTATTGTATTTCTACTGTAAATCCGTATACCTTTTGTCAGGTAATTACTTCTTTGTTGCATACTAAACCTAACTGTTTCTAATCTGACTGAACTGAACTTGTGAATCATCTAATGTTATTTAATACGTTGCCTTATTGCATAATGTTATACAAGACTGTCTTACCGTACCGTTTCTTAGGATTGCTTCTCTGGTCTCTTGTCTGGCATGGCATGGTCTGCCATTCACAGTTCCCTTAGTGTCTACCTTACTTTGCGAACAACTGTAACATTATCTTATGAACAACCTGTCTGGGGCTTGGTGCAATAGCATTATTCTTCTCTACGTAACTTACCTACATAAGATATGATGCCGACCCAGGGCTTTTGGGTTTTTGCATCCTTCTACATAAGAAATATTACATAGACAGTGTACCTAATGCCTCTCTGAATTAAATCTGCCTTGTGTCCTGTCCGAATAGAATTTCTCACACTGTAGCTACATTCATGTATATGTTTCCCCTTATGTTATCTTTTCCTATCAGCATATAGTAATCCTATTCTACATTAGTATTATATTTCCCTTCAACTCCAATACAAAAGCCCTACACAGGTATATCCATAAATTATTACAACTTAAGGTTCACTTTGATACTTTGATTCGATGTGGTTAAATAACTAACATTGCTCTGTGGTTTAAGTTTACGTAACACCCCTCGTCTCCTTTCTCCAACTCAATCAGTTGAATATCAAAAGACGGACTAAACTGATTGAACTCAATTGAACCGAACTGATTTGCATTGGACATTTTGCTTAAATCACATCAATTTTAACTGATCATTGAGTAGTCGAAGTTTGGCCAACTCAGTCAGTCAGTCAAACAAACCAGAAAGACTGTTTTCTTACTGTACTTTTAGTACTTTATCTCATCTTCTCACCTACATACTTTACCGCACTAATCATAACTTTTATTTTACTATGGGAATCAATTCTCATTTATATAAAAAATATCTGGTTAATAAATGGATATTATAAACAATGGTCATCTGTCCATCGTTATACATACAACTAGATTTCATTTTATATTTCACAAATATACAAGCTTGTAGCATAAATGAGCTAGACTAGACACTTGTCACTTACAACTCTCCAACTGTACTTTTTCATAAGAGTTCACTAGTCACTCACAAACTTCTCACCACTCATTGTCATTCTATGTATTTCAATGCGTCTTTGGCTTCAACGACATAACTCTTTGGGATTTATCGTTTCTACTTGGTTTTCTCATTTTTCTTATTTTCCTTTACATAGTTTCTTACGGTATTTACACAGGTTTATCCTAACCATAATAAAAATAGTATAAAATAGTACCTACTGTCATTGACATTTCAGATTTCTTGGTACACGTAGTTGTTGACAATATAATAAAGTACAATCATTAAATATCCCCCTAAAAACACCAATGCCTCTTTTTATTAGGAAGTGCTTGTTCGTACTCTCTGTACTGGTAAAACGTCTTACTATTGGTTTAATTTAAAGTCCATAATTTATTTTGCTTTGGTTTATGTAGAGCATTTTTAGATTGGAAGCGGTTGTGTGAAGCAGCGTTAAACACAGAATAAAATTAATAAATTATTAATTAAGCGGATCGCTGGGAACGGTTGTGGCATAATTACTTAACCACTTCTGAATCCACTGATGTCTATTTATAAATCAACTTATTACGTGGAGAGTATTGCATAGAATTTGCATACGAAGTGTACAAACCTAAACATAATATGGAAATTCAGTCGCCAAACTGCCAACTATTTATCTCTTGGCTTCATAAGAAAACCAAGGTTCATTGGATATTCATGAATTTTTCTTTGTACATATTTTACAGCAACGTCGGTGGCGATAATGCCCGAATTTGTATTTCATCCGCTTATTTAACACAGTACTACCAACTTTGCTTTTGAACGAAATATTTTTAGGTTCTATGTCCCAGGCTTATTTTAATTCTGATCCATTTTATTTGAGAAACTGTGTGTCGAAGCTTGAAATTCGTATTTTGCATTATTATTTTGTGGATTATGCATCGCTCCTCCGAGGTATGTTACTAAATATGTACATATTAAAAAGGAAAACAGGAAACGAAACGTAACAACTTTGTTAAGTCTCCCATACTGGCAGAACATTACGATTTTGCAAATATCTTGCAGCTGCACACTATTTATTTTATGAGAGAGAACCGACGTTTCCTGATCCTGTCCTGACTGTATATTGATATTCTTAGCCATTTACATATATAATAGGTAGGTATCTTTGTGTACATGTCATTGGTGTAGGTGTGTATAATTGGATTTCTGTTATCTTCCAAGGGGATCCTTCCCTAGTTATTCCTGGAGAAAGGAACAAGCTTATTACGTTAGCTCAGCTTCAGTGAAAGTGTATCTACGATCCCTACGTAGAAGGAAGTGACTCCAATTATGTAGCTTACAATTTGTACTACATAGATACATGAATTCGCTAATTATGAATTATCTTCGTGATTTGTCCGTTTTCTAAAGTTGCTCCAAGAAGGAGGAAAACCTTTCTCTTGATATATCAATTTATATTGTAAATGCTACAGTTAATTTCTAATGCTTAATACAAGACACTTTGGAAGCTCCCTATGTATACGTCAGCGCCAACCAGAGCAATCCGTCAGCCAAGCATGCCTGCTCGCAACTATGACAATTCCTGGATTCCTATAGGCAGACGGACCCTTGACGTTTCAGCCAAACAACATATCATAATACGAACGACTGCATTATTTAAGTTATTTTTAATTATTATATTCTTATCGAGATAATTCTTACAATGGGAATGAAATGATATGTTATAACTGTTATCTAATAAATTATGCTCATTTTTTATTCAAAAAATGGAAACCTGGTAAACCCACATTTTAGCTATAGGCCGTAATCCAAGCTTTAAGCATAATTCAAGGCCTAACAGTTATAAGCTATCATTTCATTCACATTGTAAGAAATGTCTCGATAAGAATAATCTATAATCACGCAAAACAAATATTTGAACAATGTAGTTGTTCAGATCAATTTTTTGCATCGTGTGGCTAAAACGCCACTGGTCTATAAACGCCACTGGTCGCTAACACTGAAACGCCACCTATAGTAATCCAGTGCTTTCCCTGATTGGCTAGGCAGGCATACATACCCGACATATTGCTCTGGTTGGCGTTGACATATATACAGTTCAGAAGGTGTAAAATAATCCTTAATGCTGGTATTATTTGGAAAATAATGAATTAAATTACTCTTGTAGTGAATAGTAAACAAATCTTGCCAGGGGTACTAATATATTACCTTACACCTTGAAATTTACACCGCCTGAAATTAAATGAAGAATTGGTATTTATTATAGAAGAAGGAAAAGACAATAAAATAAGGTGTTAGGGAATAACTTAGAACAAGAGAAGCTATTAAATTGAAAGGATTGTGCGTCTTAAGACTGTCTTAAAGTATTTGACAGAGTTGGGGATAGGAGCGATTAATTTGGATCTGTTTGGAGGCACATAGTTATTCAGTTGGACGGAAAGCAATTACCCACGTACACACACAACATTGAGTTTTGTCATTAGTTGCTATCTGTTGTTAGGAGGAATGTCTGTGAATTCTAGGATCGATTTAGGAAGTGCATTGAAATTATATGACATAACCTAAACTTAGTTATGAGTGTGTCGTATTTGTACTTTATGACTCTTAGGCATCTAACTGCGATATTGTCTTGTTAGTGGGATATGAGTGTAGTGTGTTGTGATAGTGTAGCTGGCAAAGTAATTGCATGGCCTTTAACATGCAAATCCATTATATAACTATCTGTTCATTCCATGAGAGCAATATGGAGCATGCAAATAGCTCAAACTTTGTTTATAGTGTTCAAAAGAGGACAGCCTATGAAGATGAAGGAGCAGACTGCACACACACACGTGCTTTGACTTTAACTCTGCACTCCTGCCGCAATTGCAATAACATTTTATGACTTTAGGCTGCCTAATGTTCAGCTTCGAAGTAGCTGAGATAACTATTTGCCAAAAATCATCATAAAGGAAGAAAGACCTAACGGTTTCTCTTATGTTTAACTACCCACTACCTAAATACATATACAGCTACACGTATGAATAGATAAAATAAATTATTGTATGTACACATAGTTAATCTATTCCTAGTATATCTTCATGTTCGAGTACTACCTCTTGTTAAAAGGTCTACGCATCTTAGGTAGCAGAGGTGGGAACGGACAAACTTTATGCTCATCCATTTTTTGTCGGTTAAGTATATTGCGTCTTCAAAATATTTGCGGTTTCCCACTTTTTTCTTTTCTGGCATTGCCAAGAATTCTCAAATGTAATTGTTTCACAAAGAACATTCACTTCGGTTCGGTTTGCAAGAAATCCTTTCCTTTGTAACAAATCCGTTCGAATTGTTCTCACCTCTAAATACTATAAATGGATAGTTATTCTCCAATGTAAATACATAGCTGTAACGCTTTGCTAAAATCAAACACTCGACGCTTGTTATGCACTTTTGTCTTATCTTCCAAATGTTACCAGCTGAAGATACGGATATTATTTTACTGTGCTGTTTCATCTTTCGAACAAATGCGATTTAATAGTATCATATATACAGCGGTACTTAAAAGAATTCACAATGTCCCTAAATATACAGGGTAACTCTTAAATGTGAAGGAAAATCACATCATCGCAGTTAAAAATAAGATTTTTCAATGTATTGTATAATATATCCTTTTGGGCACAGTAATATGAAAAGTTTTAGACGGCCCTGTATTTTCTGAGACGTGTAATGGGGAATTTATATCCCTATTTATGATCTAAGACCATGGAACATAATATTGACAACTTTGCTTAACTGCCAATAAAATTTTCTTATGCCTGTATAAACAGCAGTAGTAAAATAACTGTATAGCCTTACATGGTAGTGTCAAAAATATTGAAATAAAAAGACACTTACTAAAATAAAATATTATTTAGCAATAAAGAGCTCTTATATTTCCATAGTGAACTCCATTGAACCGTTGGGAAATAAACTGTAAGTGGAATAGGAAAATCGGATTTGTGCTTTACCGGTTGTTACCTAAATAAACAGAGATAAATCTATACAGAACGTTTCCTCATGTGGGTGCAAATGCTACTTGATTTTTATGAGATTTTAAAAATATTATGCAAATAGAAGGTATTAAAATAAAGCTTAGCACATTATACAAAACTTGAAAAGTACAGTTAAAAGTTAAAGTCTAAGTGTAGTCATAATGGAGTCTGTACTGAATTTGCATGTACAAATACACGGCTTGGAAGGTAGAGCAGAGGGAAGTAGTCAAGTACAGTGAGCATTTAGGTTTACATCATCCAAAAGCGAAAAGTAGAAGCGACGTGCATACTTGCATGTGTCGGTTGTGTGCATTTAGTATTTGCATGAAGAGTGCAGAGAAGACATCCACAATGCAGAGAGTGCCATTTACCATTATTATGCTCATACCTAATCATACTTATCGTTAGCTGGTTGCTACTTGATTCTTTAGCACAGTTCAGAGAGCATTACACAAACTTGAGCTAAAATCTACAAATGTTTGCTTAAGTTATGTAGTTTTTGAGTCTTCCTTTGACTGAAATCAACTGAAATGTCACTTAAGATGTATTACATAAGTAGGCAGTTGTAGGTTAGAAACACTAATACCTACACACACACGTAATGCTCGTCTTAAACTGTACAAATACAAACAGAGAACGTATCTGTCTGTCATCCTTAATGTAGCAGATCACTCTACCCTTGAAAAGTCAATGTACCTACACGTCTACCTACACATTCAATAAAATTCTCTGAAATCCCATTTACGATGTACGGGAACACTTGTATGCAAAATTTGTTTGCACTCTGCTACTCATTCCTCTCTTACCAACTGCTAATCATTCTCCACAGCTATCCGATATATGTACATGGTTCCTTAGTCAGTGATCCTAATATATACTATACTGCATTTCTTACAAACATCAACATGTAAGTATTTAGAAGCTTAAAACCATGCCTATCAGTACCATACTGATTCATATTGGAACATTACTTGGAAAAACAACTAAGATTTCCAGATATGCTTTTCTTATGTATCGTGGTATATAATTCTAATGTTTACAAATTCTTCAAGTCCTACTACGACACAAACATGTAGTTTTTTAAATATTCAAATTGCATATTTCTTCTTTTCAGTTTTTTGGAATATAAATAATAATTTTTAAGCTATATATAAATTTTTGCCTTATTTGATACTGTTTTTCAAAAATTTGGCTTTCAAAAACCAAAACCTGGATATTTGCTCCCTGATTTTAAAATTTAGTGTTACTCTTATTCAGAATGATGATGAGCATCGCTCAACAACAGTTGTTTTTAGCATGCACTGACTAGGACTTTGGTAACGGATATGTTAGCATAAGAGTGTTTAGGTAGGTGAATTTGCAAGAAAAGAATCCAAGACGAACTCTCATCACTAAAGATAAAGAATCTCATAATTTTTTACGGAGACATTGCTTCTTTTGTCCTTTTCCTTGCCAACAGTTACCCATTTGGTATGTGCAGAGCATAATTATCCATTCTTCAATAACAATAACAGTATTCATCACATATTGACCGAAAATGTCTCTTTTCTTCTTACTCGAACGAAATAGATTAACATAATGCAATTTTCGCCGAGTAGTTATAAGTACTTTAAGATTTACGACTTATGTTACGAAAGCAAACTATAATAATAGTGGGAGGACAAAATCCCGTTGGTTTGTTTAATTTAGTATACAATATTACATTTTTATCATGCCTTTGAGGAAGCAATTGTATTGCTATTGAATTGTCTTACGAATGCTAAAAATGCAGTTGAAGACAAAGGCATTCCCAAAGGGCAATGCGGTTTTCAAACTGAACAAGCACTATCGAAAATGCTGTACAAGTATTTTAGAATTGTAAAAGATGATAACTATTGGGATTTACAGTAAATGATAGTAGCGGTGTATTCAATGAAAATCAAGCAGATGCAAACCTTTGTTTTTGTGAATCGTGACAGATGATAGTTAGTAACAGGGATGTCTTAACCATTAAATAGATGAGCTGTAGAATAAATATGAATATTGTTGTTTGGATTAGGAGAACCACGGACGGGATGTGTTGCCGTGCATCGGCTAAAGGTGAGACTGATATACTAAATCCGTATCAGTGATGCTTATCGTTAGATCAAGATAGGCATAATTGGACAGACAAACACAGGTAGACCTCAACTACAAAAACCAACCTAATTGTGAGTCAAAACTCACAACGGTAAGTTTAGAGTTCGGCTCCGGATCGGCCGAAATCAAAAAATTATTTTTTCTTTATTTTACTCCACTCAAATATCTAATTCGTCTTTGAATAAAATCCTATAATAAAATAACTCTAATGCTTTTTTGTAGTAATTAAATCTATCCCCAGTAAAAAAATTTAACTTTTTAAACCAAAGGTGTAGAGACATTTCACTGCATTTTTCAAATGAACCAGTTTCATCTCTAGTGCAAGAAGGTATGGTTTACCTTAGCCAGTCCGTAATTATGAAATGAATCCTTTCAGCGATGGATCAGTCAAAACAAGTTCAACCTTTTTACTTAAGTAACTACTTGGGTATGTTGAATAGCTTTTCTCAGCCTCGTGCTTTAATACCTCTATGCATTGTAGTTAGGTGCGCTGGAAGTAAGTTATAGCCTACCTGAATGCATTTAATGCACCATGAGACGAAATAGGGTTTATTTAACAGTACTTGCAGCCGTAGCTTACGTGAGTAAGTAAATAAGTACTGACTGAATATTAATACAGCGGTCATGTTCATGTCATCTCACCTTTGAATCTTTCACTGCACACTCAAATACACTAAATCTTTTTACCCTGCTCATAGATAGGTTTTATATAATAATGCAACAGTTGTAACGCACCTTTATAAATACCTTGCAAATGCACTATATAAGTAATAAATGTAGCTTTATAACTAACGATGATAAGTAGGTACCATAATTTTTCCTCGTACTTCTCTACTCCATTACACAACTATTTGTATGCAATTACATAACGTTACAGATGAACATACCCTACAATACATGTGCCTTTTATTTGGCTCTAGGTACTTTGCTTGTTACTTCCGTAACACTTATTGTTGTAGTTAAGGCCGTTGTGGGCCATAATATTCATGAGGATGCAGAGTACATACTAAAAGGATCACTCATTACTACACGTAGGCACTTGCCTCCTACCAACTTAGCATACTTTACAATTCTTCTCAGTTTTTATAAACCTACCAAGAAGATACGTATAATAAACCCTTCACCATGTTATCTACTACTAAAACAACCATTAAATCTACATTACATTAGCTGAATGAGTTTTTTATAGGCTCAAGTATATTATTCCGCACTTCAATTACCAATCTCATCGATCCCTCCGTAATAAGAAATTCAGATGGCCAGATCAGATGAACGATGCAGCTTTGGTTCATCTCAGGCTGGCAATAAACCATTTCAATGTCAAAAATACAGGTAACTACAGCAATTGTGATTAATTTGAAAGCTTCCTTATTTCCAATGATTTGTTCTATTATAACATTATTTGTAGGAAATGCATTAGAATGTATAATCCAAAGATTCAGGCAAACAATGTATTATTACATGTGATTACTATTGTGTAACACATCCTATAACAACGTATTGTCGTAGAGAATATCTTCATGTACTTTTATTACTGCGAGAATATTTTATGTATCAGTGTACCCATTTATACCATGTAATAGAATAATTCTCTGTTGGGAAGCAATTTTCTTGCGATGTGTTCTATAAGTGTGCATGATGTTTTAAATCGTTGTATGCAATCATCCGTTACTGTAATTCTGATTGTATTTCTGAGTTTATAGTTGCTATTTGCTTGATAGTACAATACAGGTAGGACAATGATATAACTGTATTGTACACTGTGATAGCGAGGCAATGATTCTTTATTAACATACAAAGCGTAAAAGAAATTTGCAGAAAAATATATCGCTTGATTGATACCATTAGCCAGAAAATTGACGTGCAATACATATCTTACGACAAAGAAACATAGAATTTGAATTTTATTGAAAGAGCGACTGCTAAAAACCGACATACATACTGTATGTACCGTTTGTTTGCTGACGACAATGGGATAAGAAGGCAGACCATCAGATTCGGCAGATTAGTTGAATCAAGATCAAGAGGATGAATAGAAAAGAATTGCTGCGATCGGTTTGTGTTACTTTGGTAATGCTAATATGGATGGAAAATTAAGATAAGCCAAAGGCTACATACTCTTCATTCTATCCTGCATTTATTTCGCCGAAGTTCTCGTAACATTCAATTGAAACTGCTTATTATTATGTGAGAGTAGCGTAGAGAATAAATGAATCTGATATGTAGGTACATATGTAATTGAACATATCATACTTGAAAATATGTAAAGAAAACTTACGAATATAAAGAAGTAGGCAAAAAGTAAATATAGGAGCAGGAACGTAAGATTAGAGAATGTATATAAAAACCCGAATTGTTTACACGATTCTTTTTTGAGCAAACACTATTATATAATGGAGTTTCTTTACGCTACAAATTACAACAGAATAGTATGAAGTACACATGTAGAGTAGGTAATATAGTTTTTCAGATGAATTGATTATATCTACATAATATTATGCACATACTTATGTAGACATTAGACTACGTTGTTCGTGCAAGAATATAAAACAAGAAAAGAAGGCTACCTTCAGTCGTACTTACGACTGGGCTGAAATATAACGTAGGCTGTACTGTATGTAATGATCCACGCATCAATTTAAGAGATCTATGTACTCTGAAACGTTGGTAATGCATGTCTGCAGATTGAAAAGAAAAAAGAATACCTCCCTGCATAGCTACAGTACAGATGTATTTAGTACTCCGTACTTGAATTAGGCAGGTATGTCTATGTATGTACATTTTGAAGAGATATACAAGAAAGATTGGAAAAAACCAAAGTAATACATTAGAAAAGAGTAGTGTCTGTATGGTAAAGGTGGATTTTTGGCTTCACACACCACAGACAGCAGAAACGTTCAATTCCACGTTACAGCCAAGACAGGACAAGTACCTATGTACACTATACTTATGTATGAAGTTGCATAAAAAGCAACTAAGATTTCATCTGTACATTTTCGAACGCATCTGAGGCTGTAAAATATGGAGAATGGAAAATACAAAATACAAGACGGTTAAAGTTTTAAGTTTAACTCTTAGTGGATGAAGTTTATTCACGTGGTGAATATAAAATCTCGATAAACATTAATTTGGTATGGAGTATAGAGAGAGAAACGTGGATTCGTATAGCGAGTGGTGCTAGAGGAATATGTGGAGTACAAGTACAGTCCCCAAGGAGAGAAGACAGGTATGCATTACAGAGACGCTTAGGAGTCTGAAAACTATAAAGTACGTCTTATCTGCCCGTATGTATGTACAATATCCAATGTCTGTTTGTCCGACTGAATGTTAAGTTGCGTTCGAGATTTTTGAGATTCACAAGATTCATTCGCTAACACCACAAGCGAAAGGCAGAGAACAGTGACTTGGTTCTGCTGGAGATTCTACTCTTGCTGAGAAGAGCATAGCACCCGCACGGTTTTTTGTGCATAGATTCATTGCGTCCAATAGCCTTGATCTTGAACTGAATTGAACTGCCTTCAGCTCTACTGGCATTGTAAGTAGGGATTCTTCTTAAATATCAACTTGCAGTGGAGAACGATACTCTCTGCCTTCGCTCAACAAGAAAGAGTAAGTTTCTCGGCATTATGTAGGCACTGAACGCGTGTGTGTACATCCATTCACTCAAATTACACTACAGGACTATCTTTGTGTCAAGGCATCTTCTCTCGCCCATAAAGAATTCCCATACTCAATTTGAATGGAATAGTCAACAGGACAACTGCGTTATTCGAAGGACCACTGTGTATTACGAGGCAGAAGGATGGCTGGGCCATCTGAGTGTGGAATCGCTCTAAATAGGGTTTACGAACAACACAATGGAGGCTACAGAGATGTGTCCACGTATAAATAAGTCTGCAAAAGTGGAAAATAGAGAGTTTGTTGTGTGTTGACGCTCTGTCGTGTTCTGTGTCTCTGGATGCTACAGAAATGGCATAAAAACTCAATGTAGTGAACAGAAAAGGAAAGAGATTTGGATCGCATGATCGCCTCTTCTTTTGATTCTCAATTTGATGGTCTATCTTGTATGGAGGAAGCCTTAAGTATCAATGCACACACAGGGTGGACACTTTTCCGATACTTTCAGGCAATCCCATTAACATTGTAAAATATTTACCTCTCTAAATACTAACAAGATGTCTTGTCATGTCCTTCCCAGTCTCAATACAAATGCATCAATGGGAATTTACAAACTTTACTTTCCCGATTCAGTTTCTTTGAAACATTTTCTGTTAGGTTTCTATAAGAAAGAGGTTTCCTTCTCTGGGGACGAGTCTCCGTCGTAGTCACAGTATAACGGAGATACGTCGGAGATTCTTTGTATGACTCCTAAAAACTCTATTAGAAAACCAATAGGAAATTATGTATATCCTTTAATGTGCTTTATTAATGAATATTCAAAGGAGTACTTTGTAGGTTTAGGATTTGAGAAACTGTTGAGTAAATGTACTTAAGTGGCGCGGTGTTATCACTATCATTTACATACGAGTTGAGACACTGGCATATCTGTAGATAAGTAAGAAAACGTGTTCTTTAAAAGTAAATATTATTTGACCCTGTAGACAGAAACGGTGAAAATGAGGGTTTTTCACAACTAAAGCCAGGCATTCATTCCTTCCCTCATACTATGTTTTGTCAAGAACAGTTTTAACACAGAAGAGTATAAAACCGGGAGGGATCTCAATCGGCCCTCTCTACAGATATGATTATGAGGTGCTACAACAACTTTTCAACAAAACTGTCCTTCTTCCACCGAATCTTCTGTCAATGTCAATTTTATAGTTTTCCTAGTTTTTATTGATCCATCGTCTATGGGTCACAAGAGACTCAAAGAAAACATCCCAAGTCTATTCAGGAATTTATGATATTTCGCTACTACCGAAATTTTCTATTTATTTTTTCAAGCGCTCTTCTTTGAACCGCACGGGAAATTAATAAATTTCTCCTAAGCGTAAATATCCTAAACATCTTCACAACAATCATACGTCTGTAATTTCTCAACTCCTTTTATTTTACATACAGATACAGATATCCTTAACATAAGTTGCTTGTGGGTGAGTCTGAGTGTGAAGAAAGAAAAACCCGTCTGCACTCCGGGAACCCATATGGACAATCAATTCCAATTGTTGGCAACTTTCTCTAAGGTCTAAGAAAAGGTCAACTTGTGGAAACACTTTGAAAGACACGTTGCCATTACCCTATCTCTCTTTCAACCGGCCTCATACGGAAAACAAAGAAACTGCAACATTTCCCCTTTACGGCCACCAACACAAGGAATCTATTGGTGTAATAATGGGCTCTTTAATATTTTATTCTTCACATGGGATAAACCAAAAGATTTTTATCGTCACCATTTTGAATACTATCTAAGTTTATTACAACCGATTCAAAATGTCCACTTTTTATGAACAAAAACCCTAAAGGAATTTTTAGGAATTTTAAAAATGTATCTTTCCAAACTATGCACAAGAAGAAACTGATTTTCTACAGTTTCTACTGTCTGATAGAAAATATATGCTGTATGAAAAAATTAGATGCAACAGAATAAAGTATTATTATCTAGGAAGGTAAATATTAGTAATAGAACGGACAACCTTATTTTTGATACAATTATGGAATAGAGTATTTGGATTTTAATTCCACACGTTCCTCTATAAATAAGCATTGGCTATGAGATAAATTTTGTAAAAGTAAAATAAATGCGATTATTATAGAATGAAAAGGGTATAGACTTGGTGTATGCTTAAGCATCGTAATAAAATGTGTGTGGACTAACTGGAAGCTAAAATAAGCTAGGAGGAAGGATTACTTTTTGATTTTGGCAGTTATTGTTACCTTGGTTGATATAACGGATGGAGAAGTGAGAAAGAGGAGTAAAACATACGGCGGAGTATATAATATAGATAAGATTCTTTTATTGTCAGTTTACTGTGACACTTGGCATTGTCACTGCGAGGCTTGGCTGCAACACACCGAAAAAAGATTTGTGCTCAACTCTTAACAAGTTCTTTCGATTTGGCTTTGGCTTTGCTGAAAGAGTTCAATAAAGTGCAACAGCATGTCCTCCTTGCGTGACTACAGGGAAATTGCTATATAGCTAGGATATGCGATGCACACACCACAACAACACAAACCATCGGAGAATCACGCAACGCAATGTTACATGTACGAAGGGAGGAAACCGACCAGAAAGTATTTATTGAGTGAATTGTATACTCAATATGATGGCAAAGAGATAGAATGATAGAATAGCGATTTAGATCCGCACATATGAGACGCACGGAAATAGAAAATAATAGACAGTAGTAAAAGCAACACCATGCAGCGTCACGTATTCCATCCGTCTCCAGTTTTCTGCAGCTTTTAGGCCAAGATTAAGATTGCTTGCCCAGATAGACGATCCCAGTTAGTTTTCTTACTGTCTGACTTACTTAACTCAACCAAATCTGCTTTACTTCACTTCCAACCAACCTTTTCCTACTCTATCGCCTCTCTTCCATTCGCCTCCATCAACCCAACTCCTCCATTGTACTCACATCGCTAAACTCTTCTTCTATCCACATCCTCACTTCATTCTCCCTCGCCCTCATCATCACCTTGTCCATTCTAAAACTAAACTAAATTAAGTATTCTAATCATCTACAGTCCGCTGCAGGTGTACCAACTCTGTATTTATATCGTTACAATACGTAATACCCGTTGAAACCTTATTCAACGGTGAAATATGAATTATCTTTTTATATCATATTCAGAAGAGACCCAGAAAAATCTTTCTCTATCAATAATTAATATGCGTTTTAAGTTCCCGTAGCATTAATCGCAAATATTTATGAATCGGCATACCTATGCGTAATCGTAGCATGGAATCAAAAATCTTTTAATCTTATTCTCATAGGACTAACACGAAACTATGAATACTCAACTGAAATACATTAAAATTGAATGGAAAGGTAATTGATTGTGCTTTTAATTACATCCTTTTTAGGAGCCAAATGTTATATATCAAGTCCAGGTAGCCCAAATTTAGTTCCCACTGTTTAAGTATAATAATTTCTTGATGTTCATCAATTATTAAAGTTGTCTTACAAAACGGTGGTACAAAACCTAAGTTTTATTGTTTTTATCTGGTGTGCTGTACCATAACAATATTTCCATATAGCACTTGAGGTAAGTGCTTTATATTGCGAGTTAGCATATAGCTAAACGAATATGACTGTTTGTGAGCACGTTTTATTACGTCTCATTTATTTTAGGATGCTAGGCAGAGGGAAGCAAGTGAAGTATAAAACTATTTTTGGAAGAACACATTGTACTTATGACTGGTACGGAGACTACTTGGTTTAGATAAGTTAGTACTTAGTTTACTGCATCCCTAAATATAACTTAGTTAGTGTGTTATTAACGTCTTATAGTGTTATGTACAATAAAATAGTGATAATAAGTTGATTTATGAATACTTTTTCTTCAAATTAAAAACTAAGATTCGGGTTTATTTCTTACTCATCGTCTGTGGGTGGATTTTCTGTGTGGAACAGACATGCAAACTGTAGATTCTATCTGTCTATCGTTCAGCGTGAAGATAAATGAAATATACGAGCACTCTTTGCATAACGATGTAAGGAAATAGAATATCGTAGAAAATTTTGAGATAAAAAAGTTCAAAGCTATGGGTCTTTCTGCCCAGTTTCATGATGCGTACATCAAATGCTGTAGCGTGTGCATTGCAAGCATGGAAAATGGAATCCCTATCTTGTCAAAGTTGAAGAATGTCAAGTTTTCACAGAAGAAAAGTTTTTCACTCTGGATGCATATACAGCAGCATTTCATTGCATTACATCCTATGACAATGGCACTTTAATGCAAGCACACCAGCCACAAAGAGACAAGGAAAGATTCACAAAAACGTCTAAATAAGCAAACAAGGCCATTCTATCGTCCAAGGATTCCATTTCTATGCATATTTCCAAGTAATTTATTGATTCCATGGTCCCAATTCACTCCGTGTAACACATTTACAATTTTTATAAAGTTGTTCTTGTTATCCCCGCAGAAGCAGATTTTCTCATAATCACATTAGATACACAATAAATATTGTATCAAAGCCGATGATTTACAGAATTTCATTGTTTCCTATATTTAGGTTCTCTGACAAGAATTGCAAAGGCTACTAAAATCCTAGGAAATGTTTAAAGCTACAAAGTTTGCTCGACTAGCACCAATAAAGTTTGAATGAAGGTATTATGTAGAGATAGATAGTTGATTTGGGTATAATAAATCTAACTTTGAGAATATGAGACGAGTAGAGACGGACAGAGCATAAAAGCAAGAAAAGGTACCTCAAAGGAGTAATGGATATCCCCACGTGGATTGGTTATGCTGCCATGGAGCAATGCATATCGTAAAAGCATCTCCATGTGTGTGACTGAGTTTTATCTCTTTTTCAGTCATCTTTTGCTATTTAAATGTGAAGCATTATATCCACTCACTAGACAATTATTTCCCTTCTGGCTCCATTATGTAGCCATTATAACCTTTCAAACTGTCACAAAACAGTGTACGATTACAACACGGCGCATAACGAATGGAGGGAATAGCCAACATTTTATTGACAATAATGATGTTACTTACACTCTAATTTTCTCTGCTCTACATTTACATTACGTAAAACACCACTATTACACACGTTTAGCATACTGGCTCCTACCACCTACATCACTGAACATGTTCTATATATGCACAACTTCTCCGTGCAAAATGTTTTTATTTCCATTTTCCTAGTTTCAGCCAGGAAACAATATTTGTCTTATTATTCGACGAAATGGCTAATATAAAAGTCAGCATTGACTTAATGGTGGCAATAGCAGTAATAAAATATCAAAGTATTATTTCTCTTCTCTATCTTTTCAAATTGCAAGGTTGATCTGGGAACGTTCTAGCACGATTCAGAGGCAAGGAGTTAAATATTATTGCTGAATCAAGAATCATAGAGTGAGGACTTTTAATTTACCCGTTAATTCCACAAATAAATGACTTAACCCGAATATACCATAAACTTTGCATTTCCAACTTTTGCTTTACTATCTGCACCTACGTAGATATGTTCAGGCTCTCGTCAATTCTGAATGCATTCTCTAAACATAGATTTAACGATTCAGAAATTTCTTGGCTATTTCCAGGGTTTTTTTCTAAACAGTGGAATAATATTTTTTATATAACCGAGGCTATAGTGCAATGGTAATTACAAAAGGTCTTGCTAATGAGGCAGCGTTTAGTATTTAAATAGTGCTTATCTCATTTGATCTCTGAAATGAAAAACATGAATACCCTGGAACCAATAAACAGAGACTACAGAAGAGACTTGAGGTTCATGCAAGTATGCATTTTTGAAAGAGTTCAGGTATTTACTTACGTACTCAAATTACGTACTCAAAGAGTAGTCTGTGCCTCTTCGTATGTAAATAATGGTTGTTGAATATTTTGATTAGCTAGTGAAATTCGTATATTGCATAGTGTTGGAAGTCACAACTTTGACAGTCTATAACCACAAACGAAAAAGTTGTAAGCAAAGTAAAATATGTTTAATCTTTGTGCATATGCTCGTAGTTTCCCTTTGTTTTGCATTAAAAGTGATTCGTGGAAAAGGATCTTTCATCTTTTTCATTCAAGTTGGCCTTTGTGTGTGCAAATACAATTTGAAAGCACACAACAACAGTTCAACCCGAACAAATACTTACATCGAATTTATTACTGTGGACAATAATGGATTAAAACCTGAGTTGAGCTGTGCGTATTGCGTAGGTTCTTTAATTTCCAGAAAATGCAATTAGATGCTACTATATGGATACACACGTGTAGGAAACTCTGGTTCAGTGTTCGAACTGCAATGAATAAGTAGGAAGTAGCGTTGACACGACAGAACACATGCATAGCATGTATCAAATACCGTTCACATGCCCAGGCTAGTAATCCTAATTCCAATAAAACTAATTTGAACTAATGAGAATCCTCTGCAGAATAGTTTCAGCTCAGAATTGGCTTTGGGCAATACTTTCAATGTTTCAATAAGTCTGTATATAAAACAATGCACTTGCCAACTGAAAGTAATATCCAGAGCTAATAATATTGTCTTTCCATCTATACAATCGGGAAAAGAAGATTATTGTACCTAGTTATAGGAGCAGACTGAAGTAAACACACTTTATAATCTTACTAACTAATGTGAAAGCTAATTGATTAGATATCCTTTTATTGCTACAGCAGTTAGCAAATACCTCCCCTGAGCAAAAAAGGAATTTATTTAATTTTGTTTAGCTAATGGTAATCTGAACCGTAATTTTGCGACGTATTTAAAGGAAACATAAAGTTAATAGCCTATTTGTACTGCATAAAAGAAAACGGTTAGTTTCCTCGAGACATGGTATTAATGATAGCTGCAATTAGGAATTCCAGGAAAAGATATGAGGTAGGTTGTAGGGTACATTGAAAGCATGTCTGTGTACGTACGTAGTGTGTAATTCACTTTGGGAATGCGACCATATTATAAAGTAGTAAAAATAACTACGACCAAGCCAACTACCTTCACATTCACTCTGAACATGTAACCGTGCCACTGCAATATAGTATGGAGGAAGGACGAAATTAAAATTGCATTTTCTCCGTATGTGGCAAGTAAAATTTGTGAGAATGGCAGAGAGTGTTTGAACTAAAAGTTGAGCCGAGTTTATTATTAGATTTCAAATTCTGTTCGCTGGCGATGCCATTGCCAGAAGATCCGAAGAGGAACACCAAACCAACCTTATAGTAACAGAGCTGAGGATGCCACGCGTATTCCAACTAACTAACCAAGTGATTCCTCCGACGTCGGCTCACATGAAATATCTCCTCTCAACTCAAGCACCGTGCACAATGCACCAGGACACAACTTTCCTCCTCTTCGCTTCGTTTCCTTTTTGTGGGGCTGGGGTTGAAGAATTCAAGTTTAGTAATTCACTTTGTCCTCACTGCTCTCCTATAAACAGCCATCCCACATAACACTAACCAACATCCATTTGAATTCTCAGTGCAAGGCAGTGGCGTCGTCACGAGTTCAAATCCTCTGCTGAGGCTTCCAGAAGAATAATGCACCCAGCACCACACACTCATACCTTTTCCATCAATACCTCCGAACACACTCGAATTAAACCAACTAAACAATCCTAACTTGCAAAATGCATCATTACACAATACATACTTCACATACTTTCAAACAGATGCGCCATTCATTCACATATTCAACAAATCATTTACTCTTTCCTATTTTTAAGTTTCGCATGAAATTCCAACAGTCGAAAACATACTGTAGCATAGGTAAAGTCTTCTGCATATAGTTATACATGAAATTCCCATAGTTAAATTTGAAGACAGAAATGCCATAGTATTCACTCGGCGTAATAGTACAATGCTACACACTCATAGTACACTCACAAGACCTACAACATACTACAGGCGTCTTATTAATGGTATTAGGACGAAGAATACACGAAACGCCAACATTTACATTTGTAAAATGAGTGAACTACGGTGATGGTAAAGAGAGAAAGAGACGAGATGAGAGCTTTCACCCATCGTAAGTCTCAAATGAAGATAAAGTCGAGTTAAATTGTTGAAACTCGAATTCAATGTGAATTCAATTGGTTAGGTTAGTAAGTAGATGTAGGATTAAACCAACATGAACACTCAAGTTCTACTTTAAGTTAAGCTATAGATTACAGAATCCGTGTATGAACTTCTCTTCCTTCAGTTACGTAGTCAAGAAGCTTACTACACATATTAGAGGTGTTGTTCTAGTTTAGTTTATTTTCCCGTATTGTCAGTTCAAGCTTAACATTAGTTTATTTAGCTCTAGCTCAACTTTATTTCACTTTCGAAAGCTTTCGTGTCCGTAACTTCGGTTGCATTATATAAGTTATAAGCCAAATACCAAAATCGGATGTTTGCAAACGTCCAACCGGACGTATGTAAATTGCCTGTCCTGAATTAGGATATTTGTAGTTGTCCTAGGCCTGTTGTAAGTTTCATAAGACAAATCTATACAACTTAGGATATGTATTAAACAAATCACCATTTGTCCTAGGCCAAGTCACCAAAGAAAATAACGTATGATTTCCTTGAAAATATGATGCTATACGCGTGGAATAACGAATTCACAAATTTCGCAATAATTTTAGTTCTATCGGAGTACAGTAAACCTGGTCTATATATATTATGATCTACAATTTTTCAACGTCTCAATTTCATATTTGCAGGTGAAAGTTCTCAGGTAGTTTATAATTCAAATTGTAAAATATTTAGGCAGTGTTGACAAAAAAGAAAAAAAAGTAATCGCGACAGCAAGTGCTGATCAACACTATTTAGTTAATGACATGTTAAGTAAATAAGTTTCTACTTGTACCTTAAATAGTGACACTATTTTCTAAGATTTTAACTGGTAACTGGTTTTTCACTTTTATTTGCACATGGACAAAGTTCAATCTATTTCTATTAGAAGCAAAAAAGTATGCGAGACACATGTTTACAAGGCAAATGCCTCTTGAAGTCGAAATCACATCAAATCATTATGAAATCTTTTAACTCCATACAGTAATTAACTTGTCAGATTCTCCACTTGCTACGTGATTAGATATTTGGGATGCGTACAGGGAAATTCAGAATTCATTTTGTATGTGTACCAGTACATTGCAGAAAATTATACTTATTATTCCGTCATCCTGTCTGAGCATGGAAAATGCACATTGCACAGAGTAGCAGTTGAAGAAGTACATATAATTTCCGTCATGTGAAATGAAGATGTCTGTGTGACCATTCATGTAATGGACCATGAAATTAACAGTGCAGTACTGAAAGGTTAATTTTTGTCTGAATACGTAAACAAGGTACATCTTTAAAAGTTTTTGGTCTGTTTGACAAAGTTGGGTAGCCAAATTGGATGTAAAATTCTACCCAAGACTTTAATCTGCTAAACATGAATTTGATTTCAAAAATCTGTGTGTGTAACACAATTGTATGACTGAAGTCTACAGAGGCTAAGAAAAGGATAAATTTCTAATGCTCATTGACTTTATAAATGTCAAGTTCCTTGAATAATTATATTAAGTTAGTTTCACACCATAACATTTTATACTTGTGATGCATATTGCAGCGCCCAGTTTTTTAGGAACGGATTGCAAATGCTGTCTTATCGTTATTATTTTATTTCTCTAGAGGGTCGTAATGATTGTTACGTATCCTTGTTAGGTATACTTAATCATGTAAGTATTACGTCTTATGCAAATAGTGTGGACATAGTTAAGCCCCAGTAGAAAAATGTAAGTTGGGTTGTATAGTGAACGTACAGAGGATTTTTGGAGGAGATTCACAGAGTGTAGTTAAATAACTCTGGGATTTAAATGTTGACAATTGAAATGTTGCGTTGTATGCATGTAGTGCTTCACTCACGTCAACGTCATGTGGGTAGACACTTTTATGTGTAAATGGCCAGAGATATGAACTAAGGAAGTGCACCATAGATCTTGTGGTCAAGTTTATATGTATAATTCCTTATCTTCTTGGAGTAGACTTCGTAAAACAGACAAAGTACAGTACTGTACTTACAAGAGGAGCTATAGGCAAATGATTTGATATGAAAAGTATGGAGAAGAGTGGAATATTTGAGTGTAACAGAGTACACTAGAGAAGGGCGATGTGTTGTAACACACATAGTTGGTCTGACATGACAGGAGATAGATACACAAAGTCTCAACTCGATTCTAACCGTAAGACAAGGTAAGTACGTATCTGTGTGTAAGATTCCGATGATAATGCAAGTGTTCCCTGACTCTACCTGACTGTGTGGTTTGGTTTTGTTGATTGCTATGAGAGTCTTACGGTTGGTTGATGTTGTAGTAACTAGGAATTAATTCATACACGTACATTGTGCAGAACATGCAGAAGTACGGACTTTCGAGCGACCGAGTAAATGTATTACGTACTAATACACGGCGGAGGTAGGTACTGCCCAAGATTACTTTTTATGGAAGTGAGCTTCCTTTCAATTTCATTCCTTCACATTTCTTTGCCAAATCGTTCCAAGTTCACGGACCTTCCTCCTTCTTGTGCCTTTGACCTGATGCATTACTTACATGTAACGTTGACGTTGTTGCACTGCACACATTACTTGTACACTCACTCTCCGCTCCTGCTGCATAGTGCCCACAGAGCATCCAAACCCCAATCCAAGCACAGTCTCTATCTTTATCTCTCCTCACGAGCATTTTAGCCAGCGTCGTTTATTACGCTAAAGTAAATATTGTTCTTTTCCATCATTACAGTGCATTACATAGGAATTGCACTGCCGAGCTACTTCTGTGTAATACAATGCCAACTGCCATGCTGCAGGTTCCAACCTGTTTGCAGATAGTCCTCCTTCGAATTAGCCAACAATGAAATGTTCATTAAATAAATATACTGTGTACGAGTACAGCACAGTACCAAGAGACAAACATGGTAGATATGACATGTAGTCTGATGTAACTGAGAAAGGTACTGTATAAATAATTCCGTCGTCCTTTACGTTACTTACTTTACGTAGGTAGTTGTGAATGTACTTATGATAATAATTTTCTGAGCATTTCATTTGTGTGGCTATAGGTACCTACTGTTCATTAAGTTTATTTCAGTTGCCTTCCTGAACCTTGTATAAAACGTACAACAGAACTTTAATACCACAGATAAGAAACATGGATAAGTCGTATAACTTGTGTATTATACATAAACACAATGCCCTTAAATTAAACCAGTATTCTTATCCAATCCAGATCAGAGGCTGACCAATCTGACAGCTTTATTTTTGCTGTTTGATTAGTGGCAACAAAGCTACCTGATACAAATACTAACAGAATCTTATAAACATATACCAAAGTGTATATTTATAATAAACACGTAAACTATACAGACCTACGTAGGATATAGCTGAGATCATCAAATGCACAGTTGTAAAAGATTATGACTTTTGCTCTTGTTCTTATATGGCAGCAGATATATTATGGACTATGTATACCTCTGTGCTTCATTCGTGCAGATTGCACTGCATACAGGTACACAACGTGTAAGCAAGAGCAGAAGAGTCAAAAGCCCCAAGCATATCATCTGAGTGAGTGAATTAAAAAACTTAGGGAATGGCCAAGAATTAATAATATGGCAACGCTATAGTGAATACATACATAAATATAAACAAATATTCTGGATCGGTCACCCACCAGACACACCCTGTACACCTAATAAAAAACAACACCGTAGCACGGACGCTAACCACTTGTTTCAATTTTATTATCTCATGTTATTAAGCCTAATAATAATTTCTAATAATAATCAAATCCGTGCGAGGGCTTAAAAACACCCCATCCCAAATTATGCCTTACATTCCACCTACACTACTGATACTTCTGGCCTAAAAGAATATTCCCTATTTTCAGGTGTCCTTAAGAAATTCAATTACTCTGTAAAATTATCCATTTGAATTTTCTGCACTGTTATCAAATAACTTTAACCGTTTTATATTCTATACCTGAACTGATATTTAATGGAAATAGGGAAAATTGCAAAAATGAGAATCACTAACCCAAGAGTTGTAAATAAAACTGAAATCTAAGGAACACCCCGTGGGTACGACACTGAACGAATTTATTCTCCTAGTACACTGCCTTTAGATTAGAGATCTTGACTCACATGTCACGAAGTAGTCGTATCGTATCGTAATATGTTAGATCATGTTCAATATTTAAGAGCTGGAGTAGAGAACAATGTGAGCATCCACAGAATTCCGAGAGTTAAACTCACCGGCATGCCATGCCGTGAAACATCAACATTAGATATTTAAACGTAATTTAAGGTGAGGCTATTCTACAAAGACTAACTTACAACACACTTACACTCTACAAAACGAGAGTATCGATACATTATGTATGATTGTATTAGCAACTTACGCCAATAGGTATATCGCTTTAGCTATGTCCACATTTACTTTTAAAGATGA
The DNA here is from genome assembly GCA_020352615.2 of Yoshiicerus persimilis. Lineage (NCBI taxonomy): Eukaryota > Metazoa > Arthropoda > Collembola > Entomobryomorpha > Tomoceridae > Yoshiicerus > Yoshiicerus persimilis. Next base: position 38,012,338 of record CM060170.1, on the reverse strand, counting down.
GACAAAGCAAGACTCTATTGACAGGACAGGTGGGTATTCCAAAATTAATAAGTCTATTATCAATTTATATAGTTAGTTATAACTTCAATATGTTCTAATGGTGAACTTAACCTGGGTATACCATTTCGCATTGTAATAACTCGTACATAAATATACTTTCAATAACTAACCAGTTACCATAGAATATCCATAAAATACGTCGAGCCTGACAACCTGGATTGCAGGATATACAAATTCTCCGTGCATTTTGCCACTACACCTAATTTATAAACTTCTCAGCTACATATCGCATCTATTCCATCGCATCTCGATTTTACAAAATGGAGCAAGGACCACAATAGCTAAGATCCCTATTGTCGTGCACTGTACAACCCCAGTATCTACTGTGGGGAATTACATGGCAATTTTAATACAAATATTCACATGTATCTTCATGTTGCGTTGTTGCATTAATGCATCAGATAGATCGTAAAATACGATGTGCATAAGTAATAGGAAAGCTGAACATGAATTAAGCATGTAAGGCATTACCTGTGCTCATCTTAATTTCCGTACACATAGTCCCATCAATATTTACATATGACACCGTCTGATACACAACCACCCCACAATGGTAGCTCTTCTATTGGCCTAGGCAACAAATGTCATTCCTGCCGTAGCAGATACGCTTTCAATAAAGTTACAAAATTAATATTTAGAAATTTTAATGGTATTTGGTTATTTTTTAAAGTTAACTTAAATACCGTTGGAGTGTTTACATTATTTATAGGATTCTAGAGAAGATAAATCGCATTTGTTGCGGAGAAAGTTTGTTCTTGGCTAGTAAAAGGACAAAAGAGGGATGTTCTATTTGACGCTGACACATAGTGTCACTGTTACGGAACGAAATGTACAGAACATTAATACACATGATACACTTGGGTGTTACCACAAAGCCAACAGTAATATTCGTAATACATGGACTATTTACTGCGTCTACAAAGTACTGATAGGATTGTTATGTTACTCATGAAATGGATAAAATGGGTTGGTGATCGGACTTGGAAGTCTTATCCTTCGGTGTACTTTTACGGAGAGAATTTCATAGAAATCTGTAGATCTGTAGTAATGCTGGTATTATTGGTTGGTATGATGTCGTAAATCGTAATCGTAGGATGACGAAGGGAAAGGAAGGAAGTACAGGAATCCCAAGTTCTTTTCCGCCTATCAGTTATGTTATTACTGGTAATTGTGCAACATTATATTTTCTGAGCTGTTAGTCTGTGAGCAAGATTCTTGGACAGTGGAAGGCCCGTCTTTCAATAAAATAGGAACTACCTACGTAACAATGCGGCCTAGAGATGAAGAGAGCTCGTGGATGTGCATACGTTCTGGTAGGCACACGTTTGATAGCTCGGAGCACGTACGCCGTAATGTACATAAGGAACAGGGAGAGATAGAGATCAAGTTAGAATCCAGAGTGTTTTGGTCAATGTCTTTCTCTGCTCCATTTGCAATCACTGAAGTACAAGTGCCTATTGAGACACTTTAGGAAAAAAGCTTTTTAGTTTCGGATTGGTATTCGTGTGGGAGGGAGTACCTTTACTTACTCCTAAATACGGATATCATACGAAACTCTATACATAGAATACCGTGATACATAATATTAGTGTTCCTGTACCTACAATAGAGACTTTGTGTTCAACTCCACTTTTCCTATGAATATTCTACTCACACAACACTTTTTCTCTGTTCATACTACATAATGTGTCACAGATTGATATTCTGGTCTTTTCCTCTGCCGTCAACCGTCCGGATATGATTACCGAATCAGATACCCAATTTATTGCGCTGACATTTCTCGGTACCTTATCATATTTGTATTGAACGTGTAATGCAGGTTTCATACCAATATCATATTCCTTCAAAAAATAAATAACATGCCAGTGGGTACATATTATACAACTGCACACAAAAAAATTCGAAATCCCATATTTAGGAGTATTTCTATGTTGCAGTTGTAATCCAATTTTCACACCTAAAATTCATTCACAGTTACATACCAAATACAATTTAAACCTATTAATGGTAAGAGCGACATGCCATGACTTAAATGTTCTGTAGATTTAGCCGAATTAAAAAAATGCAGTTAAGATGGAATACAGATACGTGCTTTTACGTAGACTGCTCCTATATATTGATATATAATTCCAACTCATAAAGTTCAGTCGCTATGAGGAGACTATTTACTATTTGACACGGTCACGGACAGTAAGTTCTACGAATGAATCGAGCCAAACCAAATATAGAAGAGTTTGCCGTCATTTCCACTTAACGATGCACCAAGCCGTACAGATATTCTGCACAAGGCGATGTGCACTTTTTCAAACCCAAAGTGTTGTGGGAAGGTGTATGAACGTGGTGGGAATTATAATTAAATTACACACAAAAATATTTAAGTACGTACGCAAATAATACTAGTCGTTACAAAATACGTATTAATACTATTGGTTAAGCACGAAAAACATACTAAATAGAAGGCGATTCTATTCAAATTCTAGGACTTTTTGTATACACATCCTTATTAATGAATTAACTCCCGCAAATCTCGAAAACATCAAAATACTTTATAATAAAATTTCATATCAACCACATTTTCAAATAACAAAACAAATACAGCACGTTTTCAAATCTATGTAATAAACCAAAAATGCTGCAATGCACTTTTCAAAATAAAAATGGGTAAAACGCTTACAAAACACATTGAAGTAATGTTTTCAGCAAATTTTTCTCAATGAAAAATACTGAAGTGAGTTGCATACAGAGGCCTGTGTTGTAATGTTGTAACAGTGCAAAATGTCAAAAATAAAATGCTAAAGAGATACCGTACCATGGAAGTATAGAAGCAAACGGAAATGCTCTATTGTACTTCCCTTAGTTTCCTTTTATCTCAAGCTATAAATTCTACGAATTGCATAATGTGTATGCAAATGACAGGTAACTGTACTACAGGTAAGAATATTCCCTGTAGACAGTTGCAGTGAGCAAGTTACAAAGATTTATTTCTTACAAAAGGTGCACTATCGGTTTTCGGAAAACAAACAAGTTAGGCTAAAGCCTCTAATTGTTAGGTATATTAATGCACCTAAATCATTTCGGTCTCCTTTAAAAACGGTTCATTAAAAATAGTAACGTATAATACCGTCTGCTACTGCTACTGCTACGTAATAATAAAATAAAAAAATAATCTGCAGTCAATAAATACTATAATATTGCAGAAACTAAAAAATAATTTAATGGTAGCTTCCTTTAATCAGAGAACAACTTTTGTATTTTTTAGAAAATTAAGTGACAAGCTTTTACGGAGACTGTGTCTTGTTTAGCTACATGGTCATGAATTTCATTGGCCAGTGTACTGTTTACTATGTTGCATATGTAAAATATGAACATCCAGGAAATGAAGTGTGAAGTAAATAAGTGAAGTGCTAACAGCAAAATAGCTTAGGATTACCTTAACGTCTCATTAGACGCAATACACCTATAGCACAATAACCGGAGGTGATGCTATGTGCAACGTTGGAATTACTGTGGTAGAAATAACCTGCAATAAGTATACATCCCTGTTAACCCAACAATATAGCGCTACACTATAAATACATACAACATGCCTCATTAAACTGCACATTTGTCAAAATGAAGAAAAATTTGTAGTATGTACACTCCTTGTAAATTGCACTACTAATTCTTGTTATTAAGCTTAGGAAGAAGGTACGTCTATATTGAGGAAGGATAAGTAATGGATAGGTATGATATAAGTATTATGCGCTACTTATTTGTAACGTGACTTAAAGTAACGTCAAAGTAAAAATGTTATTACACAGAGAATGTGGAAGTTAACTCGCAACTTACTTAGATAGCGGTATAATTAATTGAGTGACCTTTGATGAACACAATCCCTGGCTAGAATCATATGCTTCCCTGACTTTTCTGCAGAATTTTCTTCATTGTGAAATTGATTGGAGTGAGTTGCTTTGCCTTGCCTCGGTGCCTGGCCTGGATTAAATGAACATGATTTTCTTTGAATACATTTTTGCCTTTCAGTCAATAATAGAGCCGCTAAGGAATCCAAATGCAGAGAGCGGCACTAAAAATTACACAATTCCTGGGTTCATTATTCCCCTTAGCAATCACACATGCAAATCACCAGATAAAGCTTTGAACTTTGATTCTAATGTCTATATTTAGGTCTTCGATCTCTTCTAGCTACATATTTATGCGATTAAATGTCATTCTAGAGATGTCTGCCTCAGACAATCCATCAGGCACTGAAGTTTAAGCTCACGGGGATTATTTCTCAAGCATGTTGCATTATTCTCTAAATATTTAATTTTAATACCTTCCACCTACCTACCTTAACACAATTATGAATGAATAATTACGCAACTACCATCCTATCTCCTACATTGTATTTCCACGACGCCAATAAGTACAACTTTACAAAAGTAGTACAATATTATTGTACAAAATCATATAGTATTCTTGTAAGGGTAATGAACTTTAGTAATAAGAACAAACTAACACAATAGAAAAATATAGATCAATAATGTCTACATACTAGACACAACACAAGTGGCGACATAAATAAATAGTGGCGGAGAAACACAAGTCCAAAAGAAAAAATAGTCACATAATACGTTACGACATTAAAATTCAAAATGCACCTGCAGCAGAAATATGTATTACCTACTCTATCATTTCCTTTTATAGCCCCCAATGTGGGTACTGTTCCTGGTTTTTCAAACACTTCTTCTACTAAGACAAAAGCAAATTTAGAATTGAATACTCCAGAATTCGGTATTGAACAAGTGTATGCAGCTATAAAATCAAACGATGTAAACATATTGAAGGGAAGTGATGGCCTACCTGCTAAATTCCTCTGCCTGATCGCTGAAGAAATCGGCCAACACTCACAAGACTAATAAAGACATACAAAAATGCCACCATACTTATAAAGTTAATATGTAATATCTAATTTTTATAGTAATTAACCTTATCGTAAACCTGTTTTGACTACAATTTGATAATACTTAATTTCTTATGTAATTCAATTTCTCATTTTTATGTAGCTAGAATGACATGACTGAAAGATAACATGTTTGTAAGACTGTTAATTTCAGTTGTCAATGAAACATACCATACCATGTGTTCAAACACTTAGCATATGAGTAGATACCAATTACAAAGTAATTCTTTATTACTACCTGTATTGATTGACATGCAACTAGGAAGCAAGTAAACACAATCAATTCAATACGCATTCTAAATGCTCATATACTAATGTATGATTATATAATGTTGTAAGCATTTAATTAACTATAACGTATAAATCACAGGTATAATTCCCAATAAAAATTTACGATATAATTAATACATCAACAGCCAATACATAATTTTCCTACATAATTTTACACACTTATTAATTGTTTGCGACATCATTTGAAATGTCAAACTTTGATATTGAAATATTTCGCTGTCTATTTACTTTTATTCTGCTAGACATTGTAAATTGTAATTCTACAGAGGACTTAATTGCTAAGGAATGCTCTCTTACTTGTGTCATATTAATCCAATGAATTCACAAAAGTCCTAAAAATATGAAAGGCAACGTTTGCTGAATTTAATTTCCTAAATGAATTTAGAATTTTAATTGCTTTTACTAGTGTACAACTAATAAGCACACCATTTTACATAGTAGTTTCAAAATATTGTTGTACATACGTTCTGCATTTGCATTACAATTTGCTATTCAACAGGAAATATGCAAATGCAAACCATCTTTTGTTTAGCTGTACATTCACACTGTGTTTCACTTGATTAGATCAAAAAGAACGCAACGGAGAGAAGTTATTGAACTGTCGTTGTGTGTATTTAATTAGTCAATCCATGTGAAGTAGTATTAAAAAGTTTTAATGGTCTAATAGCAATGCCCAAACCATAGTTCACCATGCAATATGATTCTACACGAGTGGTTTCCTGCTTGAAAATAGGTATATCAGTTTGTGAACTAATACTCATTTAGAGAGAAAAGTTTATGGCCAGAACTGAAAAGTGCAAATGAAACACTAAAAGCGTCAAGGATTTAATATGCATTGACATGTAAATAGAAATGGTTAAAGTTCTATCACATACATGGCCAACTTTACTCACCACCCAACTAATCTGCATAATATGAAGTACCTATGTACATATTTGTAGCTAATAGTTTTTCTCCAACGGTAAAAGCCTAAATAGGGATAAGTGCATAAGTGACTCGGTACTGTCTGCTATTCACTACCTAAAATAATTTATAATTCAGCCTAACCGTTAGTGCTTGCTTATTAAGTAAAGTCAGATACTTTATGAAAATGGCCGTCTGTCTGTCCGTCCGTTCGTCTGATCGAGAACGGTTTGACCGAATGGTTTCAAACTTGGAACACATCTAACTAAGGTCTAGTGTGAGTTCACGAAAATGTCAATCGGTCAAACCTTCCAGAAATAGAGTCCAAAATATCGATCCTACAGTTCCATGTAATTAACAGGCGTGTTGCTTATCTACGTTTCCAAACTGCATTATACAATATACAACGAGCATGCGTCAAAACTCAGGTACCACCAGCAGTTGGACAACTATCCTTTTAATCACATCAGGCACAGCTTCTATCTATCATTTGACTTCTGGTTTCCGCTGAAGTATTATTTTGATAATATATTTCAACTCACTGCCCCATTAGAACAGTTTCCTTCTTTTATTTAGCTATATATATATCTTCTGTACTGAAAACATAAACGGACCTCACAACCATTAACCATGTATATTTGATTTCTCATTTCCTCAATTTATGTCCACTATGTCTACTATTTCCACTGAGTCCAATATCCCATTTTCAAATATATTTCACGATATTTACCCCAGTGTTACACTGGTTTATTTTCAATGCAAAGTAATTCTACACTTCATTAGTGTATTGTAATAAACATAAAAGCTTGCGCTGCACGTCAGAAAACGCAAATAAATCGTAGCCAAGAAGACCAACACTTTGATAATAACTGGTTAGGTATGAGGGGACAAAAATTATACGGTTTGCTCATTGTTAAAATATGAGTAAAGATGGTTATGTAGTAGTTATTGCAATTCACACTAATATAATTATATAAGTAGTAAATAGGTATAAAACTGGAGTCAGATATGTACGATCTGTGCATATGATGTAACATAATAGGTACAATAATACGTTTTATCGGTATAGTTGTGTTGTGTCCATGCATACATGTATTGTATGCTGTCACAATAAGAAAGCATGAGTCACATTACATCATAGGTGATTTCCTTCCTGTTTTAAATTGTAATAGTGGGTATATGCAAATAGTATATGTAGAGGAGTACAAATACAGATTTGTTTAAAAATAGTATTTGTTATATGCACTACAACAAGTGTAATTAGGTGTTACTATTAATATTGGTGTTTTGCACGGTATGACAATTATAATATAATTACTTATTCCGTATATTCATGCATGTATTAAGTACAATTGGTGCTCATATGCCTGCCCGTATATCACATCTCTCACATTATTATACTCTGAAAAATTGACTATAGTGAAGAATGAAATTATGAATGAGTTATTAAGTGACTTTTCTAGTGTTCTGCTAAGCTCAATGTTAACCAAAGAATAGAATACAAACAGCGTAAATAAGTACAGTAATAATTTACATGACTTTTAAATGGAAAGAGTCATGAAATAGAAATATCTGTAAAAGTAAGAATAGTATTCGCAAAACATTTTGCGTATCATTGCAGACATGAGGTGGTCGTCGTCGTGAATATGTAAGTAGTCTCCTGTCTATGCAAAAATAACAATGTGCAAGCAACAAGGAGCAGGTCACCGACATTTCTTGGTGTGATTTTGCCATCGGAGTTGCTAAGCACAAGAAAGGTAGTCTCATCCTTTCTTATGCTCTCCTTCGTTCACACCTACACTTGAGACATACGTTCTTCACTGACAGAAGGCAAACGTAGCAAGTACGTACAAGTCAAATGCACTATCTACATCTACACGATGTACGTACCTACACAGTATGCAACCCACACTGCATGACACTTTATCAAAGAATATTAACAATATGCAAATACACCTATTAAGAATGTTCAACCAATGTTAAGTCCAGAATAGAGGATCACACATCACACTGCACTTCTTGTAACACACAACTCATTGGCAATAATCTGCCCACCCACACACATTACTGCACATCATCATGAAACCCATCCATTGTCATCATCCCTCTATTGTACATTTAGCACTCGCTACGGCGTTTATTACCGCATGAAAACTCAAATAATGTTACTTTTAGTCCTAGAAATCTACACTGTAATACAATAAAATTTTATAAACTTATTAGAAGGCTTCAAACTATAATTAAAGCATAATTACGTGGCGATAATTTGTTGCAATATCAAATATAAGTGGAGTTATTTATAAACATTGACCTATAACTCATTTTATAACTTTTTTGTTAAACCCAGCTTTTGCTTTCAGAGAAAGACATGTAAATACGAAAACTAAATTTGCTGAAAATTAAAGCTCAACTATCGCACTAGATAATAAAATCCAGGTTTTTGGAGCTTGGCTTATTAGAGACTGGGATTTTTATTATTACCAAAAGTAATGTTAACATCCCAAAGAATCATTTTCGTGATTGCAAGGTTTTCTCGGATCCCTTGCAATATAATTCTACACATTTTCAGGACTTAACAGCTTTCTTGGAAATCATATTTTGATCCACGTTCATTTTGTATGTGTTTGTTGGAAATACAAAGGACGATGTGCATTAACAAACTTATAAACGCCACTAAGCTCATTGTAGTTGCATCAAATACCACATAAAAGACATCCAGAAAAACTAAAACCTATTGATTTCTAGGAAGCGTTCTTTCAATGATGTTGAATACTAAATGCCACTGGGTACTAGCATAAGTTTGGGAAATTACATATGAAAAGTTCAAAGAATAAAGTAAGAGTCAATTTATAATCTGTTTGTTAACATACAGGTATTTCCCTAATAATCCTACGATGGAGTGTTTAATTTGCAAGTATTTGCATAGGAGAATTAAGGATAGTTCCTATGCATGACGTATGTAGACTGTAGACGGGAAAATTTACAGTAATGTACAGATAAGAAATAACCCTGCCAAAGTAAAACGTTTACCTGCGATCTGTCACAAAAGAACAATAGCTGAGTCATTACATTTGTATTAGCTTTCGTTTTCTTAGCGTTGTGAAGATAAACATAACGATAGAAGTGATCTTTGATCTGGAATCACTAATGCATGCAGTGAACTTTTCTAAGTGGGGACAACATATTCCTATCAATATCTGAGGTAAACGCAAACCATGAAAAGTCCAAAGCAATTCTATGTACCATATTATTCCTAGTTCAACGTAACATAATCTGACAGTCATCTGTATAGATAATGTTCGTAAAATTACATTACTAGGGAACAGTTTTCAGAATTTCAACTAACCATAAGAACAAAATAATAAACTACATGATAATTTTTTACGAGGTTATGTTAACTTGCAGAATATCAAGTAGTTTATAAGCAAAATTGATTGAAATCTGCGGCCCTGATATCGTAAACAACAGAATGACAATGTAAACAGATTGACAAGTGGAAGAGCCATTTTAGAAATACATGTAACTAGCATATCTTCTGCAATACAATATCCTTCAAACATTGGACTATTTGCAGAAAATAAATTGCGAAACAGCGAATAAACTTCGAGGTGTTTTTTTCCTGGAGTAAATAAAAAACACTTAGTGCTTGGTACTTCTGGCCAGCGTTTAGCACTCAAAGAAACCGTCTGTTGTGTTTTTGTTGTGTTGGTAGACTGGGAGCTAGAGTTACATGATGACAGATATAATTTTCTGTATAGAATAAAATAGGACTGAGGTGATCCCGAAAACTACATATGTATATCGCGGGATAGAGAATCGGGTTGGGAAAATAAGGAGTCAGTGTTACATAAAAGAGAGATTACTCCTGTGTCGGTCACATCACATCAGAGCATATCAATCTATAACGGATAGGGTAGAATGGAGACAGAATACGGATTAGATTACATTAGTACGTCATCGACGTTACGTGTTATCGAATACAATGAACACGGAGTCTCAATTCTCCATCTCTCCAAATAGTAAAACAATGAAACAGAGAATTGAGGTAAGATAAGACGTTCGTATAAGGTTATCGCTTAGATCTGAGTACTTGTATTTGTGCAATTCGCATTTATAGTGTAGAGAGAACCCGAAGAAACCGCATGAGTATGAATGCTAGTGTCTTTACCTACCCTAGCAACACGTCTTCTAAAAAACAAGGAAAATATAAATATGAGTACAATACACAAATGCAATGTTAAAGGAGTGTTCAGAGGAATGGAAGTGTATAGAGCGAAAAGTACATTATATAATGTACAGAACTGAAATAAAAAGGAAAGTTAGTGGGTAATGATAGTAATAGTACACAGACAATAATACAATCGAGAGACACAGTTGTTGTGGAAGTTATAGTACGAAAAAAGCGTATTTGAAGTATATTGGAGGGTAATAGTTGTGTTGTGTGTGGAGAACAAGCTATTACGTTATTTCATACATTACTTTGAAGATGCTTATAAGTTAGACAAACTTACTTACGTGTAGATAATAATATTAATGTTTAGAGTAGGTACGGACAGAGATAGAATTTGATGCGAAGTCTTGGCATTTTGGTGTATGAGTACGTAGTGATGTTACATATTGTATGTAGCATGTGCATTTGTGTTGTGTTGTGTACTAATAGCAGGGAGAGAGGCAGGAGCGAAAACAAATGGCAAGGAATAAGAAACCCGCAAAGAAAGAGCTCTGGGTTGCCTGGCGTGTAGACTGTTCTGTTGTCTTCTTTTCAATTTCGTACATAAATACAATGATGTTGGTTGTTGGTTGGGAGAGGAGAGCATAGCAATGTTCATAATAGTTGATGGGATGAAAACGAATGAGAAGAATAGGTAGTTGTAGGTAGGAATAGAGAATAAGACGATTCAATGTCTTGTGGCTCACCTTGAAGAGCGCATTGACCCCATGAAAGCATAGAGAATATTAAATTGTGCCTCGAGGGCTTTGGGCCTCATGAGAAAATGATGATAATCCCACTACGATGATGACTGAGCGACTACCCATTAGCTTATATAATCACACAGATGATGGACCTTCCTCTCCCTTACTCCCAAATCTCAATTATCAAACTATTCTCTCCAACAATCCAAATTCCCATTCAAATCCACCACCAATATTGAACACAGCATCGCCAATACTTTTCCACAATCCTTCACCATTTGCTATTATTGGTTCATTTACAGTAGCCAGTAGCGTGCCCAACAAATGGTATTGCACCATAATGTAAAACCATGTCCATGTCAGACACAAATCTGAATACATGAGGAGTAAAATTAAAATGCAAAAACTGAAATTTAGTGGGCTAAATAATCTAGAGCATTCATTATAATTCTTCAGAGACAGATGCTATTACGTAAAGGTGTTCAGCAAACAACTGACAGCTGAAATGAAAATCGGAGTAGGCTGTCCTTATTACATGGTAGGAGTTTATTATGCACAATCGAAATGTGTATCTTGCACTCTTAGATTTTTGCGAATCAGTTGATGTCAAAGAAAAACAAAGCTCACCATTACATTCCTTTTGAGACGAAGAAAGTACAAAGTCATCGGATACATTCATTCTCGGCTTATTATCAGAAGGTAAGCAAAATCGCAGTGAGCTGGCTAAATCAGCAATGTTTCTTTCTATCATGGAAACATACGTTGCTGAATCTAGGATCATTGTTCGCCAAGGTGCATAGAGTATATACCATTGGAACAGTAATGCGTCGTAGAAGATTAGTTCGTCAACCTAATTCTGCATGTGTACACATCGTACAGAGTAAAACTATATCAAGTGTATAGGTACTATTTATATTAACGATATGTATGTGTATCTTTTCTATTTCAATTATTTTAACAAATTACTAATTATTAAATTAAATTTGCGGGAAACATTTCAGTGATAATTCCAGGGCGTAAGAAATACAACGGTGGCGGGATTTCTAGTTTGCACGGCGGGTATCTTAAAACTAATCTGGATAGGACAATATCTTAAGGAGTAGAGGACGTACTAATACCTGTATGATAAATCTAGGGAAGAGCAGACGTACTTATTGCTTACGATTAGTTAGGTTGAATGGTATACTTAGGAGTATTAGTTGTCGGTATTAAAAGAGGACTATCTACTTATGGTTAGAGTAAGAGCTTTGAGAACACAAGGGTTACACCCAAGAATATTAGATCTGCTGGATTTAAGTTGGTATTTGGCATTTCCAGTGCAAGTGAGTTTATGTACTCTTGGTTCGTCCTTACAGAATAGTTCTACTTGAACCTTAACCAAACTTGATTTTAGCTATGGCTATTAGTAATGTTCTATTAGGAGGCTGTAATTCGTTTTCCTTTTAGAGTGCTTCGCTCATCTCATCAGCACAATACAATACTCTTTTCTTGCACAGCAAATGAGCTGAACGAGCTTCTCTGCAATAGAAGCAATAAGACGATACGCTCTTCTTCAGTTAATCTAAAATGAGACTCTGCATTCCCTGTAAATACACTCTGACTCCGTCTGGACTGAAATTGCGAAACGTCATTCTCTGTGTACAAATAAAGTCTTCGAATGATATACAGTGTGCAGTTCTCATATACATTTACCCACCTTACTTATATTGACACTAAATGCTCACCTACACTTGTAGGGCATACGCAGAGAAAAACTTGCATTAACTGGGAAGAGAAACAGTGCTATAGAAATCTTTAGTTGTGCAGACTCTTAAGAATTCCTGATTCTGCAATTCAATTCATTCGCATTGTCATTACATTGCATTTTATCAGACGAATGAACAGAAAGACTCCAGTTGAGATCAGTTCATTTCAGTTCAATTTCAATTCTCTCTCCCTTCTTTCCTCAGTCTGCTACAATGGAAACCAATGAATTCTCAAGATATGCTCCCCATCTAACCTCTCACAATATACACTCTGCCATTTACACTTACAATATACACCTTCCCGTCAACATTTTTCCTCTTTCTATTAAAAACTCGAAATACTTCGTTTTCTACTCAAAATCAGGACAGATAAGGAGTTAGCTACCTTTTCCTACGAAACTTTGAGTAATTTATAGTGTTCTTTAGTCAATCTTTCTTGTCAATCAGTTCTTTTGTGAGATATTTATCAGACAACTATTGTCATGCTTTTTCTTTGAATTATTTACCTATTTTCACGTATATTCCCTCTGGGATAATTAGAATTTCTGCAGCGACTGCCTTTATGTAATACCTAAGCAATAAAACAGCATTTACATCAATACCAAACTAAATTACTCTGCAAAACAGTTTCTAAATTGTAACAAAGTTTGTACTACAAAATTGCTGCTTGTACTTAAGCTGTAACTATTCAATCAATCAGCCTGCATACACATAAAACTTTAGAAGACTCGAAAAATAGGTAATCAACAACCGTTTACTGTCGATGAAAAACAACGGAACGTATCAAGATATCTACACACTGCAATTTCTTATTTAACGCATATATTTAATGACACCTATTACGTGTAACTAAAATTTAAGGTAATCGTGTTTGTTCACAGGCCTCGTTTAGCGTTTGTTATAGCCTACCATTAGTAATTGCACAGACAAACTAACAAGTGTTCCTACATTGTAACCATTGTAAGAGTAGAACTGTACGAGGCCACGGTCGATAAACCAAGGGTTTAGATTTAGATAAGCACTTATGAAGCACTCAATAATAAAAGGAATTTCAAACACATTTACAATAGCAACCAAAACCAGTACACTCTCTTTATCCACCGCATATGCACTCTTGCAGCTTTATATGTAACATGTAACATCTTTTATCAACTCCACTTCATACATACATATATTACACATTTATTTGTGTAGTCTGGCCACAGACTTTCCTCTCCAGCAAACCTGAGCTTCTATTTCCCGAACATTTTTATGCCATCAGTACAATTACCTGCCTTCTAGCTTTATATCACTCTATCTATCGCAGGTATACGTAATATTTGTTTATAAAGCAGTCACACGACTCCCTCTTTTCCTATCATAACATTTAAGTGAACTGGACATAGACATGTCGGCTTCCTCAGATTCCTTTTGATTGACCTGTGTAATTCATTTATCATCGCACTGGAAATTTTTACCTTTTATTTATATAAGTGTCTACGGTTCATACAGGTCTCTCTACTTAATTTGTCAATGCAATATGCATACGCTAAGCTTAAATTTTATATAAACAGTTCAAACGTCACGTCGACCATTACATTCTTTACCAAAGAGCTTACTAGGAAAATAAAAGCCTTTTATCGTACTAATTGTGTTACCGCAGTGCGCACTGTGCGCAATCCATATGTAAGTCCCCCACTGAGTTCTATTCAATTACTCCTATGTTTATCTTCCACTATATCTATTTTTAGTAAACGAATTGTTCGTAATGTATAAAATATAATCTGGTATATTCGACGGAATTGTCAAAGGTCAAAGTTTTGTATTACATAAAAGAAACGTTTTATTTGTTTTGATTTTCAGTAACAGATGACAGACAAATCGGCTTGAAAGTAAATATTTACGCCACAGCGCACTAAAACTCTGACAATGAAAACATACACAGAGCCAAATGAAGAGTGACCAACGATTTATTAATACTTAAGAGAGCCTTAGTTGCAGTTTCGATAGAAAAATAGTAACGATAACTTGAGGTTAACGAACATTCATCGGAAAACGGGAAATGTCTGTAGTGGAACTGAAGAAGAAAATTATAATATAATTCTCATTTGGTTTGTGATGACCGTAAGTGTAGAATGCAGACTCCGTGTTCATCCAAGATAGATTATTTTTTATCAATATGCACAGACAGCAAAGGAAAGATTTACCAACAGGTTTCTGCAATTATATGAAACTTAGCATGTACCATGTTGGATGGCAATAACAACAAGTATGCAAGGAATGAAGTGAGCTCTTGGCTGCATTACTTTACATTGCACTGACTTAACCTGCATACACAACTCACTAATAGTTGAATAACAGTGTCTACCGCTTATACAATATATTTCTTATCGGTGTATTGCTTATGCATGTATTCATAGCTCTTTTGTTAAAGATAAACTAGTTATTCAGATATATGTATTGTTCCTTTATACATGTGCAATGTAAGTAAAGATTGTATTTCATTATAATATTTGTTTACTATTGCATTGTATTGCAGGGTAGGGTTCAATTTGAATATTATCATCATCCGTCTTTAGTTTTTCTATGCAAATACTGCAACAGTGCATTCCATTGTAATAATAATAATAATTATTTTCCCAGTACTGATATAACATTACAATGTTATTTGAAAATAGATCCGGAGATTCGTTTTACCATTTTAAGAGGATTGCCCCATTGTCATAGGCATCCTATACAACACTATACCAGATTTTCGAATTGTACAGTAAATAAGTGGTCGGATACTTATTATTCATCATTATGGCTGCCGGGCTAATGGAAGTAACGTTCGCATCACAGGACGGATATTGTTTATACTGGAAGAAAGCCGAGAGAAGAAGTTGAAGCGAACGGGTTAAACTTTTATTCGGTAACTTCATGCATCTAATCCAAGATTCAAATTGCGTTCTATACGACAATCCCAGCACACAATAATATGCATAAGCACAATATTCTGACTGTCTTGTTTGAAGACTGAACAACTGAAGTTGTTGCAGATGCGTTTCTGTCGGCTGGTTACACAGAACAGTGCCTATATAAGTCCAACATGTTTAGAGGTTAGTTATTTAGTTTCCTGAGAATGTTGAAATAATTATAATTTCCTTCACCGACTGACTGAATGTTGAAGTGTTACGATGTGATGGGTGGGACGGTCTCGAAAGTACATAATGTGAGTGCTATAGACTGATTCCTCCCATAATATGATTTTATAATCGTATCTCCATGACTTATTATGTCATGTTTTACCTCGTGCTCTCAACTCAACTTCTCTAAATGCTAAACTCGTCTGCATTTCTTGATTGTTTACATATTTAAGTACATTTTCTATTTCCTTCCTGGCCTTTCCTCCTCTAACATTTGCTTTGCATTTCAAATTCTCATCTAAACATCAATATCAGCACATCTCATATACTTCCACATCAACTAATGCTTTATACAGTCTTGTGTGTACGCACTCCATATTATTACAGAACTTTATGTATCAAATACAAACCATCTATACCATAACTTTTAATGTTTCATATATTTGCTACTCAATATTCAGCAGAGAATTCAGAGACTTTTCTGTTAATAAGAGAGATACAGATACCCATGCAAATATTAGCATACTCAGTTGAAAAAATATTTATGTACATTTTCGGAAGATCAGCAATCTTTCCCTTTGCCGTAGGTACCATAGTTTGCAAACATTTCTTTTAAGTTTCTTTCCTTATTATTCTACACATGAAGCACATCTTTTATAAATAGTGCAACTACGACGCATCTTCCAAACCAGTTAGTCACTGATGTGATGTGATATGAATAAGTACATGAACTATTTTTATCTGTTTTGCGGTGTAATGACATTTATTAAATACAATGTCCCAATTCGCAACATTACAACTATAAATTAGCGCACAATGCAACTTTCGGTCTATTAGATAATATTGTGACACAGTGAGAGACCATTGACCCTATACGGCGGCCTTTGTATTATTAAAATGCTATACTTGTTACCCGTCATTACTTGTTATAATGCAAATTTTAGAGAAGCTGAGTTGTACATTGCTATTTTGCTAGGGATTTTCTTGCTAAAATAACTAATGTATTATAAGAATAAATATATCTTTGGTTGTGACTTATGATTCATGATGAGGAGAGGAACTTTTGTGAAACACCTGTCAACTAAAGTCGATACACATATGTCATGTCATAAATAAAGTTTAATTGCGTAATGTGTTGTACGTGTACATAAATCTGTATGATTGTCACAGTCAAAGGAAGCGGAGATGTTATTATTTCAATATGTATCTCTGCCTAGCAAATAAGATACTTATGTAAATTCGAAGATGAAGACAAGTACATAAGAAACGAAAGACACCACCAAGAGAGTCATGTCAACTTAACTTGGCACAGAAATATATCGCTCGCCACATTTATTTGTCGTTTTTATGCATACTGACAATAAGGATAAGGACGCTCTGACTGATTGTGAGTTCTTTCTCAGTCTGCAGTTCAGTCGCAACATACCTAATCTAAGCGAACTTACAGTTACTCAAGTAGCTAACGCAAATCTGCTTCTTCCTAACACTCGACACAAACAGTGGAGACTTTTATATCCTTGTAGTTGGTTGATAGTGAGTGCTTACATAAGTTACCAGTAGTGGCAATACTAATGTATAAAATAGAAAACGAAATAATAATATTATTTGGAAAACAGACGAGAAATGTTGGGAATATAACTCACTCTATAGCACAGTACACCACCCTAGGCATTTCTGATAAATTGTAACAAGATCTGCCGTTACGATGCCTGACATTTCCATTATTTCTCTAGATGAGAACGAAACTAAAACGACAGGTTTTCTTCCCATTCACTTCTATTTCGGTGAAAGGTGATACCTTCAGATATACCTCAGCACAAATGCGAATTAAATAAGACACATTCAAAGATATTGTTTTGACAGCCAGTCACTATTATATTTCTTTCATCTCTCCACACAACATTATCAATGATATTTAAAGTTACATCATCAAAGCAAAATACATAATTCTGCACTTTGTATTTTAAGTCAATAAATATAATACTATTGGTAGTTATAATAGTTTCTAGTATGTATAATAGTAATCAGGTAGGTGCTTTTCCGGATTTCTATATTTTCCGGGAATATACCAATGTGAAAATACACTTTTTACAATTACTCGGACCGGAAGAAAATTTTTGCAATTTTTGAAATTATGAATAGGTTTGTGATATGATATTTATAGAGACTTGTAGGATATAAATTAAGCTTGGTAAACTGATTTGAAATGCAAAGAAAGAGACAGTGTTTCATATTTATTCTTCCATTCGGAATTAATTCGAGTATTTTGGAAACGCGGCGACATGCAGTCTTGATTCCAGATGTGTAAATGTCCAGCCAATTTAAATGGAACTTCTAATAGATTGCTTGGTCATGGATATTGTGAAATCTGCTTATTTAAAGCAATTCATTTGAAACTGCAGAGACAGTTCATTTAGCATTAATCTACATCCCACTGTCCATTCATTCCACTGCGGCTATCAATGACTGTCACCACGACAGTCACAAGTTACGTAGTAATATCCTCAACCATCCATGAAATGAATATATTTACATCTATGAATGTTTCGATAGAATTTCTGGAAATAAATTAAATGTTTCCAAGCAAATATGTATTTAATGCGAATATTTTAGGTTCTTTAAATGTTAAGTTTACGAAGGCGAACTCCAACAAAGATATAAGATACTAGACCTGTACTTGTACGGTATAACGTCGTAAAATTCTATCTTCAATCTAGAATTAAATGAAAAGAAAATCTGCTATCCGTACAATATTCGTGAATGAGAAATAGAATTTAAGAATTCAAATATTCCCATATGCATTACCACATAAACATCCTACGTAAAAGTACAAACAGAGACAACTCGAATTTCTCGGCAAAACAGATCCGTCCTAGACGTTGCATCTTGCATCTCCACAATAGACGTTGTCAAATTATTCTGGCTGGATAATAAGATACCGTCAATACAGACAAAACCAAGTGAACCAACCTACGTATAATAATAACTGGAATATTGCTTTGGAAAGCATCCGTATGCACAAACACATAATACCGCTCAAAGGAACGAACGTCAAATAAAATTTAAAGCCATTGTAGTCCTCTGGGAAGATGTCACATCATGTCAACTTGGGTCAATTGTAAGTCAGAATGAAAGTCAAAGAATAGCATTACATTTATAATGAGGCAAAATATAAAAATGCTACTGAAAAGATTTTCAGTATAATAGAACTCTTTACATCTACCCTCTATACCTCGTGCCTTGGCATCCTTACATCACAGCACACCAAGCACACCATCTATAGTGTAGCTACAAGGTAAACGCAATTACGAACGTAGAATAATCTGTACATCTCTATATCCGCAATAACAGTACAAGAAGAAAACATGGATTACTGTTCAAATATTTGATGATAACCAAAGAGAGTGAGTGAGAGGTTTTTACCCAATCTATAGAGAACAGTTTTACTAATTGATTTTCAGGTTACCGTAGGCTGTACTGTAGACTATGTCAGTGAAACTAATGTAACGATAAAATAATCGTATTAAAGCGTTCCATCGTTATGCAGTTGTTACAGTAAGCATGTCCTCATGTCAATATGCACACTTTTAAGTAATATTCATAAAAGACATAAAATAGTGTGAAAGGGATGATGCTATGCAGTATAACTAGGGAAGAGTGGAAAGAAATGTGGAGAAATGTTGCTAACCTCTTCAGTGACTTCTCTGGGTAGATGCTTGATCTGGAGCTGACGACCGCGGTGGAATTTCCTGCGGAGATCATCAACTCTCTTTTCTGTGGGGTCACTATTGTGGACCTCGTCGACCCACGAGGCTCCGGTGGAGGCAGTGGCGACGACACTGGAGGACCACAAATTGTCAGCAGCAGCGGTGATTAACTCGCGGTCGTAGCAAGTGAAGCCGCGAGGATTGGCGGAGAAAGCGTCCGCCGGTCCTGCAGCCATCGTGCCACTCGCACTCGAATTTTCCGTTTCAAAGCGTTCCTGCACTTCCGCCCCTTTGTCGCCTCCCGTTCAACAAACAAATTTTCCACCACTTAACAAAACCGGCGATTTGAATGTTTAGCCTAGCTTGGCTGTGTCAATACTATTTATTTTATAAAGGGAATTTGTAAGTAAGTAATCAATCTGCCTCTCTATCTCTCCGATGCAAGTTCTGCCTCGCCTCGCCCGACTCCACTTCCCTCACTATAAAGTAATTTGATTATTTCAATTCAATTTAACTCAACTGAATTGAATTGAGCGCAATTCCAACAAACCAAAATAATTTAATTATCTGATTTTCGGGTTTTCTCCTCTGATTCATCCAGCTTACACCAGCGGACAGGATAGCAGACACAACCGAGTAACTTATTAACTCTAGCATACATTCATACAAATACAGAAATTGAATAAACAGTAAAACACAATAAAACTCCTCACACTTGTCTACTCAAATGACAAGGAACAGTCAACGTCAGCACAAACACAAAACAAACAAATCAAATTGTTACCTTATTAAAATCAATTTCAAATATTAAGTCGTTTCCCAATTACGCCATCACAATCATGAATTCACTATTGTAAGTGCTTAGTTTTAGTACCATTCCCATTCTATACGCCAACCATTCTCATTACGGTTTACATTTTTTCCCACATTCGGATATTTCCTCTTTGTTCCAATTCTTTCAATCACTACAAACTCATTCCTTAACAATAATTCACAGCGTCGCTATTTCTTTGGCTGATTTAATACACCACCTCCAAATCTCAAGTTCAGGGTTTTTTCTTGTCCTGCGATCCTATAGCTTATATACTGTGTGCATACCTATGCGAAGCTAGTAGCGTGTACTGTGTACCCTCAATATACAGTAGACCTATTGACTCTTGCAGTAATACTTCCATTTTTATATAAATGATTAAACAGTTATCAGTTTAAACAGCATATTCTTTAACTTTTTGTAAATTTTGTAATTGTGAAGTGAATGAAATTCTATTTGCCCTGAGGATTTCATGCACTGGAAAATAGTATAATGTTTTGTAAATAGGAGAAACTAGTTTGAAAAGGTTCTGGTTCTTAAAACGTCAGAAAAAGGAACTGACATATTAATGGGACTGTTGTATTAAAGTGACTGAAAGAATTGCAGAACTAATTGGGAATTGGAGATAGAATGGGAGAGGGTATGATAATGAAGAGATTACTTAGTATAGCAAATAGAGTAATAATTGGAGATTGTCGTGTTCTGTTTGGTAGCGATTCTGTGTGATTGGGGATGGTGTGGGCTGAATAGAAGCTGCGAGAGCGGAACTGAGGTTGTGTCTGGAATGTGTTGGTAATGGAAGGGAACTTACGTAACGGAACGGTTTGCGATTCGAAGAGAATGGACAGGCAAATACAATAGAGATGACGGTACATATGAACTAGGTGAAGTAAACTAAAGATAAGTAGTGGACGAACGAGTGAAGAAGATATTTTGGTGAGACTTGATTTAACTTGGGCAGGTTGCTTGAACTGAACTACTGCACTGGTGAAGAAATTCTGTGAGAAACAAGAGAGTTGCTGGACAAGACAGCAAATGTTTGTTAAAAGAGAAACAATAATTCGATAAAATACAATAAAAGACAAGTCAAGTACAAGCAAAAGAGAGAAGCGCGTGGATCGGAGATTGCAGAACTCTTCCTTCCACACTCACTACCTCAGACTGACTGACTGACGGAAAACTACACACAGACTCCCAACCTACCAACAGCAATCGTCTGGCGAAAGAAACCTGCTAAGCCTAAACACACTTTACGCTGCTCTACCTATACACAGACACACTGCATGCCAAAAGTCAACCTCCGACACTATACTCCAAGATTTTAGCTAGGTAGTAAATATTGTGCATGGTAGTTAGTTACTAGTTAGTTAGTTAGTTGTTAGTTGCTGCAAAAGTATGTGCGAAAGAAAAGAGTTGGATAAGCTGGCTACTATATACTCCCATCCACTAACTATATTCCCCGTGTAAACTATTACCCCGTCTCTCCTCTGGTCGCTATTATAATCCTCCCTGCAAAATAAACTTCGCTAAAACTTACATTAACTTTATATTAGCATACAATCTTCGGATACACACTTTATTCCTCCATCCTCCATCCTACCCAACACTGAGGTACACTACTCCACATCCACATTACGTAATATCAACAACACTTCTTCCTAAACTTTGTAATTCCAACTTATCTCCGCCGAATAGGGTTATGTAGGCTAGTGCTGCTGGTATGCTACTGGTGTGGTGCTGGTACACACCAATTCACAATAGGAATAAGAACATGAATCCACTGATCGCCAGCTAATCGCACTAAGCTACGATCATGTGTGCTTTGTACTTCTCATACGTTATGTCTGTGTCAGATAACCCGGGATATAACAGAAACAAGAATCTTTATCTCATAATGCACCACACCGGGCTCTGCCATTGCCACTATGCAGTTCGGAGACAGCGGAAAACACAAGAGAACAAACTCCGCTCATTTCTCTTCTGTCTGCAATCAGTTTCTTTCTCGAGACATTTACTTGCTTTACACATGAATTACCCAAGTACTTCTGCCTGGCCTGTCCTGCCCTCCTTCTCTCCTATCCACATTTTTCTCCCCATCGCAGAACAGTCTACTTGTCCCGTGTCTTTTACTTTGTTCTTGTCCAAACCTATTTATTTATCTACTTACACTTCACAAATAATCCATTATGACATCCTAACACAACAAACTGCTACAAACTGCAAACGCCACAATTCCTCCTATTTACCAGCCAGTCTATTCAATTACTTACTTACAATTACCAAATTGCTTACAATTAGATAGGTATGTATAATTCATAGGATTTATCCAAACTTACTACCAGAAAATTTCACTAATAAATGCATTAAAAACCTGATTTTCTCGGTTCTCCGGATTCTTCCGTTTCTTGAGACGTAGAAGGTTCCTCCTGATGTTCTCCTTCCCCCAACTCAGCCTCAGACTCATCGGCTTCCGGTTTTAGTGTTATTTCCATTTTACTTAATTTTCGTCGAACCTCTCAAAAGAAGAATCTCCCTTCGAGAATATATTTCCAAGATGTAGTTTAAGGTATTTTTGCGTCTATATTCTGGTTAGTATACTGCAGAAAAAGAGTATTTGCCCGTGTGTGGTTAATAGATTATATAGAATACACAGTTTATTGTGTTGGAACATGATTTTATTAGGAAAAGTACAATGAGAAAGTTGGATCTCTTGTGTCCAGGAACGGAGAAGCGGCTGAAATTAAGTATGTGCAACAATAGCACGGATACTAAGCAAACAGATAAGTCTGGATGTACACACATTAATACCACTTAGTAAACAAGGCTCTCTTGGACTTAGGTTCTCTATTGTGTAGGAAAACTGTGTGAGGGATTGCTGGTTGGTGTTGTCATCTGAGAATCCGTCTCAGAACCCAACACCAGACAGGAGACGGCGAAACTGGGAAGACAGAGCGGAAGAAGGGATGAGACGAGATGAACTGGAATTGGGAGTCTGCCACTGGAACGAACTGGAGCAGGGCTTTTTCCAGATTATTTTGCTGTGCAGAATTGTCTGTGTGATCCGATTGCGTTGACTCGTTGCTTGTGACTCAGATTCCCTGCTCCCGACACAGATACTGTACTGGAGCACCTCAGAGAGAAGCCTCACCAGGTATGCATGTTTATTGGGAGCTCTGACTGAATTCAGATTAGGCACCTCCACCTGCCTCCGCTCTCCTCCAGATGATGAATGCTCCAAGTCTCCTCCGACACACACAACACTGCACTGACACTCTCTGGACTCTGCATCCAACAGACGATTCCGTGATGACTGCTTAGTTACTGCTCACCCGCGCTTTGCTCGTCTTGCCCCGATTCCACACTTGCCACCGGCTTCCTGACGAAATGATGCCAGTTCGCCCAGTCTGCCTCTCTGCTACAGTCACACTACCAAATATCTCTCTCTACTGCTCATAAGCAGAGTTGAGTCAGTCAAAGCGTCCAACCAACCAAACCAGAACAGAATGAACAACTGAACCGAGTTCTGTCTAATCTCTCCTGCCCGATGCAAAGCAATCCTTAATACCCGCCTCTCCTCTTTAACACATTTTCAACCTCGCATCCCATATCACTCATTCTCAATGTCTTCCTTCTCTATTGTCTTTTCTATATTCTATGTGATGTCGGATTCAATGCTTCACGTCACTTTCTTCTCTTTTCGGTTGATACTCTCTTAATTATCTTTCTTTACTTCCTTCAATTCATTCCGTTTAATCGTAAAGCTTTTTAGATACTTAGGTTTTTATGAATATATCCTCATCTACCAAAATCCAGAAAACAGCTCAACTAAGGTCACGCTAATAATCAATGCCCCTAGGACAGCCTGGATTTCATTGAAACCATCGCTGGAGATCGTTACTTCATTTATAAAATCATTTCATTTTCCTCCTAATTAGTGAAAGTTCCAGGGAATTCGAACAATAAGTCTAATGTCCAGGGTAGAACAAATTCGCTTCCACCCATGTTAGTAAAATAAGGGTCACACTATTATAGCAAAGAATATATACATTGAACGATGGGAATTTAATACGTAGTTCTGCTCTAGTATATACTTATTATATTCATGTGTTGTAATGTATATTTCCTTCTTCCTACGGAGTAATTTGTTGTTCACATTAAAATCAGAATGACTAAAAATAAAGCTCATTTTGAGTCTTCAATGTGCTGCTTTTATAGATCAAACTCAATAAAATTCAAGTGGGAGGGTTTAGGGTGGGACGTCATGTGTATAGAATGAGATCAACATGGTTTTCTTTGCTTTTGTTGATGTAGTTCTGCCGATATACACAATAAGTAGGTTTATTATCAAATAACAGGGCTGAATAATATGGTAATTTTTTGTGATGTCTTTTAAATGATGATGCAGTCTCACTTTATTTACAAGTGCAATTCTCAATTGTGAACATGAGGCAGGAAGAAGTTCTCATACAGCTGAAATGTGTTTGGATACTTAATAGGATCATTAATTAAATATTAACTTGTTTACATAATATTACTAATACTAGATTTCACTTGCTAATGCTTTTGCAGCTCAATCTGTAAAATACATAATGTTTGCAGTCATACACTAAAACAGTCAATTGTTTTACTCATTTCATAGATCTGTGTAAAAGTTTGATTTTTTCATAAATAGATATTTAAGCTAAAATTTCCAATATTATATAAACAGCACAACGAGTATGGCAGATAAATATTTTGAGAGTAAGGGTATTATTTATGATATCAACGACTACCATTAAATAGAAATATATGCGTTTTATGTTCATTGTATAGAAACAGATACAATTACAGATACAAACAGGCGCAACAATTATGATGAGATTGCAACTACAAACCAACTTTTTTTCAACTTTTAATTAAAGTTTTCATGTTCATTGAATATGGGACAAATAGTATTATTTTGTGAAATTGAGAGGTCTCGAAAATTGTCTTCAATAGGACATAGGACTGAATTTAATTCAATGCATCTAATTTCAGTTTTGTAAAGGTTCCGTAAACAGGAATTATCCCACATTTTTGAAACAATGCTCAATGGTTACTTCAAAATATCTACTGTTCAGCTGCGATAAAGTGGGACAAGCGATAAAACTACCGTCTATATAAAGTACATAAAATGCAAGATGACCTGAAAATGCTCCAGTGGACTATTTTAACTTTTGTGAACATCTAAGAGCCATTGTGTAGAAATCGCCAACAGGCTTCAGGCAGTCCTTCCGGTTAATTGCTTTATTTAACCCAAATGTATTAATTGCTTTTGTGATAACTAAACACTCAATTTTTACAATTGCTTAATGCTGCTCTAAATTCGAAATATACCATAAAGTTATTTTTTGTTGCTTGTAATATGGACTATGACATTGACATGAACTCATTTCATTATAATACATATATAATATAATGTGGCATCTGTATTTGTCAAACAATAGTTTTAATCTAATACTTAAAATATGCAGCCTGCAACTGACGTGTAAATTACAGACACAAACTAAAACTGAAGAAATTGTGTCTAACCGGAACAGCTAAAGTAGAAAAGAGGCCCAGAATATCAGAAACCCTTTTGTTCTGCCGGATGAAGTGCCTAAAAATGCCTTCCATCCAGTTATACTGAACCAGTAGCACATTAACATGATAATCTGTATAACTTTATCCTTGGGTTAATTGTGGAAATGTATAAGTTGTTGTAATTTTTTCGTAGATTTTAGTTTTGTGTTTAAACATCAAATTCATATTAAATTCTGCAATACTTACCAGTTTTTCTAATGATAATAGAAAATTTAAGTTTTATATGTTGTTAATACTATATATCTTTAACTATTAATAATGATCTTTGCCGAAGTCTATTTGTTAGTATGTAATTAAAATTCATAAATACAATATATATGTGAAAATATTCATATAATTGACTTTTTATGCTTATGAAAAACCCGAAAAGCAGTTTTTAAAAAGATATTGTCAGTTGAAATGGTTGTATGACTGTATAGGTAGAGCAGTATAGTTCCTTGCATGGATAGACTCTTTTGTAATTTTTTCTTCTTACCATTGTCTAAGTCTATAAGCATAAGTGTTTTGAGGAGATTTTTTATAGATGAGTACCCAATACTTACTAGGGACAAAGGATTAAGGATTATTTTGAAAACTGTCTTTATTTAATGATAATCAATTTCATTAAACTGCACAGACCTGCTACTGCAATGAATTACAATTCTCAGTTGCATGCCTTGAAAACTCTTAAGAACAAAAATGTGTTTAAGAACTGTACAGATTTGTCGCAAAACTAATTGAAGAACGAAAATGGTTTTTGAAATCTTGACGTTGTAAATGCTTTGTAATTAACAAGGCGATCGATGTTTTATAACTGAAATATTGAAATAAGTCGGAAGCCTGGTTGATTCAAGTCCGACTTGATTGAATTATCTGCATACAAAGATTTCAGTTTACGGCGCCTATTTAACAATGGTGCTACTGTAAAGTGATATTATCTTTTGTCACCATCCCCACATTTACATTTAGAAATAAAGTGTTTCATGCACTTATGTGTATATTAAATGCAAAGGTGCCGTAAAAACTAAACGATGTTTGAATTTCAGTGCACGGCCCTCAAGAAGTGACTTCTCATTTCTTGCTTGTTATATCTGAAGTCTCATCAACTTTGTTAACACATTATATGATTTCCAGTCTTGAAGAGAACAGGAGCTGCATAAAAACACGTTTAACGGAAAGAGCTTAGCGTCGATCAAAGCTAAACTGGAGACAGTTTGGTTTATTATCATTCTTACGTTGCAATAAAGTCTAAATTGTGGGTGCACACATGTTAATTGAGGTAATATTATTGAAACAATAGCCTCCCCTTAGATTCTTTTCTCAAGATTAAATAAAAGCTGCAAAACAACTGACAGAAAGGCGACAGGATTCTTGAAAACAATGTTAAGTGGAGTGGAGACAAAGTGAAAAGTGCAGT
Source organism: Yoshiicerus persimilis (assembly GCA_020352615.2). Taxonomy (NCBI): domain Eukaryota; kingdom Metazoa; phylum Arthropoda; class Collembola; order Entomobryomorpha; family Tomoceridae; genus Yoshiicerus; species Yoshiicerus persimilis. Next base: position 37,984,864 of record CM060170.1, on the reverse strand, counting down.
TATGAAGGTAGGCATTTATTTAATAAGCAGAAGAACACACAACTCCTATTAAAGTATAAATAAGCAATAAAGCTCTTTCCCAATTAAAACGCAATTTCCAGCTGCAGCTTCTTTTACTGTATATTTTTTATTGTTGCTTTCAGTACTATGTTTTTCTTTCATTTTTATTAGAAGTTACTAAAGACATTTGACATTCAGTAATAAATTAAGCCTGCCATAGTATTTCCCAAAAATGATAATAACTTGTTGCATGTGTATTTATATCTTAATGAATAAAAAAGGAGTGCCCCCCTTTTAAGTCTACTTTCGTAAATTTTAAAAAAAATTCAATAGTTTTCAAATTTTAAAAGACAGTGAGTTAATATAACCGTGCCTGTAATTTAATTGTATAGAAATTAAGTTTACAAAAATCAGGAAAGTCTTCGATTTCATAATTAGCAAGGAATTAAACGCCACAATAACTTTTTGTAAAAAGATATGTTAAAGCATTACTACTTGATTAGATATATATTTCAAGTTGTGCAATTAAATACTTACATTACTACCAGACGGGATATTATTATTATTGTTGGTATGATAACTGTTAATTACTATTCATGATTTAGTGTAAATTGAATTACTACAATGATATTTAAATTTGTGTATCACTATTCGTTTACAATTTTTTCATTATGCCACGGATTACAATAGTACACGTAGTACACGTGTACACGTATAGTGCAAAGCATAATGGGAAACTACTTGTGGATATTGGCATTTTAATTACTGAGAACGTTAATTTCATTGCGTGTGAGTGAGAACAATGTTATATTAAACATCGTATTAACATGTTCTTACATAATTAAAGTAACATTTCCTTAATATTAATTTAGTTGGAAATCAGAGTAGTTGATTTTATTAATATTGATCTACCTTTTAGTTGAAATAGGCAAATAGAATCACTGGTGGTATTAAAAATCATAAGGAAATTGAAATGATTGATACAGAAAGCATGGATCGAAAGGTTTAACGTACACAAGAGATAATAAGGTAATAAATAGCAGTTTGGTACATTAGTAGATATGTGTAATATAAGATCTGCTTTTGGTTTTCGTATTTGTTACTTGACTCCGTGTCATTCACATTCAGATTCACTTATTCACCCTAGAACTCCGCTGATGAATAAAGACCTTGGTTGAGAGCACCTACCCCTAACCTAACCTCACCTTTCTTTTCCTTGCTTCACGTCGGTTTTGCCAAGCTGCATTCACACAGGTACGTTCTCTGCATCTCCACTTCTGTTGTAAATAGGCAATCGCTCTCTTATCAGTGTTTTTGGCATGCCACGAATCCTCCTCTGGCAGTTATTCTTCTGCTCATGGCAAAAACACCTTTTCCAAAAATTAAATGCTTCAGATTTTAAGAATTAAAATGGTCAAAATGGATCTGAGAAATTCTTGGCGTTATTGCCTACAATATTTTATTTCAAATTAAAAAATCCTATTTTTGAACACTACTGAACTAAAAAAGTGCTAACGTTTTTTAGGCTATTTATACCACTCTATCATTATCTCCCACTGAACAATCATTGTCTGGAATACATCTCAGCATTTTAGATGGATACCTACACACAGAACCACCTCTTGTTCTGTTATATCGTCGTAACCGTATACATAAACACAAATCTTGACAGTACACCAGCTTCTATTGTAGTTTCTTCAAGTTGAAACTGAAACTCATCAACGAACAGTGAGACTTATTTTTATGTACCACAGAAATACAAGTATGTACACTTACCTGTAGATTATGGTTTCATTAACCACAATGCTGGGTGCAATTCATGGATAAAAATTTATTTCTATTGTAATAAGC